>CM055278.1:8594563-9255092 GCA_029237695.1 Conchocele bisecta | reverse complement strand
AACTTATTATCGTCTGTCATTTATATATGATGAGCTTTCATTTGTTATATTGTGGCAGGTGTATATGATAAGCTTAGTGATAACGATGCTCCTGTTTGTATAATAGCAGGTGTATAAGATGAGCTTAGTTATAACGATGTCCGTGTTTATATGGTGGCAGGTGTGTATGATGAGTTTAGTGATAACGATGCCCTTGTTTATATGGTGGCTGTCGTGTATGATGAGCTTAGTGATAACGATGCCCTTGTTTATATGCTAGCACGTGTATATGATGAGCTTAGTGATAACGATGTCCGTGTTTCTATGGTGGCATGTGTATATGATGAGTTTAGTGATGACGATGCCCTTGTTTGTATGGTAGCGTGTGTATATGATGAGCTTAGTGATAACGATGCCCGTGTTTATATGGTGGCATGTGTATATGATGAGCTTAGTGATGACGATGCCCGTGTTTATATGGTGGCATGTGTATATGATGAGCTTAGTGATGACGATGCCCGTGTTTATATGGTAGCATGTGTATATGATGAGCTTAGTAATAACGATGCCCTTGTTTATATGGTAGCATGTGTATATGATGAGCTTAGTGATAATGATGCCCTTGTTTACATGGTGGCAGGTGTATATGATGAGCTTAGTGATAACGATGCCCTTGTTTATATGGTAGCATGTGTATATGATGAGTTTAGTGATAATGATGCCCTTGTTTACATGGTGGCAGGTGTATATGATGAGCTTAGTGATAACGATGCCCTTGTTTATATGGTGGCATGTGTATATGATGAGTTTAGTGATGACGATGCCCTTGTTTGTATGGTAGCGTGTGTATATGATGAGCTTAGTGATAACGATGCCCTTGTTTATATGGTAGCATGTGTATATGATGAGCTTAGTGATAATGATGCCCTTGTTTACATGGTGGCAGGTGTATATGATGAGCTTAGTGATAACGATGCCCTTGTTTATATGGTGGCATGTGTATATGATGAGTTTAGTGATGACGATGCCCTTGTTTGTATGGTAGCGTGTGTATATGATGAGCTTAGTGATAACGATGCCCGTGTTTATATGGTGGCAGGTGTATATGATGGGCTTAGTGATAACGATGCCCTTGTTTGTATGGTAGCGTGTGTATATGATGAGCTTAGTAATAACGATGCCCTTGTTTATATGGTAGCATGTGTATATGATGAGCTTAGTGATAATGATGCCCTTGTTTACATGGTGGCAGGTGTATATGATGAGCTTAGTGATAACGATGCCCTTGTTTATATGGTGGCATGTGTATATGATGAGTTTAGTGATGACGATGCCCTTGTTTGTATGGTAGCGTGTGTATATGATGAGCTTAGTGATAACGATGCCCGTGTTTATATGGTGGCAGGTGTATATGATGGGCTTAGTGATAACGATGCCCTTGTTTATATGGTGGCAGGTGTATATGATGAGCTTAGTGATAACGATGCCCTTGTTTGTATGGTGGTAGGTGTATATGATGAGCTTAGTGATAACGATGCCCTTGTTTATATGATGGAAGGTGTATATGATGAGCTTAGTGATAACGATGCCCTTGTTTATATGGTGGAAGGTGTATATGATGAGCTTAGTGATAACGATGCCCTTGTTTATATGGTGGAAGGTGTATATGATGAGCTTAGTGATAACGATGCCCTTGTTTATATGGTGGCAGCTGTATATGATGAGCTTAGTGATAACGATGTCCTTATTTATATTGTGACAGGTGTATATGATGAGCCTTTATGCACCACAAACGTATCCCACGTTATGCTGGCCGCGGGTTATGGCGTCGACGCGGGAAAAGATTACTGGCTCGTTAAGAACAGGTTAAGAACCTCATGATTATATGAGCCACGCCATGTGATTGTGTACCTCGGATTTCTCACAAATAAATCCGCATTTGCTCTGAACATTTTGTAAACCATCAACATAATTTACAGAAAATGTATTTTTCAAAATATATTTTCTGTAAACATTTTACAGGTACAAAATCACATGGCTTGCCTCCTATGTAACAGTTGTGTGGTTGTGACTGGTTACATGGGGCTGATGACTCTTGTGGATGCACAGGTTAATTTGAGACACGCCATGCGATTTTGTACATAAGAACGTATGAAAAATATTTACAAAATTTACGATGACTTAAAAAGGTGGACATAATTTTCATAGCAAATGCGCCGCATACTATTCAGCATTTGCTATGAACATTTTGTAGAACATTTTCTGTAAATATATTTCATGAAAAATCACACATGTCCTTAGGTACAAAATCGCATGGCGTGTCTCATTTGGATCTACACCGGTCGGCGGTTGCAGAACCAATAAGTCCCATTTCGCCAGTCACAGCCACATATGACACACGCCATGTGATTTTGAACCTTGGGACATCTGCGTAATTCCATTAAAGGTAAATGCCCACTCAGTAGGCACAACATGTTCTTTATAGCAAAGACATCATCGGAGACATTTTCGGGCAAGAGAAACATTCATTCTCCAATACCCCACGTAGTGACTGGCATTATTATACATTTTATACCATGCGTAAATTTCCACGCTTATATCAGGGGCGATAACTGTGTTTCCTTAAAACTATTTATTCTCAGTATTTATTTTTATATGTGCAATGATCATACTTTGTAATCTGTCGAAAATATTATTTTTTCAAACGACGCATTTAATTAGTATAAATAATTAAAAAATATCATTCCTCATTTGCATATGAAAATAGTAGCATGATAAATATTACTAAATGTTTATATCTGTATAGCGGGCACTCTTAATGTTTATAACTGGTGAAATAGTAGCACAATTATACACTTATTTAATTCCCATAAAGAACATTTTGTGCCTACTGAGTGGGCATGTACCTTTAAATACTTTTACAAAATTTACAATATTTTCCGTAAATGGCGTCAAACGTTGACACGATTTTCCGAAGGTACAAAATCACATGGCGTGCTTCATATAAACAACATCTATGAGCATGTACTCATTTCTCGTGCTCAAAATCATGAAGTTTGATTGGTCGAGGCTGTGAATCATACGGTTGCAAATCATACTGCATGATTTCTAGTGCAAATTTGGAGAAAGTGCTCAGAAAAGTGGATTAGCAACGCCTACCTTCGTCAAGATGTACCTGAAACTTCATAAATAGAGGATCTCAGACGAGTTTCCATTTGATTTAATATTTATGAGACCAGTGATGCGATATATCAAATGGAAACACATTTTAGATGATGTTTGTCACATGACTTCACAGTGAATTTGTAGACCATAAAAAGGTGGATATAATCAATACCCGAGAGGTTGAATTAAAAATCGCATATCGCTTTGTACATCTACACACCATAAGAATGCTACATACCAAGTTTCAAGTCTCTACTATTACTGTTTTAAAGTTGTATGACATTTTATATCGTATTTGCTCTTCTGTAGCATAAAAGGTTACCTGATAAATATAAAACAGTGAAACCTCTATAAAATGTAGAGATGTTTCTCTGTAAATCGGGCATTCGATCATTCCGAGTCATAGGTGTGTGCTATGCGATCACTAACAAACATTATCACCTGAGATAAATGACCAAGGAACTCATCAAAACTAACATCACATATGTTTTCTTGGTGTCCGGTTTAGAGAGGTTCCACTGTACCATGAACATTTATCAGGCTTAGCTCGAGCATTTCCTGATAAACTTAAAAAAAAATCACTCTAGACTTGGTATTTCTATTACATATATCTATGCAGAGCTCTAGATAAGGTGTGTACTACTCTTTAGATACAAAACTTATCAGTAGTCTATTTCATCAACATTGCAAAGTATACTTTACTAGCAAAGTATACTTTGAGGGAGTAATCATTTATTTTTCCTGAAATGCATTATTTCATATAGAATTAACAAATGCATATATTTCATGATTAAAAGTATGCAGAATTATTATACTGAATTTATTACATTATCACAGCCAAATTTGCTTTGATAATGTAATAAATTCAGTATAATAAAAATTAATAAATTTATCATAAAATTAAAAATTTCTCCCTCAAAGTATACTTTGCTACTAAAGTATACTTTGCAATGTTGATGAAATCGTCTACTGGAGCCCTGTACATAACGGGACAGTATGTGAGATGGTATGGTGCTCGCCAGATCGGACAAATGGGCTTCCTCTGGGTACTCCGGTTTCCTCCCATATTAAGTACGACCACACACCGCCATCTGTATATATATATACATTTCTAACTACTGTCTCACTTGTTTGTAATAGTTGTAATTAAATATAGTTTAATGATTATTCTTGCAGTTGGGGTAAGACGTGGGGAGAAGAGGGTTACATTCGGATGTCGCGGAATAAGGACAACCAATGCGGCGTGGCCTCAGTGGTCACCTATCCCCTGGTTTAAGCCCGGTATGTCTGCCAGTCAACTATAGCTCTGTATTATGATGTGTAACATGTAGCAGGGGCATCGGAACAGGTCCGGCAGGTCCGACGAAAGCCGGATCAATACTTTTGACATATTTGGAATTCATACATTATATAAAAAACGGAATGTCAATATTTTTTCTGCAATTTTTCTGATTTCTCGTCAGAAGTGTACGTTGTTACCACTCTGTTGAACCATTTCGGCGAGACGGTTCAACTGAGTGGTAACATCATACACGTTGGGTGGGTAGCGGGTGCACCCACTAGATACACCGGACCAATCTTATGATACTTCCGCCGCCCCTGTGTAGCTGCCACTAGAAATGGGGCTGTCTGCTCACGAAACCTGCCCAAATTTTACGGCCATATACACAATGCAAAAACTATTTTTTTTTATAATATTAAATTAAAGCAAAATTTAAGAATGCGCCTTATTTTTATCTCGTGAAATTTGGTCAAATATTGATTTTATTGCCAAAAAAAAAGATATTGAAGATGTCTATGGTGATTTAACATGGGTACATTTTTAGAATTTCCGAAATAGTGGACCGATTTTCAATTATTTTTCGTTTTTTGACTCCTCCACCTCCTTTTCCCCATGTTAAATTCCCATAGACAAATCAATTTTTCGTAATTAAATAAATATTTGACAAAATTTCACGAAATAAAAAGAAGACTCATTCTTAAATTTTGATAAAATTTAATATTATCAAAACATACTGTCTTTGCGTTGTTTATATGGCCGTAACATTTGGGCAGGTTTCGTAAAACAGACAGTAGTCATGATAGTAGTATGGATTGCCAAATCCACATGAACTGAAATAATGAATGCTAGCTCTAAATAATCAGAGCTATCATTAACTATTTAGAGCTAGCTCCAAACCATTTGAAGAGCTCTCTAAATCATTTGGAGCTAGCCCTAGATATTTAATGCTAGCTCTAATTATTTAGAGCTGGCAATAATTATTTGAGTTTTTGTAGATTTGGCGGGCGTTCCAGGAACGCCGAATCTACATAAACTCAAATAATTGATGCTAGCTCTAAATATTTAGAGCTAGCAATAATTTGAGTTTATGTAGATTTCGCGTTTCATATAGTAACGCCTGCTACAGATCTATAGTGTTGGACATTACTAGCGATTAAATGACTAAATGGCAAACATTGTAGACCCTGATCAGACTATGCAGATGCACAGGTTTGTTTGGCTCTACACTGGTCCCAAATACCACCAGATCTCATTTCTCCAGTCACAGCCAAATATATCATTCTGATCCATGTTGTCAGTCTTGTACATTCAAACTTGGATACTGAGCAAACATTTGAGAACATACTCGGAAAACTTCATATTTTGATTTGGTTGAGTCAGAATTGGGAGGTATGCACAATTGTGGTACACAGGTTCTGCGACTAAACAACTTTCTAACATCACTTTCAATTTTTTAAATAATTCATTGTATTTGATTTGTTGACTACAAACAGAGATCGGCCTTGACCTATCAAACTGCATGAATTGAAGGGGTTGTCTGGATCAAACTGTGAATGAATATTAAAAAAAAATATGTTCCAATTTCCTGCATCGGCTTTCAAGCAGATATGAAAAGTGAAAATATCGCTGTGTAATATACTGTTTATAAATGACTATTCTCATGAATCTCATGACGTTGTTTGCATTTTCATTGGGCATGTGGCTGAATAATATTTGTTGCTCTCTACGTTATTTGCAGCTTACCCAGATGCACGTTAATGTGATCAGTCAAGATCTGCACAAATCCAGGGAGGAAGATTTCTGAAACATTCCGCAGATAGAGAATGAATAGCCCTTAGAAACGTAAATTGTCGTTTGCTGTTTTTTTCATATTTTGTCTTCTATCTCGATAAAAAAACATCGCTTGACAACATTTTGGAATCATTTCCATTTGGAAATGATTCTAAGGTGTTGTCAAAGCAAGTTTTCATGATATTAAAATGGAATTCAATTTTGTTGTCTGCTGTTATTTTGATTTTCCATCTGTCTCGATGAAAAGTTGAAAACCTGGTGTGACAGCACATGAGAATTGTCGGCAACAAATAGAGAAGATTCATGTTTTTTGTTTAGAAATAAAACTGCAGACGACTATTTTGTTTCCCACATTTTATGGGTTAACGACATTTGGGCGTACAATAAAGCCCAACCCTGACTCGATGGGAACGACTAGTGTCGCCTGCAGATCTTTCATTATTTTCTTTAGGTCTACTTAAATATGATTTATGCAGCACATTAGAATTACCTTCAAAATATTCTTTGAAATAAAACTCCAAACGACCCAGATGTTTTTCCTTCTATGAACCGATTGACTGACATACATGTACAATGGTACCGATAATTTGTTTGAATCTTATACTAAAACAGCTGAAAGTTGACCAAGATCTGTGGTGTATCCATGTGTGTGGTGGTGTGTGTGTGGCTGTGTGTGTGTATGTGTGTGGTGGTGTGTGTGTGGCTGTGTGTGTGTATGTGTGTGGTGGTGTGTGTGTGGCTGTGTGTGTGTATGTGTGTGGTGGTGTGTGTGTGGCTGTGTGTGTGTATGTGGGGGGGGGGACCATAATTAATACATATAGATACACGCTCGCGAGAGAGGGACAAAACTGAGAAAGAGAATAAAACATAATAAAAAATGGCTACCAATAAAATATCGGTTGCCGATGCAGGGACTGTAGGCGAACATTTGTTTCCCCGATATGCCAGTAGTGATGCAGAACATACCATTGGTGGTGGCGTTGGTGATGCTACAACAAAACGTGTGCTGCACAGCCAGCCGTCGTTTACCTCGGCGGCGGCGGCGTCAATGAAGGACTGGGTCTGGTGCGGAAAGCGTATGCCCAAGAACCAGGTTACGTACACTGTGCAAATAATAGTTGTGTACATCATCATCATAGCGTCCGTCGCTCACTTGAGTTTGGAGAGCCCGGATAAAGAACTGGCTGATACTTCTCAACACATCCGTCGGATACGTGTCACCATCATCCGGCTTGAATTTTTTGAAGGAGGCTGCGTCGTCGGCTTCACCAACCACAGTAAATGTTGCCGGATTCGATTATACTGATGCAGCAGCTGCAATTTCACCTCGGTCAGAATTTAACAATGTCAAGGTTAGAAGTTTTTTCGAGGACAATCAAATCAAACACTTCTATGCCAACCCTCCGCGGAAGGTGCGGTATGTCGAGCGCTTGAATCAGACGCTGAAGCAAATGATATACAGGTATTTATACAACAAGAACACGTATCGCTACATAGACAAACTACAAGAACTTGTACATAGCTACAACAACCGGCTACACAGATCTCTCATCAAGGGTAAGTTTAGTCCATCCGACATCAATGCTGCCAATGAGGTGTCGGTATGGAACGAGATCTACGTAAATAATAATAATAGTAATACTAATAATAATAAACGATAACCTGTGTAAAATACAAGCTAAAACTGGGTGACCTGGTAAGAATAAGTTACAGCAAACATACATTTGAGCGAAGTTTCAATCAGAAATTTACCGAGGAACTGTTTAAGATCAGTCAGCGCTTTCTCAGAGACAACATACCCATATACCTAGTTTCAGATCTACAAGGGGAGTTAATACAGGGATCATTTTACGGACCAGAATTGCAACGAGTTTCGAAACAGAAAGACGATCTATTCAAGGTTGATAAAATACTTCGCCGAAGGGGAAAATGTGCACATAGGGAGGTGTTACGCACGCGTGCGTGCGTGCGTGCGTGCGTGCGGCGTGTGCGTATCCGCCAAACGCGTAATGGCAACGGATATATATATAGAGATATGCAGTTCAGATTCTAAGGAATATTTTCCAAATAACGCTGCAACTCATTTCCACGTGCAGCTGGCTCAGGTGATATTGTTTCGTGCTCATCGTGTGGCACTGACGGGCAATCACATTAGCGGCAATGCAGAAACGGCCAGCGACATGTCAGTGTCGGGAAGAAACATATACGTTTGCGCAGTCATCGTTTCTTTCTCCTACCTGGGAACGGGTAAAGAGAAGTTGCTGAAACGCGTATCCCTGGGGCAAGGGTTTCGGTATCCAGACGGTCGTATTGTCTATTCGCCTGTATTAGAAGATAGTTTCCATTGTCAGTATAGGTAGCTCAATAAATCGGAAATAATGTCTATTGAAATATGCGTGAAAGATAACAAAGGTAGCATAATCCGTTTGTCACCAGAGTGTGTAGTCACTATATCGTTGCATTGTGACCGTGAATTTTTAATGGTACATATTATTAATTAATTAATTATCGAATGATAGCGTTCGTCCGTCCGTGTGTGTGTGTGTGTGTGTGTGTGTGTGTGTGTGTGTGTGTGTGTGGCATGGACGGTGTTATAGATAGCGCTGAAAACGCAAAAAAAGCTGTACATTCCCGATGTCAAAGCCTGGAGCGAGTATTACGAAAAAAAGGCTTCGACATAATACTAAGCAAGAGTACAGTCTCATTACCGATGTAGAACCGAAACCGGAAACACTAAATGTACCACATCGGGCATTCGCATCACAGAAGTCTGCTACAAACGGCGATCGAAACATTGTAACGTACGTTTCAACAACTGAACAGACGCTTCAGCAAGCTGTCACTGTTATGAAAAGTAAACGCGGCAGTGGTGGACGTAAAACATCTGCCAAAAGAAGAAAACCCCGCAGTCTACCGCTACTAAACGTAAGAAAACGAAACCAGGAAAACGTGGTTAGAAAAGTAGTCGCCGCCCAAAGCGTGCAATGTTTAACTATCGAACACTGGACGATATCTTCAGCAAGAAAAGTTGAGTGAGCGGGTGGGTGGGTGGGTGGGTGGGAGGGAGAGTGTGAGTGAGTGAGTGAAGTGAGTGTGATGATGATGAGTGAGTGAGTGAGTGAGTGAGTGAGTGAGTGAGTGATGAGTGAGTGAGAGTGAGTGAGTGAGTGAGAGAGTGAGTGATGAGTGAGTGAGTGAGTGAGTGAGTGAGTGAGTGAGTGAGTGAGTGAGTGAGTGAGTGAGTGAGTGAGTGAGTGAGTGAGTGAGTGAGTGAGTGAGTGAGTGAGTGAGTGAGTGAGTGAGTGAGTGAGTGAGTGAGTGAGTGAGTGAGTGAGTGAGTGAGTGAGTGAGTGAGTGAGTGAGTGAGTGACCCCTTCAATTATTCAATATGTATAGCTGTGACTGGATAAATTTGGTGTATATGTACCGTAGCTCTTGATAAACTAACACTTATGTCGCCTCCATAGTCCATACACCACAAACAGACCAGTTGTTGTTCGTACCACAGTAAACGCAACAGCCCATGCTTTGATTTATTAAAGGTTTGCAGTACACTCAGTTTCCATTGCGAGCTGATCATGCAATATTCATATGTATCAGGTAACCTGTCGTGTATTGTAGTGAAGACTGACGTTCCATTTGTGACGTTACCGAATGACGCTAGTGTAATGACGCAACGTAAACAAGTCCGGGTTCTGTCCATAGATAACGACGTCATCTTTGGTCATTTGCGAGCATAAAACGTTACCTGATAAATAGAATGCCAGGTTACTGTCTTTTGATATCAAGTTTATCAGGCTCGGCTCGGAAACGGTAGGAATTCCTCGGCAAGACTCGGAATTCCTACGCGTTTCATAGCCTTGCCTGATAAACTTGATATCGAAAGACACAATCCAGTAGCCTATTTCACCATATCGCTAAGCATACTTATCTAGCAAAGTGTACTTTGAGGGAGTAATCAAAACAATTCCGAGAACTAGCGACTGCATATATTTGATGATTAGAAGTATGCAGAATTATTATTCTGAATGTATTACATTTTCACTGGCTGTGATAATGTAATACATTCAGAAAATATAAATTAATAAATGAATCCTTAACTGGAAACTTTCTCCCTCAAAGTGTACTTAGCAAGATAAGCATACTTTGAAATATTGGTGAAATAGGCTACTGAGAATTCTGGGCTATTAACCCTTAGAACGGTAAGAATGAACATTATCGTCTGCTGTTGTTGATAAGGGAGGTACATGTAATTCCAGAGCCTGATCGATATCACGTGCATCGTACACGTGACGACTGCGTGGTTCAGGCGCCATGGAGCTGGACAAACGTCTGTCGGAATCTGGGGAAACTGGTACACAATGACACCGGGCATTTTTATCGTCATACAGACACCGCTCAAAAGTCACACGTGTAGCTTCTGACCTTTTGTATCTGACCTATGACATCCCATGTATCAGTTGTTATGCGCAGCCACGAATTACTCTCAAGTACTGTCAGACCATATTTTTATTGGGGAGGGAAGAAGACAAATATAAAACAACAGCAGACGACAATTTTCGTTTCCAGCATCCCAACGGTTAATGTACTTTATTACCACGGTATCTTGTCTTCTTATTCGTATCACCAGAACCTGAGACAAACATGAACGAAAGAAATACGTCCATGACTCTTGCAAATATCTATCTTTCTGACCTATCTCAACAACCCTAGGTCAAAAACACAAATAGTTGCAAGAGACATGACTAGGCAGTCATATGGTTATACGGGTGTTTGAACAGGATGGATGTAATACGTACGAAGTTTACCATTCAGAATGGACGCGTGTAGACTATATACTCTGAAGCACCAGTTACATGATCAGCTTTAGTTACGAAAGTTGCAGATCATTTTCACACTCGATGTCATCATCATCGAGTGTGAAAACGATCGGCAACTTTCGAAACTAATTTCAACCAGTATCACTGCAATACGATAAGGGCTTACGATTATTTTCCGGTGATTGTTCAGCTGATCTCCTGACATCCAGGGCTGAATTGTTAACGTTATGGCAAGAAGACACCAACATCGGCTTGTTTACTCGCAATGCACGATATCTCTCCGATCATTCTTTCTGGCAGGGTCATTATACACACTTTTTTGACGAAAACATTGGGTAAATTGTTCTCGTCACGGGCGTCCGTCCATCCGTCCGTACGCCTGTACGTCCGTATGTCACGTCATGTTTGTTGCGACTGAAGTAATACTTTTAAACCGTAATAGCTAGATACTTCGTATTTTGGTTGTCGCTTCATTATGGTGTGCAGATACGCACGTGAATTTTGAGTTTTGATTTGAGCCCCGGTGTAACAGGCCACTTTTACACCCAGTCAGAAATCCCCGCGGAGGGGATTCGGGGCCGTGCCACAAAATCCCCCCGGGGGATTTCCAACTAGTCAGCTTTTTCCCCCAGCCAGTCAGAAATGCCCCCCCTATTTTTTTTTTTCAACAATGAAATGTTTAATGATAAGTTAACTGATAATATATTGTGTTGTATTTTACCGTATATCTGACATCTATATCCACATAAATATAAGTTTAGGGGTGGGGGGATTCTGGGCCGGCCCAAAATCCCCCGGGGGGGGGATTTCCAACTAGTCAATTCTCTAGTCAATTCTCATCCCCCCCCCCCCCCCCCACAGCAAAAATCATTGTCCTCCTTATTATTGTTCAACAACACAACCACAACACTACCAGTCAAAATAATCTTTCACCTTATTTTTGTCCAACAATAGAATGTTTTATGATAAATTAACAAATAATTCATAGTGTAGTATTTACCGTATACATGAAATCTATATAGACATACAATATTAGCTTAGGGGTGGGGGGATTCTAGGCCGGCCCGAAATCCCCCCCGGGGGGTATTTGCAACTAGTCAATTCTCCCACCCCCCCCCCCCCCACAACACTACAGTCAAAATAATCTGTCCCCTTATTTTTGTTCAAAATAGAATGTTTTATGATAAATTAACAAATAATTCATAGTGTAGTATTTACCGTATACATGAAATCTATATAGACATGAATTATTAGTTTAGGGGTGGGGGGATTCGGGGTCGGCCCAAAATCCCCCCACGGGGGGGGGGGTTGGATTTCCAACTAGTCAATTCTCCCCCCCCCCCCACAACACTACCAGTCAAAATGATCTGTCCCCTTATTTGTGTTCAACAATAGAATGTTTTATGATAAATTAACAAATAATTCATAGTGTAGTATTTACCGTATACATGAAATCTATATAGACATAACATATTAGTTTAGGGGTGGGGGGATTCTGGGCCGGCCCAAAATCCCCCCGAGGGGGGATTTCCAACTAGTCAATTCTCCCCCCCCCCCCCACAACACTACCAGTCAAAATAACTCTGTCCCCTTATTTTTGTTCAAAAGTATAATGTTTTATGATAAATTAACAATTCATGAGAAATAACATATTCCATGTAGATTTACCGTATACATGAAATCTATAGACTAACAGACATAACATTAGTTTAGGAGTAGGGGGGGGGGGAGGGGATTCTGGGCCGGCCCAATATTAATTTAAGGGTGTGGTCAATACTACAATTTAATCAGGACATACTATGTTTTCTATGTATACGGTCACTAGTGATGCTGAAACATGACAAATTTATAAACATAGAACTCTATATTGGGCCAGTTCAGTTGGTCATGTGTTGGTCCTTTTTCCCAGGTAACATCTCACCAGGTGAGATAATGGCAGTATCAAAAAGGTGTTTATTTTTACAGCAGGCAGACAAAATTTGAAATCCACAATACCAATACAGACATGTCACAGGAAAAGAGACATTTTGGTATCATCATCATCGAAACCGTGCAGCATTATCTGGCACACAATGTTTGACAAATTATGAAATCTTGTCAATTCTCAACCCCCCAAATCTCCAACATAACCAGTCAGAAATCACTTGTCCCTTATTTGTTTTAAAAAATGAACTGTTCATGATAAATTAACAAATATTTTTTTAGGGTTGGTGGGGGGCTGAAAGGTGGGGGGGGGGGGGGGGGGTTCTCTGGGTAGGTCCAAAATCCAGTGACTCTGGTGTGGCATGGACCTGGCACCATGGACCTCGTACATGGAATAATATAAAATAATTAAATAAGTCCGATTCCGCGGGTTTCATGTTATTTAATAACATGAAACCCGTGGAATCGGACTTATTTAATTATTTCATATATATATATATAAATTTATTGAACAGATGTATATGTATTGGACATATATATATTTATTGGATATATATATATAATAAATTTATTGGATATATATGTATAATAATTATATATATATATTGTACTTATATATACTTGTATTGAACATATATAACATTATCAAACCAATAGTCTTATCTATCTGGAGTTGAATCAATATTCAAATTATCGAATTAATATTTCCGGAGTTGAATCTACATAAATGTAATTGTATCAAACCAATATGTTATTGAACCAATATATAAACGCGCATATTATGCCGCAAAAATACGTTCAATACTCATTGGTAGAGCTTTGCGTCTCCGCCCTTGTCACACGTGACGTACTTCAGGCCTCGACAAACAGTTAATTTTCCAGTCGTCCAGATTGGATTTTCTTGTAATTTATTTAATTACTGTTCATTAATAAAACATGTTTTGGCAGCACATGAGAATCGTTTCCATTGGAAACGATTACCATGTGATGCCAAAACATGTTTTTGTTAATAATTATTGGAACTGTGTACGACAATTTAATTCAGCGTAGTAATGGCTAATCTTTATCATGCAGCATAATCTATTCAAATCACAGCTCGCCCAGATTAAAAATTCACTCGCCAATACGAGCGGACGAGTGGATTTGTCGCGGCCGGCCTGGTACTTGATTTTTCAAAGGAAACACATTGTGATTATGACGATTACCCAGTAGTAGTTTTTAAAAGTAATACAATTAGTGCTGATCATAATACTTTTGGGTTTGGTGGAGCTGAGTGACTCTGGTGTGGAATGAACCATGCAGGCACCAGGTCAGTATATTCTAATTTCAGGGCTGAATATATATCTTTCTATAAATATTCAGTTCTGATTTTGGGAATTTCCCTCATTATGGACAGGTTAAATACAGGATAAACCTGTTGGCCCTGCCTTAAATGACCATAGATGTTGATAGGCCGGTGAACACCAATAATCATTCAATAATTCTATCACGAGTGCATTATTTCACGACGATCAGTTAACTGGTCAAAAACACATTTTCTTACATTTAAAATCAAACGAAAAATGAGTATGGCCATGATATATGCAAATTAATTTCTGGAGGCGTAGTAACCAACTGTCTGGCGATCCAGAGGCGGTGTCTGAGAACGTGATTTAATTGGTCGAAGGAAATACGTAATTGGGACGTTGCATGCTGACGTCATTTCTCCATATATGGTAAACACAAGAGTGGTGTAAACTACTGCTGCACGGAGGTGTCATTCAGGTAGATTTCTATAAACAACGGGCTGAAATGTAATAAATCTTAAATAACAAGCATGTGCCATATTAAATAATGCAAGGCTTGAAGTGCGTGCAATACTTCATTGGTTGAGCTTTGCGCCTGCACACTTGTCACACAGTCGACAACATTCTATAATTACTAAAAAACAAGTCAATTTTGTGTCGGATTTGCCGTCAATATGGGACAATTTATAACATGTAACTCAGTAACTCTGCATACATATCGAAATTCTTATATTTGACTTAGAAATCCAGTGAAATTAGAAAATTTGCGAGAAAAAAATACATATTCCCCAAATCATTTATAAACAGAAAATAAAAAAATGGATTTTCCGTGGAACATACTTCATCAACATTCAATAGATGTCGAACACTCTGAACATTAGTGCAGTGGTTAGCGTGTTGGTTCACAAATGTTTAGGTCACAGGTTCGATCCTCACTCGTAGCGGATTTTTTTGTGTGATTCAACAATTAATTTCGGGGTTTCAGTTGACTGTCTGAACAGGTCCCTTGCGAGTAAAGTATTGCACTCGCTTACGTTATTTAATATTGTTACATTTCAGCCAATTGTTTATAGAAATCTGAATTATACCACTGTGCAGTAGCAGTTGACACCACTCTTGTCTTTACCTTGTATGGAGAAATGACGTCAGCAATGTCGCAATAACGTATTTCCTTTGACCAATCAAATCACGTTCTCAGACACCATCTCAGAATCCCCCCACCCCTAAACTAATTTATCATCATAACACATTCTATTGTTGAACAAAAATGAGGGGAAAGATTATTTGGACTGGTAGTGTTGTGGGTGGGGGGGGGGGGGGGGGGGGGGGGTGGGGAGGGGGGGGGAAGGGGGTAGAATTGACTAGTTGGAAATCCCCCCGGTGTGGATTTTGGGCCGGCCCAGAATCCCCCCACCCCTAAACTAATATTTTATGTCTATATAGATTTCATGTATATGGTAAATACTACACTTTGAATTATTTGTTAATTTATCATAAAACATTCTATTGTTGATAAAAAAAGAAGGGGAAAGATTAGTTTTACTGGTAGTATTGTGTGGGGGGGGGGGGGGGTGAGAATTGACTAGTTGGAAATCCCCCGGGGGGATTTTGGGCCGGCCCAGAATCCCCCCACCCCTGAACTAATATTTTATGTCTATATAGATTTCATTGTATGGTAAATAAACTACTACACTTTGAATTATTTGTTAATTTATCATAACACATTCTATTGTTGAACACAAATAAGGGGAAAAATTATTTTGACTGGTAGTGTTGTAGGGGGGGGGGAAATTGACTAGTTGGATCCCCCATCCCCCCGGGGGGGATTTTGGACCGGCCCAGAATCCCTTAAACTAAATATTTTTATGTCTATATATATTTCATGTATACGGTAAATACCACACTATGTATTATTTGAAAATTTACCATTGAACCTTTCATGGTTGAAAAAAATAGAGGGATGGATTTCTGACTGGTGGGGGGGGGGAAAGTTGACGGGGGGATATTAGGCCGGCCCAAACTCCCCCCGGCGGGGCGATTTTGGACGGGGGGGGGGTGGGATTTCTGACCATTACACCGGGTCATGAATTATCTTCCCCTTTTAGACTTTGAATTTCACAAGTTTGCCTTGTAAGTCTTAAAACGTTTAAACCGTAATATTTAGAGACTTCATATTTTGTATGCGACTTCCTTATCGTGTGTAGATACAAAACCTGTTTTTCTATTATTTTTATTTGACACTGGGGTCATGGATTGTCTCTTCTATTCGGACTTAAGAACATCGAATTCCATCTAGTTGAAATTGCAACCTCTTTGTTAGAACAATATCGGCGTACATCCAGCGTATATTAAAACTATATTTCGAATTCAGATCATGCTAAAATTTTACATGGTTACTATGGTGGCCATCTTGAAATTTAGCAATTAGACAACACCTACATTAGTTTGGATAATGATAATCAATACAACATAAATAATAACAACAGTATAGTCATTGAAATATTATTTTACAATGCTATATTGAAGTAATTCTTGTTCACTGACTGCCATTTCGTGGCCATTTTTCTCCAGTAAAGTATCAGTATCAGTTACTCAAATAGACATTCAAAGTCTTTCAAGAAGTAAATGTATACGGGTCTTTCAGCCAGGGCCAGGACTATATAGGAGGGTACCAAACATCGATGTTTTCCGCCACCCTCTGATAAAACACTTTCACCCCAAAACATCAAGAAATTGGCTTTTCCGTGTTAATTTTGTTTTAGAATGAAAACATACTGACAAATGCTGCACATCTTGATGAGACGACTCATCCGGATCTACAGCGTTTGCGCATGCTGGCTTTATGGTTTGTAGGGTTGAAAGGGTATCGATTCATTCTCTTCAAGTGTCAATCTCCGCGCAGATCGTTAAATTTACATTTGAAGACTGGGACTAGTTGACGTCCAACATGAAAACCGGTTGTAACCTGTCCAAGATATTGACGGCAGGCGTCTCAATTTACACAAAAGCCGCGATTTAGTGATTTCTCATGATGCTGCATGTCGTGAATTGGTTGGTAGAAATAAAGACACAAAACAGTTGGCGGAAACAGTAACTATGTATGTGGATCTTCGTATGATGCATGATGATCTTACATGAGTAATGATGCGTAAAATACATTATATATGTACATGTAATATATGCATTTATATACTGTCCACGCATCGTAACAGACAGCTACAGTATTAATACGTGTTGTCCCTGTCGAACATTGAGTTCATGTTGTTGTTTGGTCCATGGCCATACTCGTAGTGTGAAAAATGTAATGGAATGGACTGGTGATTAACGGCTCATTGACACAAAGTATTTTTTATTTACGGCCTAGCATGGTAGATGATATACTGCGGTAAAAGAAATAAAATAAATAAAAGAAATAAAAGTATACGTAAGTACGAGTCAGCTACCAAATAATGAGATGATTAGATAATTTAAAAATGTACGATAAATTAAAATATACATACATTACATTAACACTCAAAAACGATACATATAAATTACAGATCTATATTTTACGATGTAAATGCATTTCATGAAGAAAGTTAAGTAAACCTTCAATGTTCCCCACATGGAATAACTCCGCAAGTGAAGTAACATTGAAGTGTTTAAGACGAATATCAATGACGTGAATATGCTCAACGGTCAGCGATTCGTGGCAAGGGATACACCATGGGCGCGGCTCACCCTTGAGCATAAACGAGTGTGTTAATCGTGTATGTCCGATACGCAACCGGCTAAGGATAACTTCATCGCGGCATGCATGTCTGTAGCTTAGTCTTAAGAAGCTGGTAGTTTATTTATTGGCTTGCAGCCAAATACTACGCCTATAATTAGTGTGTTGGCATGGACGTTCCAATATACTTGTCATACCTTTATCAATATAGTTCATGTGCACAACACATATTCCGCTGTTGTAATGTATACATGACATGTGTTCAGAATAAAAAACAACATTTTATGTCAAGCTCTAATTTTGTATTCTGAAACCTGCTTTTTCGTAATATTTTGCTGTACTAGTACATTGCATTTGCATTGAGTTTGCCGTAATTTCGGCCCACTTACTATGCGATAACTGTATGCAATTGTCTCCGACATGTTTATTATCAAGTAAACCACCATCATGTCGATTCCTAAGAACCAGAATATTTCTATGCAGTGGATGTGCTTAAATGTACAAACTCCCATGTCTATCTAACATCGACTAATTTGCATCATCTGTTATACATTATTATACCCAATTGTTGAAAAAATGGATATATTGTTATTTTAGTTTAAACATAGTTTATTGCATGCATATAAGTACAATGGGCTTGGGCTACATTATTCTCACAACATTAGTTACAGCCCTTACCCAAGTATTTCAACAATACATCAATTTAACAGCAACGGCGATAAGTATACAGGTATATGTACATGGGTACATACCAATAATCATGCGGTATTATATATATATATATATATATATATATATATATATATATATATATATATATATTTGCACAATGTAGCGAAAAGAAAAATCGGATAAAAAGAGAGAGTAAAGAACGTGAGAGTGGAGATTGGGAGAAAGAATGAAAGAGTTATGTGTCACAATGTACATATAATATATAACCTAATGCATAGATAGATGTGTACTGCAGTTTATTTCAGTGTTCGTTGTTATCAGGTGGTACTGGATGATGTTGGCAAATGGAAATCATCCGATAGAGATTGCATCTCATGCATCCACCAAGTATGTTACTCAAATAATTTCTTCGTTTTAATATAATCTTGCACAGTTTTAAAAATAACAGTATTGCACTCATTACTTTCTTCAGGTATGCCATGCAAAAGTATATGTGCGTTTAGAGGATAACATTGTCGCAGTGACTGGCATAACATTAGACGTTGCGCTTGATATTTAATACATTCAAAGAAGTAATGTTCAGCATCCTCTACAACTACATTCGCAGTGGGGAGTTTCTCTGATATGGTTATTCCAAAGCTCACAATTAAGACTGCTACATTTATTTCGAATTCTTACATGCATTTCTCAGCAACGGGTCAGTTTCATTCCAGAGTTGTACCGAAGATGGTATAAACGATTGTTTGTATACTTCCAGTCGTGTAGTGGGGATTGTAACGAGATATATTATTAACAGTGAGTGGAATCAGGTTAGAAATATACCTAGGTACTTGATTATTGTTGGCTTTATACATGATCGAAAGCTTTTGAATACTACGTCGAACAGATAGAAGTTGCCATCCAACCAACTTCTTGCCTTAAGTTGTCGCGTGATACTGACCGTGTTAATCCTGTTACTATTCTCGCGGCTTCCTTCTGAATTTTGTCCAACGAATCCTTTTCATATTCTGTACACCCATCCCAGACTGATGAAGCATATTCTAGTATAGGTCTCATATAAGATATATATATTTGGTTTAAAGACTGTCTGCTTATCTTAAATTTTAGGTTACGCATTATTCCCAATACTCTCGTAGTCGAATTAATTATATGTTGTATGTGTGTATGCCATTTTCAGTTATTGCTCAGTGTTAAACCAAGATGCTGATGATCGTCAACAAAGGTTATGGACGTGTTCTGAAAGATTAAGTTTAAGGGTCGATCAAGTTGTCTTAATGTTAGAAGCATCGCTTCAGTCTTGATCGGATTTAAACTAACCAACCATTGTTTAGCCCTATCAGAAATCATTAGCAGGTCATGATTTATTATGCCGTCTAGATCATCAACATTTGTTGAAGAAAAGGACAGAAAGCTGTCGTCAGCAAATAATCGAATAATACTTAATAGATGGTCAGTTATGTCGTTGACATATATTAGAAATAGTAATGGGCCGAGTACCGAACCCTGTCGTACGCCAGCAGTAACTAATTTGGTATCTGAGGTTGTGGACCGTATTGATACGGACTGTTTCCTGTTCGACAAGTAGTTTTCGATCCAGTGTAAAATACAACCATTTAATCCATTTTGCCTTAGCTTAAATAGTAACCCCTTATGCCATACTCTATCAAAGGTTTTAGAAATATCACAAGACACTATACATGTAGATTGTCGTTCATCAAATGCCTGACATATTTGATGGTGAATGTCTATAAGTTGATATACCGTTGAGTGGCCTGGTAAAAGCCCAGATTGCCTGTTATAAATCAATTGTTGTGAGTGCAAGTAATTATAAATATGTTTAAACATTATTCTCTCCATTACCTTACCTAGACAGCTTAATAACGATATCGGGCGATAATTTGAAGGCGTCTGTGGACACCCCTTTTTAAATAGAGGAATTACACTTGCTAATTTCCACGCCATCGGAAATTGACATTCATTAACAGATCTATTAAACAGGATCGCCAGAGGTTTTGAGACAGATGTAATAGTTCCTTTTAACATTATATGACCGCCTAAAGGGAGAACACAGCGCGCCCATTAGTGGCGAGTTTCCCCAAGGTGTATGATCACGTGGTACTAACAACAACAAGTACCGATTCAAAGTACGTATTCTTGTATAGTGTCCTTATTACGTAACGGATTTTCATGAAATATGGCGCATCAAATGCGTCTTGTTAAGCTGCATTTGGTGGTCTCTGTATTTTCGCCCAAACTTCTGTGGTTTTTGCGAAGAATCGACATAAGTCTGTGCCAAACTCCCTAGACCATAAAATGCAGCTCATGGAGACGCGTTTGCTGCGCCATATTTCATCAAAATCCGTTGCATATTAAGGAAAATATCAAATAATACTTACTTTCGAGTGGGCGACTCCGAAACCAGGGGAAAGGTTTCTCACCCGCCCTGACCCTGGCACGACCAGAGAACGTGGTCACAGTGTGAATTTGTATCGCAGCGAACATCGACCTGTGCCGTGTCGACATCGACAGTGGAAATTATATAAACCCAGTGGTGATGCACTCCGCACCGGCGTAAAATGTTTCACGTCCTGCAGCTGACGGGATCCTACTCATATATACTTAGAACTATCGCATAAACGCATGTTTCGTCTAGTAACGGGCGCAAATGTCATGTGCCGGTTACTAGACGAAAAGCAATCGTGTTGTATCTTCGGCATGTAGCTGAATTAGTCAGGAATCCGTCTCCTGTTTCGACGTGAAACATTTTACGCCGTCGCGCAGTGCAGCACCGGTGAAACGGGTGTGTTTGATGAGATTGGTTGCGCTGTAATGAATCTCTAGAAAGACCAGGCAATGAACAGGTCTTCTGTGTCGTTTGATCCGGGTCGTGGTGAGTCCGCATGCCCCAACCTATGTCCTCATACATGTGACGTCCAATGATGAAAATAAGTCGACTACCTTTCTGACCAGTGCATTCCATCATTTTCATATACATAGGCTTTATGCAGTGTTTTTACTGATTGCCGATAGTACACACAATGCTTGAATGGATGATAGTCTACAAATAATCAATACGGTTCACATTTATTGTTTACCATTATATAGAAGAGAAGCATTTACATATATTATATATCCTGTTTGTCACATGATGCACAAGTAACTACGCCTCGGGTGAATATAGAGTCAGACGGGCAATACAGCATATTGACTGTATAATCTCAATGACTTATAATGTAATGTTGCCTTCGCATCGCTTATACAACGTTCTGAACGCAATATTTCAAACAAGTACTCGAAATAATTTTTTTTAAAAACATCAGTAAAACGGAGAGTTTTAGAGGGCATCTTAACGCTGGATCCATCATTACGGTGTGAGTCATGCCCTAATGTTGAATCGTACTGCCTATGTATGTCTCGAGTCCCGGTGCCAACCAGTCTACGCTCGCTCGTATCAACTATCAATACCTGCGAATGGACGACGCTAATGCCTGCCTTACTAGCAGCATGGTGGTCCATTTAGTGAGGTTCCATTGTACAAACTAGTGGTGTTTTCTTTACATGTTTTATACAAGTTGCTAGAACCTTGCAAAACGGGCCATCATAAGAAGGGTGACGTTACTCGACGTAGTGTATTTATACAGCGTGTTACATTGTGCACAGATTTAAAGAGAACACTATGGATAGTGGGAACCTAACTAAAAAGGGACACTGTTCTGCTTAATGCTACCCATAAAGTTACTCGCCGTAGTATAGTCATACTACTACAGCGTGTGACTCACACTGTGAAACACACCTGTAGCTTGAAAACAATCTATATTATTGCACGGATGCGGCGCCTAGCGGCTCGACGATTTCCGGCTCCTTAAATTTCCCCCATGCACTGTTAACTAACCATATTCGACTCGAACACATTATCTAACTTATACTCGTTTGTTAGAAGCCATGACGGGTGTTTCATTGATGGCATGGCGAACAGTGCATATCCTGATTAGAATGTGCGGATGTGCATGCTGTTCTGGATATACAGTGGTCGCAACACCTATAAGCCCCACTCCTCCAGTCACAGCCACATTTGACCATAGTGAAACGATTACCTTTATCAAAATTGCCATTACCAACATTCGACATTACATACATGCCACAAAGGGCACAGAGGTAGAGATGTTTTCCCATGAGCGGGGTGTGTCAACCTCCGGAAATCTTACCATAAACATCCGCTTATTACGGAAGCCCATTAGGGCCACTTCACTTTTGTTTTATTCCATTTATTCAAGGTACATGTACCAGTTGTGTGTGCACCCTGAAGAAGGAGTGCACAATGCGAAAGCGAGAAATCCGAAACTCAAATGAAATGTCATGCAAAGCATGAACTGTATTTGGCGAAATCGATGAGGTGATTCTAATATGTTGGAGTAACAAGCTTTAGTGGAGACATATTTGAAATATTCAAAACAGCAGATGACAAAGGGTGTATTACTGCCAACATATCTGCTGGACATCAAAGGGAACAGCGGTCAAGAAATCTCTCAGTAGTGATCATTTGGTCAGTTCTGCCAGCTTTCAAAGGATTTCGCATATTCATGAGAAAGTTAAGAAACAATTATCTACACAGGTCTGGCACCTAGAACCAGTGTTGAACCTGCAAAATACGACCTGTATGCCGCGAAATGATTAACAGACACACGGAAAATAGGTGGACCGATTTAGCTGAAAATTTACCCACTTCTTCCGAATATCATTTCTGACCTATTAGTCCATTTGACGCTACTATACATTGAATACACAACCTAGAAATTGTGTTTACTATAAACTTGTATTGCTGATTTGTACTATCATGGGGTCCTACAACAAATTCAGCTTGGTTGCCAAAAACGGCACGTTGGGCAACTTCCGTAATTTGCATAAATCCAAGATGGCCGCCAAATGTTATATAAATGCATACTATCCAATACATATCGTATTGTAGAAGCGATTTCTTTATGAAAGTACATGTAAATATGATAGATGCACTAACTATCATCAACTGTAAGTTAAACCCAATTTGCATAAATCCAAGATGGCCACCAAATGTTATAGAAATACATGATTTCCGATATATATTGCATTGCAGACGCTATATGCATGCTAAAAATAACATGTAAATGTAACATATGCAGTAACTGATAATGTAAGGAATGTGTTTCAATCAACTGCATGTTGAACCTAATTTGCATAATTGCAAGATGGCCGCCATTTCAAGATTATAATTAATTTTTAGAATAAATTGCCAAAAGTGTACTATTCATGTACGTACAATTTACATGCACAGAAATATTGGGTTACCAATTTGTCTAATTTCCTGCTTTCTGACACATTTTGGAGCATTTGGAGCACATTGTTTTGGGTGGAGGTGAGCAAGAAGCGACACCTCCACTGAACCAACCCTTGATCAATGCAATGTGCATAGTCTACAACCTGCACAAAGTTTAACTACCAAAGTTTATCTGTACAGCAACTATAACTAGATACAACGCGATAAAAAGGCATTAATTCATAACAAATATGACATTTTAGTGTCACCATACATAATATCTGATATTGTTGTTCCTGCCACGAGAACAAATGTGTTGTTGTTTTTTGCTGTTAGTCCTGATGAACAGGTATGCACCCCAATGACCGACCCAATTAGTATATATTATCTATCATGTATACATGTGACCATTTTATTCCGATTCTTGGAGTAACATGCAACTGAACTGCATAGTTATGGCAGCCGAAGCGACTTGTGTCGTGTGTTTTCGAGACTTGTATAGCAGTATCATAGCAAGGCGAACCTTTGAGTCAGCTGCATTTGTTAGTCGCTACCATTGGGGATACTGGAATGGCGTTTATGGTGACAAGTGTGGCGAGCAGAGCTCACGAGGGCATGACTGTCTGCTGATCCTGTATATGAGTGGATTGATGCCGTTCCCATCACCGTACATATGTCAGTCTGTGTGGACCAGGACAGTCTTCGCAGAAACATCACATGGAGGAGTTGAAGTACCGACGTGTCATAGATTCAGATGATCGGGGCCCTCACCTACAAGAAGAGCATTGCCCTCATCTGTACAATCCAGTCACCAGCAAGATAGCCCCAGCTGAAGTCAATGTGGCTGATTTCATTGCTATTGGGGAAAGAATGGAGAGCAAGTATACAGACAGTCTCATAGAGTGTTCGTTCTACGACCCTATCAGCAGTCATATCAAGATGATGAATTTGTCTCAAGAAGCAGGGCATGTCAACAAAGCATGCCAATATTCAACGTCGAGAACATATATCTCCGGTTTCTGCAGCAACTAAATGATAGAAACTGGGCCTCTCTTCGCTTACGAGCTCTGTTCCGTACCTATATACCTCATCGATGAACATGGTTGTCACCACAAAGGCAATGGATACCCACGAGGATGGAGTGTTTAGTCATGATGAGGCGGACATCGCCATTGTCTCGTTTGTCCTTCAGGCTGCAAAGTTTGGAAAACATGTGATCTCCATCCTTAGTGATGACACCGACATATTCATCCTGCTGGTATATTGGGTGTATCGAGATGAGTTGATGAGCAAGGTACATATGGAGCGCTGGAATATAACTGTGTTAGATATCAACGCCTGACCTAGGGCCAGAGTGTTTGGAGCTGCCGAGCATGCATGCCCTCAGTGGATGTGATACGACATCATATGTGTATGCCAAAGGCACGACCAGTGTGCTAAGCACATTTCTGGCTGGGGACTTTGCATGTTTGTCTGACGTGCTGGGCGAGATTGATGCTACACAGCCTGTCTTGATGAAGGTGGCAACGAAATTCTTCATAGCTATGTATGGTCAACCACCGGGGTCATCCATGAAATGTCCTAAATCCAATACTCTTCTTGTAACATCCACCAATCTGTCATTGCATGTGCAGCGGACCCATATGCATGTCATGCTACATAGAAAGCGGCAGATCAGCCAGCAAGCACTGCCTGATGAGGAAGCAGACATCACTCACTCGGGGTGGGAGATCCGGGATGGCGTCAACGTTTCTATCATTGACAAGGGTGACACAACTACATCACATCTGAGTTATGTGATTCACGCTCAGAGTAGGGTGCATGGTAAGTACTGCAGCACTGGGTTGCATGGGTGCCACAGGGAACATATTTCATATACATCATACTGTAGCTGCTCTGGCTGGGAATGAGAAGGTATCGATGGGCAGGAGGGTGCGCTTGGAATGGAATGGCCTAGCAATGTAGATCAATAGGGTATGCTTGGAGAACTTGAAGAGGAAGGTGCAGAGGAATGTGAAGTTAATGAGGATGTTGAATATCGTCTTGCTGGCCCCGAGTACCTGGATGACGTGATGGTGGGACACCATACGGTGTGTTAGGGTCTGAGGGTATCAATGGTATTAACTCAGACTAGCATTTAACAATACATTAGTGTCACTCCTGTGGTTTCATTTCTCTGCGGTTCTTGCTGATCATAAGACATGAAGCTGCAGGCAGTGCAAAGATCCAGTACAACCCCACTTCCGTGATACATGACCTAACAATTTAAACGTCTCGCTTAAATACAATATGTACATGGACAAATTGGTAGCCCAATATTTCTATGTAGGCAGGTCGTCCGTACATGGATAGTACAGTACGTATGTGACAATTTATGCACAACATTAACGAAAATCTTAGGAAATGGCGGCCGTCTTGAAATTACGCATATTGTTGTGTATACATTCTGTACATTATCAGCTACTGCACCTGTTATCTGTATATGTGTTTTCACATACATATTGCTTCTGCAATACTATATATATAGGAAACAATGCATTTCTATAACATTTGGTGGCCATCATGAACTTATGCCACTTGGGATTAACTTGCAGTTGATATATCTACATTCCTTAAATTATCAGTTACATATTATAATTGCATTTTACACTTAAATTTAGTGTCTTGATTGGCCAGTTTGACCCTTGAATTCTGGAGGTTATTAAAAACCCTGGATATACAGTGGAACTTTTCTAAACCGGACACCCTGCATGGTACCCATGGTGTCCGGCTTACGCAGATGTGAGAGGGAACGAAGTAGCTAACATGAGCCCGGCTCTTATCGCAGTGCTGTTATTCGGCAAAACTGATAGCAATCATATTTTCCGTCAATACTAGTCAATAAGGGAGTAAATTTCGGGTCAGGGTTAATTATTTTGTGGCAATCGAATATAGAATACAATGAAATCATTTGAATATTTGTAAACAGGTAGCGCGGATAACTAATGCGTGCGTCCTTTATAACGTGTTTATTATGCTACGATATATAATACCAAATAAATGTAACCCATTCCAGTGTATTTAAACGGGATGATTATACTGGGTGTAAATTCAAAGTTTTGTAGATTTCATTGTAGCGTCACGTTTGTTGCTGTCACGTACGGAAGCCCATTAGGGCCACTTCACTTTTTTTTATTTCCATTTATTCAAGATCTTTTCTTGAATTTTCAAGGTGTTTTCTTTAATTTTAAGTATCTTGAAAATTCAAGAAAAGATCTTGAAAATTCAAGAAAAGCTCTTGAATAAATAGAAATAAAAAAAAAGTGAAGTGGCCCTAATGGGCTTCCGTACGTGACAGCAACAAACGTGACGCTACAATGAAATCTACAAAACTTTGAATTTACACCCAGTATAATCATCCCGTTTGAAATACACTGGAATGGGTTACATTTATTTGGTATTATATATCGTAGCATAATAAACACGTTATAAAGGACGCACGCATTAGTTATCCGCGCTACCTGTTTACAAATATTCAAATGATTTCATTGTATTCTATATTCCGTAGTACGTGTCAGTCAAACGTAATTACTTGTTTGTATTTTTGATACGTCAGGAGATAAAGCTGGGTATGCGCTGGTATAAGAGGACGATGCGTGCTATTATATTCATTCGAAATGCAGACGGTTTGTCAATATAATACAGAGTTCATTCTTTTGTACTACATGGATACAGTTTCGTGGAGATTGCTCTCGGCAGCCATACTCGCATCGCAGTAAGCTTGTATAAGGTAAGCATGGGAACTAATAAAAAAATGCTGCTATTATTAGTGACATTATTCGTGGAATCTGCCCAAATTTGTCTCTATATACCTTGCACTATAATTTCAAATACTGTAGCACACTCTCGTGAGGATTATGTGTAGTAGTAAAAGCAAGTTTTGAAAGAGACAGAAGCTTGATGTTGTTAAAATAGCTGTAAAGATGTTACTGGTGTAATTTGCATTACCTGAGTAAATTTATTTCTGCCAAACTCACGGTAGCGCTACTACGTTACAACGTGCGAGACAACTGAACGATTTCAGATACGGTCAAATGATTATTTTCATGCCGCCATTTCGGTTTTGGTCATAAAAAGGTAAATTTTTATATTTATTTCTGAAATTGCTGTATGTTTAATAAGTTTATGGCATGTTCCCTAGCTGGGTAAATGTTATTGCAGAGTCTAAAAATCGAAAACAAACATTGTGTATGGGGTTTTACATGTACATATAAAAAGAAATACTACTGTGATTCTAGCGAAGAAAATTGTATTACTGTGTTAGATGTTAGCATATATTTTATTTTATTTATCCTAACACCATGTTTTCACGGCCTACGAAGCCAACAGTTCGAGTTTTTCATAAAATTAATTTATTGTTTTGGGTACGGAAGTCACATGAACTATAATTGTGGATACGTAAAACTGACAGGGTGGTTACGGAAACTGACAACTATATACATCGTAAAAATATATTGAAATTTCCGTGTTAAGCCATAAAACGTGTTTTCCTGGTAAAGTTACCACATGTTATATAGACCAATGGAGATATATTGTAGATATAGGGGCTCAGTGGGTTCGATATATGTTTTGTCTATCAGGGTAACCCGCCATTTTTTAGTATGTTTATGCCGCCATGACAATAGGTGAGTGGAAATACTTTTCTACACCTGTCCGTCTATGTGCCGTCCGCCACACCGTATGTACACATCGAGTTGTGTTTCTCTATTAAAATATCCTAGTGCCGTGGTTGAGGCATGTATGCATATTATGTACTGACATGTGTATACAGGACACAGACATACAATTGATTTCTCATAGACGTACAGTCACACGATCATGCCAGCCACAATTTACCCGCGCAATATCACATACCCCTGCCTACATTTCTGGACTCGTAGTCCAAAGCCGGTTCTAGAGTCATGCCAAACACGTGGTCATGCGCCTGGATCCGAAGAGTTATTTCCCAAAATATGGCGGCACCGTCTACTTTAACTTTTGGACGATCATTGAAATCTGGCCTCCATTATCCCATTATTTCTGGCCACAAAAATAAACACAAGCATATGCACCATGTAAATATTATTAAAAAAAAGAACATGTTTGGTACAGACATACCGGGTAATCCAAAATATATGTTACATAGAGAATACCGGGCTGGTGTCTTTTGATATCAAGTTTATCAGGCAAGGCTAGGAAACGC
This sequence comes from Conchocele bisecta, assembly GCA_029237695.1. NCBI lineage: Eukaryota > Metazoa > Mollusca > Bivalvia > Lucinida > Thyasiridae > Conchocele > Conchocele bisecta. The sequence goes on along the minus strand of CM055278.1, from coordinate 9,225,954 downwards.
GTAGGAATTCCAAGGCTTGCCGAGGAATTTCTACCGTTTCCGAGCCGAGCCTGATAAACTTGATATCAAAATACACTAGCCTGGTATTCTATTTATCAGGTAACGTTTTATGCTCGAAAATTACATTATATGACGTCGTATTCTATGGACAGAACACGGACTTGTTTACGTTGCGTCATTACACTGACGTCATTCGGTAACGTCACGTGACGTCAACCGACCAATGGAACGTCAGTTTTCACTTTGTTGTAACCCGGATGTTGATATCAGGTCAATGCCTGATACAACAATATGTTATCAGTCAGTATGTATTCGGTCAATACAGGGCAGGTTACCTGATAAAAATGTGTTGACACACAGCTCTTTAGCTAAAAACTTACAGAAAAAATAATTAGCCACTGTGAAAGCTAATAGATGTAAAATATATTCCAATTGTTTTACGTTTGACGTTCTGTTGTGTGACGTCATGATGACGTCAAAATCGACATCATTTCGCGGAATGTTTAATGATATATTTCGACTTTCCTTGTGAAACTCAGATAGACAAGGTGTTTAGTACTTAAAAAGCAACATCAAAACGAATCCTACAAAGAATATGTGGCATATGTTACTACTGGCAAACACAACAAAAGCGTTGGACGCACTATTTAACATTTTCGTAGGCAATACACACATTCTGTGTGGTCAAGAAAGACACAGGCAATGGAGACTTCCTCACTTCCAGTAACATCGGCCAACGTCAGCAGACGTCACAACTCTCGTTTTTGCGAAATGTTAACTTATTTGAAATCGCTGTTGTTATGACATGTGTCATTCTATTGTGCTGAAATTTGAGGACCGACGATATGTCCACATAGTAATTCTGGCTTTTGTTCAAAGAGTTAATTTATGGAATCGGTCCTAAGTTCGTAAACCACCAGTTATCCCTGTATTTATTAAAGGAAATAAATCAGACGATTTCCGTATCCCCAGTTTCGGCGACAGGTAGGTTATTTCCGTAACACCAGTGCTGTCAGTTTCCGTAACCTCAAATCAATTCACTACCGCCCTGTGACAAATCCACGATCGTCCAGCCCCCGCTAAGCCCAGGGTCAAGGTCACATACTTTGTGCGTTCTAAATCTTAACGATCGGGTAAATGTCTTTTAATTTCTGTTCCCTTGCAAGGATCTGCTTGATATTTCACACATGCATTGCTTTAATGGTCTTCCACTAAGCACAGGGTCAAGGTCACATACTTCACATATGTTCGAAATTATGGTAAATGCATGGATCTGCTTGAAATTTCACACACCCATTGCTTCCCTCTGTGTTTTCAAATGTGTCTCGTTTTTTTCTTGGCTGCCAGCGGGGGCATTCGTGTGCGGACAGGCCACATTTCTAGTTAGATTATGTTTCCGTGTACATTGTACGGAGCCCCGCAGGGGACATGCATTTTATATTAATTCGTTCGAACGAAATAACAATTCGATCCCTCAATTTAACAATTCGTTCCCTCGAATTAACAATTCGTTCCCATGAAATGACAATTCGTTCCTCAGTTTAGCAATTCGTTCCCTCGAATTGAATTGTTATTTCGTGAGAACGAATTGTTAAAATGAGGGATGGAATTGTTAATCCGTGGCAATAAATTGTTAATTCGTGGGAACGAATTGTTAAATTAAAGGAACGAATTGTTATTTCGTAGGAACTAATTAATAAAAAGAAAAAGAATTCTACGTCCCCTGCGGGGCTCCGTAATATTGTCATCCTACTAGGGTATATCACTTTTCATGAACCGGCACAAAAGTGTGATTGCGCCAATGATTATAGACTATACATATTATATAACAAACTGTGTTATTGCACTGCCAAAGCCAACACTCCTTTATTGTTTCACCTAGTTTCTCTACCAAGGAAAGCAGAAAAGTTCGTCTCAATTAATCGCATATTGCGAAGCTTTCGTCAATATCTATTAAATTAATCATTAAATACTCAATAACTCAGCAGTTATATTTAGAACCACAGGCCCGGCCTTGTTGACGTAATTTCCTATAACGCGCACCATGTGTAAGATCGATTCAGTGTTACATCGCCAATCACGTAATAGTATCATTGTTGAAAACACGTTTATGAGCAGCGCTCCATTCTAATAGACAGGTGCCCGCGAAAAAAATAAATAAATATGTGAACTATAACTATTACTTATATTCCAGCCGAACTATAACATGTTGCCAGCCCCGAAGGGTAAATACCCGTGGGTAGAGTACAACGGTAAGGCGATGGGCGACTCCCAGTTAGTCATCAACTTCCTCAACAAGGAATTGGGCGTTGACCTCCATAAGGGGCTCTGACCCCTACAGAGCGGGCCCAGGCGTGGGCCATCCAGAAATGGCTCGAGGAGTTCACATACTGGTAAGGCCTAAAACGAATTGTGGTATTTTATTGCGAAACAACAATTTCCCCATGTAAAGTCCCCATAGACATCTTCACTCTGTGAAGTTGGGAAGCAAGAATTAATCCATATTGACACCACAGGTAGAAGTAACGGATCAAGATCTATACATACATTAAATATACATTTAAGCACCAATAAGTGAGACAAAAATAGTCTAACATTTATTTGTTTAGCTTATTTTGTTTCCACTTATTGGTGCTATGTATATTTAATGTACATGTATTTATGAACCTTAGTCCGTTACTTCAACCTGTGCTTGATTTGTACAAATATCTAACTAGTAGTACTAAGACTACAATTATTTGTTCTAGGCCTAATTATGATGAATTCTTCTGGTTTTAAATAATTTCGAATCACACTCCGTGTATTTGTGTAATGTTTTTTATATACAGTCGAACCTCCCCGAACGGTCACCTCTCTACAACAACACCCGCTCTGTAACAGCCGCTATTTTAAATCCCAAAATGGATGATTTCCTCTATGTCTAACCATTAGACTGCTGAGCATGAAAATTCTCATCTGATGTTGCTTTTGCATTCTTTCTGAATAAAAACATGTTTTGACAGCACTTTAGAATCATTTCCATTGGAAATGATTCTAAAATGCTGTTAAATCATGTATTTGGTGATAATTATCGAAGAAAATCAATAAACATCATACGATAACATTTAATTCCGCATTCACCTCCCTACAACAGCCACCTCTCTACAACAGCAAGTTTTGCGTCTTCCCATGGGTGGCTGTTGTAGAGAGGTTGCACTGTACCTATGAACTTGCGTTTGCCTTTGTAGTGAAGTTGCTTAGCCCAAGAAATTGACGTGATCTTGACTGACAGTCTATGGTGATATGGTGATATCGGCATACAATGGTGATATCGTCATGTGAATGTGCTCGATATCCCAGTCCAAACCTCTGATACAATATTTCTTCATCTGTTTTGGTCTGCAACTTTTGTTGTCGGACACTCACAAGAACTGAATGGACGAACTTACCGAGGGGTAACAACAGGGGAGGGTGAACAATAGGGGGTTCTACAAATATACAGTCCTCCGATATTGTTACCCTTCGGTAACAATAAGGGATGGTGAACAATAGGGGGTTCTACACAACTAGTTCTGAGAATAAATATACATACGGTTTATATTTGATTCCTGGTGAGCAAGGAACAATATCTTGTCTGCCACATGATGCACAAGTAACTGCGCCTCGGGTGAATATAGAGTCAGACGGGCAATACAGCATATTGACTGTATAATCTCAATGACTTATAATGTAATCTTGCCTTCGCATCGCTTATACAACGTTCTGAATGCAATATTTCGAACAAGTACTCGAAATAATTTTTTTTCAAAACATCAGTAAAACGGAGAGTTTTAGAGGGCATCTTAACGCTGGATCCATCATTACGGTGGGAGTCATGCCCTAATGTTGAATCGTACTGCCTATGTATGTCTCCAGTCCCAGTGCCCACCAGTGCCACATGATGCACAAGTAACTGCGCCTCGGGTGAATATATAGTCAGACGGGCAATACAGCATATTGACTGTATAATCTCAATGACTTATAATGTAATCTTGCCTTCGCATCGCTTATACAACGTTCTGAATGCAATATTTCGAACAAGTACTCGAAATAATTTTTTTTCAAAACATCAGTAAAACGGAGAGTTTTAGAGGGCATCTTAACGCTGGATCCATCATTACGGTGGGAGTCATGCCCTAATGTTGAATCGTACTGCCTATGTATGTCTCCAGTCCCGGTGCCCACCAGTGCCACATGATGCACAAGTAACTGCGCCTCGGGTGAATATATAGTCAGACGGGCAATACAGCATATTGACTGTATAATCTCAATGACTTATAATGTAATCTTGCCTTCGCATCGCTTATACAACGTTCTGAATGCAATATTTCGAACAAGTACTCGAAACAATTTTTTTTAAAAACATCAGTAAAACGGAGAGTTTTAGAGGGCATCTTAACGCTGGATGCATCATTACGGTGGGAGTCATGCCCTAATGTTGAATCGTACTGCCTATGTATGTCTCGAGTCCCGGTGCCCACCAGTCTACGCTCGTTCGTATCAACTATCAATACATGCGAATAGACGCCGCTAGTGCCTGCCTTACTAGCAGCATGGTCGTCCATTTAGTGAGGTTCAATTGTACAAACTAGTGGTGTTTTCTTTACATGTTTTATACAAGTTGCTAGAACCTCGCACAACGGGCCATCATAAGTAGGGTGATGTTACTCGACGTAGTGTATTTGTACAGCGTGTTACATTGTGCACAGATTTAAAGAGAACACTATGGATAGTGGGAACCTCACTAAAAAGGGCCCACTGTTCTTCTTAATACTACCCATAAAGTTCTCGCCGTAGTATAGTCATAACAATCTATATTATTGCACGGATGCGGCGCCTAGCGGCTCGACGATTTCCGGCCCCTTAAATTTCCCCATGCACAGTTAACTAACCATATTCGACTCGAACACATTATCTAACTTATACTCGTTTGTTAGAAGCCATGACGGGCGTTTCATTGATGGCATGGCGAACAGTGCAGATCCTGATTAGAATGTGCGAATGCGCATGCTGTTCTGGATCTACAGTGGTTGCAACACCTATATGCCCCACTCCTCCAGTCACAGCCACATTTGACCATAGTGAAACGATGACCTTTATCAGAATTGCCATTACCAACATTCGACATTAAATACATGCCACACAGGGCACAGAGGTAGAGATGTTTTCCCATGAGCGGGGTGTGTCAACCTCCGGAAATCTTACCATAAACATCCGCTTATTACGGAAGCCCATTAGGGCCACTTCATTTTTTTTTTATTCCATTTATTCAAGATACCAGTTGTGTGTGCACCCTGAAGGAGTGCACAATGCGAAAACGATAAATCCGAAACTCAAATGAAATGTCCTTTGCTTGAACTGTATTTAGTGAAATCGATGAGGTGATTCTAATATGTTGAAGTAACAAGCTTTAGTGGAGAAATACTTGAAATATTCAAAACAGCAGATGACAAAGCGTGTATTACTGCCAACATATCTGCTGGACATCAAAAGAAACAGCGGTCAAGAAATATTTCAGTAGTGATCATTTGGTCAGTTCTGCCAGCTTTCAAAGGATTTCGCATATTCATGAGAAAGTTAAGAAACAATTATTTACACAGGTCTGGCACCTGGAACCAGTGTTGAACCTGCGATTCACGGTTAAAGTCTAGTCTATACGGAAAACCAATTGACCGATTTAGCTGAAAATCGAATCACTTCTTTCAATTATCGTGCCTGACCTATGTACCGAATATCTGGTTGATACATGGCAAAATACGACCTGTATGCCGCGAACAGATTAACAGACACACGGAAAACAGGTGGACCGATTTAGCTGAAAATTTACCCACTTCTTCCGATTATCATTCCTGACCTATGTAGCAAATACCATGGCGATACATTGAAAAATACCTGTATGCCGCGAACAGATTAACAGACACACACACAGACAGACAGACAGACAGACAGACAGACAGATAGATAGATAGACAAACATATTTGGCGAAATCCGACTGCTAGCATTGTGCAATTCCCACTGTTGAGGTAAATATTGTCGGTAAAAAAATATATCTTGGCTGCCATGGTAATCAAAACAAACATTTTTCCCCTTAGCTCTGCATCCCAACTAGTAGATCACCAATTCCCACTGTTGAGGTAAATATTTTCGGTAACAAAAACAGACCGGTTGTTATTCTATGTATTAAACACTATTTCTGTGCTTACAACTGGTTGCCATGGTAACCAAACTTGTACATGTACTTTTTTCACTTTTGGTTTTATTTTATGTTTTGACAAATTTCCTATCATTTTGAAAAAAAAATAAAATTATGACATAATCCATGCATTGGTACCAGGCGCTTCCATACAACAGGCACATTGTGGAATGAACGACAAAATGATCTTTAAATCATACCCATTTTTACTCCGATATCACATATCTGCAAGGTACGACACTCGCCATCTTTTCAACCAACGAAAGTGGTACTAGTGTATCTTGAGCCCGGCTCTCTAATTCAGTAATTGCAACGCGCACGAAGACCGGCCTTCGTGCGCGTTACAATTACTGAATTAGCGCCGATCCCAAGATAATCCATTTCCGTTGGTTGAAAAGATGGCGAGTGTGGTACCTTGTAGATATTTAATATCGGAGTAAAACTGAGTATGATCTGAAGATGCTGTTGTCGTTCATACTACACAGTGCCTGTGATGTAACATTTACGCCGCCGCCGAGTGCAGCACCAGTGAATAAATAAATTATTTTACTGTTTCATTATACACATGTGGCTCGTCTTGATAGATATGAATGTGCCTGGAGAAATTGGGCTTATGGTATCTGGCCAGTCTAGCTTCTGTAGCCGATTTCATCAAAATTGCAAAGTATACTTATCTAGCAAAAGTATACTTTGAGGGAGTAATCATTGATTTTTCCGAAATGCATTATTTCATATATAACTAATGATTGCATATATTTGATGATTAAAACTATGCAGAATTATTATATTGAATGTATTACATTATCACAGCCAAAATGGCTGTGATAATGTAATAAATTCAGTAAAATAAAAATTAATACATTTATCTTAAAATTGAAAATTTCACCCTCAAAGTATACTTTGCTCGGAAAGTATACTTTGCAATGTTGGTGAAATAGGCTACAGATCAAATACACACTCTTTTAGCATGAACGCGATCTATATTTCGTGTTAGAAGCATGACATGTGTTTCATTGATGGAATGGCGAACGGTGCAGATCCCGATCAGACTGTGAGGACGCACAGGCTGATCTGGATCTACACTGGTCCGCACAGTCTGATAGGGATCTACAGCGGTCGTAAATGACATAAGCCCCATTTCTCAAGTGACAGCCACACATATATCCTGATTTTACTGGTTGGCTATTTGTGTCTCTTGATAAATATGGATGTGACTGGAGAAATGGGTCTTATTATTAGCCGATCTATTTATAGATCGGCTAATATATTGGTCATCCATCGAATTCTGAAAAAGTTTGTAGCAACCCTTTTCTCCGCTATTCGGTAATCTACGAACGCGAATTTTGCTGTATCAACCGATAAAGTTTGCATTTTTGGCAATTATCTCCGTTTAAAACTTTAAATATAGCCAAATAACACAATTTTGAATACGTAATGAGCTGAACGCCGGAAGAGATTGAACCCGGAAGTTGTTGTTGTTGAAGTACATAGTTGGCTCTAATGGCCATATACGCCAACATACGCCGATTAGTGGGCTAATTTAAAGTTTTTATTTATTAAACAGAACAAGTTTCAGCCACGTATAATCGCGTAAAATGTGTTTATTCGGCTAATTTATAATCGACCTCTGCTCAAAATCTCCTCCGACTAGCAACCCCAGCATCTCGGGTTTATCCCATTGGATCGCGTATGCGCGTCATTTGACGCTAGTTAATATTCACAAAATTTTCCACCAATCAAAATGAAGAATTGCCCTTCATAGCGAACTTTGATTTGTTTACGTATCATGCAGGGATGGCAGGGATGCATCCAGCTCGCGCGATTACGGCAAGCCCCCGTAATTATTGTCAATGCCGCAAATTATTGATTGTTTGCGCCCGACATCGCGCAAAAAAAAATCAAGGATGGGCCCCTTCTTAAATGACCAGTGCGCACATTAAAAAAAACGTAATTGACTATTTAAACGCGCTGCGTATTTAAATCATTGGAAGGCGTGCAGTTCAATCGAGTTTGTGCGGCCGTTGAACGTAAGCTTCGAGTCGATTTAAACCATTTAAATCGATAAACAAGGGATAAACAAGTGACAACGTTAACCTGTTATGCTCCATTAAGAAGTAATAAGCTTATGGCAAATCATATTACTTTGGGGTCGAGCTACTAAAGTGACTTGTGTGGCATGGAAGTATTGAGTTCTGATTTTGGGAATTTTCCTCATCGTGGACCCGTTTAATGCGGGATAGTACAACCCGTTGGCCCGGCCTTAAATGACCTTAGCTGTTGATAGGCCGTTAAACACCAATACTAACTCGCTCATTCATCCCCCCCCCCCCCCCCCCCCCCGAGACTCAGTAACTACTAAAATGCGGACATATATTGAACCCTTATTAGATCGGCTAATAACATCATGCTCTGCATGACCTTTCATGTTATGTGTTCAGTGTAGCGTCTGATCTGTTAGCGCACTACTGTAGTTTTTAAAGGTACATGCCCACTCAGTAGGCACAACATGTTCTTTATAGGAATTAAATATAAGTGTATAAGTGTGTCACTATTCCACCAGTTCTAAAAATTACGAGTGCCCGCTATATAGGTATAATCATTTAGTAATATTTATTTTAATGATAGTGGCGCGCGGTGGTATCAGACTATTTTCATATTCAAATGAGGTATGACATTTTTTAATCATTTATTCTAATGAAATGCGTCACCTAAAAAAATAATATGTTCGACAGATTATAAAGTATGATAATTGCACATCAAAAAATAAATACAGAGTATAAATAGTAATGTCCGTTAACATTTTAAAGACAAACGTTTATCGCCCCTGATATCAGTGTGGAAATTTACGGCCGATATAAAATGTATAATAATGCTAATCAATACGTGGGGTAATGGTGAATGAATGTTTATTTTTCCAGACAAAATGTCTCTGATATAAAGAACAGTTTGTGCCTATTGAGTGGGAATGTACCTGTAACGATTTGGGAATGCGATTTATCGACTGAATGACGAACGGTGCAGTCCCTGATCAGACTGCGCAGAGGCGAAGGCTGATCTGGGACTACACTGGTCACATATGCATAAGCTCTATTTCAGCAGCCACAATCAGGCATATTAAAGATTATATACAGGCTTATTGGCGTTACCACCAATACAGTCCCCGATGAGCGTGTGCCTGACCTGGGTCTTCATCGTTCGTTACTGAGTTAGGGAATTATGCCTGACAAGCATTTACCTCGGTATCATGCTGTATTAACTAAGATTGATTGGTTGGTTGGTTGGTTGGTTGGTTGGTTGGTTGGTTGGTTGGTTGATTGATTGATTGATTGGTTAGTTAGTTAGTTAAATGATTGATTGATTGATTGGTTTATTTGTTGGTTGGTTGGTAGATTGATTGATTGATTGATTGATTGTTTGGCTGGCTGGCTGGCTGGCTGGCTGGCTGGCTGGCTGGCAACCAGCCGGCTGGCTGGCTGGCTGGCTGGCTGGCTGATTGCTTGCTTGATTGATTGATTGATATATATATTGATTGATTTATTTATCAATAAATCTATTAATTAATTCATTCGTTCGTTCTCGTCTGTCCGTCGTTCTTAATGTATATCTGGGGTCCGTTTCACTAAACTTCGAACGACTAAAATGTTCGTAAGTGCAAATTATTATAGTCTGTAAATTTCACATTAACACTGTTTTATAAAATGCTCAATAAATGTAATTCCATCAAATTTCCAGACGATCCTAAATGTGCACTTACGAACGTTTTAATCGTACGAACTTTAGTGAAACGACCTCCAGATGTGTTCCTTCCAATTCAATGAGTCAGACACGATTGTCACGACTTGGAGGACCATCAGAGATACTTCACTGTCAATACATTTTAAAGATGTGTACTCCGCCATAAACTCATAAAACAAGAATTGTTCTTAGCCATAAAACACTGAAGTATCTAGTTCATCCCACTCTTCGGGCTGTTGACAGGATATATAGAGAATACCAGGCTACTGTCTTTCGATATCAAGTTTATCAGGCAAGGCTAGAAAATGCGTAGGAATTCCGAGGCTTGCCGAGGAATTACTACCGTTTCCGAGCCGAGCCTGATAATCTTGATATCAAAAGACAGTAGCCTGGTATTCTATTTATCAGGTAACGTTTTATGCTCGAAAAATACCAAAAATGACGTCGTTATCTATGGATAGAACGCGGACTTGTTTACGTTGCTTCATTACACTCACGTCATTCGGTAACGTCACGTGACGTCATCCGACCAATGGAACGTCAATATTCACTTCATTGTAACCCGGATGTTTGTATCAGGTCAATGCCTGATACAACAATATGTTATCAGTCAGTACGTGTTCGGCCAATACAGGGCAGGTTACCTGATAAATTGTCTCATACATGTACGCCCTCTGAGCAAACACGGAGATTGTTCCTTTATCGAGATTAGAACAATAAATATGCAAAACGGAACATTTTATGTTGTGTTTTTATTTTTTTGTTTGGCTAACTAATTGTCTCGGACTTCAGCCAGACCTGTGTCACGTAGCAAGCATTGGCACAATCGTATATTAACTTTAAGCCGGTATACGGCGATAGTACCTATGCGCTACCCAAAGCAAGTCAATGAGTGTATCTGCTATTGACAAGCCCAGGAAAATCGTTCCCATGTCTACCAATAATAGTGAAATCATAATATATTATTATCAACATACAGTCTGTACATATGACCACAGAAAGGGTTTTAACACAACAAATAGGCGTGTAATAATATTATACCGACAACTTTATTATGGAAATTTAATATTATAATTTATTTATAACACAAAACTGCCCACATATATGCATCGTGACTCAAAACAAAACAAAGTTGCATGGCTATATGAAAAAAATAAAAAATATGTATTATCAACCAGTGTAATTGCCAAGCTCTGCGCATGAATTATATTAGGTTCCCATAGCAACCACTCAACAACACACGCACAAAACATACCAAAACCACTACGCCGCTAATATCATATTTGTCACATGAGGTATTGATTACAATAATTTAAATTACATTTCTAGTTGTAAAACAAAACATCACAAAAATGAACTCATAACGCAACTGTTCCAAATATGTATAATAGGGTGTATTATAGATAAAATTAGTTACTACATTATGTTTAAAAGTGGCATAACAGTAAATACGGTGGTACAATGCCATGTGAACAAATAAATAATGGTTAAAGATGGTCAATCAAAGTTAGTATAAGAAAATGTACAATGTTAGCAGGAGTTGCATGTTGTATTGTCAACATTTACGGTAAGTAGTATTGTAAATTAGCATACTGTATATCAGGTGGTTAGGATTGAAATAGGTTTTAAATTCTGGAACAATCACGTTGAGTAGTATTGTAGATTAGCATACTGTATATCAGGTGGTTAGGATTGAAATTGGTTTTAAATTATGGAACAATCACGTTACTTACTCACATCATAGATTAGAATATATTGTATGTTACAATAATATAATGTCAAAATAATATAAACTTCACTTCTTTTGCTTCTGTGTTCATGGTAAAGGTCAGAAATTCCTATGTAAAGGAGAAAATTTCTCACATAACAAAGCCACATTTGAAATATCGTACAATATCACAATATATGGCAATATTATGTTGAGAACAATAACAATACATATATGTATACGGTTTTGTCCTTGGGAGACAAAAATGGCGTGTTAAACGTTTTATACGTGCACGAACCCTCCACGCCACCGTAAGAAAAAATTAACATTAGTATGCAGGTGTAGTAAAAAGTTTTTAATGTACCATGAACACACTAAATCAGTTACAAATCACCAGAAGTTAGAAATAAAACCAGTTACATTGTAAATAATACAATTACATTGTAAATAATCCAAACAGGTGCAAACTATATGTTTCTAATGTTAAGATAAATGAAAGGCATCAGGATTATGTCAGCGGTCAAAATTTAGGGAATCTCCATCAAATAGTTTTGTAATTATAATCCTAGGTATGTATCTAGTACCATAGGTAGTGATATGTATAAGAGGACGGGTAGCACTCAGGTTAGTTATCAGTTAAAAATAGTGATAACCTTAGAGTATGAAAACCGATAGGGTTAGGTTATCATTCAAAATTAGGGTTAGGTCAGTAGTCAAAATTAAGTGATCTAGTCAAAATTTGCTGAGTAATAATAATAATCCTAGGGACGTGTCTAGTAATATAGGTAATGTCTAGTAATATAGATATTGATAGGTTTAACATTTAAAAATACGGATAGCCTTAGGGGATGGAAAGCGTTAGGGTGAGGTTAGCAGTCAAAATTAGGGAATCTCTATCTAAGTAGTTTAGTAATGATAATAATAATCCTAGGGATGTGTTAAATATCACAGGTAGTGATAATCCTAAAAGGACGACAACTAAATAAGGTTAGTTAGCAGTCAAAATTAGGGTTAGGTCAGTAGTCAAAATTAGGGGATCTAGTCAAAATTTGCTGAGTAATAATAATAATCCTAAGGACGTGTCTAGTAATATAGGTAATGTCTAGTAATATAGATAGGGATAGGTTTAAAATTTAAAAATACGGATAGCCTTAGGGGATGGAAAGCGTTAGGGTAAGGTTGGCAGTCAAAATTAGGGAATCTCTATCTAAGTAGTTTAGTGATGATAATAATAATCCTAGGGATGTGTTAATTATCACAGGTAGTGATAATCCTAATAGGACGACAACTAAATCAGGTTAGTTAGCAGTCAAAATTAGGATTAGGTCAGTAGTCAAAATTAGGGGATCTAGTCAAAATTTGCTGAGTAATAATAATAATCCTAAGGACGTGTTTAGTAATATAGGTAATGTCTAGTAATATAGATGGGGATAGGTTTAAAATTTAAAAATACGGATAGCCTTAGGGGATGGAAAGCGTTAGGGTAAGGTTAGCAGTCAAAATTAGGGAATCTCTATCTAAGTAGTTTAGTGATGATAATAATAATCCTAGGGATGTGTTAAATATCACAGGTAGTGATAATCCTAATAGGACGACAACTAAATCAGGTTAGTTAGCAGTCAAAATTAGGTTAGGTCAGTAGTCAAAATTAGGGGATCTAGTCAAAATTTGCTGAGTGAATAATAATAATCCTAAGGACGTGTCTAGTAATATAGGTAATGTCTAGTAATATAGATAGGGATAGGTTTAAAAAATATTTATAGGATAGCCTTAGGGGATGGAAAGCGTTAGGGAAAGGTTAGCAGTCAAAATTAGGGAATCTCTATCTAAGTAGTTTAGTGATGATAATAATAATCCTAGGGATGTGTTAAATATCACAGGTAGTGATAATCCTAATAGGACGACAACTAAATCAGGTTAGTTAGCAGTCAAAATTAGGGTTAGGTCAGTAGTCAAAATTAGGGGATCTAGTCAAAATTTGCTGAGTAATAATAATAATCCTAAGGACGTGTCTAGTAATATAGTTAATGTCTAGTAATATAGGTAATGTCTAGTAATTTAGATAGGCATAGGTTTAAAATTTAAAAATACGGATAGCCTTAGGGGATGGAAAGCGTTAGGGTAAGGTTAGCAGTCAAAATTAGGGAATCTCTATCTAAGTAGTTTAGTAATGATAATAATAATCCTAGGGATGTGTTTAATATCACAGGTAGTGATAATCTTAAAATGACGACAACTAAATCAGGTTAGTTAGCAGTCAAAATTAGGGTTAGGTCAGTAGTCCAAATTAGGGGATCTAGTCAAAATTTGCTGAGTAATAATAATAATCCTAGGGAGTGTCTAGTAATATAGGTAATGTCTAGTAATATAGATAGGGATAGGTTTAACATTTAAAAATACGGATAGCCTTAGGGGATGGAAAGCGTTAGGGTAAGGTTAGCAGTCAAAATTAGGGAATCTCTATCTAAGTAGTTTAGTAATGATAATAATAATCCTAGGGATGTGTTAAATATCACAGGTAGTGATAATCTTAAAATGACGACAACTAAATCAGGTTAGTTAGCAGTCAAAATTAGGGTTAGGTCAGTAGTCAAAATTAGGGGATCTAGTCAAAATTTGCTGAGTAATAATAATAATCCTAGGGACGTGTCTAGTAATATAGGTAATGTCTAGTAATATAGTTAGGGATATGTTTAAAAATTTAAAAATACGTATAGCCTTAGGGGATAGAAAGCGTTAGGGTAAGGTTAGCAGTCAAAATTAAGGAATCTCTATCTAAGTAGTTTAGTAATGATAATAATAATCCTAGGGATGTGTTAAATATCACAGGTAGTGATAATCCTAATAGGACGACAACTAAATCAGGTTAGTTAACAGTTAAAAATAGGGTTAGGTCAATAGTCAAAATTAGGGGATCTAGTCAAAATTTGCTGAGTAATAATAATAATCCTAGGGACGTGTCTAGTAATATAGGTAATGTCTAGTAATATAGATAGGGATAGGTTTAAAATTTAAAATTACGGATAGCCTTAGGGGATAGAAATCGTTAGGGAAAGGTTAGCAGTCAAAATTAGGGAATCTCTATCTAAGTAGTTTAGTAATGATAATAATAATCCTAGGGATGTGTTAAATATCACAGGTAGTGATAATCCTAATAGGACGACAACTAAATTAGGTTAGTTAGCAGTCAAAATGAGGGATAAGCCTTAAAGTATGAATAGTGCTATGGCTAGGTTAATATTCAAATTTGGGTAAGGTCAAAAAAATAAATACAGATAATAAATATTAATGTCCGTTAACATTGTAAGGAAGCACGGTTATCACCCCTGTCAGTGTGGAAATTTACGTCTGATGTAAAATGTATAATAATGTCAATCAATACGTGGGGTAATGGTGACTAAATGTTTATTTTGCCAGAACATGTCTCAGAAGATGTCTCCGATATAAAGAACATTGTGTGCCAACTGAGTGGGCATTTACCTTTAATAGTGCATGCACATGTATATGTACATGAACTATGCATTCGATACTGCCGACTTGAACATGAATTTTCGGTTTTGTTTTTCGTGTAGGCTAGATCTCGTTTAGCCGTGCTTCTTATGTAATCAGTAAACTCGTTTAATACATCCCATTTTAACTCATCACTTAAAACCCCCGAAAATGTTCCGTTTTGCATATTTATTGTTCTAATCTCGATAAAGGAACAATCTCCGTGTTTGCTCAGAGGGCGTACATGTATGAGACAATTTATCAGGTAACCTGCCCTGTATTGGCCGAACACGTACTGACTGATAACATATTGTTGTATCAGGCATTGACCTGATACAAACATCCGGGTTACAATGAAGTGAATATTGACGTTCCATTGGTCGGATGACGTCACGTGACGTTACCGAATGACGTGAGTGTAATGAAGCAACGTAAACAAGTCCGCGTTCTATCCATAGATAACGACGTCATTTTTGGTATTTTTCGAGCATAAAACGTTACCTGATAAATAGAATACCAGGCTACTGTCTTTTGATATCATGATTATCAGGCTCGGCTCGGAAACGGTAGGAATTCCTCGGCAAGCCTCGGAATTCCTACGCATTTTCTAGCCTTGCCTGATAAACTTGATATCGAAAGACAGTAGCCTGGTATTCTCTATATATCCTGTCAACAGCCCGAAGAGTGGGATAAACTAGATACTTCAGTGTTTTATGGCTAAGAACAATTCTTGTTTTATGAGTTTATGGCAGAATACCCATCTTTAAAATGTATTGACAGTGAAGTATCTCTTATGGTCCTCCAGGTCGTGACAATCGTGTCTGACTCATTGAATTGGAAGGAACACATCTGGAGGTCGTTTCACTAAAGTTCGTACGATTAAAACGTTCGTAAGTGCACATTTAGGATCGTCTGGAAATTTGATGGAATTACATTTATTGAGCATTTTATAAAACAGTGTTAATGTGAAATTTACAGACTATAATAATTTGCACTTACGAACATTTTAGTCGTTCGAAGTTTAGTGAAACGGACCCCAGATATACATTAAGAACGACGGACAGACGAGAACGAACGAATGATTTAATTAATAGATTTATTGATAAATAAATCAATCAATATATATATCAATCAATCAAGCAAGCAATCAGCCAGCCAGCCAGCCAGCCAGCCAGCCAGCCAGCCAGCCAGCCAGCCAGCCAAACAATCAATCAATCAATCAATCAATCAACCAACCAACAAATAAACCAATCAATCAATCATTTAACTAACTAACCAATCAATCAATCAATCAACCAACCAACCAACCAACCAATCAATCAACCAACCAACCAACCAACCAACCAACCAATCAACCAATCAATCTTAGTTAATACAGCATGATACCGAGGTAAATGCTTGTCAGGCATAAATCCCTAACTCAGTAACGAACGATGAAGACCCAGGTCAGGCACACGCTCATCGGGGACTGTATTGGTGGTAACGCCAATAAGCCTGTATATAATCTTTAATATGCCTGATTGTGGCTGCTGAAATAGAGCTTATGCATATGCGACCAGTGTAGTCCCAGATCAGCCTTCGCCTCTGCGCAGTCTGATCAGGGACTGCACCGTTCGTCATTCAGTCGATAAATCGCATTCCCAAATCGTTACAGGTACATTCCCACTCAATAGGCACAAACTGTTCTTTATATCAGAGACATTTTGTCTGGAAAAATAAACATTCATTCACCATTACCCCACGTATTGATTAGCATTATTATACATTTTATATCGGCCGTAAAATTCCACACTGATATCAGGGGCGATAAACGTTTGTCCTTAAAATGTTAACGGACATTACTATTTATACTCTGTATTTATTTTTTGATGTGCAATTATCATACTTTATAATCTGTCGAACATATTATTTTTTCAGGTGACGCATTTCATTAGTATAAATGATTAAAAAATGTCATACCTCATTTGCATATGAAAATAGTCTGATACCACCGCGCGTCACTATCATTAAAATAAGTATTACTAAATGATTATACCTATATAGCGGGCACTCGTAATTTTTAGAACTGGTGGAATAGTGACACACTTATACACTTATATTTAATTCCTATAAAGAACATGTTGTGCCTACTGAGTGGGCATGTACCTTTAAAAACTACAGTAGTGCGCTAACAGATCAGACGCTACACTGAACACATAACATGAAAAGTCATGCAGAGCATGATGTTATTAGCCGATCAAATCAGGGTTCAATATATGTCCGCATTTTAGTAGTTACTGAGTCTCGGATGAATGAGCGAGTTAGTATTGGTGTTTAACGGCCTATCTAACAGCTAAGGTCATTTAAGGCCGGGCCAACGGGTTGTACTATCCCGCATTAAACGGGTCCACGATGAGGAAAATTCCCAAAATCAGAACTCAATATTTCCATGCCACACAAGTCACTTTAGTAGCTCGACCCCAAAGTAATATGATTTGCCATCAGCTTATTACTTCTTAATGGAGCATAACAGGTTAACGTTGTCACTTGTTTATCCCTTGTTTATCGATTTAAATGGTTTAAATCGACGTTCAACGGCCGCACAAACTCGATTGAACTGCACGCCTTCCAATGATTTAAATACGCAGCGCGTTTAGATAGTCAATTACGTTTTTTTTAATGTGCGCACTGGTCATTTAAGAAGGGGCCCATCCGTGATTTTTTTCGCGATGTCGGGCGCAAGACAATCAATAATTTGCGGCATTGACAATAATTAAGGGGGATTGCCGCAATCGCGCGTGCTGGATGCATCCCTGCCATCCCTGCATGATACGTAAACAAATCAAAGTTCGCTATGAAGGGCAATTCTTCATTTTGATTGGTGGAACATTTTGTGAATATTAACTAGCGTCAAATGACGCGCATACGCGATCCAATGGGATAAACACGAGATGCTGGGGTTGCTAGTCGGAGGAGATTTTGAGCAGAGGTCGATTATAAATTAGCCGAATAAACACATTTTACGCGATTATACGTGGCTGAAACTTGTTCTGTTTAATAAATAAAAGCTTTAAATTAGCCCAATAATCGGCGTATGTTGGCGTATATGGCCATTAGAGCCAACTATGTACTTCAACAACAACAACTTCCGGGTTCAATCTCTTCCGGCGTTCAGCTCATTACGTATTCAAAATTGTGTTATTTGGCTATATTTAAAGTTTTAAACGGAGATAATTGCGAAAGATGCAAACTTTATCGGTTGATGCAATTTGGAAGTGATACAGCAAAATTCGCGTTCGTAGATTACCGAATAGCGGAGAAAAGGGTTGCTACAAACTTTTTCAGAATTCGATGGATGACCAATATATTAGCCGATCTATAAATAGATCGGCTAATAATAAGACCCATTTCTCCAGTCACATCCATATTTATCAAGAGACACAAATAGCCAACCAGTAAAATCAGGATATATGTGTGGCTGTCACTTGAGAAATGGGGCTTATGTCATTTACGACCGCTGTAGATCCCTATCAGACTGTGCGGACCAGTGTAGATCCAGATCAGCCTGTGCGTCCTCACAGTCTGATCGGGATCTGCACCGTTCGCATTCCATCAATGAAACACATGTCATGCTTCTAACACGAAATATAGATCGTGTTCATGCTACAGGAGTGTGTATTTGATCTGTAGCCTATTTCACCAACATTGCAAAGTATACTTTCCTAGCAAAGTATACTTTGAGGGTGAAATTTTCAATTTTAAGATAAATGTATTAATTTTTATTTTACTGAATTTATTACATTATCACAGCCATTTTGGCTGTGATAATGTAATACATTCAATATAATAATTCTGCATAGTTTTAATCATCAAATATATGCAATCATTAGTTATATATGAAATAATGCATTTCGGAAAAATCAATGATTACTCCCTCAAAGTATACTTTGCTAGATAAGTATACTTTGCAATTTTGATGAAATCGGCTACAGAAGCTAGACTGGCCAGATACCATAAACCCAATTTCTCCAGGCACATTCATATCTATCAAGACGAGCCACATGTGTATAATGAAACAGTAAAATAATTTATTTATTCACTGGTGCTGCACTCGGCGGCGGCGTAAAATGTTACATCACAGGCACTGTGTAGTATGAACGACAACAGCATCTTCAGATCATACTCAGTTTTACTCCGATATTAAATATCTACAAGGTACCACACTCGCCATCTTTTCAACCAACGGAAATGGATTATCTTGGGATCGGCGCTAATTCAGTAATTGTAACGCGCACGAAGGCCGGTCTTCGTGCGCGTTACAATTACTGAATTAGAGAGCCTAGGCTCAAGATACACTAGTACCACTTTCGTTGGTTGAAAAGATGGCGAGTGTCGTACCTTGCAGATATGTGATATCGGAGTAAAACTGGGTATGATTTAAAGATCATTTTGTCGTTCATTCCACAATGTGCCTGTTGTATGGAAGCGCCTGGTACCAATGCATGGATTATGTCATAAAAAAATATTTTTTTTCAAAATTTATCAAAACATAAAATAAAACCAAAAATGAAAGAAGTACATGTACAAGTTTGGTTACCATGGCAACCAGTTGTAAGCACAGAAATAGTGTGTAATAAATAGAATAACAACCGGTCTGTTTTTGTTACCGAAAATATTTACCTCAACAGTGGGAATTGGTGATCTACTAGTTGGGATGCAGAGCTAAGTGGAAAAATGTTTGTTTTGATTACCATGGCAACCAAGATATATTTTTTTACCGACAATATTTACCTCAACAGTGGGAATTGCACAATGCTAGCAGTCGGATTTCGCCAAATATGTTTGTCTATCTGTCTGTCTGTCTGTCTGTCTGTCTGTCTGTGTGTGTGTCTGTTAATCTGTTCGCGGCATACAGGTATTTTTCAATATATCGCCATGGTATTTGCTACATAGGTCAGGAATGATAATCGGAAGAAGTGAGTAAATTTTCAGCTAAATCGGTCCACCTGTTTTCCGTGTGTCTGTTAATCTGTTCGCGGCATACAGGTCGTATTTTTTCATGTATCAACCAGATATTCGGTACATAGGTCAGGCACGATAATTGAAAGAAGTGATTCGATTTTCAGCTAAATCGGTCAATTTGTTTTCCGTATAGACTAGACTTTAACCGTGAGTCGCAGGTTCAACACTGGTTCCAGGTGCCAGACCTGTGTAAATAATTGTTTCTTAACTTTGTCATGAATATGCGAAATCCTTTGAAAGCTGGCAGAACTGACCAAATGATCACTACTGAGACATTTCTTGACCGCTGTTTCTTTTGATGTCCAGCAGATATGTTGGCAGTAATACACGCTTTGTCATCTGCTGTTTTGAATATTTCAAGTATTTCTCCACTAAAGCTTGTTACTCCAACATATTAGAATCACCTCATCGATTTCACTAAATACAGTTCATGCAAAGGACATTTCATTTGAGTTTCGGATTTATCGTTTTCGCATTGTGCACTCCTTCAGGGTGCACACACAACTGGTATCTTGAATAAATGGAATAAAAAAAAAATGAAGTGGCCCTAATGGGCTTCCGTAATAAGCGGATGTTTATGGTAAGATTTCCGGAGGTTGACACACCCCGCTCATGGGAAAACATCTCTACCTCTGTGCCCTGTGTGGCATGTATGTAATGTCGAATGTTGGTAATGGCAATTCTGATAAAGGTCATCGTTTCACTATGGTCAAATGTGGCTGTGACTGGAGGAGTGGGGCGTATAGGTGTTGCAACCACTGTAGATCCAGAACAGCATGCGCATTCGCACATTCTAATCAGGATCTGCACTGTTCGCCATGCCATCAATGAAACACCCGTCATGGCTTCTAACAAACGAGTATAAGTTAGATAATGTGTTCGAGTCGAATATGGTTACATGTAGTTAACAGTGCATGGGGAAATTTAAGGGGCCGGAAATCGTCGAGCCGCTAGGCGCCGCATCCGTGCAATAATATAGATTGTTATGACTATACTACGGCGAGAACTTTATGGGTAGTATTAAGAAGAACAGTGGGCCCTTTTTAGTGAGGTTCCCACTATCCATAGTGTTCTCTTTAAATCTGTGCACAATGTAACACGCTGTACAAATACACTACCTCGAGTAACGTCACCCTACTTATGATGGCCCGTTGTGCGAGGTTCTAGCAACTTGTATAAAACATGTAAAGAAAACACCACTGGTTTGTACAATGGAACCTCACTAAATGGACCACCATGCTGCTAGTAAGGCTGGCACTAGCGGCGTCCATTCGCAGGTATTGATAGTTGATACGAACGAGCGTAGACTGGTGGGCACCGGGACTCGAGACATACATAGGCAGTACGATTCAACATTAGGGCATGACTCCCACCGTAATGATGGATCCAGCGTTAAGATGCCCTCTAAAACTCTCCGTTTTACTGATGTTTTGAAAAAAAATTATTTCGAGTACTTGTTCGAAATGTTGCATTCAGAACGTTGTATAAGCGATGCGAAGGCAAGATTACATTATAAGTCATTGAGATTATACAGTCAATATGCTGTATTGCCCGTCTGACTCTATATTCACCCGAGGCGCTGTTACTTGTGCTTCATGTGGCAGACAAGATATATAATATATGTAAATGCTTCTCTTCTATATAATGGTAAACAATAAATGTGAACCGTATTGATTATTTGTAGACTATCATCCATTCAAGCATTGTGTGTACTATCGGCAATCAGTAAAAACACTGCATAAAGCCGCCGATATAAATAAAGATTATGTATATGATAATCATGGAATGCACTTGTCAGAAAGGTAGTCGACTTATTTTCATCATTGGACATGACATGTATGGCGACATAGGTTGGGGCATGCGGACTCACCACGACCCGAATCAAACGACACAGGAGACCTGTTAATTGCCTGGTCTTTCTAGAGATTCATTACAGCGCAACCAATCTCATCAAACACACCCGTTTCACCGGTGCTGCACTGCGCGACGGCGTAAAATGTTTCACGTCGAAACAGGAGACGGATTCCTGACTAATTCAGCTACATGCCGAAGATACAACACGATTGCTTTTCATCTAGTAACCGGCACATGACATTTGCGCCCGTTACTAGACGAAACCTGCGTTTATGCGATAGTTCTAAGTATATATATATGAGTAGGATCCCGTCAGCTTCAGGACGTGAAACATTTTACGCCCGTGCGGAGTGCATCACCACTGGGTTTAGATAATTTCCACTGTGTACGGCACACGTCGATGTTCGCTGCGATACAAATTCACCCCGTGACCACGTTCTCTGGGCGTGCCAACCACCCGATGGTTAACCTATGGGAGAAGTTTATAAATGATTGACGCATCTCTGTGTTCATTTCGCAGTCAGCTCTAAGATTATTTTGTACAGCCGTATCTGTCACTCCTCCGTGTTTATATAAATACGATATTTCCCACGAATGATGTCGATAGTTAGCAGCACATTTATACTTTTGCTCAGTATTTTGTAACCACGTATCCGGTGATTGACACCGAATTTTATACGGGTACCCCGGGTTCCTCCGGGTGTTGGGCAATTAAACATCGTAAGTCTGATTACAAATAACACCTATTAATAATACATAAAACTCAAGTACATTTTTCTAAATCATGAAAATATTAAATTTTTAAAACATTTTATTTGACGACAGATAAATAGTGAATTTATTGCGAGAAATACTGTCCTTCTTATGTAGCAGACTACTACGGGCGATAATTATGAGAGTATTGGAAGTGTTATGTATCCCGTAACTAACATGAATGTGTTACTTATGTCGGTCGCTTTATTTAGTTGTTGGTAAACCGATGTCAGTAATGTATGCATTCCTGTGATTATGTCGCTGTACGCCGCCAATATAAATTTCGCTCTAGTTGAACATCCCGGTACCTGACTTACTGGGAGGTCTCCGGGTGGCAATGGGGTGGCCGGTTTAGAGAGGTTCTAATGAGCGCCTGTGTTTTGCAATTATCAACATACCATGATTATTTGATGGACATTGCAAGCAATCCCAATTAAACACCGTGAGGTCTCCAAGATACCCCGTTGATATGGGATACACTGCATTGTATCACTGGTGTTGCACTCCGCGCCGGCGTAAAATGTATCGCGTCGAAAAATGCGCCGGTATGCTTTCTGATGAGATGCCACTCAGCTCTACAATTACTTAGAGCTATCGCATAACGGTACGTTTCACCTAGTAACCGGTTATTGCGCCGGTTACTAGACGAAAACGTGTTTATGCTGTATCTTCTGTATGTAGCTGAATGGAAATTCATCAAGAATCCGGCACCAAATTCGGCGTGAAACATTTCACGCCGGCGCTGCGTGCAGCACAAGTGAGTATTATGTGTTGCCATTATAGTAGCAGAGAAATGTGTACATAAGTGAAATGTATCTATCGCATCTGTCACAAGTCTGGGCAAGTAAATGGCCGAATATAATGACGTGTAGTCTGCTAACGTAACAGGAAACAAGGTGCATGCTCACGTGGTTACAAGAACAACAACGTCGCCCACTCCAAAGTAAGTATTATTTGATAGTTTCATTAATATGCAACGGATTTTGATGAAATATGGCGCAGCAAACGCGTCTTCATGAGCTGCATTTGGTGGTCTAGGGAAATACAGAGACCAACAAATGCAGCTTAACAAGACGCATTTGATGCGCCATATTTCATCAAAATCCGTTACGTAATAAGGACACTATAAAATACGTACGTACTTTGAATCGGTACTTGTTGTTGTTGTTAGTACCACGTGATCATACACCTTGGGGAAACTCGCCACTAATGGGCGCGCTGTGTTAAGCGGAGTACAGCTTACATGTACATGTATGAGCGGCGGTGTTCAATTCTGTTCTAGAATCTAGATACAGTGGAACCTCTCTAAAGGTGGACATATAGGAATCATCGATAGGTTTAACGTGTACATGTAACTGTAACTAACGAGCGTACATTGGAGCGTTCATACGTATCTGTCTGAATTGCAGATTGCGGAACCTCTGTAAATCTGACAACGCGGAAACCTCCAATATTGTCTTGTTACAATCAAAACTAATTAAAACGCATGATTTATGTTGCATTAGTTGTGTGATACGCTGTTCTTACAGTCTCACTGTTACTGATATCAAACATGTGTGTGTGTGGCTGTGACTGGAGTAAAGGGGCTTATACGATGTATGACCAGTGTAGCTCCTGATTAAATAGCACACGCCTGAAGCCTCATAGCGATATATATTTCTTGTTATTAGAATGACGGGTGTTGATTGATGGAATGACGGACAGTGCAGATCCTGATCAGACTGTGCGCATGCGCAGGCTGATCTGGATCTACACTTGTCGCAAACCCCCTTCTCCAGTGGCAGCCACATTTGATAATGACGAAACGATGACCATCGCCGGAATTGCCATTGCCAACATTCGACATTACATACATGCCACAAAGGGCACAGAGGTAGAGATGTTTTCCCATGAACGGGCTGTGTCCGCTTATTGGTGAACATTGATGGATTTTATGTTACATGATTGCATGATTGGCACCTGCTGATGTACATTTCACGTTCAACAAGTGATGTGGAAACATAAGCCAGGAACAGTGAAACCTCTCTAAAATGAACACCCGAAAATAATATCCATTGGTTTCACAATCAGTTGTCTGTCCATGATCGCAAATCACATAAACGTGATATATTTCCAGCACAAAAATATTTACACAATTCCCTAACATTTGATTGGCCCGTAGCAAGTCTCTGTCCAAAATTTATATCCCAGTAAACTCCCACGCCGAACTATGTTCCGTAACCGTGAGGCGCAGTTAAAATAATTCTTAAGAAAACGGAAAATAAACACATTTTCTTGATGAATTTATTTCAAATGCTGGAATTATAAGGAATGAATGGCCTTTTTTGTGGAATATATCGGGGATATAAACTTGGAAAAGTCGCGGGAATACTGGACGAGGCCTTCCGGCCTTCGTCCAGTATTCCCGCGACTTTTCCAAGTTTATACCCCGATAAATTCCAAAAAAAGGCCATTCATTCCTATAATACCCGCTTAACAGTGGAACCTATGCAAACGGACGCACGGGGGATCTCACATGTACAGGTTGAAGACTCGGACGTAAATCCCAGAAAATGGCCAATTGCAAACATTTACGAGCGAAGATATAATAGAGACGATTCTAATGTATTACCATTCGTGCTTTCTTGAACAAAGAGTTACAATGGAAAGCAGCAGACGACAATATTCGTTTCTTGCATTTCACACAAATGTTGCTTGAGTGGAGAAATAGATTTTCATACATGTGACAGATTCGGTGTAACAGCTGTGCTTATGTAAGAAATCGAGTCTAACATGTGTGCTGATAGAATATGGTGTTTATTAAACTGGAGTCATATGAAACTTGGCATTGTCTCATTTTCTTTTGATAATATTAAATTAAAGGAAAAATTAAGAATGACCCTTCTTTTTATTTCGTGAAATTTGGTCAAATATTGATTTTATTGCGAAAAAACAATTTCCCCATGTTAAATCCCCATAGACTCTTCACGAATTTTTTTGAATTTTAGAAATACTGGACCGATTTTTAAAATTTAACTTGTTTTCTTAGTTATATCATATCCAAGCTATCTAGTCAGGTTTCGGAGTCAATTTCCAAAATTTTTCGTTTTTTGACTCCTCCGACACATCCTTACCACTTTTTCCCCCATGTTAAATTCTCATAGACAAATCAATTTTTCGTAATAAAATCAATATTTTACCGAAATAAAAAGAAGGCTCATTCTTAAATTTTCATTTAATTTAATATTATCGAAAATAATATTGTTTTTTAATTGTCTATATAGCCGTAAAATTTGGGCAGCTTTCGTGAAACAGACTATAGGGAAATGTGGCTGGCAGTGAGAGAAGTTTTCACCCACGAATTGGACGCTAATGTAAGTTCAGTGGATCGTCACTCAGTGATCCGCATCGTCCACCTGTGCGATAATGGACAGACATATCATCGTTGAATAAGGACATAGAGAATAGTAGGTTAGTGCCGTGAATGGGAAAAAATATCCGGTAAGGCTCAATAATTTGTTTATTTCTCATCAGAAGTATATGTTGTGACCACTCATTTTAACCGTCTCGCCGAGACGGTTCAAATGAGTGGTCACAACATATACTTTGGTTCAGAAATAAGGAAAATAGATACAGAATAGTAGGTTAGTGCCGTGAATGGGAAAAAATATCTGGCAAGGCTCAGGAAACGGGATGGGCGAGGCTCTGCCGAGCACATCCCGTTTCCGTGCCGCGCCAGATATTTTTTCCCATTCACGGCACTAACCTACTATTCTATTTATCCCGTCAACATCTACAAATGGCTGTAAACTGCAAAAATGGTATTGACTGGATATCAAAAATGTTTCACGGCACCGTGTTTCACGGCACATACGCACTGTGTTGACGGGATAAAATAATATTTACGGGTGCTCAGTTTAGAGAGGTTCCACTGTGCCCGACTTATATTGTAGGACTTCCGGAGGTTGATACACCCCGCTCATGGGAAAACGTATCTACCTCTGTACCCTTTACGGCATTATGTAATGTAGAATGTTGGTAATGGAAACTATAGTGAAGGTCATTGTTTCACTGTGATCAACTGTTGCTGTGACTGGAGAAGTGGGGCTTACAGGTTTTGCGATCACTGTAGACCACTGTAGCCTGCGCATACGCACAGTCTGGATAGGATCAACATGCCATCAATGAAACACCCTCATGTGTCTAACAAGCAAGATATATTGTTATCAGGCTACGTGAGTGTGCTATTTGATATGTTTGATAGCAGTAAACATGGTAAATGTGGATATCTTGACCTTGTCTGTCTTGTTACAAATCAAAACACACATGCTGGCTTGCTTGCTTTGCTGTCACATTTCCCTGAGGTCAGTACTCAACAAAAAGTATTTTCCATGCATGATTAACCGAACTTCAGTGGATCAATATATGTCTAGTTTTAGTGCAAATGAGCTATTAATAATTACAACACAATATGGATGGATATGCCATTCGTCTGGTAGCACATTCATTTACATAAACTATTTGTATACACAGGCGAGTTTCTGATTACTTATCAACCATATATATGTGTTAATTATTCGACTTGCATGCCGTGTACAGTGATAACAATAAAGACAAATTCCAAACAAATGCAATATAAAAAATCCCCCTCTCATTGCAACGACACAAACACATTCTAGTACGGTAGATATTTCATATAAGCATGAATTCCATGGCCAGCAGTATGATTCATAAATGTAAGTAATAATATAGCAATGTTACATATGAAACCAATATCAATCAATACTCCAATCGCTGGTCGTGGAATGCATGTTTGTGCCACGTTGAACGCTCCTCACCCACTGCCGTGTGCGTGTTATTGTGTTTAGCCTTATGTATTGCGTTAATTTCTTCCATACATGGGTTCATGTGTCTCCTTTGGGTATCTTGTTATATATTGTCCATAGCATACCATGCAGAAGGATAATGAGTAGTATATGGGAGTCAAAATGATACGAGTTTCCTCTGGAAGCCACGCGCTACGCGCTGTTGGCTCCCTTC
The DNA here is from genome assembly GCA_029237695.1 of Conchocele bisecta. Classification (NCBI taxonomy): domain Eukaryota; kingdom Metazoa; phylum Mollusca; class Bivalvia; order Lucinida; family Thyasiridae; genus Conchocele; species Conchocele bisecta. The sequence goes on along the minus strand of CM055278.1, from coordinate 9,198,183 downwards.
ATGAACTCGTATCATTGTTGACTCCATATACTACTTAGATTTTCCCCCACTTTTCACCGGGTATGGATGATAAGAGTGGATTTTTTTCATTCATCAACCACAAGACCATATACTTCCTCGACTGGAAGTTATCAATGAGATGGTGATGTCACCACCTCTGACACCATGTTAGAGATAAGCCCTCCCTATGTTATACTCAGTATATGTAATCACACAATGGTTCTAGTTAATCGTACGTGGTTAAAGACAGGTAGTCACGAGAGGTGTCATCGTACCGGTATTTACGAGTATTGCAAGCATCACCGGACCGGATCGCGCCCTTTAACTCCTGATACCTGGCCATCTCTTCGACGACCAGTTTGAACTCGCAGTCCCGCCCCCGCCGCTATCGCACTCAAGGCAACCGCGACCGGTGCAGCGACGATTGTTGATAATAAAGACACACTCCCCACGCCGCTTACAACGGAATCTGTGGCTAACGCGGTGCTCACCCCCTCGACTATATTGACTGCTCGTCTATATTTCTTCGCATGACCCGTCCGCGCCTCTCCCTCATGATGGAGAATCTGTTGTATCTCGACGATCCTTGTCATCCTAAAGGATGCCGGATCGGCCGTCCCTGAAGGTAAGGTGGATATAGTTTCTCGTCATTCATCATAAATCACGTTCTATTAACAGTGTCACAACAGTGGAGGAAGTCGTTTGGTCAGCGACTTTTGTTACAAAGTTAATAACACTACCGGCGGAAACTTTAATTGCAGTGTCATCATCGAATATCGTAAACCCTGACCTCTGCCCCGCGTGCTTGGTGATGCCGCCAGACTTCTGCTCTACCCCGTTCAGGACGAGATTCACTCGGACGTCGGTAGCAGCGTGTCCCTTAAAGTTGACCGAGCAGACCGCCATTCGCAGAATCGTCCCGGACGCTGCCATGGTGTATCCCCCATATCTGTTGCTCGCGTTGGCACCCTCGTTCAGTGTACCCCGCTCCTCGGCCCAAACTGTTATGACAAGTTTTCGAGCTTTCAATCGCTGAACGTGTGCAATCGCCGTAGCCGCCTCCGTGCGGGCCTGCGTTATCCTTCCCTCCAGCCTTCTCATTATGACTTCATCATATGCTGCGCCCGCGACGGGAACGTCCTGTTCTGCGCTGGAACTACCTGGGCCGTATATGCTCTTGATTAATATGTTAATATATATATTATGTTTAATCGGTTATTTCGAGAAGGATCGAAATCGGGTAATCGTTCTTTAACTCTCGCGCTTTATCATCGAGAATAGAGATGTTAAATGCGTGGATGTGCCCCGATTCCAAACGTTTCATCTCGGGGGTTGAAAAGTCGATGTTCACCGTCTCGCCGAAGAAACTGTCACCAGCAGGCACAGTTTTTAGTAATGTGCTCTGAGCCCCGTCTACCACGTTCTCGGATGTACTGAGCAGCATCAAGTGAATGTGAAGATTTTTTGTGAACGAGAAATACACTGGTCGGTCTCCGAAATAGGTCCCCGGTTTAAACATGCCGCCGTTATCCGGGTGCGTCTTCTCGAAACCGAGCAGGGGCACTAGCTCAGTTGTCACGGCTACGGACCACCCGTTCTCGACCTTGAATGCCGCCAGCCCATTGATCTTTGAAATTACAAGGCCTGCTCGGTCCGCAAGTTCCGCTGCAATAATGTTGTGTAAGTCTCCGGCGCTCCAAAGTCCGGGGGTTAGCATTTTTGGATCACGAACTCGACCGCCATGTCCAAACCCGAACCCTTGGTTCTCCCCCATGTTTCGCCAGCCGACCGTGAAGGTGATTGATCTGAGGCCTGCCCGGCGTTTTCCGCAGCAGTTGTCGATCGAATTATGAAGCGTGCAAGCATCCCTTTGAACATTAGTGAGCATAGAAAACATGATAATATCTTCCAATGGATTCAAAGGCTTTTGGCTTTAATTCTAATGTAAAGTACGCGGTCGGCGGGGTCTACGACGCTAAGGCGGGCGCTCTCCGGCTGGTGCACTCCACTATCCAAGTTCGCGGCGGAACAGGCTTTCAAACCAACTTCCCCGACATCTTTGAACAATATGGGCTGCCCAAGATTACTACCATGGAGGCCGTGAACGGGTGGAAAGCAAAACCGATGCAGTTTTGGCAGAATCAGCTCAATTTCGCCGTATGATGCGCAACAGCCGGATGCGGGGTTTCCTGTCAGGACCATCTGGCCGCGGAGGATCCCTTCTTGAGGGCCGTTTACAACTTTCACGCGTACTACACTATTAGGCGGATTCTCAAAGAACAGAAAATCTCTCGACGGCTGGAATCCCATTTCCAGAGCATACGACCGTAGGGCGTTTGAAAGACTTTGTAACGAATTTGGGGTCTCAAAAGACGCGGACTGGCGCCAGAAAGAATTTCCTAACACCACTGGCCTCAGGGAAATTCACATTCGGGGCCAGTCCGGGAATTGGACAGAGAAAGATTTTAGGCACGATCACTCCGGCGAACACATCGTCAGTCGGATCGTCGAGAATTTTGACACCGCGACGATAAGCTTCGGGCCGGAAGTGTCTGGAGGTCGGCACTGCTGCCAATACTGCAGATGGCTACCGCCGAAAGTTGCTCACGTCGAATACATACAGCAGGCTGCTGCGGTCCAGGACACAGGGAGTACATTTATATTTGATAAGGGTCTTGAGTTCACGCAGGCTGGGGTTACTCGCCTCAACGACTCCATTCGCACATACGTCTGGGCCATCCTCGGTGCACAGGCGCAAGCGCGCAGTTCTATAATAGGAACCGGGACGGCGTTCGATAGCCAGAAACAGTTCTTGGCAGATGTCGAGGACGCATTCTCATCTCCGTTTGACCTCCCGGATGCGATCCAGCATTGTCAAGACGTTTTGCAGTATGCAGGCACCCCAGTATACTATGTATTTGGAATAGGAATGTATATGGCGCCGAGCAATATGATACTACGAGACGACCGGGTTGACGGTTACAATACTCAGATCGTAATTGCCACAGTCAAACAAAAGATCGGCCATAGCGGGAACGTAAACGCGGATATCATCAAGCGCACCGCGCATGGAACCTATTTCATAAAACCGCAAGCACCCACCCCAGTGCAAAGTGTCACAGCAAGTTCCTTCGGAACTAGTGTCTCATCAAGCTCCACCGTTGTTCCAACTGGTGTAATATGACTTGATGCACCAGGAAGTTCCTTCGGAACTAGTGTCACAGCCCACGAGGAGGAGAAATTAGGGCTCGTCGTCGCCCTCGTGGCGATCGGACTATTCGCGCTTTGGTTTTAGTAACTCTCGGGCGGCGAATAGTAGGAGACCTGCGATCGCCACGATTAAAGCCCAAGCATTCTCGGCGAGCCATCCGGCCGTTTGTGATAATATAGATAGCAAGAAGGAGACGAGACCCCCGATCAGCCCAGGCAGCGCAGCAGCCGCCTTTCCGGCTAATTTAGCCAGGAGACTGGCGAGGGCTTTTATTTGCTTTTTTACCCACTCTTTAGCTCCGCCGGATGGCGCGTGTGCTGGCGCGGGTGTAGCCGCAGCACCGCCACCAACAGTGATAGCTAGAACTATGGTCGATATAGTCATATTGAGAGCTGTGGGGATGCTTACTATCGTGACGCCCTGCTCTCTGAACAGAGTGCGAAGACGCTCACCGAGTGTCGTCTCCTCGTGCAGGACCCTCGAGATTGTTTCGCGGATCCGACTTGTTTGGGTGCGGAGCGCCTCACGGTTAGTCGAGGCAGCCTCCAAGCGAGCTTCTCTTTCATCCCGCAACGACCGCAGGCGTTCGGTGATCCGCTCGATAGATCCTCTATCGTCACGGGCTTCCTCCAGTTTTCTTTCTTCTAGCGCGATATGTTCATCCAGCGCCGAGAGTTTGGAGAGGTTAAGGACCAGTTCGCCACGGACTGTTTGCAGAGCCTTCTCGAGTTCACGAAGAGGTAACGGTGGGTATTTCGCTTTCGCTGATCTCCATTGTGCGAATAGCGTCGGTGGCTACACGAGGGACCTCGCTGAGCTCGCCAGTTTCTATCGCGGCGGCCGACTTCGCCATCATTTCGTCGGTAGACTGTAGGGTGTCTACAGCTCGGTCCGGCATAATTGTTTTACCCCTCTTCCAATCTACGAATCTTAGTTCGTCCCTTATGATTTTGCTACCGTCCCGGTGTCCGGCGATGGTGCTCAGCGCTAGGGTTTTTCCGGTCCTCGTCTTGACGATCGGGACAGTTGATGCTTTTAGTCGCAACCTACCGCGCAGATCCAATTCGAACTTGGAGTAGTCGCGACCGACAGATGGGACCGCACCTTTTTCTACCAAATTGTTGTAATACCTATCTACAGCTGACTCGAGTATTTCCCGACTTAGACGAACGGTGTTGGTAGCGCCACCTATATCTTCGCCGGCTGGCGTCTGTATGAAGGACGTTTCGTCATCGTCATCCTCATCGAGGTCATCATCGGGGTCATTATCATCGAGGTAATCGTCTCGGTCGCCCGTAGTGCGATCGAATTCGTCCATGTTAATGTCGTAACCAGCCATGGTTTCGATGTATTGAACAAAAAACATAGGGGTTTAATAGAGCTACTATGTCTTCGAGTCAATACGGCCGCAAACTCAATCCATACCGCAGACTGTGTGAGCCCCTCGGGGCGAAAGGCGTGAGACAGAGCGTCGTTATTACGAACAACCCCTCGACGATCGATCAGAACCAGCAGCTCTTAGCCCGCTTCCCAAACCTCGGAGCTAGCGACGTCATTGGGCCGGGGACTGTTCGCCTCGCTTTCACTATTTCGCTGACGTCGACAGACGCGGACCGAACCGTCGTTCAGAACCTGGGTCGCGCCATCGTTAAGAAGACCATGATAACTATTTCTTGTAATGAGGTGATGTCGATCGACGACAGCGACGTCTACCTTTGCTACCAGGACCTGTGGAAGACGGCGCAAGAGCGCGAAAATGCGGTATATAAGGGGTTGGTGACAAGGTAGATAACGTCGCGAGCGACGACGCGATCGCGGCCGCTTACGGCAACCGCTTCTACATCCCGCTCGACTTTGAGTTGCTGGAGAGTCACATGCCATACTATCAGATCGGACTATCGGACATATCCGCAGAAAAGTCTCGCGCCGCTTGATCCCGAGCCCCAGCTTTCAGATTTCTATGTGCCGTCAGAGGCCGAAAAGACCGCGAGATCGCGTTCGTCGTCGTGGGAATGGTTGCGACAGGTCTCGTCAGCTACTATATTGCAAAGCAATAATTGCGTAGCAATTGACCTTTTTGAATATATATATATATATAATGATGTTAGTTGACGAGCTTTATTACGCTCCGCTCGATGTAGGTTACACGGCCCTTAAACACCGTTTAGCTGGCGCAAAGGGTCTGATCCGTCTGACCCAATATTCTCTAGAGACGTGGCGCGAGGACGAACACTCGGCCTATCTTTTCGCAAAGCGGATGTTAGATTACTTCGAGTTCCTTCAGAATCAACCGGCAGCTGCAGCGAAACTTCAAACAACGGTTAGTATTGACGACGCAGTTACCGGACGATCTGGCGAGGACATGTTGGAGACTGTTCGATCTACTAGAATACCTCGCATACGATGGACACGCACAAGCTTGATAGCAAACTATCGGTTCGCCTAGCGCGCAAGTTAGCGAACATATACTACAGCCCCCGCGGCTATTGGAAGGGGCTTGCGGCCATCAAGAACCTCGCCGCGGCTACAAAGGTTTCCGAAAACGCTACCAAGGAATGGCTCAAGAAGCAGGCCATCTGGCAGATCTATTTGGCCGCGCCACACAATATTCCACGCCCGAAATTCGACGCCCTGACAGTCGTTGACGTAGCGAGTCGCTATAAGAGGGCTGAGCCGCTGGCCACGAAGGAGTCTAAGGAGGTGGCCGAGGCTCTTTTCCGAATATATAAGAGGAGTCCTCTCAAATGGCCGAATCTTCTCCAGGTTGATCCCGGCCGCGAGTTCATGGGCGTGGTCTCTCAGCTGTTGGCTAAGCACGACGTTTCTGTCAGACGCTGCCGACGGGACCAGGGGATCGTGGAGAGGTTCAATCGAACCCTGGCTGAGAGGCTGTTCGGACACCAATATACCAAAGAGCTTGTAGACCCTCATAAGCGATCGACCGAGTGGGTACCAAACCAGGCTATCCGCACTGAACGGCGAGGTGACCAGATTGATCGGTAAGAAACCCGCGAATGCCATCAAGGCAAACATGGTGACGCACAAACGCTCTGCCGCCTCGCGGGCGACCCGTTGGTTTAGCGGAGAACCGACTTCTATCGGATGCTGACGTCCGGTACTTCTATCAACCGGGAGAGCTGGAGGGTGACCACCGCCGTGCGACGGATTCCGTGTGGTCTCTCAATGTATATCATCTGGATCGATATATTACCAAACCCGATGAGCCCTTGCTCTACTACCTCGACAGTGGTTCATCGCGCGGGTTTGTTCGTGAAGAACTTCTTGCGGTGTCTTCTGACACCCAGCTACCCCCAGACCGTCCGTCGTCATAGTCGGTCAGGCTCTAGTCAGAGCCTTTCCGTCAGTCAGACTATCGTCAGAGTCTTTAGGTTAGTTTTCTCCCCTTGTTGATATTCCTTTTTTATTAGCTCACCTGAGCGAAGCTCATGTGAGCTATTGTTACCGCAATGTGTCCGTCGTCCGTCGTCCGTCGTCGTCCGTCGTCCGTCGTCCGTCGTCCGTCGTCCGTGAACATTTTCAAACGTCTTCTCCTCGGTAACCTTTGGGTCTATAGTCACGAAACTTCATGGTCATGGTCCTTAGGTAGGGGGATTACAAAATTGTTAAAATGACGTCATTACATAATCCAAGATGGCCGCCGTCTGAAAATAGTACAAATTCTTAAAAAATCTTCTTCTCATGAACCGCTAGCCGGATTTCGACGAAACTTGGTAGGAATGATCGATGTACATTGCTCTTTCAAAGTTGTTAAAATGGTGACCCCGGGGTCAAAAATAGGCGTGGCCTGTGGGGTCAAATTGGGGTCAAATTTTATTTTTGACCGAATATGGTCATGTTATATATCCAATCGAAGGTATCAATGAGGCGATCACTTTGGTACATTTTTTGTCGAAATCGGATTGTTATGTCATCCAAGATGGCCGCCGAAATGTGCAAAGGTCGTTCTTTTATTAGAGATTTCAAAATTCTTCTTCACATGAACCGCTTGGCCCATGGTAGCCAAACTTAAAAGTTATGGTCCATGGGTGAAGCCTTTTCAGATTTGTTAAAATGGAGGTCACCGCTAATCCAAGATGGCTGCCGTCTAAAAATAGCATAAATTCTTAAAAAATCTTTTTGGTAGGAATGATCGATGTACAATGCTCTTTCAAAGTTGTTAAAATGGTGACCCCGGGGTCAAAAATGGGCGTGGCCCGTGGGGTCAAATTTTATTTTTGACCGAATATGGTCATGTTATATATCAAATCGAAGGTATCAATGAGGCAATCACTCTGGTACATTTTTTGTCGAAATTGGATGGTCATGTCATCCAAGATGGCTACCGAAAGGTCAAAAGGTCGTTCTTTTATTAGAGATTTCAAAATTCTTCTTCACACGAACCGCTTGGCCCATGATGGCCAAACTTCAAAGTTATGGTCCATGTGTGAAGCATTTTCAGATTTGTTAAAACGGAGGTCGTCGCTAATCCAAGATGGCCACCGTCTAAAAATAGCACAAATTCTTAAAAAATCTTCTTCTCATGAACTGCCAGCCGGATTTCGACGAAACTTGGTAGGAATGATCGATGTACAATGCTCTTTCAAATTTGTTAAAATGTTCACACCGGGGTCAAAAATGGGCGTGGTTCGTGTGGTCAAATTGGGGTCAAATTTTATTTTTGACCGAATATGGTCATGTCTATATCAAATCGAAGGTATCAAAGAGGCGATCGCTCTGGTACATTATTTTATCGAAATTGGATGGTTATGTCATCCAAGAATGCCGCCTAAAGGTCAAAAGGTCGTTCTTTAGATATTAGAGATTTCAAAATTCTTCTTCACACGAACCGCTTGGCCCATGGTGGCCAAACTTCACAGTTATTGTCCATGGGTGAAACCTTTTCAGATTTGTTAAAACGGAGGTCGTCGCTAGTCTAAGATGGCCGCCATCTAAAAATAGCACAAATTCTTAAAAAATCTTCTTCTCATGAACTGCCAGTCGGATTTCGACGAAACTTGGTAGGAATGATCGACGTAGAATGCTCTTTCAAAGGTGTTAAAATGGTGACCACGAGATCAAAAATGGGCGTGGCCCGTGGGGTCAAATTTTATTTTTGCCCGAATATGCTCATGTCATATATCAAATTGAAGGCATCGATGAGGCGATTGCTCTGGTGCAATATTTGTCGGAATCGGATGATTATGTCATCCATAATGGCCTCCAAAATGTCCATTTATTCAAGATTTTGAACGTCTTTTTCTCAGGAACCACATGGCCGATGCTGGCCAAACTTCATAGTAAGTTAAGATCCTTGGGTGAAGCATTTTCAGATTTGGTAAAATGAGAGTCATCGCTTAATCCCAGATGACCGCCATCTGAAAATAGCACAATTTTTTTAAAACACATGAACTCAATGTCACATTCTCCTCTGGTGTTCATGGAGTGAGGTGAGCGAATTATGGCCATCATGGCCCTCTTGTTTTTTTTTACCTATCTATAGGCTCGGTGTCTACCCTGTCTTCCATCACTCTCCTCTTGTCGTAGTATGCCGGCAGCCCAAACTTCTCTTGATTGTACGTCTTCACACCGTTAACCATTCGGAATCCCCTGTTCTCCGCCATGTCCTTTCTCCCTTCGAGAGCGCTCTTGTACCTCCCCCAAATCAGATCGTTAGATCTCTTCGACATCCCCTTGGCCGAGTGCTTAGAGCTTCCGTCACCCCTACGTCGTAGCACTTGCTGCACAGAGCGATGGCTCTATCCCCCTCGAATTCCAGCTTGAACAGTCCCGGAGTTCTGTAGCTCCAATCGTCCCACGCCAACCACTCGGTCTTCTCCTTGTTGAATTTTCCCTTCATCTTCTTTCTCACCACCGCCGCCAGTGTCTTCTCCGACACCGTGAAGTACATGCTATCAGTGTCCATCTGTATAAGTTTGAAATCTCCGCGATCTACGTACTTGTCCAATAAGTCGTAGTAGAACTCCAGCATCCGGAGCTTGGTCAACTGATAGACCGCTATGCTACACTGAAATGGTCTGTTGATCACCACTCGAGTCTTCCTGCTCGATATCTCGTAAGCCTCCCCAATCTCCTCCAGGTCTTCGAACCACACCGACCTCAGTGCCCGGTCGACAGTCTTCTCATCCATGTTATATGTGGTGTTCAGGTGTGTCTCTTGTGCCTCTATCAGCTTGCCACAAAACGCGTTGCCAACCAGTTTGAATATCTCCGCCAGCATCGCCTCTGTCTTGTCGACGTCCCCCGTCAGTCTGGCGGCGGTAACCTCTCTAACGAACCATTGGTACGGTTTGCCGGGCGTGTAGTCTATCACCCTATGCACCGCCTTGACGACCAGACCGTGCTCCAGATACCACTTTAGCAGCGGGGAGTATATGATCATCTTCTTGACGGATAGGGCTCCAACGAGCTTCTTACCGTCTCCTCGTTTCCGGTCCGTGTCCTTCAAATATTTTAACATATGTTCCGGGATTTCTGCTTCCTCGACAGCTCTGCATACAAATAATGGTGAAATATCCGAGAACTTGTCTCGCAGCGTTTCCGGGACCTCTATATCCAATTCTGCAAATCCGAACCACTCGTCGCGCCTGACCCTCCTCACGAAACGGTCTATATACGACTGTGGGTCGTCACACGTCCATATCTTCTCCTCCCCGCACGGCATGTCTTTCGACAGGGTAGACAGGTACAGCGCATTGGCGTCGTACCCCAGCACCGCCTTGCACATCTTCTCCTCCCGACTCCCTACCAGACCCCTGATCGTCGACCTGCCAGCCTCTGCGTATCTGGAGAACACTATGGACGGACCACCGACCAATCCCTCCTTCATCATCGCGTAAGTCTCATCCTTCAGCGACCACAGCTTGGGCCTGTCCGCCTTCCCATCGATCGTCCTGCGGAGCAGGTACTGAAGGGAAACACCGGGCAGAGACACAGCGTCCTTGAGTATGTCCACACCTCTCCCCCTGTAGAACTACGTCATTTTAGTCAGCGCCTCCAGGAACGGTCCGACGTCTAAGTCGTTGTAGTGTTGCAACCATTCCTGGAACGTCTTCAATCCATTTTCTCGGAAGACCTTCTTGCACTATTTCCACTCGGACAACGACAGTAGGAACTCACTTCAACTTTGAGTACCACACGGGATAGTCGGGCAGCACGGATGGTCGAGCTTGTCCGCGCTATCGAACCACTCGTACGGGAAGTTGGACTTTACCGTTTTACAGTCGTACGCCTTAACCCACCGGTCGTACGTGGTACCGGGTCCCAGATACTGGATGATGTCGAGAAATCTAAACTCCTGGGTAAACAGAAACATCGTCGTGCTGGCCCTCTTTCCGACCATCACCTTATTCACGGTGGTCGCCAACTTCTCGACAATGTACTGCTTGATGAGGTTCAGGTCGTACCTGCTGCAGTTGAACCCACCACCGGGACTTGGTCGATCCACGAGACGATCTTCTCTTGCTGAGGTTTCGACAGCATCTCTATGTCGGACGGCATATAATTCTTCCTAACCCCCTCCCTGATGACTTTGCCTCTTCTCTGCAGCTCGGTCACGAACTTCTCGACCAGCGTGTCAGGATCTCGTTCGCAGATGTGGGTGATCCCCTCGTGCATCGTATCCCACAACAACACCGATATAGGGACGTGCTCGACCTCGAAGGTCAGGTCTTTGGTGGGTCGCGTGGTTTTTGACTGTCTGGTGAGGGTACAGAGTCGTCTCCTCCTCGCACGGCGATGGTGGATAGTGGAGAATCACCTCATTCAACCACGCGCACTCCCACATCACCACAAGCTCGTAACCCGCCTCCTTTATCTTGGCGTTGAATTTTCGTCCCCTTGTACAGCTATCTCGCGTTACCTTTCCTGCAATGCGTCGGACATCCGTGCCAGTAGCATTCGTGAAACTGAAACACGGTCTTGGTCTCGTGACAGTAGCCGTCGACCGGATCGCCGGCCACCCACCTCTCGCCGCCGTGAACGCATCTCGCGTGATTTATGTGCTTTCCCACCCTCTCCTCTTCTCTACTCAACCATTGAATCGACATCGCGCTCGCTCACCCCTTGGGATAGAACGCCTTCTCATATGCCGACTGCGGTCTCTCTATCCTCTTACCGGGACATATCACCACGGTATTTCCACCCATGCAGGTGGTCGCGTGCCTGTGCATGTTACACGACTTTGTAAACCGTTGTTGACATCCGGTGCACCCGTACTCATTCGTCATCTTTCGGAGGTTCGTTATGAGGAACGAGTGACCTCCAAACATTCCTATCGGCATGATCTTCTCCCCAACCGCGTCGTAGTTTGCCGGAGACTTCGTGCCTCCCTACAACAGTAGTCGGGTCTCCCTCCACGGTGGATGACTATGCACCTAAACAGACACAAGTAGACATCGTACGTATCGATGGAATACATTCCCTTTTTCTGTCTTAACCAATCGGGGAGTTTTCCCTCTCCAATGAGGAGTTGTTGAGCGTCGATGATCATCTTCACCTCAACCGATATCCAACGAACGAAGGTCCATTTTGTGTTTGGTCTATCGATTTTGTCGATGTCCATTCGACCTTTCTCTCTATCGGCTATCCAACTCTCAGCTTTGGCGATCTCGTTTATCCACGGACTACCCTTTGAGTTTTTGTGAAAGATCATCGTAGCGTCTGTCTCGATGTTCCTAATACGATACGAGCACGAATACCTCGGATAACATGCCGTGGTCATCTCTGGGCGAATTTTATTAATTATGCGATTAGCGATCTCCCCGTCTACCCCCCTCTCGAAGGTCCAGACTATCTTCCTCCTACCCATATCAACAGTTTCCCTAGCTACGGAATTTTCGGCGAGAATCCTGGACCCTCCTCCACCAAATCTCTGGGGAGCTCTCTCCTACTCTTAGGAGGTCTCCCCACCAGACCTTGATAAATCTTATTGTAGTACGCCTTGTATAGTGCTTTTCTGCGTGCGCTGGGATCGTCTTTTACACGCTGCGCGTAAGCAGTGGCATGCAGACTGGCCGTCGTCTCTTCCTCTAATTTCTCGGCTCGTTTTTCGAGGTCGGCAGGCAGTCGTCCTGTCGAAACCGCACGCCGCATCCTCTCCTCGCGAACGTGGCTCGCGCGTCACTTATCCTATCTGCTATAACTTTCTTGAGTCTCAAACATCTTAGGGAAATTCCCAACTCTTAGCTTGCTCTCTCATTTGCTTTATGGTAGGCATTATGATGCGTATAACCAATGGATTTCTTATCTCTAATAGGGTGTAAGTTGTCGTACATACCGTGACATATGTATGACAGATCTGCTATGTATGGCAGATTGCTGTATATACTGAGTATAACAAATGGATTTCTTATCTCTAATAGGGTGTAAGTTGTTGATATGTATGGCAGATTGCTGTATATATTGAGTATAACCAATGGAATTAATTATATCTAATAGGGTGTAAGTTGTTGCTATGTATGACAGATTGCTGTGTTATACTGTGAGCATAACCAATGGAATTCTTATCTCTAATAGGGTGTCAGATGTTGCTATGTATGGCAGATTGCTTTATTATACTGTGAGTATAACCAAGCGCTTCTTATCTCTAATAGGGTGTCAGATGTTGCTATGTATGGCAGATTGCTTTATTATACTGTGAGTATAACGAAGCGCTTCTTATCTCTAATAGGGTGTCAGATGTTGCTATATGTGTGTAACATATATAGCCTGGCTAGATACTTTGTTGCATATGGTTAAAACAATACACAAAACAAGTACACCGCCGTGATTAACGTATCGGCACGCGGTGCCTGTCCAGCACTACACCAGCGAGTTATCGCTATATATATATATATATAATCTGTCTAAATACTTTGGCTCATGTCCAATACACGAAACAATTACACTGCCGTGGTTACGTATCGCTTAAAGCTGTGCGATACACCAGCGGGTGATCGCTATATATATAACCTGTCTAGATACTTTGTCGCATGTGGTTAAACCAATACACAAAACAAGTACACCACCGTGGGTTAACGTATCGGCACGCGGTACCTGTCCAGCACTACACCGGCGACGTATCGCTATTATATATATAGACTGGCTAGATACTTTCTCGCATGTGGTTAAATCAATACACGAAACAAGTACACCACCGTGGGTTAACGTATTGGCACGCGGTGCCTTTCCAGCACACGGTGCCTGTCTCATCCAGTATATACGGTCTCGTGGTTGATGAATTATTTAACCCCACTCTTCTCAACCATACCCGGTGAATAGTGGGGGAAAATCCATGTAGTATATGGGAGTCAACGATGATACGAGTTCCTGATGGGAGCCACCGCGCGTAGCGGGTGGCTTCCAGAGGAAACTCGTATCATTTTGACTCCCATATACTACTTAATGAGATATGACAAAAACGAAACATTTATGAAACGGTTACAGACAGAAGGTTGTTTATCATATCTGAAAAGATAGGAATATAAACCTCAATCATGAAACATGGAGACTAATAGGCAAAATTAATAATGATGCTGGATAAATCACTATGTTGACGTACATGTGTCGCCTAATTTCTCGTCACATAGTATGGTGGATGCTGGCGTGTTGTAGATATCATGTATCACCATGCTTTGTTTTTCCACACACAGCTTGTCATACAATGCACCTCTGTGCCTGTTGACGATTCTGTTATCACCACTGTACGGTGATCTATTAATGTGGCCTCATTTCGGTATATTATCAATATTCTGAATAAAACAAGCAAGACAGTGGCTGACTTTGGAGAGGCAGAAAGTAGAAGTATTATATTTTAGCCCTAGGTTTGATGCACCAACCAGGATGCAACAAGTACGAGAGTGCGCATTAATACTACTACTTATATGAACATATGTTATGGTAGTGTTATTGTATAACATAAACCAAAACAAAACTATTTTGAATATTATATAATATCAGCCCAGCATGTAAAGCATGCCAAGGAGTAAACACATATCAGTTTCGTTCAGTTGTTTATTTTAGTCCTTCCGCCCATACCATAAACATGATAACTTTTAATATTTTTTAAATTTGTTGTATTTTATGTTACCCATGACATAATATTTACATACTTGCAATACATTATTTCATTCTATAGCTGCCCCATGGCCAGTAGTCAAAGCTAAATGACGTTTGAGCTAAAGATTATGTCACAATTTGCGTTAATAATAGTATCCATCTATCCAATTGGCGGCCCATGTTATTCACTGATGTCAGAATATTAGTTTTATAGAATTTATTTGTAAATTACATAGCATAAATATACAACGCATACACCAAGTTGATGTCTGCTGCATTCTAAATACGACCGCATACTAGTACTATTTGCTGAACGAGCAATTGCCTATAAACGAGGATGGCTGGTAATTACGAGATAACATATTCGTTTGTTGTAGAGTAACTTTTTTTTCATCTCGTAATTACGAGATAACATATTCGTTTTTCGTAGAGTAACTTTTTTTTTTGCAAATGGAGACGGTAGTTCTGCAAGGGGGATAACTGTGTCTGGTCGTTTCGCTCTAATCCGGTTCGCACTGAGACGTTTCGCACTGGGTCGTTTCGCTCTCATTATTGTCCTGGGCATGCATAACTTTTTTTTGTGGGGGGGGGGGGGTATACTGGAATCAGCTTATCATTCCGTCCGTCATTCCGTCCGTCCCTATGTCCGTCCGTCCGTCCGTGATCAAAACTTAACTTTTGCACAATTGCTTATAATTCTGCCATCCTTACTCCACGGTTAGGGAACTCTGTTAAAGCGGCAAGTAGTTCTGGACGACAGCTCGTCACAGCTTCGGGAGCAAAGCGCGACAGCTTCTGGACGGAATGCGACAGCTTCTGGACTGTTTGTGACAGTTTCAGGACGAGGCATATGCCAGATTGTTGTGTTTTCCTTTATCATGTCCCATTATTTATGCATATCATGTCATAAATCATGTTTTAAATATGCAGATCAGCGCACAAATCGATGAATTACAGCAATTAAAGCAAATGCTCAATAAAACACCTTTTGGCCGTTATTTTTCTATTTTATATGCTTCACTTGGTGATTACAATCGAAATACGGACTTAAAAGTATACCAAAAGCAATATATACGAGGGTCAGTCAACATTAAGTGAGAGCAGCCTTATTACTCGAACAATGTTATATAAAAGTCACTTAATGTTGACTGACCCTCGTAAAGAGGAAAACAGTGGATTTTCATTTACTGGATGCAACAGCTTCTGGACGATGTCGTGACAGCTTCGTAACGACATCAAAATTTATGTCACAGTTTTCCGTCGACAGTTTCTATATTTTCTTGGAGCACACAGAATGTCAGAATTGGCTGTAGTATCAGTTTGTATGCCATCGCGTAGCGAAAATGGGATATAGGGATACAAAAGTCGTCTGTCCGTCCGTCTGTCCTTCTGTCACACCTGCGTTTAGCAAATGCGTTTAGCTCCGATGTTTCTCTAATAACTTTGTCAGTTCTTGTCGGATTTCAATAATATTTTGTCGCAATGTGTGTCTAGGTATTGCGCAATGTACCACACATGACCCACCTCTCTATGGTCAAGGTCAACAAGGTCAAGGTCACTTAAATATGTGTCTGTTTTTTCTGCGTTTATCAAATGCGTTTAGCTCAGATGTTTCTCTAATAACTTTGTCGGTTCTTGTCAGATTTAAATAATATTTGGTCACAATGTGTGTCTAGGTATTGTGCACTGTTCAACATATGACCTACATCCCTACAGTCAATGCCAACCAAGGCCAATGTCACTTTTTGACTTAGTCATTTTTTACTATCAAACCACCATAGCGATTGGATACACGGCGTTTAGTCCTGTCAATATACACGTAGACCCACCACAAATTGCAACATTTTATTTTTCCTTCGCTAAGTAGCCTAGTAAGCACCCAAGATTAACATATCCAAAATATGCCAAAATCTACCCCTGCGAAAGTTGTAAATTTTGCATATTTTCAAAATGGCCGCCAAAATTCAAATTATATTGAAATATTGTTCAAATTTCAACATATTTGGCAATTAGCATGCTTGGAATTTGTTCTTTACATTGATAAATTGCTTTTAAAATACATTTGTTCTATCTGAACTAGTGTTACGTTACATAAAAATCCAAGATGGCCGCCAATTAAGGAAATATGATATATTCTGCATTAACTACGTTAACAAATAGCGCTTAGTAATGCAAATATTCATTATATTTTCAACCTAATTCTGTCAGAATTGGGAACTTGGTTGTAATGTTGTTTTAGTTTTGCATATTGGGGTGAGTACTATCAAAATAATGCAAAATGAGTCTTATGTTGGTTATTGGAATTACGCTGAATGTTGCTAAAATTGCATTACTGACATCCAATGTTGTAATATAAGTGCATGCAATAATTGTTGTGTGCTACATATCAAAACGATGACATTTTCAACAAAATAAACATTCATATACCACTATCAGACATGTTTATGGGCACTTTTAAATTATATAAATACATGTATTCACTTTCCAGTTCCGGTTAACAGTTAATAATCCGGCGTGATATATTAATGGACGCCGCTATTTACTTTCTAAATTCATATTCATTATGTAATAATCATACTTTATAACATGCGAATAACATTATTGAAACCAGAAAGTTAATGTTGTTTTTAAGATAATAATCTGATTTGCATAATGACAGTGTCTCGAATCACAGTAATTGACCGAATTTTTAATATGTAATTCCATATTATCACTATGCACATTTTATTTGTAAACATGCCGGAATAGTTTCCCAGTCATACTCATGTTCGTTTCCTGGAAAGGGACATTTCACATTAAAATGGTGAATCAAGCAGTTTAGGAATAGTGTGTTTTCATATCGTCGAACATGTCTCGCCTCCCCCGGAACATTTTAATATATTATATGTCCTGAAATTCACTTGCGTGTTTTTTATCTGGTTTTCCTTTTTTATAACTTGCTGTATGTTACCCAGTCTGGACACCATATGCACCGTTAAATCACTTTAAGTCTATGAAAACCATGCGACTGAGAAGTGGGGTGCAACACCCACAACAACACCCTTTATATCCACAACTGTTTTTCATGTTGTATATTAGTGAATGTTTTACTATTTTATGGATGAAGCATTTTGTGTTGAGTCTTATGATATATTTTATGCGCCAATGATGGTAAGTCAAGTTGGGAGGGGCATAATTTACACATGACCGTCTGTTTCATTGGTGCAATACATCTGGCCATACATGACATTTAATGTTCACACTGTTGTTATGTATGTTTTATCAGCCACTGTAACACCTAAAACTGCCAAACATGGACAGCATTATGAAATGTTGGTGTATATCAGAAACAAAAATAGCTCATATCATGTTCATTTGACAGTGACCTACCTTTCCAGCTTAAATGGCATTCTCTGTATATGTATGCACCAAACATATACAACATAATCAGCAAGTGATATTCATCAACATTCAACATCTCCTATGTGTGACTTTGATCATATTTGCCAGCTTAATTTGTTTGGTCATTTTCTATAGTACATATTGTTATTGAAGTTGCCTGTCAGCCATTGTAACACATACATGTTCTACAGCAAATGTGGCACATCAGAATATGATTATAATTTTAATATCAAAATTTATATTCATTTGATATTAGCATTTCCGGCATCACCTACGTTTTACAAACCATTTTTTCTTAATTGATGATTTTAATATGCTAATATAGCATCAGTAATTGGAATGTATTTTATAAGACCGTTCTTACAGATTGTGTGATATTCATGCTAGTAGTGTGTGTTTGTCCAATGTCTTTCACATTTGTTGTATTTCGATCCAGTGGCGATAGCATGTACGCCCACTACAAACGTGTACTGAGTAATAACCAATGCATGGTAGAATGCTATAGAAAGCGATCTACTTTCATTCACATACATGTACTCTGTACATACTGTGTTGGATTTTATCAGTTGTAATGTTTTAGTCACTTATTAATGGGCGTCTGTTATCTACATACTCTAATAAAAGTTCACATGTCATTGGTATATTTTCTAATGGACTTTGTTTATGATCAGTTACACTATATTTGAGATTACCTTGATGTATTATTGAAATAATCACCACTGACCGGAGTGGGTGCACCAATAAAATATAAATTGGGATAACAGCAACCATCACCCTGATGCTAAGCATTGGCAAGCCGTCATGCTTCGCATATATGCACTTGTTCAGATACTAGGTATAGGGAATTTGAATGACCCATCCAGAACCGACCGGTCTACACACACCAGGAAGATCCACTGTGAAGTGATGGAACATATCAGGAGGTAGTTTTCAAGCGATGCCATGTCTTGCGAATTTACACAAATATATTTTCTGTACCCCATATTACAGAGTAAAGTAACATTTCATTAAATATATACTACTCAAAATTTTATAACGATCACTTCTTTCGCGCTAAATGATTAGTCATTTATCAAACAAGGCTTCAATTGTATACATGTAGTACCAAAATAAATGTCTATATGCGGGCCTCAAAATTCAGTGTTTTTCACATATGCAATTGGCAGTAAAATTAAATAGCTTCTATAAACCATACAATACAAAACTAGCATTCAATGTAAATCAAATTTTGAGTAGTATATAAAAGTTGGCTTTCCAGGTACATGTCCGTTCTGATTTCAGACATTTATCATATCCTTCATCTGTGTCATATGATTATGAACATAAGTATTGTGTCCACAAAAACGATAATTCTACTAAGATTCATAAAGTACTAATATAGTGTATGCACTTGAATTTTCACCCCTTTTTGCATCATCCAGAATGATGCTCCTTCATGATGTGTGCATGTATGTACTGTCTGAGCGGTCAAAAGGCTTTCTGTGTTCTATTCCACGCCCTGATGTATGTCCACCCATTAACCTGCCCCATGCACTTGTCATTCCGACTGACAATTATATATTTATCACAGCAAAGTCTCTCAAGATATTTCCTTTCTCTTCTGTTAATTTATGCGCAATTCATGATCAGCAATGTTTTACTTTCTGATATATATATATATTATAATATATTCTCTTTCCTGGACCTATGCTGTTCACAATGTACATGAGTTGTGCGCAAATGTGTTAGCCCTCAGTGGCTGGGGTGTGTTACATTCTTATATAATTATTTAGATGAGGATTGTTATGACTCCCCCTCCCCTCAGATGTACAGGTAGCATATCAGATTTAGTAAAAAACACTCATTGAGTCTGCCTTAAAATCTCTTAGATATTGATAATTACAAATACATTCATGTGTTTTGCAACATGTATTTTTCCCGACCCAGTTCATGCTGTAAACATTGCATTAAAAGTCTAACCTCATCTAGAAGAACGTAGATGAGGTTGAAATCCAACCTTTTACCATCGACCCCTGTGGTGAGCTTCCCATTATACCCAAATGTTACCTGTAGCCCCTACAGAGATTCAAAGGGTTATCTGATTTTATAGCCAGCAATTAAGAGTAGTGGACATTAGTGTGCTTTTTTTAAATGTACATTTCCCCCAGGATTGAAAAAACAACCAACATAATTATGTTTTTCAGAAAAATATAGCTATGCCCGTTTTTTTAAAAATGAAAATCCGTTCAGAAATAAGCTTTTTGAATATTTCGATTATTAAATTGGCCTATAGCTATCTGGCTAGCATGGTCTTGAAGAAGGCACACGTATTAATACATTCTATTAGACAAAGAAATGTGAATATGTGTCAGCATAAAATTTGGTTTATCTAAATCAAGTACTTTTCCGTAAATAACATAGAAAATTGACACAAATTTCAGAGATCATGCGGAATTTAATTCTGCATGAGATCTGAAATCTGTGTCAATTTTCTATGTAATTTGTGGCTGTGACTGCATATAGGGGTCTTATGGGTTATGCAACCAGCGTAGCCCCAGATCAGCCTGCGCATCCGCGCAGTCTGATCAGGGCCTACGATGTTCACCATTCAGCCAATGATATAGCAAGCATACCTCTAGATGACAACATAGATCAATATCAAGCAACAAGAGCCTTGCAGCAGATAAAGATGTAGATTAATCAATAAGCCCATAAGACCCCTTTCTCCAGTCGCAGCAACATTTACGAAAACAATGGCGATTTTACGAAATTAGTATCGGCGAAATACGGTGATGTGATAAGGGTAGTTATCTCAGATCCTGGCTCATATAACATCCACAATGTGTCTGGTTTAGAGAGTTTCCACTGAAAATTTAACCACTGAAAGTCAGGATGAATATCACATTTTCTGTCCGGTTTAGAGATGTACCATAAAAGTTAATCATAACAGTATGTTTGCAAATCTCACTATTTTGAATGGTCAGACTAGGAATTCATGTAGAGAAACAGATGTAATACACATATGTGCACACATCAGTCATGTAACATGCTCTATTCCCATCTGACCTGGAGATGTGTAGGCCAGAAAGTAGTTAAAAAAAAAACGGCTACAGGTAATTATAGCACAATGGTCAGTGAATGGTCAGTGAATGGTCAGTGAGCAGTTTGGTGATGAGATATTTATTGCTGGTTTTATTGCCTGACACCTAGGTGTTGTAGATGGCAATCTGCTGCTCCAATATAACCAGATATTTTTAATGCAGGATTCACATCATGTTAATAAAGTAGTATTTGCACGCATTCCACAAAATGTCAATATAGCACATCAAGATACATGTAGGGCTAAACTATTATAGTCGGTCAATTAGGTATATACTTGCGGTTTAATTGAAAACTAGTGTTTAAGTTTAACGATTATTACAATATTAGTGATTTTTGGCGGCCATTTTGGATTTATGGAAATGACAAATTATCAAATGTTAGTTAAACATGCTAGAACATTATTGCATTGTTCGTTGATTATAAATTAATATCCATCTTACTCGGATTGATTTTAAACTGTGTATGCATGCCCAGGACAATAATGAGAGCGAAACGACCTAGTTCGAAACGACTCAGTGCGAACCGGATTAGAGCGAAACGACCAGACACAGTTATCCCCCTTGCAGAACTACCGTCTCCATTTGTAAAAAAAAAGTTACTCTACGAAAAACGAATATGTTATCTCGTAATTACGAGATAAAAAAAAGTTACTCTACGAAAAACGAAAAAAAATAAAACGAAAAACGAAAAATAAAGTTACTCTATTTGGCACTAACGGGCATCCGTATCCTACAGATCAACTCGAGTAACAAACTAGGTATTAAACATCTTACCTTTCTGGATGTACACAAGTTATAATTATTGACTAATATCATATACATATATTGTTTCATCTCGTATGTGTCAGGAATTTTTATCATTCTCATTCGGGTATTATTGGTACACAATGATGCAGTTTCTGTTAGTATGTTAACACTGACCACCACCGTTTCTCATATATATTTAAACGTTAATTATATTCTGACATATGAAATTGTTAGCACGATCGTGTCTAATCATCTTCTTAGCCAGACTATGTTGCTTGGTACCGAAACTGATCATGACAGGCAGTGTGTGCCAACTGATTATTCGCATAATCAACACAATTCGTGTAAAGTGGCGGCCATCTTGGATTTTTGAACGTGTAGATATCGTCTACTAAACAGATGAATGCATTTTATTTATTAAATATCCGAAGTTGGTTGGCAAATTCCCTTCGCTCATTCATGTACGAGACCTCTAGGGAGCAAAATTCTATAAAATATATGTAATTTTCAAAAATTACTGCCATCTTGTTTATGGAACTTAACAAGTGTGCACGACTGTCATTATCCTTCTAGCACATGTAATGCTCAGAATACATATATCTGAACGAGTTGTGACTATATTACTTAGAGGTTAATACGTGGCTTGTTTGATATCGGCCTAGGTATCGGCCCAAGGTAACTTGGTATCAGCCTGAGACCGAAGGTCGAAGGCTGATACCAAGTTACCGAGGGACGATACCTAGGCC
Source organism: Conchocele bisecta (assembly GCA_029237695.1). Lineage (NCBI taxonomy): Eukaryota > Metazoa > Mollusca > Bivalvia > Lucinida > Thyasiridae > Conchocele > Conchocele bisecta. The sequence goes on along the minus strand of CM055278.1, from coordinate 9,175,963 downwards.
GATATCAAACAAGACACGTATTAACGTCTTTATTACTTAGATTACTTAGATATCAATTTCAATATAAATCATCCGGCAGTTGTGATAATCCTATATTAAAATCTATACCGTTATCCATGATTGAATGATGAAATACAGAGCCTACACATTTAAATTCCCGGCATCTGTCAAAATGTACGCAGCCGATAAAGTAAACATACGCAATGCGCATGCCCAAAGGAACTGGTTGAATACGCGCGCGAGACATGGTATCAGACTGGAAGCGGCGGTATCAGACTAGTAACGATGGTATCAGACTAGAAATTGCAGTATCAGACTAGAAGTTTCAGTATCAAACTGGAAAACACGCCGTATCAGCATGGACTGTGTATATTATTGCTGTAGGCAAATACAGGCAATTTATAGGCAAACATTGATATCTAAGTAATAATTCAGAACTAGTGTTTGGTAACCACACTGATAGCCCGTCTTCGCCAATTTATTTACATATTTTATGAAATTCCAATAAAATGGCGGCCATCTTGGATTTTGACAAGCTCGGTTCAGGCTGAAATAGATTGTTATATATTCGGTGATGTACTAGCTATTAAATAAATTGAGATGCGCTAAATTGCGCCTTCTAATATTGGTTCCACAATGTAATATATATCCTACGGTAGCAGATGCTTTTTTTCATTGGCGGCCATCTTGATTATGCAAATTAGTGGGCTTAAGCTACTACTTTGAAAAGTCTATCATGCAGAAATATATACAGTATATATATGTCTAAACACATTGGCACCAAAAATCTTTGGTGCGCTCGGATGGTACCGACAACCCTAACGCGCCCAGGGCCTATATGGTTATACCCACTCGTGAATGTATGGATATTTAAGGAAACAGAAACTGTAATAAATACTATTTGGTAATTGTTGTATTTTACATGAATTGTTTTAATGGCATGTTCTATCTTGGTTATAGTTAAGTCTAAAGTGATTGAAATAGCATGATACTTAGCCGCACACCAGCATATAACAGTTAAATAGCTGACTGTAATGCGCACAAGGCCGAACTATAGCATATGTACCAATCGCAATGCATAGTGTATACATATATGGCATTATAGTGCAATTTACAACGTATATGATAACGTAAGACTCAATAAAATACAATATATGTAAAACAAACAGTACATATATTTTAAAATTCTGACGTTACAATGAGTGTAACTATTTAAATGTAAATAGAAAGAAACGTGCAATTACCAGTACCACAATATATTAAATTTGCCTAAATGAGGCAACCATTTTGAATGTTGAATAAATAATAAACATGCTCTTTAAGAAGAGCGTCAATAATGATCTCAGATGAAAATCAAACAAATATGTTCATATCTAGCATAGTTCCAAGATATGGTCCACCACAGTGTAGATAATGCTGCCTGATCTTGATGCATATATGGTGTCCATCTTGGATTCATATGGCTTTGTTAGCCTCCATCTATGTTTAAAATTAATACATGGTATTCAAAGCTTTTTCTGCGTTCGTCCGATCAAGATCCAAGTGCCTATTTGTTTCCATTCATCAAATAAGTACACATTTCTGGCTAAATATTGATGTTTGGCGGCCTTCTTGAATATATTGATACTGTCAACGATAGAGACGTCCCAGCAAACTGAATCACTTTGTATATGCCCCATAAAACGATAATCACCAATAAAACATACGTTATCGGATGTTTCTGTTACGTTATCGGATGTTTCTGTAATGTTATGCATGTACATATTATACTATCAAAAGAGATTGAGTTTTGCACTCATTGGCTCATTTGCACTTAATGACCCTAAACATAACCTTGTCCCACCTGATTTGATTGACTGACACCGGATTCGTGTTCATGATGATATACTGCATTGCATTTAAGTAGTCGGTGCTTTTGCTCTCTTGGGTTGAACAGAATTCATTTTTATGGGTGCTTGAAAACTTAACGTTGGGCAAATTTGTTATATAATTTCTGATTACTTTCACCAAACCTTTTGATATTGCACACACGCCTTTCTCTAACGATTCTCTATCATTCTGTGAAAAATCCACGATACTCAGACCCCCGCTAACCACAAGGTCAATGTCACAGTCTTAGTGCTTTCATAATCTTAACGTTGGGGTAAATTTGTTATAATTTATAGTTTTTAAATACCTTATATCTTTGCAGTCCTAAGTCACATTGACTTGAAACTTCATATGCTTATTAGTCATAATCCATATACTCATGTTGTATCCCACTCATGCGACCCCTGTGCCCAAGGTCAAGGTCAAATGACTTAGAAGTTTGCGTTCCGAAATCTGCGTTAAAGTTTTTAAATACATTATATCTCTGCAGTCCTAAGTCACATTGACTTGAAACTTCATATGATTATTAGTCATCATCAATATATTCATCCTGTGTCCCACTCATGCGGCCCCTGTGCCCCTATGTCAAGGTTAAATGACTTAGAAGTTGGCGTTAAAGTTTCTGTCAAAATTTGCGTTAAAGTTTTCACATACTTACCATCTCTGTAACCGTAAGTCAGATTTGCTTGAAACTTTGTATGCTTATTGGGCATCAAGCTTCAAATAAATAAACTCTGAGACCATCAAATGCCTCGGCGGGCTCGACATGCGGGCCGCGTCCATCTTCGTTAATAGTGGTGATCATCTTGTATTACACTTATCTGGGACATTCTGTATTCTAACCCAGCACTGGTGTACAAATAGAGAATAGTAGGTTAGTGCCGTGAATGGGAAAACATATCTGGCAAGGCTTAGGAAACGGGATGTGCGAGGCTCTATTTATCCCGCGTCAACACCTACAAATGGTTTTAAAATGCAAAACAAATAATCCCAGCCACCGCATATATTCATACGCAGTGATTAGGTCGTATTGACAGGATATAAAAAATGTTTCACGGTACCGTGTTTCACGGCACATAGGCACTGTGTTGACGGGATAAAATAAGGTATGTTTTTGACAACTCTCATGCTTGTATCACAAAGTACACAGCATATGTGTTTAGCTCCACTAATGTCTGCCGCGGTCAAATGTGCCATTAGTTGTATTAGTACGGCGGCCAAGGGCAAATTGAGACCCCATAGTCGCAATATACACACATTGCTTTGTCGTTGTGACAATATGGTGGTCCAACACGCTTGACTGGACACTGCATAATGTCTGTTTCGGTACCCAAACAGTCTATGTGGCGTAGATTTACATCTGTGTATCTTGAACTAGCCGCTGCGAGAGAAGGTATAGCCCTCCCACTGGAATGGAATGAGAACGACATATATTACAAACCAATGTGATTACAGCCATTTTCTAGTTTACGAACCATAACATTAGTAGACATGTAATTTTAAGTAGTTAATTGCCTTTTGAATATTGAAAGTCGTAGCTTAATGCGTTCCAGTTATTTAGGGGTGAAAGGGTTAATCAGCCGTGGTCTGTCCGTGGATGTGCAAAACAAACAACATTTTGGCCCTTCGCGCCGTCGATAACGCACTCCCCTAAATGCATTCCTGCGTACGGGCCTGACCCATTCCCTAGCACATACTCCCTGCATAGACACGTTCTAGAGACTGTCAGTAGTGCTCGCTAACTTGGTGTGGACATTTCCAGTAACTCCTCATGGAATACCCATGTCAATTGCATAACTACCACAGCAATCGTACCCTGTGGTTTCTGTGATGGAATATTAAGACCAACACACACATGATGAACACTAGGGGGTGGGGTGTCATATAGCGATGCCGGCGTCCGTACATGTACGTCCCATCCAGTCCATCGCAAACTTAACACTCTGGTAAATTTAGGTTTCCTTTCACATAATTATACCCCCAGCATACGAAGTATGTCGAAGGGTATATAGTTTTCGTCATTCCGTCCGTCCGTCCGTCCGTCCGTTCGTCATGTCCAAGGTCAAGATAAGTTTACTTTGAAATGTGCGTAAATATTTACGTTAAAGATTTTAAGCACACCATATCTCCGCAATTATATGTCAGTTTGACTTGAAACTTCATATACTTCTTTATCATCATCAATATTTTCATTATATAATCCACCCATGCTACTTTCACGCCCAACATCAAGACCAAGTATACTGGGGTCAGGATGTCCGTCCGTCCGTCCGTCACTGAACTTAACATCAGAGAAATGTGTTCTATTTCTTTAAAATTCTTAATATTTCACGCATGTATTCACCTAAGGCTCTACTATCGTGATGTGACGAATCAAATCCACAACCATCCAAGCCCCACTGATCCCAAGGGAAAGGTCACAACTTAGTCTCTTTACAGAAAATCGGATAAATCGGTTATAACTTCTGTTTCCTTCATCGAAAATTCTTATTATTTCACGCATGCATTCCTCTAAGGGTCTACTATTATGCTGTGACAAATACAATACCGCCCGATCCCCTCTGATCCCAAGGTCAAGGTCACATACGTAATGCAGCAGGTTAAATACAGGATTGATACCGTTGGCCCGGCCTCAAATGACCGTAGCTGTTAATAGGCTGCTAAACACCATCAACAAACAAACAAAAAAACATCGGAGAAATCTGTTATAACTTATATTTCCTTCATCGATTTTTTTTCCATATTCCACACAATCATGCCTCTACCGCCCTATGACAAATATATAATTGGTGCGTTCAAAACCATAAAGGTACATGCCCACTCAGTAGGTACAACCTTTTCTTTATAGGAATTAAATAAGTGTATAATTCTGTCACTATTCCACCAGTTCTAAAGATTACGAGTGCCCGCTATACAGATATAATCATTTAGTTATATTTATTTTACTGACAGTGACTCGATGTGGTATCAGGCAATTTTCCTATGCAAATGAGGCATACTATTTTTAATTATTAAATGCGTCACCTGAAAAAATAATATTTTCGACAGTTTATTAAGTGTGATCATTGCACATCAAAACATAGATATAGAGAATAAATAGTAGTGTCCGTTAACATTTTAAGGAAACACAGTTATCGCCCCTAATATCAGTGTGGAAATTTACGTCGGATATAAAATGTATAATAGTGTCAATCAATACGTGGGTTAATGGTGAATGAATGTTTATGTTGCCAGAAAATGTCTCAGATGATGTCTCTGATATAAAGAACATTTTGTACTTGAGTGGGCATGTACCTTTAATGTTCGAATACAATTTATTACATCAATGTGTTTGCTGTTCTGGAAAACTGACATACCTATGACGCAGCATCCTACATATGACAGTGGCGTCATGGTCGCTGAACGAGTCGCCACAGATTAGTCCCCATTGACCAGCCGTGTTCACTTGTACAATTCCGTATTCTCCACATCTAACGCCTCCATCATGGATTGTGTGATAATGACTATCAACGAGCCGTACTGCAACAAACAGTATAGAAGTAAATACGTAAATATTTTTCACATTTGCATTCAATTTGGTACATAATACTGTTATGTATTTCTTCTTTTTTTCATGTGCATGTCTTTAAGAATCCTATACATTGTTTTAAAGACAGTTGTTTTGTTATTAATGAAATTGTACTTACATTAATTTAATGTGTTTAAATGTCACATTACAAACTATCACGTATTTTCTTCAAAATGTTATGAGAACAACAAAGGCGACCCTAATAACCGATTTCCGGTTCGCTTGTATTTTTCGTGATATTGAGATTTCACATATCGCACCGTAGCTGACACCTATATTTAGCCAGGCAATGAATTGGTCATCGCTTATCTCTCCTGTTACTGCGACCTACTGGCGCGATGTGGCGCTGTAAAAATAACCGCTATGACGTAGCAGTAGTACAGCTTATCTGATTGTCACAAATTGATAACCACATAACACGATGCAGAGCATTCAGCTGTGTTTTACCCTCGGGGCACATAGTTGGGTGAGTGATTTGGTCACTGCTGGAGGGATTAATTCAAAGGTCAGTATGGAATTTAATCTAGTCAGTGTGTAGATGTCAGCCTGGGTGAAAGCAGTGTTTTATGAGCTGAGATACGGATGTGTTGTATATAGTTGATATGAGACATGTGATGATAATAATATGGATTCGATGAGTTGAGGACATTGGGGCTGACCTGACGATATTGTGATTCCGAGATGAGAAGTGATGCTGAGGTGCAGTAACTGATGCAGTCCCACCCTTCGGAGTTGACGATATTTGCTGGCTTGTATTGAGCTACGGGAGAGGGATGTGCGAGTGTGCAGATAGGCGTTGTACCCTAAACCTGAAACGAGTGATTATATATACACCGAGGTGACCAATGTATCCTTACATCTGATTAAGGGAATAATAGCAAGGACAGTTGTTCCCGTTAGATATACCATGGTGGTTACATGGTATAGATAGAGCTCCAGTTAAACTATGACCTCGAGGAGACTAAATGAATTTACATGATAGGTGAATAACAACATTACGTGTGAAATCTGACAACCGGTATTGAGTAATTCCACCATATTTTGACATATATAACAGAACTATGTATGTGATCCAGTCACGGGGAAAAGAAGAACTAACATTGATTTGTGTGGTGATTGAATTGATAAGACATTGTTTTCAGATGAACTCAAATGTATTGGTAATTTGTAGTGAATATGTTCCATGGTACTAAGAGACTATATGAATAGAGGAGAATAGTCAAGGAATATACCATGATTTATTGATTAATGATATTTAGTAATATGTATATTTAATGTATTTCTCTGACTCTTATCTATTGTATATAATATACCTCTTATCTATCCTAGTCACAGTCCTTTACTGAGCTATCCTCACCTGTGTTGATGTATTTTGTCTGGTCTACAATACAACACAAAAATGAACAACAGCATCATATGTGATATTTTAAGGACCCAAATAAGATTCATTCACAATGGTGGCAGCGGAAAACATATGTAAGCTTGTTTAGGAAAGTATTGATATAGCAGACAAAATACAGTGGGGGAAGTTGAACGTTACACTTTATTGTTCACAATGGATGTGGTGCCGGACTGGGTGTCAAGTATCATTGGGAAGGGTGGGAATGTTTCAGACTGCATGGTAATGTTGGAAAAAATTGATGAGATGAAATGTAAAGACAATGAGCGGAAAGAAAGAGCAGATGGGAGAGAGTTAGAAAAGGCAAAGTTAGAATATACAGCCAAGATGAGAGAACTGGAGATTAGAGAAAAGGAACTAGCCAAACCGATGGGAGGTGGTCATGTGAGTGCAGGTAAACCACATGTAAAGGTAAGTCTGCCAAAATATGTAGACGGCGAAGATGTGGAAGTATTTCTATGTTCGTTTGAGCGATTGGCGACGATGCACAGTTGGGACAAATCAGAATGGCCTATAAGGTTAGTTCCACAATTATCGGGAAAAGCATTGCGCAGGCCTATTCACGGATGTCAGTCACGGCAAGTACAGACTATGATCAAATCAAATCAGCCATATTACAAAGATATGGGTTAAACAGTTGGGCATATAGAGAAAAATATAGAAAATCCAGACAGGCAGGTGGTGAAACATTCAAGGAGTATGCAATAAGAGTAACTAGCCTCTTGGAACACTGGGTAGACAGTGAGAAGGTGGACATGGAGTATGAGAAACTTCTTGATCTAGTGTTGAGGGAACAGCTGATGTTTAGTTCTAATTTAGAACTGCAGGTATGGTTGAGGGAACGTCAGCCCACATCAGCCGAGACGCTAGTGGATATGGCCGATGCATATCAGCTAGCGCATCAGCCGACAGGTAGGTATAGAATACCGAACAGAGATAGCCAAATGACAAGACAACATGATTATGACACAGGGCCTGGAGTATATAGACCACCACAGGTACGCTCCACATACAGTAAACCAAATAGTACTGACGACAGGGAGGTACCCTATATCAGACGATGCTACAACTGTAGAAGCCCAGATCACATACTGCCAAACTGCCCAGATCGGAAAGCAAATGACGACACAGTAAGAAAAGATAAAAGGTATGATACAACACATACAAATGCACTATTAATGTCACCCAAGAAGAAGACAGAGCATACAAATGAGGTTGAAGTACCAGTGGTATGTACCAAAGATGAAGTGGTAGAGAAAGACCTAGATAACGGGTTGAAATTAGTGAAAGGCAGGGTAAATGGGAAAGAAATATGGGTATTAAGAGACACAGGCTGCACTACGGTATTTGTATCACCGCAATATGTTAGCGAATCGGAGAGTAGAAAACAGGTAAGACAGATACGACTAGCAAATGGAGACACATGTGAATGTCCGGAGGTGGAAATACAGTTAGACACACCATTTCTAAAAGGTAAAGTGTTAGCATTGGTTATGGACAGTCCATTTGCGGATGTCATAATTGGAAACGTAGGACACTTAGTCAAGGAAGAAGTGAGTAGCAATGAGGAAAGTATACAATCAGTAGAAACCAGAGCCACAAGAGCACATAGAGAGGAGACGGAAAGGAGATCGGATGAAACGGAGCACAAGATATTACATGATAAAGGTAAGAAAACAGAGGGTGACACCAGTCGAAAAAGAACAGAAGAAGGTACGATGGGTGAGTCGTTGCCAGCCATAGATGATCTGAAGAGGAGCAAATGGAAGACAGCAGTCTCAACAAGGTGAGAAGCTTAATAGGAGCTACCGGACAAGAGTCGGAACATACAGGAAAGCCATTTTTCGAAATGAAAAAGGGAGTATTGGTAAGAAATTTTAAAAGGGATGTGGGGGATAGTATCACACAAATTGTCATTCCATCAAAATACAGAGAGCGTATTTTGAGGATCGCTCATGATCAACCATGGGGTGGGCATTTGGGGAATCATAAGACAAGAAGTAGAATCCTAAATCAATTTTATTGGCCAGGCATATTCAAGGATGTTGCAAACCATTGTAGATCATGTCATCAATGCCAGAAAAGTGTTTCAAAAGGAAGAATTGGTAAGGCGTACCTTGTTCCTATACCACCGATGGAAGTACCATTCAAACGTATTGCGATGGATATTGTTGGACCACTGCCACGCACGGTAAGAGGAAATAAATATATTTTGGTAACATGTGACTATGCAACAAAGTATCCGGAAGCCGTACCATTGAAAACAATTGATGCTGAGACCGTGGCAAATGAATTGATATTGTTTATATCACGAGTCGGCATTCCACAAGAGTTACTAACAGATATGGGTAGTAATTTTAATTCTGCACTCATGAAAGAATTGTGCAAATTGTTGCAGATTAGCAAACTAATCACAACTCCTTACCATCCTCAAGCAAATGGTTTGGTAGAAAATTTCAATGGTACTTTGAAGAAAATGCTCCGATGTTATTCACAGGAAAAGCCGACAGATTGGGACATGTATTTACCCTATGTGCTGTTCGCATATAGGGAGGTGCCACACGAAACAACAGGGTATTCACCGTTTGAACTGTTATACAGTTGGCCAGTAAGAGGACCACTGTCTGTGTTGCATCAAATGTGGGAGGAACCAGATACTGATGACTTGCCATCATCGGTAATCAGCTATATTATGCAAGCAAGAAGAGAGAAATTTCAGAACATGACGGAGCTGGCACATGAAAAAGAACAGCAGAAGAAAGGTAAGCAAAAGATGTACTTTGACAGGTTGGCCAAGGATCGATCATTGGAAGTAGGAGAACAGGCATTAGTATTACTTCCAACGGCTACAAGTAAACTTTTGGCACAGTGGAAGGGCCCGTACAAGGTAATTGAAAAGGTAAGTACGGTGAACTACAAACTTCAGATCAGTAAGCAGAAGGTGAAGTTGTTTCACATAAACATGTTGAAAAAATGGGAGGTAAGAGAGAACCAAAATACAGCTGAGGTGATTCAGTGTATATCAGAACAAGACGTATGGGAAGGACAGGGGGATGAATCGTACAGCTATTCTCATAATCCCTTATTAGTGAGGAAGGAAGGTGCTAGAGAAGTAATCATCAACCCAGACCTGTCGGCGAAAGAACAACAGCAGGTACTAGCGTTATGTAGTAGGTATGAAGATGTCCTCAGTGATGTACCGGGAAAGACAAGCAACATACAACATGAGATCAAGGTAAGTTCAGACAAACCAGTGTTTAAAAAACCATATCCCTTGCCATATGCTATTAGAGAAAGGGTGAAAGAGGAATTAGATAACATGATACAAGCAGGGATTGCTGAGCCGTCAAACAGTGCATGGGGGGCCCCGATAGTAATTGTACCAAAAAAAGACAATACGATACGGTTCTGCGTTGACTACAGGGGATAAATTAAAGATCAAACAATATTTGACCCTCAGCCAATGCCAAAGTTGGAGGAAATATTCAATAGGTTGGGAAAAGCACAGTATATGAGCAAGATAGATTTAACAAAAGGTTATTGGCAAATTCCTTTAGCAGAGGACGCAAAGGAAAAGAGTGCATTTGTCTCTCCGTTCGGTCATCATCAATTTACAGTTATGCCGTTTGGGATGACCAACTCGGCTGCATCGTTCGTCAGATTGATGAAGCAGATCTTAGCAGGTAAGGAAGGTTTCACAGACGCATTTATTGACGACATAATGGTATTCAGTGATAGTTGGCAGAGGCATTTGGGCCATCTCGAAGAAGTGTTCAGGAGTCTAAGACGAGCGAATGTTACAGCTAAGCCAAGTAAGTGTCATTTAGGCTTTCATGAAATGGAGTTTCTTGCACATATAGTTGGACATGGGGAAGTCAAACCTACACAACAGAAAATACAAGCGATGAAGGACATAGAAGTTCCGACAACAAAGCGTAAGGTAAGAGCTTTCATTGGGCTGATGAACTTTTATAGGAGATTTATTGCAAACTTTGCAGAGATTGCAGCACCACTAACTGACTTAACATCCAAAAAGGCGCCAAATAAGGTAGTATGGAAAGAGAACCACCAGAGAGCATTTGAAAAGTTGAAAATGGCAATCACAACCTACCCGATTCTACGGAACCCCGACTTTGACAAGGAATTCATCTTGCAGACAGACAGCAGTGATAGAGCGGTAGGAGCAGTATTGCTACAAGAGGTAAGTGGAAACAGACATCCAGTACTGTATATCAGTAAAAAGTTACTACCACGAGAACAGGTATACAGTACAATAGAGAAAGAATGTTTGGCGATCGTGAAGTCAGTGGTAACTTTAAGGGAGTACCTGTATGGACGAAAGTTCACAATCGAAACCGATCACTATCCACTGCAGTGGCTAAACAGAATGAAAGGTCAGAATCAGAGACTTCTGAGATGGAGCCTTGTACTGCAGGAATTCAGGTATGAGGTCAAACACATAGCGGGGAAAACGAATACGATAGCTGATGCATTAAGCAGGTACGTTAACAAAGCATGTTGATATCAATTTGTTACGGAGTGATAAATTACGACAATTTATCAAGGTACGGAAGGAAGGTATGTCACAAATTGATAACCACATAACACGATGCAGAGCATTCAGCTGTGTTTTACCCTCGGGGCACATAGTTGGGTGAGTGATTTGGTCACTGCTGGAGGGATTAATTCAAAGGTCAGTAGTATGGAATTTAATCTAGTCAGTGTGTAGATGTCAGCCTGGGTGAAAGCAGTGTTTTATGAGCTGAGATACGGATGTGTTGTATATAGTTGATATGAGACATGTGATGATAATAATATGGATTCGATGAGTTGAGGACATTGGGGCTGACCTGACGATATTGTGATTCCGAGATGAGAAGTGATGCTGAGGTGCAATAACTGATGCAGTCCCACCCTTCGGAGTTGACGATATTTGCTGGCTTGTATTGAGCTACGGGAGAGGGATGTGCGAGTGTGCAGATAGGCGTTGTACCCTAAACCTGAAACGAGTGATTATATATACACCGAGGTGACCAATGTATCCTTACATCTGATTAAGGGAATAATAGCAAGGACAGTTGTTCCCGTTAGATATACCATGGTGGTTACATGGTATAGATAGAGCTCCAGTTAAACTATGACCTCGAGGAGACTAAATGAATTTACATGATAGGTGAATAACAACATTACGTGTGAAATCTGACAACCGGTATTGAGTAATTCCACCATATTTTGACATATATAACAGAACTATGTATGTGATCCAGTCACGGGGAAAAGAAGAACTAACATTGATTTGTGTGGTGATTGAATTGATAAGACATTGTTTTCAGATGAACTCAAATGTATTGGTAATTTGTAGTGAATATGTTCCATGGTACTAAGAGACTATATGAATAGAGGAGAATAGTCAAGGAATATACCATGATTTATTGATTAATGATATTTAGTAATATGTATATTTAATGTATTTCTCTGACTCTTATCTATTGTATATAATATACCTCTTATCTATCCTAGTCACAGTCCTTTACTGAGCTATCCTCACCTGTGTTGATGTATTTTGTCTGGTCTACAATACAACACAAAAATGAACAACAGCATCATATGTGATATTTTAAGGACCCAAATAAGATTCATTCACAGTGGATACAGGTTTCTTATATAATATCGTTTGTATTGACATATTTATTATTTCATTTATTTTTTGCATAATTTCTTCGTTTTTGTCGTTTAATATATACGTTAATCGTTATTTTCCTTCACCTAGTTATACTTGGATAATTTATACGTCGGTTGCAATCGTCGGCGATGACGATCTGTGCTGAAGTCGATTTTAATTCACGGTCAAACACACAGACGAGCCAGAATCAGAAAAACATTACGAATTAAATGTTATATTTGTAATTTTTTTTTACGAAATGCTGACATAATCTCCGATATTTCGTAAATTGATCTTGAAATGCTTTGCAGATATGCGTCACTTCAGCATACTTGTGTTTTGACAATTTCGAATTGAAATTAATTCTTTATTTTGAGCTGCCATAATTAGTGGTGTTTGTTGTTCCCAATGCATATGTTGTTTTGTTTGTTTTTGTTTTCTCTGTGGGTTTGTTGTATATGTCATGTGGGGTGTGGTTCGTTTTTACTTTTCCCATTTTTAGGTGATACGCTTTTGCTTAGGGGCTAAATGTTGGGTCTGAGTTGGGGGAGGGTGAGGGCTGTAATATTATGTTTGGCTAGCTGGCGTGTTGGCAGCTAGGTGTCTCTGTGTGGAAAGGTTTTCTTTCATTTTCATTGTTTCCTATGGTTACTATGCTACTGCCGGGAAGTGTGTTCCGTGCAGGCTGCTTCGCCTACACGTATATATGTTACGCTGACCCCACCATCTTCCCGTAATGATGTTTGGATTTCCTTATATATCGCGGTTTTGTGTATGTTATGATAATCTGTGCGTTTGAGCCGGTGCTGCGTTCTGCTTGTGAGTGTGTGTCCTGGTACTTCTGCAGGTCAGAATGTTGCGCCTGCCATTATGTTATGAGGCTGTACCGTCGTTCACTTTTTTTGTGGCTGAAAAGACTGATCCGGCCTGCTTGTTTTTGATTAAGTGTTGAGGGCCAAACATTTCGGAAGTACTACGCATACGTCATATACCCACGTGACAGCAAAGGGAAATAACTGTGGTAAGCAAAACAAGGGGAAGTTAGTCATGCAGTAATGGCTGGAAAAACTGGCTGTCCGGAATATGAAATCCATAAAAGAACGGCACATACTGGTTGGATTACTGTGAAATTTGTTTTATTTGAAATGTAAATATACCGCGAAAACAGATCCTGGTTATATCGCCAAAAGTTTGTCGGCAGCAAAACGTGGAACATACAGTAGCGTGCGAACACTAGTAGTTTTTTCTTTTGCAATCATGGTTACTAATGACATTTATTTGTATTAATTCGTGTGGATTCATACCTCCTGTAGGACACTGTTTGATATTACACGACGTCACATCCTGCGAGTTTCCTGTACACGGTCGACCGTTGGATGATGGCGATGGGTGGTCACATGACCTTGACCTTGTCTGTAGACTAGCCCCGCATGTTGCTGAACAATAACTCCAATCTGTCCAGCTGTCCCAACCACCGTTCGTTGCTGAAATAATAGAACTGGAGAAATTGGGAATGTGTTAAATAAGTATTTATATATCCTTTTGTAACGCTCGAGTCCCGCCTGGTCCCCGGAACATCTCTAAGAAGGACAACATGGTTCAGTAAACATACTTTATTAGCACGCAATCGGTTGTATTGTGGATTTGTTCGAAATTAGCCTAAATCTCAGAGTCCCGGGTCGGCACCCGTGTCCAGACATCCAGACAGCGCCCGCAAGGCGACCCCAATGTGTATCCGATCATATATTCAGCCGAATTGAGTGCATTGCACTAGTGAGCAGTTTGTACACTGCTAGCCATCCCAAATAGACCGCTTTATATATATATATATATATATATATATATATATATATATATATATCAAATGTATGGTATTCACAGGCACAAACTGGTTTGTGGTGAGATACGATGTCTAAATATGTGTATGCACTCGATAGAGCAAGCTATGATCACGATAATGGTACAATTTGTGCCCCATAAAGTTGTCACAGAAAGCATCACACGTGTGTTAGACACAATACAGCAGAAGGGCAAAATGTAAACAAAACCAAATAAGGATTTTAAAACAACAAATACAGTGGATAAAAGAGTTACCAATAATGCTTAACTCCAGACAATGCCAGAAACTTAGAAAACAATATGTTTCTGGCAGCGCCATACAGAACAATTCAAACAATCAATTTATGACCTGACCACGTGATCAACGCCGTCGTACATGCGCATACAAAAGAAGGCTTCAAGAAGGTGCTCCAAAATCGCGACGAAGTGACTCCCTCTCTCTGTCTCTCTGTCTCTCTGTCTCTCTGTCTCTCTGTCTCTCTGTCTCTCTGTCGAACGAACGAACGAACGAACGAACGAACGAACGAACGAACGAACGAACGAACGAACGAACGAACGAACGAACGAACGAACGAACGAACGAACGAACGAACGAACGAACGAACGAACGAACGAACGAACGAACGAACGAACGAACGAACGAACGAACGAACGAACGAACGAACGAACGAACGAACGAACGAACGAACGAACGAACGAACGAACGAACGAACGAACAACGAACGAACGAACGAACGAACGAACGAACGAACGAACGAACGAACGAACGAACGAACGAACGAACGAACGAACGAACGAACGAACGAACGACTGTCGAACGAACGAACGAACGAACGAACGAACGAACGAACGAACGAACGAACGAACGAACGAACGAACGAACGACTGTCGAACGAACGAACGAACGAACGAACGAACGAACGAACGAACGAACGAACGAACGAACGAACGAACGAACGAACGAACGAACGAACGAACGAACGAACGAACGAACGAACGAACGAACGAACGAACGAACGAACGGCAGACAGCGGCCTGGTGTGTATCCCCTGGACATGCTTTTCCATACGTGTACGGCACAGGGTTGATACAGGAGCGAGACCGGGTCTTCAAACCTCCCCCGCACGACACACTACATCCGCCCCAGCCGGTCCAATCCATCCACCCTCCATCTGCATTGTAGTAAATAAATTAACCCGAATGTTATGGTTGTCACGCAGGGCGACTTGATGTAAGTCGCCCTGCGTGACAGCCAGAACAGTTTGGTTATAAATAATATGACAAATATCTACGATGTTACTACGTTAATAGAGGATCGAATTTTAGGCGGCAACCTCAAGCTTAAGAACTATGAAAAGGCTTGGTATAAACATATTTTATTAAATATGAATTTACATAATTTTTCGGTATACATGCAGTGCTAAGAGGATTGGAACAAAACTATATTATAGAGTTCCTCTCCTTGAACATGGTAATTACGGTCCCAGGCGGACATAACTCTTACAAATCTAAAAAAAACGCAATTGTCTCACATGTTTTTAATGAGTTTTGGTAATAATATAGAAAATGGGGTTTAAGCTAGATTTCAGCTAAAAATCAAACAGAAACAAAATATACGAGGATGAGAAAGATAACAAGACCTAACTAAAACGATAGACGTAGTCTGCTCATGGTTTGTGAAATAGCCATATACATGTATACAATGGTTTTCGAAGAACACATCAAACATAGCAATACATACGTACTTGATTCACAACAATATTTTACTTCGGAGGATATATGTTTGCACAGCGTGAAAGACTTTAACGTTGTTATATTCGTGGGATAAGTCATTATTGCCAAACAGTAAGATGTCTAAGGTACCATGTATCAATAATTGAAGATTTACATCGGGTATTTGTGTAATGGTTAGAAATAAATCTGCTCTTAAATCATGATAGTATGGACAGTTAAGGAGGTAATGTTGTACATTTTCTATACTACCACAACGGCATATTGGAGAACCTAAAATATTTTTTTCTGGTTGAGATCATAATTAAGAGAGCTAAAATTTGTGCGCAATCTGGTGTGTAGAATTTGTGCTTTTCTTATCACATGGTAGTAGTGTTTTGGCACTATCTTTGAAGGACTATAAAGAAATATTTTTAATTTCGCAAGTGACGATGCCTCTCGGAGGTGTAGCGGTAAATTATTCCATTCTCTAATGACTGACGGTAAGAAAGACTTAAGAGTACAGTGTAGTTCGTGAGTGTGGTGAATGAAAGTTGCTATTGTTCCGTAAATTATATCAAGTGGTGCTTCCAACAGCCTGAGGGACAAGTGATGACAGATACTCAGGTGTTAAACCATTTACTATTTTGTAATATAAAATTAATTTTAATTTTCGTCTGCGTTCTCCTAAGCTTTCCCACCCTACTTCCTGGTACAGATCAGTCAATAATATCAATGTCGTGGCACCTGTTACGATTCTTGCAGCTTCAAAGCTCCTGATAATATTAATTCTGGCCCAAGCCTTGTCTTTGATATATGAGATCTGGTGTTGCCAAGTACAAGAGTTTGTTAAAACTATACCAAGGTGTTTATGACAAGCAATTTCATTTATGGGTTGATTAAACATATGCAATTGGGGATGTTGTGGCTTAATAATCTTGCGGGATACGAGCAGTGATTCAGTTTTTGCGGGGTTAAACGTAACAAGCCATTTTGTTGCCCAATTAATAATTGTATCTATATCGGTTTGTAATATTTCCCCTGCTTCATTATTATCAGCTATAGCAATGTACAGGCTGGTATCGTCCGCAAACAAACGTATATTCGAGTTTATGGTGTCTACAATATCATTAATATAGATAAGAAACAATAGTGGTCCAAGGATAGAGCCATGTGGCACACCTGCATTTATTACACGCTGACGTATATTTTTAAGATAACTTTCAAACCAGTTGAGTATATTTCCTATTAACAAAGGCTTCACTCAATGACCTTAATTGAAGTTCAACCAGCATCAGCCAAGCAGTTCACGACTTCTGAATTCTATAATAAAAGGATGCCTATCGACCTTTCAGTGCTCAACTTGGATGACGAATTCATCCGATATTTCGAAAAAAAATGCTCCAGGGTGATCGTCTCTTCGATTTGATATAGACCATGACCATATTTGGTGAAATGTGAAAGCTGACCCCTACTTGACCCCCCCCCCCACCCGGGCCTGCCCCTTTTTTGACCACGGTGCCATCATTTTAACAAATCCGAAAGAGCATTGAACAACGATCATTCCTGCCAAGTTTCATCGAAATCGGTCTCGCGGTTCATGAGAATATTTTTCTCCAGCGGCGGCCCTGCAATTTGGAAGAAGAATACGTTGGAAAAGTGTTCCAGAGCGATCGTCTCGTCGAAACATTCAATTTGATATATGACATGACCATATCCCGTCCAATAATAAATTTGACCCTACTTGAACCCCGGGCCCCGCCCATTTTTGACCTCGTGGTCACCATTTAACAAATCTGAAGGGGCATCGACTATTGATCATTCCTGCCAAATTTCGCACGGAAATAGGTCTCAGACTGGTAGTTCGTGA
Organism: Conchocele bisecta; assembly: GCA_029237695.1. NCBI lineage: Eukaryota > Metazoa > Mollusca > Bivalvia > Lucinida > Thyasiridae > Conchocele > Conchocele bisecta. Next base: position 9,158,046 of record CM055278.1, on the reverse strand, counting down.
AAAGATTATTTTTATGAATTTTATCTAATTTTCTTTGGCGGCCATCTTGGATTATGCGACGACCTGCATTTTTAACAAATATGAAAAGGCTTCATCCGGGAACAATTACTTTGAAGTTTGACCAGCATCGGCCAAGCGGTTCACGATAAGAAGAAGTTTGAAATATACAATAACCTTTCGGCGGCCATCTTGGATGACATAATCACCCGATATCGATACCCTCGATTTGATATATATAACATTACCATTTGGTCAAATGTGAAATTGTATTCCATCTTGACCCACCCTCCATTTTTGATCGAGGATCGTCATCATTTTAACACATCTGAAAGCATTGACTATCGACCAAATCTGCCAAGTTTCGTTGAAATCAGTCGATTCGTGAGAAGATATTTTAAGAATTCGACCTACTTTTCTACGGTGGGACGTCCATTTTAACAGTTCTGAAAAGGAGTAACACGTAGACCATCCTCGTGAAGTTCGGTCAACATCGGCCCAATGGTTCAGAAGAAGAAGAAGAAGTCGGAAAAGTGTTGACGGAAGGACGAAAAGCGGTAACAAAAGCTGACGACGAAAAGCGGTAAACATAGCTCACTTGAGCCTTCGGCTCAGCTGAGCTAATAAGCTAGGATATACGCACTCGCACATGCTCGTTCAAAGCATATTTTGTCATCACGAGTGTCCCCCATGCAATAATCACCGCCCCCGGACGGGTAGGGGTTTGTGCAGGTGCGGTCCCGACGTCTGAGCCCGACCCCACACGTAACACTGCACGATCCCCAGAGAGACCATTTGCTCCAGCCTCCATGCACTGAAATTAATGAATAACACCATGATAGTGGTACGTAAAACATCTAATCTGCTTAAAGTGCGTGTAGTGGTTTTATTACAAATATTTACAAATGTACCTTGCATTTTCAAGACATAACGAGTTTAACCAATCATCAACGTCGCGTGACGTCACATTGTGCTAATGACGATAATGTATGTATCAAAACTTAAGCACAATACGCGGAATAGAGACTTCTGTATAAACAATATATAAACAATGCAAAATATTTTGTTCGATAATATTAAATTTTATCAAAATTTAAGAGCGAGCCTTTTTTTTATTTCGTGAAATTTGGTCCAATATTGATTTTATTGCCAAACAGCAATTTCCACATGCTAAATCCCCATAGACATCTTACATGGGGATTTTCTTCACAGTGTGAAGATGTCTGGGATGTAACATGGGGAAATTTTTCTAATTTCAGAAATAGTGGACGATTTTTTCAAAATGTAACTTTTGTTTTCTTAGTTAGATCATTTCCAAGCTATTTAGCTATGTTTCAGAATCAATTTCCATTTTTTTTCCCGGCAATATCACGTCGTAATCCCATATAAGAATATTCAAGGGAATTAATTATACTGTATTATGAGCGTTATATTGCCGGTTCTCAACATCTTTTTCCCCGAAGTATTTGTAACTGTATTAAGTTCCATAATGGGGCTACTACGTGATATTGCCGGTTTTCCACCTCCAGGTTCTCCCTCTCATTTTTCCCCATGTTAAATTACCATAGACAACTAATTTTTCGTAATAAAATCAATATTTTACAACATTTTACTAAAATGTGGGTAGGTTTCGTGCAACAGACAGTAAACATATACACAGCGCAGTGACAATATCAATACTATTCAGTAAATTAAGTTTGCGATCCGGTTAAGATCACGAATATTATATTCAGCACAATTATAAGTATTTAATTTAATTTTCAGGGCATACAATTGTGCTGAATTTAGAGAATAGTAGGTTAGTGTCGTGAATGGGAAAAATAGCTGGCAAGGTTTAGGAAACGGGATGGCCGAGGCTCTGCGGAGCACATCCCGTTTCCGCGCCGCGCCAGATATTTTTTCCCATTCACGGCACTAACCTACTATTCTATTTATCCCGTCAACACTACAAATAGCTTTAAAACGCAAAAAAAACCTCAACCGCATCCTCAAAATCGGAGAATCGACTAGTATGACAACCGCACATATTCATACGCAGTGATTAGGTCGTATTGACAAGATATCAAAAAGTTTCACGGCACGGTGTTTCGCGGCACATACGCACTGTGTTGATGGGATAAATAAATAAGTATTTCTCTTAGTATCGGAGTATACGGCTTTACATGTACATATGAAAATGACAATGCCTTCAGTGTGAACTTGAGTCTTCTATAACGTTGTCCACCATTACACTTTGTCCCATTGTCCAAAGATTGCGTCATGCACGTTTTGACAACGAGAAGTGGTACGAAATAAACAGTTAAAACACCTGCATGCAGCTTAATACCATGGAGACAAAACAAATATTTTTTATGAGACACGCCATGTGATTTTGTACCTTCGGGCATATGCGTAATTTTATTAAATACGTTTACAAAATTTACAATATTTTTCATAAATACAGTCAAAAGTTGACACATGAGTACATGCGGAATATATGTAAATATTGTAAACTTTGTAAACGTATTTCATGAATTTACGCAATGTCCGAAGGTACAAAATCACATGTCGTGTCTCTTATGCCTGACCTAACTATGGCACCTGGGCAAATTTTGGCCGTACAGGACTTGACCTCCGTACTGTTGCCCATGCAGTCTAGTCCGCCATTCTTAGGCGCGGGGTTAGTGCATGACCGATGTCGAGCCATCTGTCCGGTGTTACACGTCACGTCACAGCTGGCCCAAAGCGCCCATGATCCCCACCCGCCATCTAATGCAAAATATAAAACATGAATGGTCAAAATAACTCGTACGAGATATGTTACATATCAAATAATAATACTATATAGTACAGTCGCTAAAACCCATTGTAATGCAGTTCCTGCTATACATATATATAGCTCGTGATGGCAGATGGGAGCATGGGATGGGTAATTTAACTTTCGGGGTTCATCCTTACCAGAATCCCGACTGGAGACCTGGTTTGGCACTCACATACATCTTTGGCATTTTGTATGTGACAGTTGAATCTGGTTATACCCAATATGAGAGTAATCCTATCGGTATTACTTGTTAATAGGGGAAGGGACCAAGTGACTTTGGTGCGGTATGAACCTGGCACCAGGTCGGGTTATTCTAATTTCAGGGCTGAATATATTTTATATGTAAATATTCCGTTCTGATTTTGGATTTTTTCCCCAATGCAGCAGGTTAAATACGAAATCGAACCCGTTTGCCCGGCCTTACATGACCTTAGCTGTTGATATGCCGTTAAACACCAATACACAAATAATGTATGGGACCATCTCGAATACACACACAAATCAAGACCTAGCCAAAGAAAAAACAGTTCAAAGTTACAAGCCGTGGTATATATTGTATTTTCTTGTTTGTGTCGTTTTGCTTCTCGTATATACGTTATGCACAGAACCAAACGCCCAACTCCTCAATATAAGTGTGACAACTTTCACAGTAATTCGTCTATACATTTGGTGTATGTTCGTGATCGCAAAGTAGAGAAACATGTCGCATATCAGGTTTACAATGGAAGCTCGTTCAACCCGTTCAAGCATACAGACCATAAAGCAAATATGTGCAAATACTTTAGATCCAGATGAGGCGGTTCGTAACGATACGTCTCATCTGGATCTGCAGTATTTGCCAGTATTGCTCAATTCTAAAAACGAATTCCGCATTTTCTCATTAATTGAATAGTCTAAGAATGTGCATGGACAAGTCAATGTTTGCTATTTAGGGGTGAACATCCATTGTGTACCTCTCCTCCCATGGTAACCGATTGTTCATGATACCAACCCACATTTTCTGACCATCACGGTTGGCTAAGTGACAGCCATATAATACGGGTTATTATGATACCTATTTCGCAAAGGTTGCAAAATTTCTTGCACACAGTTTTGGCACGATCGATATCCGCACAGAGGTTTAAGGCAAGGCTGACGGTCGGACAGTCGAAATCCTTGGTGTCGAAACATCGGCTGCTGTCGATTGGCGCAGGCGTATCTAACAATAGTACAGTATCAGTTGCGTTAAGGACCCGTTCTATACCTGATCATCGTTGATTCAAAGATATTTGCTTCGTAAATGTGATATATATAATATTATATATATGTGAATACTGCCTCGTTACTGTATCCTATACGGCACATGGAGTGGACAAGTCGGAAATCTTTGTATGTTCCAGCCATCAGCCTGTTCTGCCGTTTGACAAAGAACCGAAATTGTGAAGTAGAACTTATGATATAATGTATCTAATCACATGTAAACAAACCAGGAGAACAGACTGTCGCGTGACAAGTGCATTCTTGTATATTCCGGATTTCCGTATAATTGTATATTTGTGATGTGTGGTACTGTTTTGTATTGTTGTGCGTATTATTGATTTCACATACCTGTGATTCCACATACCTGTGATTTCACACACCTGTGATTCCACATACCTGTGATTTCACACACCTGTGATTTTTACATACCTGTGATTTAGCATGTACATTTGCCATGTACAATGTGCGTGTAATAACGGGGCTTATGTTGTATTGGTGGAAATACGTTTATGCGTGTCCTTTTTGCGGATTTAAATACACGTCCATTTTAGGAGCAATGTTTTAATGATGTCACGCCATATCTGCGTGTGCTGGTTTCGCTAGGGAAAAGACCCCTTTTAGTATTACGGATGTCCACTATCCGTGCCAGCCGAGTTTGTCCGCGTGTCAGTTGTTCACCAGATAAGGGACCTTCTGTAGGTGAAGCCAGTATATAGCGCAGACCATACCATGGTCTGCCCTGTTATGTATGCTACCGGTTAGTGTTTCAGCATAGCCTGGTACTGGCCAACACGGATATATCAGATCCCATACTGGTGATGCTTTGTGTCGTGATATTTCCGTAAATGACCACGATATTTGAGTTTAGTATGTGCTACACTCTCATTTGAGTGTATAGCCGTAGGACCGATATGGAGGGGTTTGGCGGGGCCAAAAAGCGACCTTCGCATGTCGAGACCAGTCGAGTAGATTTCGCATTATGAGATCTGGGTTTATAGTGTGCAGATTTATGGTAGTGTGGGATATACCATGTTGGATGGTATTTATTCCGCGAGGGCTGTACACTAGTTTGGTTGAATTTATGGCGTGGGATATATTTATGCCAAATATAACCCACGGGTGAAATGGCAAAAGCCATGGTTTTGTAATAGTTATGTGAGATGTCGAACGAGGGGTAGGCATATTCATTATTCCGTGCGTGGTTTCACTGGTGCGTATATAAGCGATGTCTCGCTATGTGTTGGTGGGACACATATTTTATGGTAACAGAAGAATAGTACTGTATTCACCAGTGACACGGAGGATTTTGGTATGTACCTACAATATTTTATTTCAGCTGTGATTTGCCGTTGTTCGATTCCCGTTTTAGTCCGCTGTGCATCCTGTCTGTCTGTCTGTGCGTATTCGTCCAGTAATTGGAGACTCATTTCATTTTGTAGCCTCTTGAGATCGCTCCAGCGACACATTGGACGTTTTGGTCCACTCGTTGAGGACAGACCCCAGTCAGTGCAGAGTACCGGGTCGTCCGAGTGTCCGTACGTCTGTCTGGCGCAGTGTGTGTAGCAGCTCCGGGTACAGGCCTGTATATAGCAGTGTGTGATAGCTACATCGCGTTCAGCAGACAGTCACCGCCATAGATTAGTGAAGTGAAACGCCATACACACATATCATATCATTATACTACCACCGAGTTGAATGTCACCTAAGTGAAACTGTTCCCGGCGTCTTAGCCAACGTGATAATCGCCATTTGTATTATCGGAACTTTACATCTGGTCTACCACTTCCGGTATTACAACCCATTGATTCACCATGGATACTTTACATCCGGTCCACAGCGGCGAGGTCGCCACCGGTAACGCGGAATTCCCAGAGACAGGCCCGTAATCAGCCAGATATAGCCACGTGGCTAAATGCCGGCGCAGGTGACCAGAGTTCGCGGTCCTCATTACCACATACCTCAGTCGACGACAGCGTTGTATCTGAAACGGCCTCTACAATTTTCGAAATGAATTTGAGCAATGCAGGTGTGAATTCCAGTATGCCCCCACCTGACACTATGTCCCTGTTGATGGAGATTTGGAGCGATGTAAAGGCTATGAACAACAAATTTGACACTCTCGAGAGTTCTGTTAACCAGCTGAAATCCGAAAATAAGATATTACATCAACAGAACACCACGTTAGCCGAGAAGGTCGACATAATATCGCGGAAGTTGAATGACGTTACGTTGGCGTCGAAATGAGAATGAGCGCAAGAATGAAAACATTGAAGCCCAATCGCGCCGCCAGAACCTCAAGTTCTATGGAATAGAAGACTCCAGGGGTGAATCATGGGAGGAATGCGAGAATAAAGTCCGCGAATATTTGACGAATATTGGTGTTGAGGAAAGTGCCGTGAAGATCGACCGCGCCCACAGGCTCCCGAGTAGGACGTCTCCGCGACCGGTGATTGTGAAGTTCTCCTTGTATAAGGACCGTGAGAAATGCATTAAAGCTTTTCGACAGCACCGCGCGACCCATGATACACCGGGAGATGGTCAGGATGTACGACGTCGTATCCGCGTCACGGAAGACTTCACAGATCGCGTGACGAAACAACGTACCGGCTTGTTTCCATTTATGAAACAAAAAATGGATGAGAACTGTTTGGCATACCTGCGCTATGATAAACTTGTTGTAGACGGCGTTGTGTATCGGTATGATACAGACACACAGCAACCAGTCCGGGTTGACAGATAGGGGTCAGGCCGAGGCCTTAATAATTCATTTATTGATGTAACAACTCAATATCGTGCTGATACTCCAAACTCAACTATTCATCATGTTTTACGTACATGTACTGTAAATATTGAGGGGTTTGCTAAATTTAAGTATGACAACGAATTTATAGAATTTGCCAAAAAATTTGATATTCTCGGTTTGTGCGAGACGTGGTGTAGTGATCACAATGACTTCGATAATACATTGTCTGATTATGAACATTTTGATTATACTAGTAAAAGATCGAGGCACGCTCGTCGTAATTCTGGTGGAGTCACTGTATTTGTTAAAAACTGTTTTGTAAACTCCGGCTGTGTTAAACGTATTTTTGATAATATGAGTAACTGTGTTGTTTTGCTACTTAACGGGGTTATGTTGAATAGATCATATGATATTATTATGATATTTGCGTATGTGTCGCCTGTAAATTCTCCAGTATACGATGAGAATAATAGCAACGGGATTGAGATATTAAATACTCAACTTCTTGAAATTGTGAGTAAATTTCCGTCTGCTGATCTATTTTTGGCTGGTGATTTGAACAGTCGTATAAAAACTTTTCCTGATTATATTCCGCATGATACACTTGATTACATCTTTGACGGGTATGTGAGTTATCCTTCTGATACATTTTGTATGCCGCGGCAGTCTAAAGACAATATGGTACATAACTCGTACGGTCTCTCACTTATTGATTTATGTTGTACATATGGTATACATATTCTAAATGGCAGACTTTTCAATGATACTGCCGGCGAATTCACATGTTTTGCTAATAATGGTGCAAGCGTAGTAGATTATATGATTGCATCGTCAAGTTTATTTACATACGTTACAGATTTTGGTGTAAGTGACAACATGTTTTCAGTGCACTGTCCTGTTTATTGTACGTTTAATTTTGGTAACATTCGTCCTACCGATAATATTACATCATATATTGTTGATAATGTACATGCATATGAACGTATTATGTGGAAAGAAGATGGTAAAGATGTATTTCTTACCCAATTTCAGTTACACATGAATGTTTTTACTAATACTTTAGTTGATGATGACGTCACAGTTTATGTACCTGCTTTCATTGAGGTATACAAAAATGCTGCTGATACATGTAACATGTTATTCAAACCTAAAATACCCAAACCTAGTAATACACACGCTCGCTCACAGCCACATTGGTGGACTATTGATTGTACACGTGCTAAACGTACAAAGTTTCAATTGTTAAGACAATTTAGAGCATCAAATGACATGGCTGATTTGGAGCTATACAAACATGCACGGAATATATTTAAGTCAATGTGCAGAAATTGTAAAGCTCTTTATAATAGAACTAACAGGAATAAGCTCGTAAATGCGAGGAATAGGCCTAAAGAGTTTTGGAATTTGATTAAAAAATCCGTTTCCAAGTCATCATCCAATGACAAGCATATACCATGCTCCAAATGGATTGACTATTTTGGATCATTATTAAACCAACCTCATGCATCGCAACAATATACCCCTGATGATACTTTATCGAATATTCATGTTGATGTTTCGAATGATGATTTAAATGGAAGCATTACAGAATCTGAGATAGTACGTGCTATAAATCAGGTACATGCTAACCGGGCATCCGGGCCGGATGGAGTGGGTATTGTATTTTACAAGAATACTACTACACTGATTGTTCCATATCTACTTAGACTTTTCAATGACATATTTACTAGTGGAAACATTCCAGATATGTGGGGTGACAGTATTATAACTCCTATTCATAAATCTGGTCTCAAGTCAGACCCAGGGAATTATAGAGGTTATTTCGTTAATTAATGGTCTCTGTAAGATTTTTACTTGTATTCTAAATAATAGACTACAATCTTGGTGTAATGACAATGTCATATTAGATGAATCTCAGGCAGGTTTTCGTAAAAAATATTCTACTGTCGATAACATCTTCTCCCTGATGTCTATCACACAAAAATACCTATCAAGACCACGTGGTCGGTTTTATTGCATATTTATCGATTTTTCAAAGGCATTTGATTCAATACAACACAATATATTATGGAATGCTCTGCAAAGAAAGTCGATTGATGGCAAAACAAAATTTTGACAGTCTTTCAATCAATGTACAACAAGTTAAAATCGAGTGTACGTGTTGGAAATGAGTTATCTGACTTATTTGTGTGTAATATCGGCACGCGCCAGGGTTGTATATGTAGCCCGGTTATATTTTGTCTTTTTATAAATGATCTTGTTGCTTACTTACGAAGTACATTTGATAGAGGTATATTTGTGACAGAAGATATATGTGACCTACTTGCATTGATGTATGCTGATGATGTTTCTAGTTTTAGTGAAACCGCCATCCAATTACAGAGACAAATTGATTGTATTTCAAAATTTTGTGATGCAGTAAATATGAAAATTAACCTAAATAAAACTAAAATAATTGTTTTTAGAAATGGTGGTATTTTGCCTATCTATGAAAAATGGTATTATAGACACAACCCAATTGAAACTGTGTCATATTATAAATATTTAGGTATGTACATGACGCCAAAACTAGTATGGTCGAAAACACACGAATATGCATCTAAACAAGCACAAAAGTCAATAGCATGCATATTTCGATATCAGCGCTCATTTGGACAATTTCACCATGCTGATATTTTTAAATTATTCGATTCGATGGTGAAACCGATTCTTTGTTACGGTGCCGAATTATGGGGGTTTCAATGCATTGAACGTATTGAAAGGGTCCACATAGCCTTTTGTAAACAATATTGTGGATTACCCCAGCAGACGGCAAATGTATTTGCATACGGTGAATGTGGCCGTTTACCACTCTGTACTACATATATGCCACGATGCATCAAATATTGGTTGACTATTTTACGTATGGATCGTGACAGATATCCGCGTCAATGTTATATTATGCTCAAGCAATTGGACGATAGTGGCCGCAAAACTTGGGCTACTAGTATTAGATTACTCCTGTATTCGTTTGGATTCGGTTACATTTGGCTGTCACAAGATGTAGGCGACCTAGATTATTTTCTCGATGTTTTTAAGCAGAGAATCTCGGACTGTTATACACAGAAATGGCATGATTTATTACAAACAACTAGTAAAGCAGATACATATAGTGGGTTCAAATCCGCACTAACACCTGAAACCTATTTATCTGCAGACTTATCGTTTCCGTATAAACAAGCGCTAGCTAAGTTCAGATGCTCAACTCATAATTTACTAATTGAAACTGGTCGTCATATTGGCATTGACAGGAATTTACGGCATTGTCCAATATGTCGACAAAATAATATACATGTGGTTGAGACCGAATACCATTTCTTTGTAGAATGTAGCTCTTATGAAGAACTACGCCTACAGTTTTTAAATTTCGAAACTATTAGAAACCATAATCATGATTCGTTTAATAGAATGATGGCGAGTTCACATATACCACATATTCACAACATTGCTAAGTTTATATTTCTAGCATTGGAGAAAAGACAATCAATTATACAAGCTGAGTACGATATGCACTAGTATACATGTGCTTGCTCGTATTATGCTTGTCTACATTGTTAGACATACATGTACTGTAAGACGGTGTATCACTCCTCTAATGTGTATTTCACCATGTTATATTGTGGGCCGGTGGCCTATATTATTCAATAAACAAACTTCAAACTTCAGTGATGCCATAGGAACTTTACATCTGGTCCACCATTTCCGGAAATAATACTACCTTTGGAACTTTACTTCCGGTACCAGCTTCCGGAACATTATCGTTATTGACTACCATGTGATGTAACCACATCCGACTTTGACATTCATACTTTGGAAATATATTGCATAGGCAATACATATGTATACTTTGATAGTGTATGGTAATACTCCTATCATGGAATATCATGGCTAAGGGATTGTAGTAAGACTACATATATTGTTTATGGATTAATCCACTTGAAGTTGGATAAATAGCCATATTGGTGACTAGACCTCATACTGCGGGTGAGGCAGACCTTGGGACCTTGATACTCAGAGGTTACCACTATCTATTGAGATACGCCAGCACTGGGGTAGCTCAGATGATTGTCATTTGTCCTCCAATGTTCGTTCTGCCATGTTATACTTGTATGTTATTTCACTTTGATTAGCGATCATCAAAGTACTTGTGCATTCATACTATTGTCCACTACGGGACCATTGAGATACCACATACCGAGTTTATTCGTCTATAGTTTTTAAGTTGCGTTAAAGTATAACAGTCGATTGGCTTACAACCTTGTAATTGAATAGTATCATGCACAGTACAGTGATGTTCGCATATCAATGTATCATGTATTCCTGTGTGTTCCCCATGTAATATAGTGTACATTATAAGTGATTAAGTGACTACGTGCACTTATCTACTCTAGCCTATCCCTTACACTTCAACTGCATTGTTACCACTTTTCGTTCATCAGATCAAGCTATATTGCCCATAACGTCATAACAATTGAAGTATACTTGGTTCATTTGATAATAGGGGAGACAATTTGTCTCGATCATTCCTGACCTTGGTAATGACCTTGACAATTGTGTCAGAAGTGGGATTTGTTTCCTCTTTTTATAATCAGTTTCTTCAAAGCAGTTGAAGTAAGGAGGCTAGAATAGCTGTACCCCTAGCGTCGTCAAAATTCAATCTTGTATTTGTTTGCCTTGGGAGTTAATGTAAGATGCCCTCCAACACTTAGGCACTCATACATCACCGCCCCGTGCAGGCACCGGGGTGGGATCAACTGATCCTGAGAATAGTGCTGCAGTAGCCATTGCTTGTCGTAAAAGGCGACTAAACTGGCTTAACGATTGGGTTCATACTTTCCGGAACCCACTATACCGGATTTGACCCTCATGTACATTTTTGGCTTTCTTGTATGTGAGAGTTGAGTCGGGCTATGCCCCATATATAAAAGTAAGATTAGCGCTAATCCTATTACTTTTAGGGGATGGGATAAATGATGCTGGTGTGGCGAGGGCCTGGCACCAGATCAGGTTGTTCTAATTTCAGGACTGAATATATATTTTGATTGTAAATATTGAGTTCTGAAGTTGGGATTTACCCCCCTTGGACAGGTGGATATGGGACTCGACCCCGTTGACCCGTCTGCGTGTAGACTCCCTGAGGCTTGTACCTCTATGTCAGAAAAGCGGACGTTAAACCCTATTCACTCACTCACTCACTCATACATCACCACATACATGATTTGACTACCTAGGTACAGAAGTGTAGAGTTGAGACGATTTTGTGAGATAGTCGATGTAAGGGTCATTGTAACTTTGGATTTGTTGAACAGTACCTCCCTGTGATGATGGCACAGCGGGTGTTCTAGGTTATCACTAGACACTTCTACATCTGAGGCGAGATTACTATCACTATTATATTGTGTATGAACAATACTATATCCTGCCAGGTGTCTATAACCAGTCCCTAATGTTTTGTGTCCAGTACCATAGAGGGGGAATTGTAAATATACCATTACATTAGACCATACATATACTGGATTGACTTACCCGAATTGAGAAACTTATACCGTCGTTAGGAGTAGAGACCGGATTGATTTACCTTAACCTTATAGACGTGTAGCAAGAGACTCGCACAAATCACCACCTGATTTGAGTGCTAGAGACCTTGTGTACCGTCGGGTAAAGCGTGTAAATCGATAATCCGGAGTTGAATTGAGAGTGAGAATGTCGTCCATTAAGGAGCTAATGGACATAGGCAAAAGCTTAGGGCTAGCAGATTCAGAGTTAAGGGCCTTTGTAAAGGAAGAGCAGGAGAGAGAAAGACAGGAAAGACTAGAGGCTAGGCAGGCTGAGAAAGATAGGTTAGATGCTGAGCAGTTGGCTAAAGAGGTTGAGCGACAGATGGGGAAAGATGGATTAGATGCCAATGAAGCACAGTTAGCTCTAGAATTCAAATTGCGAGAACTAGACACTAAGCACCAGGTAGAAATGGCAAAAGTAGAAAGGGGTGGAGTAGTAGATGAAGATAGACATGATAGGGACTATGGCAGAGCATTCGGTCCGAAGCTGCCACATTTTGATCAGAATAATGACAACATGGATAGCTACTTAGCTAGATTTGAGCGGTACGCAGCAATTCAAAGGTGGGGGAGAGATAAGTGGTCACTACACTTGAGTCCTTTATTGAAGGGCAAGGCATTAGATGTATATTCTTGACTACCTATTGATGATGCTCTTGACTATGATAAGTTGAAATCCGCATTGTTGAAATGTTTTGATCTAACGGAAGATGGGTTCAGACGCATGTTCAAAAACACCAAACCTGATCACAGTGAATCATTTATGCAATATGTCAGTCGGTCAAAGAACTATTTAGATAGATGGTTTGAGTTAGGTAAGGTGAATAGAACATATGAAGGAGTACTAGACTACATGATCAGAGATCAGATGTTAAGTATATGCAGTCGTGAGCTCTACTTATTTCTCAAAGAGAAAACATTTGACTCGATAGATCAGATGGCGGTTCAGGCAGATTACTTTGCAGAAGCTAGAGGAGGTAGCAAGTATGTAGTTCAGAGGAACAGTACTAGCAACAGAAATGAGTACAGGTCAGTAGATAACCAGAGGCGGCCAAGGTTAAGTAGTGCAGATAATCGATCCAGAGATAGGAGTCGAGATAGGGACAGATATCAGAATAGAGACCAAAATAGAAGCCCAAGTAGGGGTAGTTATGATAGAAGCCCGAGTAGAGGCAGTTATGACAGAAGTACCAGCAGGAACGGCTATGATAGGCATCACGGGACATGTTACCATTGTGGCAAAGAAGGTCACATGTCCTACGATTGTCCTAAACGTGACCGGTCCTCAGCTTACAAAGCAGCAGCAGTCGAGGAAGAGAAACATGTAAGTTTTGCAGAAAAAGAACAGAGAGGTCGGTACAGAGGTAGAAATAGAGGTAGAAATGGAAGGCACACTAGAGGCAGAGGTAGAGGTAGATGGCAAAACACGGAACAACCAGGGGAAAACCAAGGAAATGTTTGTATGGTTGATACCGACACCACTATTGTATGTTCTGGTAGCGAGATACAGCCGGAGTTGATTAACGGATGTACATTTGGTATGGATAGGCTACCCGTAGCAGAGGGCACATTAAATGGGGAAAAGGTCACAGTAATGCGAGATACTGGGTGTACCGGGGTGGTCGTCAGGGAAAGTTTAGTACAACCAGATCAGTTTTTAAGCAAAGTTTCAACATGCATGCTGGTAAATAGGAGCAAAATGAGTGGAATTCCTACCGCCCGGGTAGATCTAGATACACCTTTGCATGACAGATACAATGTATGATGTTACCATAGGTAATGTAGACGGGTCAGAGTTACCGGTGATATCCGATTTTAGAGGCGCAAAATCGTGCGCAGTTGAAACTAGGTCACAAACGACAGCCCGAGACGAATCATATAAGACCCTCAAAGTCCCTACCGCAATCGCGAACGTATCACGCGATGAATTCAAAGAGGCGCAGGCACATGACGTCACATTGACGTCGGTTCGAAATAACGCAAAAGACGGAACGGTACGGTCAAGTAAGAACGGAAACAAATCGAAATTCGCATACAGAAAAGACTTGTTGTATCGTAATTTCGAATCGATAGGGTCAGGTAGGATGTACCATCAGCTGGTAGTCCTAAAAACACTTAGGACTACCGTGATGAAAGTGGCACATGAATCCATCATGGCGGGCCATTTAGGGGTTAAGAAGACAACTGATCGAGTGTTATCAGAATTTTACTGGCCAGGCGTGAGCAGTGACATTACACGGTTTTGTAGGTCTTGTGACATATGTCAAAAGACTGTGTCAAAAGGACACATCACCAAGGTTCCGTTAGGAACTATGCCGTTGATAGACACTCCGTTCAAACGAGTCGCAGTTGACATTGTAGGGCCAATTTTTCCAGCTACCGATCGGAAGAATCGTTACATACTAACGTTAGTTGATTATGCAACAAGGTACCCAGAAGCGGTACCACTACCAGGCATCGAGGCCGAACGAGTCGCGGAAGCTCTCGTGGATATGTTCAGTAGACTGGGTATCCCCAAGGAGATGCTCACCGATCGGGGTAGTCAATTTACGTCGGCAGTCATGGAGGAAGTTAGTAGATTGTTATCGCTGACACAATTAACCACGACACCGTACCACCCACAGTGTAACGGTCTCGTGGAACGGTTCAATGGTACGTTAAAGCAAATGCTTCGTAGAATGGCAAGCGAACGTCCCAAAGATTGGGACAAATACATTAACACGCTCTTATTCGCGTATCGCGAAGTCCCTCAAGAAAGTTTGGCTTTCTCACCGTTTGAACTATTGTACGGAAGGACCGTTCGGGGTCCGATGAGCATACTAAGAGATATATGGTCCGAGAAGGACATAGAGGACAACGTCAAAACGACGTATCAGTACGTCCTCGACTTGCGCGAACGGCTCGAGAAAACGTGCGAAATCGCGCATGAGAACTTGAAGAGTGCGTCCAAAAAGTACGCAAAGTACTACAACCATAAGACTCGTAGTAGGCAGTATGCAGTGGCAGATCAGGTACTTGTACTACTACCGACAGACAACAACAAATTGCTTCTTAGGTGGAAGGGACCATATCCCATAACAGAGGTAGTTAATGAGTGGGACTATAGGGTTGACATGGGAGGGAAGTTGAAAACCTTTCATGCAAACATGTCAAAGAGGTACGAGACTAGGCCTAAGCACCCGGTAAAGGGAATACTCACTGTAATAAATGCGGCCGTGATAAAAGACACAGTAGAGGGGGATCCTAGTCCAAGTGGGTGTAGTGCCGAAGAAAACATGTTATGTCCCAGGGGATTAGAGTCCGATACGGAGAGCAAAGTTGACCTGTCGCCTGATTTAGGCTAGAAACAAAAGACCCAAGTCAAAGAGATCTTACGGGAATTCACCCATGTCCTGAGGGACGCACCGGGACACACCGATATAGTGAAACGTGAGATAAAGTTTTCAACGCAGGACCCATTAAGAATTAAGGGGTACCCTATCCCATTTAAGGTCAGGGGAACAGTCAGCCAGAATGCGTATTGTTGCCATAAAAGGGGCCGACAATCTGGGGGCAGACTACCTGAGCAGGATATCGGCGTAGATTCAGCTGTGCCAACGTGTCTCGCGATTATGCACGAAAGTGTAAACACTTTTTGTTTAGGGGGGAGATATGTCGCGTGACACGTGCATTCTTGTATATTCCGGATTTCCGTATAATTGTATATTTGTGATGTGTGGTACTGTTTTGTATTGTTGTGCGTATTATTGATTTCACATACCTGTAATTCCACATACCTGTGATTTCACACACCTGTGATTTTTACATACCTGTGATTTAGCATGTACATTTGCCATGTACAATGTGCGTGTAATAACGGGGCTTATGTTGTATTGGTGGAGATACGTTTATGCGTGTCCTTTTTGCGGATTTAAATACACGTCCATTTTAGGAGCAATGTTTTACTGATGTCATGCCATATTTGCCACAGACTATGCATGTGTGTGGTAGAGAACTCGTTGACTGCGTGTGCTGGTTTCGCTAGGGAAAAGACCCCTTTTAGTATTACGGATGTCCACTATCCGTGCCAGCCGAGTTTGTCCGCGAGTCAGTTGTTCACCAGATAAGGGACCTTCTGTAGGTGAAGCCAGTATATAGCGCAGACCATATCATGGTCTGCCCTGTTATGTATGCTACGTGTTAATGTTTCAGCATATCCTGGTACTGGCCAACACGGATATATCAGATCCCATACTGGTGATGCTTTGTGTCGTGATATTTCCGTAAATGACCACGATATTTGAGTTTAGTATGTGCTACACTCTCATTTGAGTGTATAGCCGTAGGACCGATATGGAGGGATTTGGCGGGGCCAAAAAGCGACCTTCGCATGTCGAGACCAGTCGAGTAGATTTCGCATTATGAGATCTGGGTTTATAGTGTGCAGATTTATGGTAGTGTGGGATATACCATGTTGGATGGTATTTATTCCGCGAGGGCTGTACACTAGTTTGGTTGAATTTATGGCGTGGGAACATATATTTATGCCAAATATAACCCACGGGTGAAATGGCAAAAGCCATGGTTTTGTAATAGTTATGTGAGATGTCGAACGAGGGGTAGGCATATTCATTATTCCGTGCGTGGTTTCACTGGTGCGTATATAAGCGATGTCTCGCTATGTGTTGGTGGGACACATATTTTCTGGTAACAGAAGAATAGTACTGTATTCACCAGTGACACGGAGGATTTTGGTATGTACCTACAACATTTTATTTCAGCTGTGATTTGCCGTTGTTCGATTCCCGTTTTAGTCCGTTGTGCATCCTGTCTGTCTGTCTGTGCGTATTCGTCCAGTAATTGGAGACACATTTCATTTTGTAGCCTCTTGAGATCGCTCCAGCGAGCCACATTGGACGTTTTGGTCCACTCGTTGAGGGCAGACCCCAGTCAGTGCAGAGTACCGGGTCGTCCGAGTGTCCGTACGTCTGTCTGGCGCAGTGGGTGTAGCAGCTCCGGGTACAGGCCTGTATAGAGCAGTGTGTGATAGATACATCGCGTTCAGCAGACAGTCACCGCCATAGATTAGTGAAGTGAAACGCCATACACACATATCATATCATTATACTACCACCGAGTTGAATGTCACCTAAGTGAAACTTTTCCCGGCGTCTTAGCCAGCGTGATAATCGCCATTTGTATTGTATCGGAACTTTACATCCGGTCTACCACTTCCGGTATTACAACCCATTGATTTACCATGTATACTTTACATCCGGTCCACCACATCCGGGTTGCTACAGTCGAGTGATGCCATAGGAACTTTACATCTGGTCCACCATTTCCGGAAATAATACTACCTTTGGAACTTTACTTCCGGTACCAGCTTCCGGAACATTATCGTTATTGACTACCATGTGATGTAACCACATCCGACTTTGACATTCATACTTTGGAAATATATTGCATAGGCAATACATATGTATACTTTGATAGTGAATGGTAATACTCCTATCATGGCATATCATGGCTAAGGGATTGTAGTAAGACTACATATATTGTTTATGGATTAATCCACTTGAAGTTGGATAAATAGCCATATTGGTGACTAGACGTCATACTGCGGGTGAGGCAGACCTTGGGACCTTGATACTCGGAGGTTACCACTATCTATTGAGATACGCCAGCACTGGGGTAGCTCAGATGATTGTCATTTGTCCTCCAATGTTCGTTCTGCCATGTTATACTTGTATGTTATTTCACTTTGATTAGCGATCATCAAAGTACTTGTGCATTCATACTATTGTCCACTACGGGACCATTGAGATACCACATACCGAGTTTATTCGTCTATAGTTTTTAAGCTGCGTTAAAGTATAACAGTCGATTGGCTTACAACCTTGTACTTGAATAGTGTCATGCACAGTACAGTGATGTTCGCATATCAATGTATCATGTATTCCTGTGTGTTCCCCATGTAATATAGTGTACATTATAAGTGATTAAGTGACTACGTGTACTTATCTACTCTAGCCTATCCCTTACACTTCAACCGCATTGTTACCACTTTTCGTTCGTCAGATCAAGCTATATTGGCCATAACGTCATAACAATTGAAGTATACTTGGTTCATATGATAATAGGGGAGACAATTTGTCTCGATCATTCCTGACCTTGGTAATGACCTTGACACAGACTCCTAGCAATTATATTACACCAAACTGTAAAATATGTCATTTTTCTGGACAGATTTGTGCCTGTGATTTTTACAACATGAACGACCATTATAAAATGCTTCATACACAGAAAATCCCACATTGTATCTCTTTTACCTGGCAAACCACACAACACATACCATATATACCCACGACTGTTCTCTGTTATCTATCAAATCCAGTGACATGTAAACAGTTACCTGAGTGTATTGTCCCTGGTGTCTACTCACCTACTATGTGATTAAACATGGCTTTATTTGGTTGACTGTCATAGTATTTGCTGTATGTGTCAAACGCACGAAGTGGTGAAACTGTATGATAGCTTGTACATACAAAGATGGTGGAGATGGCAATTCAATGCTATATAGTATACAGTAACAAGATAATATTCACATATGGTATATTCATATATCACATAGCTCTTATGAAGCAATTATCATTGAAGTCAAGTGTATCTATCTATGACCTATTACCTTAAAATTGACGTCTGTCGGTGTTTCAAATTTTATTTATACTAAATGAGAACATGGCTGTGCAGCACATGAGAATCATTTCATCAGTTAAGTACTGTTTATGCGTTAACCCATAGACTGCGGTAAACAAAAATTGACGTCTGTTGTGGTTTCATATATTGTATGTATTCTCAATATAACATGGTCTGGCAGCACTTTACAATCATTTCTATTGTAAATGAGTTTAAAGAGCTGGTACACTTTTTGTTGATAAAATTGAAAATATGATAAAAAATGATCAGCAGACGACAAAATGTAATCCAGCATTGTTCGGGTTAAAGCCTTTTTTAAGGCACTCGGTTTCAGATGAAAGCTCAGATATCCAACATGTAGTTGTTCGTTTCATGGACCTATATCAATATTCAGGTATTATAAAGATTGTTAAACAGGGGAGATAATTTGATTTGGCCTAATTTTTTTTTCTCCATTTGTATCAAGACATTTCGTGCATATGACTACTGCAGCTATTATATTTAGCTCTCACGGGACAGTACGTACGGAGCTAGCAGTAAAATGGTGTGTTTCTATATTTCTAAATTTCTATATATTTCAGTACTGATCCTGCAAGTCACACAAGTGTGTTTTACAAAGTTAACTTACCCCACACACCGATCAGTTGTTGTGGAGCTAACATCTTTCAGTAGTTTCAGTTGAGTAAACAAGTAGTAGAACTGAAGTATCATTTAACAGTCAAAAGTCACGTAAGCTGACAGACAGACGCCTGCGTAGGAAGCTAAGTCCCTTATGGTCTATATGGTCTAGGCCTTTATCTGTCACTAGTATATCCACTTTATTAAACTGACCCCGTCATTATGAAGCAATCGTTGGTGTACACGTACGTCATATATGCATGTGTGAAATCCCAGTTATGTGCTTACTGTCTGTTTCACGAAACCTGCCCAAATATTACGAACAATTGATTTGTCTATGGGAATTTAACATGGGGGAAAGGAGGTAGAGGCGTTGTGGGAGGAGTCAAAAAACGAAAAAAAAATGCAAATTGACTCCGAAACCTGGCTAGACAGCTTGGAACTGATCTAAGAAACCAAAAGTGAAATTTTGAAAATCGGTCCACTATTTCTGAAATTTAATTTTTTTCCACATGTTAAATCCCCATAGACATCTTCACTCTGCGAAGATGTCTATGGGGATTTAACATTGGGAAATTGCTTTGTAGCAATACAATCAATATTTGACCAAATTTAACGAAATAAAAAGAAGGCTCATTCTTAAATTTTGGTAAAATTTAATATTATCGTAAAAAATATTGTTTTTGCATTGTTTGTATGGCCGTGCAATTTGGGTGGGTTTCGTGAAACAGACAGTAGTCGCTTACTCTGTATGGAAGGTGAGCATAACGCACGGTTGCATGTGTCACGAGAGCAACATTGACTGCACGTGACATCAACCATCGCCCGGCCCACCATAGCGCCCACTGGAGCCCTGGTGGGCGTTACACATTGCTGCGGACAATGCAATACAATACACTGTAATACAATATAGTTACACATTGCTGCGGACAATGCAATACAATACACTGTAATATAATACAGTGCAATACAATACAATACAATACAATACAATACAATACAATATAATAATTAATAAATATAATACAAAACAATGTGATATACAATACAATATACAATACAGTACAGTACAATTGTGATGCAATACAATGCAATACAATACGACATAATAGTTTATTAGTACCATATTATTTTTACAATTATTAACAATATTAACAAGCATATTCCATGAAACCACACTCAGCCATAGTTGGCTTACGAAACATTATGTCATCAAACTAACAGATGATCTGCAATGTTGGCAGTATTGTTAAATTTATAATACAATCCACATTTTCTCATTAAGGCCCGGATCCGTTTATTTTGAGATTGATGGGTTATCTCATCCTTTGTATAGTTTGAGGGCATAATATTTATAGCACGCTGTGGTCATATCTGTCTATGTTATATTGCACCAATTTGTATTAGCTTTACTGTCATATTATTGGCTGTATGCGTCAAACGCTCGATGTGGTGAAACTGTACGATAGCTTGTACATACAAAGATGGCGGAGATGGCAACTCCATGTACCATATAGTATACAGTAACAATACAATATTCACATGTCTTATATTCATATATCATATCACTCTTATGAATTAATGATCACTGACACCAAGTATATCTTTATATGATTAAAGTCCTTAATGGAAAAGTCCGAAACATAACAAGTAAATAGCAAATGGTGAATGTTTAAATTATGAGTGGGGTGGGTGAGGGGCGGTATGGGTCAATACGAGACAAACTGAAAGCCAACTTACATCATCGTCGCGACATCCTAGAGTGTAGACGGTTCCGTTGTCACTTCCGGTAGTGTCGGTATAACAAGACTTCGTAGCCACATGAAACAAAACACCAGACTGTGTATTGTTGTTATTATACACAGTAAATTGTTGTGGAATTCGTATCGGACAAAGTCGTTAGATTAATTATATATACATGTACATATTTTCAATATGACAGACGAAGGGCTTCTAGTTTCAATGAAACCCTGCATACCCTTGTTTAATAAATACATGTAACATATATGTTTGTGAAATCGGTCAACAAGTTTAAAAATATCGTATTAAAGGGATTGGATCTCATATATGCGTAGACAGTGGAGTAAAATACTATTAAAAACAGTTTACTTTAATAGATTTGTATCGTATTTCTGAGGAAAAAAAAGCCTGGAAAAAAAACAGTTATACTACTGAAACTAATGGTTAATAATGGATAATGGTTGATAATTTAATTTGATTTTTATCCCGGATCTCCCATCCCGTTTCCTAAGCCTTGCCAGATATTTTTCCCATTCACGGCACTAACCTACTATTCTCTATATATTGATTAAATTAATGTGCAGAATGGAAACCAATTTAAAAAGATTGTATAGTAATCTCAATTTCTCATTTCACAATTAAAAAACATTGTATGCTGATTTACAAATTATCTCTCCTGTTTAATACAGTGTGGGCTAATAGTTATTACATGTAGAATAGAAGAGACACAGCTGGGAATTTTGTCATTTAAATGGTGCATTTGCTTTGGATGATACAACGAGCCAAATATTGAATCGCTGAGACATCACATGACAGTATGTGTGACATTATAGCCGCTGTATTGTGTACTACCGATGCGTAATAATATTATGGGCATGTGCTAAAGTGAGCATCACAAAAACCATCAGAGAAGTGCATGTTTCAAACACGAAAATAGTCATGGTTGAAGAAACGTTCTGACATACATAATGGCGGAATGAATGTGTTCCAAATGCTTACATGTGTCAAGTGTCCAAATATTGAAGCAATCCTTCAAGTAAAATTAATGTTATAATATGCTGGACAAACTTGTAGAAACTTTTTGACGCAAAAGAAATGGCTAAGTGTTTCCGCAAAAATGTGAAGGTAAAAAAGGTCAAGCTCATGTTAGTGGCGGCATGAGTGTGTTCCAAATGGTTACATGTCTCAAGTGTCCAAATATTGAAGCAATCCGTCAAGTAATAATAAAGTTATAGAATGATGACGAAGCTTGTACAAACATTTTGACGCAAAAATGGCAAAGTGTTTCCACAAAAATGTGATGGTTAAAAAGGCCAAGGTCATGTTAATGGCGGCATGAGTGTGTTCCAAATGCTTATATGTATCAAGTGTCCAAACATCGAAGCAATCCATCAAGTAACATTAACATGTCGCAAAGATGTTAAGGTAAACATGTCAAGGTTATGTTAATGGCGGCATGAGTGTGTTTCAAATGCTCACATATATCAAGTCTCCAAATATTGAAGCAATCCGTCAAGTAACATTAAAGTTATATCATGATGAAGAAGCTTGTACAAACTTTTTTACAAAAAAATGGCCAAGTGTTTCCGGAAAAATGTGAATGTTAATGGCGGCATGGGTGTGTTCCAAATTGTCACATAAAGTTATATCATGATGAAGAAGCTTGTACAAACTTTTTGACGCAACACAAATGGCTAATTGTTTCCGCAAAAATGTGAAGGTAAACAAGGTCAAGGTCATGGCAAGTAATATTAAAGTTATACAATGATGACGAAGCTTTTACAAGCTTTTTGACATTTCAGACGACGACGACGAAACAGCGGCGACTATAGTCGAGCTTTCTGCTAAAGCAGGCGCGACAAAAATTAGTAAAAAACAGTCTGCGCTGGTAAATACGATGAATTCGATATATAACGGGATTTCCTGAGGTTGGTAGTCGGTGTACAACGTGCTCGCTAGTGCTGTACACTCAGTTTGGCTAGTTGGAAGGTCGGACTGGGTCGCTGGGTCGCCTTGGGGGCGCCGTTTGGTAATCGGACACGTGTGCCGACCCGAGTCTCTAATACAATGTACATGTATGTAGGCTACTTTCTAACAACTCCACGATACGATCGATTACGTGCCAATACAGTATGATAAATTATTCAAAACTACTTTGTTCGTCTTTGAGAGATTTCAGACCAGGTGCAAGTCCAGATGGTGATCAAAAGAACGGTAATATCTGAGACACTGTGCCTTTAAATTGTCACTTATGTAAGATCCTCTATATGTGGCTGTGACTGGAGAAATGATAAACCAGTATAGATCCAGATCAGCCTGTGCATCCGCACATTCTGATCAGGAGCTGCACTGTTCGTTTCCATCAAGCAATATAGATCGTTATCCGGCTACCGGATTGCACTTTTAGGACAGGAGCTACACTGGCCACAAATCCCATAATCCATAAAGATCCTCTATGCACAACTGCCGGCGTTAATCTTGCCAAGATCATCTGGAACTACCAACTCATAATCAAGCAATTTGATTGTCTGAGCCTGAGCTGTCATTCAGCTCAGGCCCAGACAATCAAGCTGCTTGACTTCACGCCTTCCGAAAGAAAACAATGTTCAACTATTAGCAAGATTAGCGCAGGCGGTGACGTATGCTTATTACGTACACTGTGGACGGGGCATTCCCTATCATGATGACAGTCACTCGTGTTCTGTATATGTGGGCATTCCCAGCACAGTATCCCCGCTGTAACAGCAACGTGTACGGCTATAATACTTCATTGCATATAAAAGGCGTGTAACAATGGTATCCAAGGGCGGATCCTGTATTTGGGGAACGGGGGGTTTGTCTAGTTGCGAAGGTAATTCTTGCAATCTACTCCCGTACCGTCCGTAGCTAGCGGGCGATCGGACGTGTGTCGTATGCACGGTGTATTAAAGGTACATGTCCACCCAGTAGGCACAAACTGTTCTGTATAGGAATTAAATAAGTGTATAATTGTGTCACGATTCCACCAGTTCTAATGATTACGAGTGGCTGCTATACAGATACAATCATTTAGTAGCATTTATGTTACTGATAGTGACACGCGCTGGTATCAGGCATTTTCATATGCAAATGAGGCATGATAGTTTTTAATTATGTATACTAATTAAATGCGTCACCTGAAAAAATATTATTTTCGACATAAAAGTATGATCATTGCATTTCAAAAAGTAAATACAGAGAATAAATAGTAATGCCCGTTAACATTTTAAGGAAACACAGGTATCGCCCCTGATATGAGTGTGTAAAGTTACGTCTGATATAAAATGTATAATAATGCCAATCAATACGTGGGGTAATGGTGAATATTTATTTTGCCAGAAAGTGTCTCAGATGATGTCTCTGATATAAAGAACATTTTGTGCTTACTGAGTGGGCATGTACCTTTAACCCTTTCACCCCTACTGTATGTTTAACAAAACCTGCCCAAATTTTACGGCTATATAAACAATGCAAAAACATTTTGTTTTGATATTGCTCAATTTTATCAAAATGTAAGAATGAGTCTTCTTTTTATTTTGTGAAATTTAGTCAAATATTGAATTGATTAAGAAAAATGTATTTGTTTATGTGAATTTAATAACATGGGGGAAAATGAGGTGGAGGAGCTGTGGGCGGAGTCAAACAATTAGAAAACTGGAATTTGACTCCAAAACCTGGCTAGATAGCTTAGAAATGAAAACTTAAGTTAAATTTTGAAATCCTGTGCAGTATTTCTGAAATTCGAAAAACTTCCCCATGTTAAATCCCCATAGATATCTTCACTCTATGGGGATTTAACATGGGGTAAATTGTTTTTTCGCCGACACTGTTTCTTGTGAAATCAGGAACAAATTATATTAATCATCACTATTTAGTATTTATATCGATCTATGGTTTATATTTCCATACTCATTACACTAATGTGTTATTATTAATGTATTACTAATTACTAATGTAATATTATTACAGTAAACACAACAACATCTGGTTTTATTTCTTAATTAAATGGCTTAATCTGAAAAATGAGAAGACACAGGCGATACTCAATCATAAATCAGTGAGATAAAATAAATAAGCTGACACTACCCAACAAAATGACTCCAGTGTCTGGAATACAAACCGCGGAAATGCTTGTACATGAATGTAGGAAAATGGATTTTATTCATAGATACATGGCGTTAGACTGTACCTGACACTTTGAACTCTGAACTGACCATGCAGAGCACCAGCGTCACTGAAAATAAATAAATACATAAATATATCAAAATACATAAATTAATAGTAAGTGATGGTTTAATATGATATTTATTAAACGACTTATGTTTTCTAAGTTCTAATAAAGTCTGAAACGTATGTTTTCCATCTTATGAGCGACACCAGCCACGTTAGCAAGTTTCACTAAACCTGAATGGACTAAAATGTTCGTAAGTGCAAATTTAGAATCGTCTGGAAATTTCTATTGTTGTATTTATATTTATTGAGAAAACATTGCTAATGTGCAATTTACAGACTATCATAATTTTGCACTTATGAACATTTTAGTCGTACGAAGTTTAGTGAAACGCCCACCCCCCCACCCCCCCCCCCCAGATGTATTGTTGTAGAAAGTGTCTCGTAAGCCCTCAATGACAGGCAATATTCATTTATATTGGTGACACTAATAAATAAACCATTCATTCATTTATTCATAATACATTTCTACGGCATGATAAAACACGTTCATTTAATATACAAGAAGAACATCACACACCATTTATAAAGAAGACATTAATGTAATTTCTTCTTTATAAATAATATGTCATTTCCTTCTGGTATATTCATTGAACGTGTTTCTATGATAGTAACAAATTAAAAAATGAGTACATGTTCAACATTCACAATACGTACATGTAGTCTTGAACATTTTAAGACAAACATATCACACATGTAGCCAGTTCTACATTCATTTGAAGGTTCCTACGGAAACCGGAAAAAGTAAACTAACTGCACAGAGTTACAAGTAGTCCTAGTACATATATCGTTAAGACCTAACTACATAATATATTGCGGAATAATAATCATGCCATCTGTTACGTTTCCCACGTTCTGGACACTTGTATAGAACACATTATCAGGAAAGGACGTTGTTCCGTTAACCCTTTCAAAGCCACGGACCTCTTTAGCAGCGTTTGCAAACAATGTAGCTCCAGATGGCCCGGCTCATACCGAGCCGTCTCATCAGGATCTGTACGTTTTGCAAGTAATTTTCATATGGCTAGAAAACCATTTTGTGACAATTGGATTGGTACATATCACAGTCCATTCCATGGAGTTACATAGGTTTGAAAATGCAGCCTACAGTGGGGTCAGCGTGTAAGTGCACACACGAACGAACACGACAGGTTGGAACCAACCTGTCGTGTTCGTTCGTGTGTGCACTTACACTGGGTTCAGAAATATGATACAAATCTACAATGAAGCTACAGTGGTGTCAGCGCGTAAGTGCACACACGAACGAAACGACAGGTTGGAACCAACCTGTCGTGTTCGTTCGTGTGTGCACTTACACGCTGACCCCACTGTATTTTGCATTAATCCGTTAAAATACTTTCTCTGCATATCTGAGATGGATATCTGCATATCTAACCATTGAAGAAACGGCACGAGAAAGTACCCGCCGCACCAGATAGAGGTGGAGGCGATCCAGCACAAGACCACCCAGATTCTGCACAATGTATACTTCCCCGACGACACGGACGAGGCGTTTGAGGTTGAGTCGAGCACCAGGGCCAAGGATTTCTGCCAGAACATCTCCAACAAACTGAAGTTAGGCTCGCCCGAGGGATTCAGCTTGTTTGTGTAGATTGCCGACAATGGTAGATGTCATAAATGTGTGGCTAGGCTAGGCTAGCCCGAGGGATTCAAACTCGGGTTAGGCTTGCCAGAGGGATTCAAACTCGGGTTAGGCTTGTCAGAGGGATAAAATTCGGCTTAGGCTAGCCTGAGGGATTCAAACTCGGGTTAGGCTTGCCAGAGGGATTCAAACTCGGGTTAGGCTCGCCAGAGGGATTCAGTATGTGTGTCAAGATTGCCGACAAAGATAAAGAAGGTTCATCAAGTCAGTATTTACCAATGTTTAAAGGTCTTATTTGGTTGAGGGTGGGATACATCTTCTTAATGATCGATGAATCCACCCGTAATCAAACATTTACACCTCTTTGATAGTTTACTAATTTCTGGGCTGATTATCTTGGCGTAACCAAATTATGTATACATGTTTATCACGGCAAGACAAAGACGCCTATTGATTTTTAAAAATTTCCGATGACTTACATATATCTGCCCTTGGCGGCCATTTTTAATTTTCGCACTCTGTATCCTTGTCCACGCAATAAATCAAGTTCTGCTTGACCGATCGTAACCAAATTCGGTATCATGTTTATCACGGCAAGATGAAGAAGCCTATTGATTTTGAAAAATTGCGGATAACTTATATCCACATGGCGATTTTTAATTTTCGGACTCTGTATCCTTGTCCACGCAATAACCAAATTTGGCATACATGTACATGTTTATCACGTCAAGATGAAGAACCCTATTGGCTCGACGGGCATATATTATGACTCAGGTTGTCCGTGAGCCCGTGCGTGTGTGCGTCCGTGCGCGCGTGCATTCGTCCGTCTCTAAACTTAACATCAGAGAAATATGTTATAACTTCTATTTCCTTCATCCAAAATGCTTAATATTGCACACATGCATTCCTGTAAGGCTCTACTACCATGCTGTGCTAAGTCCAGGACCGTCCAATCCCCGCTGATCCCAAGGTCGAGGTCAAATACTTAGTCTTTTTACAAAACTTAACATCAGATAAATATGTTATACAACTTCTATTTTCTTCATTTAAAATGCTTAATATTGCACACACGCATTCTTGTAAGGCTCTACTACCATGCTGCATCAAATCCACGACCGTACCACCCCCGTTGATTCCAAGGTCAAGGTCAAATACTTAGTCTCTTTACAAAACTTAACATCAGATAAATATGTTATATAACTTCTATTTTCTTCATCTAAAATGCTTAATATTGCATACATGCATTCTTCTAAGGCTCTACTACCATGCTGCATCAAATCCACGACCGTACCACCCCCGCTGATCACAAGGTCAAGGTCAAATAATTAGTCCTTTACAAAACTTAACATCAGATAGATATGTTATATAACTTCTATTTCCTGCATCTAAAATGCTTAATATTGCACACATGCATTCTTGTAAGGCTCTACTACCATGCTGAATCAAATCCACGACCGTCCAACCTCCGCTGATCCCAAGGTCAATGTCAAATACTTAGTCTCTTTACAAAACTTAACATCAGATAAATATGTTATATAACTTCTACTTCCTTCATCTAAAATGCTTAATATTTCACACACGCATTCTTGTAAGGCTCTACTACCATGCTGCATCAAATCCACGACCATCCAACCCCCACTGATCCCAAGGTCAAGGTCAACTACTTAGTATCTTTACAAAACTTAACATCAGATAAATATGTTATATAACTTCCATTTCCTGCGTCTAAAATACTTAATATTTCAACATGCATTCCTGTAAGACTCTACTACCATTTTGCACCAAATCCACGATCGTCCAACCCCCGCTGATCCAAAGTTCAAGGTCAAATACTTAGTCTCTTTACAAAACTTAACATCAGATAAATATGTTATATAACTTCCATTTCCTGCGTTTAAAATGCTTAATATTCCACACATGCATTCCTGTAAGACTCTACTATCATGTTGCACCAAATACACGATCGTCCAACCCCCGCTGATCCAAAGGTCAATGTCAAATACTTAGTCTCTTTACAAAACTTAACATCAGATAAATATGTCATATAACTTCCATTTCCTGCGTCTAAAATGCTTAATATTTCACACATGCATTCCTGTAAGACTATACTACCATGTTGCACCAAATCCACGACCGTCCAACCACCGCTGATCCCAAGGTCAAATACGCATCTTTACACAACTTAACATCAGAGAAATATGTTATAACTTACATTTCCTTACATATTTATGGGCACATGGGCCCACGCG
This sequence comes from Conchocele bisecta, assembly GCA_029237695.1. Lineage (NCBI taxonomy): Eukaryota > Metazoa > Mollusca > Bivalvia > Lucinida > Thyasiridae > Conchocele > Conchocele bisecta. The sequence goes on along the minus strand of CM055278.1, from coordinate 9,128,534 downwards.
GTGAGGGGGGGGGGTGGGGGGGGGAGGGGGGGGGGTGGTTGGGGGAGGTATTCCGTTAGCCTCGCTTACTGACAAATCAAGTTTCAGAAAAAAAGGCTTATTGTTTCGGAGATCAGTGTAGTTGGGTAAGCATTCTAGATTTATCAGAAACGCTGTAATGACCAATACGCCATGTTTTCTTAGTTGTCGCAGTTGTTCTTTGTGAAATGGACATGTAGTAACATTTACCATGCCAGATGTCATCATTGTATATATGTGACTACTGTCGGTTTCACGAAAGCTGCCCAAATTGTTCGGCCATATAAACAAGGCTAAAACAATATGTTTTTCGACAATCTTTAATTTTAGCAACATTTAAGAATGAGTCTTCTTTTTAATTCGTGAAATTTTGTCAAATATTGATTTTATTACGAAAAAACAATTTCCACATGTTAAATCCCCAGTGAAGATGTCTTAAGTATGGGGATTTAACACGGGGAAATTTTCCTAATTACAGAAATAGTGGACCGATTTGTCAAAATGTAACTTTTGTTTTCTTAGATAATTTCCAAGCTATCTAGCTAGGTTTCAGAATCAATTTCCAAAGTTTTTCGATTTTCGACTTCTCCTCCCGGTTCTCCACCTCTTTTTCCCTATGTTAAATTCCCATAGAGAACTCATTTTTCGTAATATGCTCGTAAGTGATAATTTAGGATCGACTGGAAATTTCAATTTATGGATTTACATTTATTGAGCATATGCAGCATATTCTCAATAAATGTAAATCCAATAATTATTTACAAGAAAACATTGTTAATGTGAAATTTACAGACTATCATAATTTTGCACTAACGAACATTTTAGTCGTACGGAGTTTAATGAAACGGCCCCCTGATTCCATATAACTGCATACTGGTTAAATTTAGTAATGTTTGCTTATATCACGCGTCTTAGACAGAATGGCCAACAATACAGACTGGATGTGCAGTCCGATTTTGATTAACACTGGTTGTTTTGATTAACACTGGTTGTTTTGATTAACACTGGTTGTTTTGATTAACATTGGTTGTTTTGATTAACACTGGTTGTTTTGATTAACACTGGTTGTTTTGATTAACACTGGTTGTTTTGATTAACACTGGTTGTTTTGATTAACACTGGTTGTTTTGATTAACACTGGTTGTTTTGATTTAACACTGGTTGTTTTGATTAACACTGGTTGTTTTGATTAACATTGGTTGTTTTGATTAACACTGGTTGTTTTGATTAACACTGGTTGTTTTGATTAACACTGGTTGTTTTGATTAACACTGGTTGTTTTGATTAACATTGGTTGTTTTGATTAACATTGGTTGTTTTGATTAACATTGGTTGTTTTGATTAACACTGGTTGTTTTGATTAACACTGGTTGTTTTGATTAACATTGGTTGTTTTGATTAATTAACATTGGTTGTTTTGATTAACACTGGTTGTTTTGATTAACACTGGTTGTTTTGATTAATTAACATTGGTTGTTTTGATTAACATTGGTTGTTTTGATTAACACTGGTTGTTTTGATTAACACTTTTTGATTAACACTGGTTGTTTTGATTAACATTGGTTGTTTTGGTAAACGCTGGTTGTAAACGCCATAAATTCCATTTCTCACTGACACTGGTTGCCTTTGTGATTATTTGTGAATACACCACAACCCCTGTATGCCACTATGGACCGAATTGTAGTGACATACATGTAATGAGATTCTAGTGTATATTGAAATCAAATTCAAACATATCAATTTATACCCTATGTATATAGTGACATATACACAGATTAGGCTATTTGTTGTTAACCTGTCTCCATGGTAACTGTCATAATACACGACCTACCACGACAAAAAGGGCTTACTGAGTTTTTCCCAGTGTAGCTCCTGACAAGAGTTTTCAGAAGACAATGAAGCTCGCTTGTTGGCAGCCTTCATTCAAACTTGTCACAGTTGTATAACAAACATGAATATTATATAACTTGACCTTTGGATAAGGGGTATGCGGTGGACCATGGCATTGAGGTCAGTGGTGGAAGGTGGGTCGTGGATTTGCTATAGCATGATATAGCATATTAAGATGAATGCATGTATGAAATATCAATGCGCTCCCTGAAAAGAAAAGGAAAACAAAATTTAACCCAGCGTTAAGTTTATGAACACACTAAGTTGGTGATTTTCTACAGCATGATAGCTATTCACATGAGGAATGCATGTATAAATGTGCTATGTTTGTGACCTTGACCTTGGGAAAAGGGGTTGCGGGGGGGGGGGTGGGACTGGGTCATGGATTTGCTGTAGCACAATAGAGTATCATCAGATGAATGCATGTATGAAATATGAAGGTGTTCCCTGTAAAGAAACAGAAGTTATAAAAATACATTTACTCCAACGTTAAGTTTATGATGTTTATATTGAGGAAAGGGGTGGGGTGGGTCATGTATATGCTGTAGCACAATAGGGGATCATCAGATGAATGCATATATGTAATATCAAAGCGTTCAAAGTGTAAAGAAACAAAAGTTACACAACATTTACCCCAATATAAAGTTTATGAACATGCTAAGTTTGTGACCTTGACCTTGGGGTAAGGGTTGGGTAGTGGGTTGTGTATTTGCTACAGCATGATAGTGGGTCATCCGACGAATGTGTGTATGAAATATAAATGCCTCCATCAAAGGAAACAGTTGTTATCAGACATTTACCCAAACGTTAAGTTTATTAATGTGCCAAGTTTGTGACATTGACCTTGGGGTAAAGGGTGGGTGGTGGGTCATGGATTTGCTATAGCACGATCGAGTATCATCAGATGAATGCATGTATGAAATATCAAGGTGTTCAAAGCGTAAAGAAACAGAAGTTACACAACATTTACCCCAACGTTAAGTTTGTGAACATGCTACGTTTGTGACCTTGACCTTTGGGTAAGGGTTGGGTGGTGGGTTGTGGATTTGCTACAGCATGATAGAGGGTAATCTGAGAAATGCATGTATGAAATATCAAGGCGTTCCATAAAAGGAAACAGATGTTATAAAATATTTACCCCAACGTTAAGTTTATGAATGTACTGAGTTTGTGACCTTGACCTTGGGGTAAGGGATGGGCGGTGGGTAATGAATTTGCTATAGCACGATAGAGTATCAGCAGATGAATACATATTTTAAATATCGAGGCGTTCAATGAAAGGAAACAGATGTTATAATACATTTACCCCAAAGTTAAGTTTATGAATGTGCTAAGATTATGATCTTGACCTCTGGGAAAGCGGTGGGCAGTGGGTCATTAATTTGCTATAACACGAGTATCATCAGATGAATCCATGTATGAAATATCAAGGCGTTCCCTGTAAATAAACAGAAGTTACACAACATTTACTCCAACGGTAAGTTTATGAACATGCTAAGTTTGTGACCTTGACCTTGGGGTAATGATTGGGTGGTGGGTCGTGGATTTGCTACAGCATGATAGAGGGTCATCTGAGGAATGCATGTCTGAAATATCAAGGCGTTCCATGAAAGGACCTTGACCTTAGGGTAAGGGCTGGGTGGTGGGTCATGGATTTGCTACAGCATGATCCAGGGTCATCTGAGGAATGCATGTATCAAATAACAAGGTGTTCCATAAAAGGAAACAGAAGTTATAAGACATTTACCCAACGTTAAGTTTATGAATGTGCCAAGTTTGTGACCTTGACCTTGGGGTAAGGGCTGGGTGGTGGGTCATGGATTTGCTACTGCCTGATAGAGGGTCATCTGAGGAATGCATGTATGAAATAATAAGGTGTTCCATGAAAGGAAACAGAAGTTATAAGACATTTACCCAACGTTAAGTTTATGAATGTGCCAAGTTTGTGATCTTGACCTTGGGGTAAGGGCTAGGTGGTGGGTCATGGATTTGCTACAGCATGATAGAGGGTCATCTGAAGAATGCATGTATGAAATAACAAGGTGTTCCATGAAAGGAAACAGAAGTTATAAGACATTTACCCCAACGTTAAGTTGTTAATGAATGTGCTAAGTTTGTGACCTTGACCTTGGGGTAAGGGATGGGCAGTGGGTCATGAATTTGCTATAGCACGATAGAGTATCATCAGATGAATGAATGTATGAAATATCAAGGCGTTCCATGAAAGAAAATAGATGTTATAAGACATTTACCCCAACGTTAAGTTTATGAATGTGCTAAGTTTGTGTCCTTGACCTTGGGGTAAGGGCTTGGTGGTGGGTCATGGATTTGCTACAGCATGATAGAGGGTCATCTGAGGAATGCATGTATGAAATAACAAGGCGTTCCATGAAAGGAAACAGAAGTTATAAGACATTTACCCCAACGTTAAGTTTATGAATGCGCTAAGTTTGTCACCTTGACCTTGGGGTAATGGATGGGCGGTGGGTCATGGATTTGCTATAGCACGATTGAGTATCATCAGGTGAATGCATGTATGAAATATCAAGGTGTTCCATGAAAGAAAATAGATGTTATAAGACAGTTACCCCAACGTTAAGTTTATGAATGTGCTAAGTTTGTGACCTTGACCTTGGGGTAAGGGCTAGGTGGTGGGTTATGGATTTTCTACAGCATGATACAGGGTCATCCGAGGAATGCATGTATGAAATAACAAGGTGTTCCATGAAAGGAAACAGAAGTTATATAAGACATTTACCCCAACGTTAAGTTTATGAATGTGCCAAGTTTGTGACATTGGGGTAAGGGCGAGGTGGTGGGTCATGGATTTGCTACAGCATGATAGAGGGTCATCTGTGTAATGCATGTATGAAATGACAAGGTGTTCCATGAAAGGAAACAGAAGTTATAAGACGTTTACCCAACGTTAAGTTTATGAATGTGCCAAGTTTGTGACCTTGACCTTGGGGTAATGGCTGTGTGATGGGTCATGGATTTGCTACAGCATGATAGAGGGTCATCTGAGGAATGCATGTATGAAATAACAAGGTGTTCCATGAAAGGAAACAGAAGTTATAAGACGTTTACCCAACGTTAAGTTTATGAATGTGCCAAGTTTGTGACCTTGACCTTGGGGTAATGGCTGGGTAATTGGTCATGGATTTGCTACAGCATGATAGAGGATCATCTGAGGAATGCATGTATGAAATAACAAGGTGTTCCATGAAAGGAAACAGAAGTTATAAGACGTTTACCCAACGTTAAGTTTATGAATGTGCCAAGTTTGTGACCTTGACCTTGGGGTAAGGGCTGGGTGGTGGGTCATGGATTTGCTACAACATGATAGAGGGTAATCTGAGGAATGCATGTATGAAATAACAAGGTGGTCCATGAAAGGAAACAGAAGTTTGAAGACATTTACCCCAACGTTAAGTTTGTGGATGCAGACGCCGACGACGCCGGGGGTATGCCATAAGCTCTTCTGCACTTCGTACAGGCGAGCTAATAAGCTAATACACTCCCGAATCGAAGCTAGTTATTTTATATTATAAAAAGGGCGACTGTCGCATGATTTGATATGAAAGGGAGCCATTATAGTGTTTTCGACTAGTGTTGATCCAGGTTATCCTACATACCTGCGCAGTCTGATCCGGAACTGCGTTATTTGCCAGATTCATATTTTCACACTTAGCCTTCTCATCAGGATCTGCACCTTTTTTGCAAGTAATTTCCGTAATGATTTGAAAAAATACACCACCTTTTCATAAAAGCAAGAGTCTGAAAGTATTTTTGTGTGGATTTGATTGGTCGGAAAGTTAACATATCAAACTCCATTTCAGTTATTTAGGGGTGAGAGGGTTACTTAAGCACCTAAACGGATCCTCCACTAACATAGCAAGACTCGCCCTACTAATAGATTCATTTTACACAAATTTAATCCAAATATGTAATTATTTTACTATTGTTACATGTATGTTCTTGTATACATGTAAAAAATATCCTGATAAGATTTGTAAATAGTGTTAGAAGCATGCCCGGTATTTCATTGATGGAATGGCGAACAGTGCAGATCCTGATCCGACTGTGCACATGCACATACACTGGTTGCAAAATCCCATAAGCCCCATTTATCCAGTCACAGCCACTAATGAACTTGCACAGTGTAATAACAGTGTATTCGTAATCATAATACACTGGTATAAAAATATCATGTAAATAAGACGAATGCAGAACACAAGTTAACGGATCAGTACAGCTTCAATGCACGATGCTGTGTTTATGAAACAAATAGAATCCAACATTTGTGTTGATTTATATGAAACTGATTCCATAGGCAAGATTTTTCATGAAATCGGTAAACTTGTTTAATAAAATATCATAATAATTAAATCATCACTCATGTAAGATCCTCTACATCAACCATATGTTTGGTAATGATGTCAAAAGTTGACAAACATGTTACATTTTTGACAACTTTCAATGCAGTTTACGGAGAATATCAAGATGAAAGCATTCAATATAGGAACGAATGGCCTTTTTGTGGAATTTATCGGGGTATAAACTTGGAAAAGTCGCGGGAATACTGGACGAAGGCCGGAAGGAAGGCCTTCGTCCAGTATTCCCGCGACTTTTCCAAGTTTATACCCCGATAAATTCCACAAAAAGGCCATTCAAGGCCTTCGTCCAGTATTCCCGCGACTTTTCCAAGTTTATACCCCGATAAATTCCACAAAAAGGCCATTCATTCCTTATAATTCCAGCATTTGAAATAAATTCATCAAGAAAATGTGTTTATTTTCCGTTTTCTTAAGAATTATTTTAACTGCGCCTGACGGTTACGGACAGTAGTTCGGCATGGAGTTTACTGGGATATAAATTTTTGGACGGAGACTTGCAACGGACCAATTAAATGTTAGGGAATTGTGTAAATATTTTTGTGCTGGAATTATTGTGCCAGCAACAGCTAAGGTCATATAGAGACAGGGCCTCGGTCGGCCTCAAGTCTCTGCCCATTCATTCCTCAAGTCCAATGCTCTACCCACTCGACTATCAAGCCATCCCTTATTTTCATAGAAGAAATCAATATTGGCGATAAAATCAATGCAACAAGGGAGGAAACTCCAGAGCGAGGCCAGTATTATGTAAGTTTGCATTATATAAAGCCATTACATTCAACATGCATTGTCTTTGTGACGGGAAAAACATGTTTCTCCTTCGTTCTCCAATAATAACGCAACCCGATGAGGCATACATATTGTGCATAACTTTCATTGGGAGATGTTGTGCATGTTTGTTTATTGGTGTGTAACGGCCTATCAATAGATAAGGTCATTTAAGACCGGGTGAATCCACTAAATAAATGTGTTTCCGACACAGTGTTACTGCGACGGTCGGGTAACCCTGCTGTCCCAGTCCGGCCAGTACTGATCTTTTATTCGGTCACAATACTTCATCAAGTTCGTCAGCTTCTCTGTAAATCAAATGAACAAAGTTGAACAGTCAATATGTTACACAGCCGACCGTGTAATCTTTCCCAGACTATCAACGTTTCTGACAACCTATTGACAAAGTGGACTCGCAATCAAGCAATTTGATTGTCCGAGGCTGAATGTATTTGTTTTCTGTAAATCTTCAGTATAGGCTATACTATCTAGGTAGGCCTAATTAACATGAGTGACCCTTAGACCGATACACACAACAATTGTCGTCTGCTGTTGCTTTTATATATTTCCTTATTTCTCAATAAAAACATGGTTTGACACACTTCAGAATCATTTCCAAAGGAAATGATTCTGAAGTGCTGTCAAAGCATGTTGTAAATTATTCTAAAGTGCTGTCAAAGCATGTTTTTGATGATATAAATGGAAAATATAAAATAAACAGCAGACGACATAAAATTAAGATAGCTACGACACATCCCAATACATGGACCATTCGTATCGCTGCCAGCGTTGGGAAGTGTGAGGGCTAGGAAGGGTGCTGTGGTGTGGGTGGCTGGGTTTGAATTGCGGTGGAACGTGTAAATGGAGTATTTAAGTGTAAATGGCATATACACGTGTAAATGGTGTAAGTGCAAAATGTAATTTCAGATTAAACTGCTGCCCATGCTATCTAAGCCACCGCATCTACAAGTAGGCGAACCGTCTGAATATAATAGTCTGGACCAACATACCTTTCATTATCATAAACCCGAATTATCTGTCTGTAACGCTGGGCGACTTAGGTAACTCGCCCTGCGTTTCAGACAGATAATTCGGGCTACGTAACTCGCCCTGCATTACAGACAGAGAATTCGGGCTACGTAACTCGCCCTGCGTTACAGACAGAGAATTCGGCTATGTAAGTCGCCCTGCGTTACAGACAGAGAATTCGGGCTACGTAAGTCGCCATGCGTTACAGACAGAGAATTCGTGTAATGTAACTCGCCCTGCGTTACAGACAGAGAATTCGGGCTACGTAACTCGCCCTGTGTTACAGACAGAGAATTCGGGCTACGTAAGTGGCCCTGTGTTACAGACAGAGAAATCGGGATACGTAAATCGCCCTGCGTTACAGACAGATAATTCGGGCTATGTAAGTCGCCCTGTTGCAGACAGATAATTCGGGCTAGGTAAGTCGACTTGCATTACAGACAGAGAATTCCAGCTAACCTTTCATGAGCTGTTTCCCGGGACAAGCGTCCGGTGTTTGCCAACGTATTTGGGCCAATATGCCGAATGCTGTACAGTCGAGCTCCGTTGGTTGGTCACCCATAAGGAACTTCTTGTCACCTGTGAGAAGGGAAATAGAGAATAGTAGGTTACTGCCGTGAATGGGAAAACATATCTGGCGCGGCACGGAAACGGGATGTGCTCGGCTTCCCATTCACGGCACTAACCTACTATTCTATTTATCCTGTCAACACCTACACATAGCTTTAAAATGCAATAAAAATAACCCCAGCTACCGCACATAGTCATACGCAGTGATTAGGTCGTATTGACAGGATATCAAAAATGTTTCACGGCACCGTGTTTCACGGCACATACGCACTGTGTTGATAGGATAAAACGTGGGTAATGGTGAGGAAACTTGACGAGACGGTTCAAATGAATGGTAGCAACATACAATTTTGTGGAGAAATAAACAATAAAACCGGATTATTTTTCAATAAAAAGGTGTTGTGCTCCATTGGACTAAAGAGCCACCATACATATACGTTTGGCCATCCGCAGTTTATTGAGACACCGATTCTACACACAGGGGGAAATCCCACAGCAGTGATGACAAAATATGCATACGCCCGTGCCTATGTGCTGCCGTTGTGGACTTTAATACCATGTTGTGATATCACCCTTTCTAATATGCGATATCGCACATTGAAATGTTAATTGTTGAAATAATCCATTCCAAGGGATGATATCAGGCATTTGTAAAGGTGATATCGTCGTTTCACGTTGAATTAGTGATTTCACACATTATAATGAATTATATCGAATGTGTGATATCAACCTTTTATGTTTAATTTATCTACATGAATGGATATATCACTTGCATATGTTATTTTGTTGTAATACCTTTACTGGCAAATCCTCATTACGTGTTTAAAGACCATACACTTTCGTACATTATTACCCATTATGTAACACTGCCTTTCATTGGCTCGCATGACTTAGCTTTGACCAATCAACCCCCTAGTAACACACAAGCGTCGGTCATCCATCATAAGCCCGTGTTTCCTGCTTTCTGCCAAGTCTTCCCACGTTTCCAGGTACCCTGCGCTCTCTTCGCTCCAGACCTCCAACCTATACAGACGTATCCTCACTGACAGTGTTCCACGTGGCCACAGATATTCGGTGAGTTTAGTCTAGTTTAGTTGCAATAACATCGAACAATACTATCATCCATTTGAATGGGTGATATCATTATTCAACATGAAAGGGTGATATCACTTACTTGAACGAGTGATTTAATCCATTTGAATGGGTGATATCATATTTCAGATTCAAATAGGTATTATCACCTATTCCAATACGCGATGTCACGCATTCTAACAGGTGATATCACAAAAATGATATTAAAGTCCAAAGTAAAATATTTTCTGACCAAATTATTATACTGAATGTATTACATTTTGGCTGTGATAATGTAATAAATTCAGTATAATAATTCTGCATACTTTTAATCATCAACTATATGAAGTCGTTATGTTGTATATGAATTAAGGCATTTCGGGAAAAATAAATGATTATTCCTTCAAAGTATACTTGTGCTTAGTAATGTTGGTGAAATCGGCGACAGAGGTCATATCACATCATATTGACTACATCCTCTCGACGAGACGGTTCAAATGAGTGGCATCAACATATAATTTTATACAGAAATAAAGAAAATAATCAGTTTGTTTTCAATAAAAGGCAGTGTGCTCTATTAGACTAACGAGCCACCATACATGTACCATTGGCCTACTGCAGTTTAATGAGACCCCGCTTCTATGTACACACTGGGGAAAATCCCACAGCAGTGATGGCAAAATATGCATAAGCCCGTGCCTACCCAATAGATCGGACAACATGGAGAGGTCGTGTCGCATCATACCGGCCACCTCCTCCCGGCTGTGTCGGCCAACCCCAGTGGTGTAGCACGCCTTGGTCATCATGCGCGTGACCATCGGCCTTGACCACTGTGGAAAACCAATAACATAGTCCCGCCAGAAGTCGGACGCCAGCAGTACCCAGCGGGTGTATACGTTTAACCTATAACACAAGTGATTGATTAATCGATCGATCGATCGATTGATCGTTTGGTTGGTTGGTCGATTGATCAGTCGATTGATTGATTGATCGACCGGCGGCTAACTAACGCTCATTTGACATTGGCCGTGATCACAAATCCCGCATCTGGGGCCCGTTTCACTAAACTTCGTACGACTAAAATGTTCGTAAGTGCAAATTTAAGATCGTCTGGAAATCTCATTTGATGGATTTACACTTGTAAATAAATGTAAATACCATACTTGATTACAAGAAAGCATTGTAAATATGAAATTTGCAGACTATTATAATTTTGCACGTACCAACATTTTAGTCGTACGAAGTTTAGTGAAACGGCCCCACAGTTGGCTATAGAATGAAAATATGGATGATGACAAATACGCATATGAAGTTTGAAGCCAATCCGACTTGCGGTAACACAGGCAATAGGCAGCCGAAAGGCAGGCCAAACTCCCGGATAGACAGACGGCGGACAAGCGAACAGACAAACATATGAATCTATAGCCTATTTCACCAAAATTGCAAACTATACTTATCTTGCTAAGTACACTTTAAATGAGTAATTTTCAATTTAAGTATTAATGTATTAATTTTTATAATGGCTGTGATAATGTAATAAATTCAGTATAATATTTCTGCGTACCTTTAATCATCAAATATATGCAGTTGTTAATTCTGTATAAAATAATGCATATCTGGAAATATAAATGATTACTCCCCTCAAAGAATACTTTAATAGCTAGATAATTATGCTTAGCAATTTTGGTGAAATCGGCTACTGATGTTGCTTCATAAAATTGATCTATAAACTTTGAAGAATACAACAATAAATCAAATAATCACATCAATTACATAGCAAATGATAAACAACACTAACACAATATGTCGTAGACTGGACGTTTAATGCTATAAAGATACACGACAATGATCGGAATAATGTGTCGGAATAAATCCCACCCGTGCTGCCCGTATGCCAATGTCAAGGTCAAATTTACCTTAATTTTTTCTTATTTTGGTTACAGTTTTTAAAAACACTGTATCTCTAAAACAGCTTCGCTAATGCACTCGAAACTTCACATGGGTGTTAACATGATACATATTATCATTATACGCCCCACCCGTGCGGCGGCCCCTGTGCCCAATGCTAAGGTCAAATTACTTTGAAAACTGTTTTAGTACTATCAAATGCCTCGGTCTAGTATACACTAATGTTAGATAATATATGTATTTGCACTATTGCATAATTACTTCCTAGTGTATCATCAAACATTCACGCTGTACTGATCACTGGTATTTCAACAAGTTGGCTCACATTTACATATATATTACACGTCAAGTTAAACATAACTTTATTTATGTTACAACGAATACAAACACGCGTGAGAGCACGTATACGTCAGCTATATAGAGAATAGTAGGTTAGTGCCGTGAATGGGAAAAAATATCTGGCAAGGCTCAAGAATTTCTTTATTTCTCATCAGAAGTATATGTTGTGACCACTCATTTGAACCGTCTCGCCGAGACGGTTCAAATGAGTGGTCACAACATATACTTTGGTTCAGAAATAAGGAAAATAGATAGAGAATAGTAGGTTAGTGCCGTGAATGGGAAAATATATCTGACAAGGCTTATGAAACGGGATGGGCGAGGCTCTGCCGAACCCATCCCGTTTCCGTGCCGCGCCAGATATTTTTTCCCATTCACGGCACTAACCTATTATTCTATTTATCCCGTCAACGCCTACATATAACAGTATGACAACCGAACATATTCATACGCAGTGGTTAGGTCGTATTGACAGGATATTAAAAATGTTTCACAGCACCGTGTTTCACGGCACATACGCACTGTGTTGACGGGATAAAAATGCATTCGTTGGCACAGTAGTGTAGTGGCTTAGGGAAATGATCGTGACACGCTGGCAGAAATTACCAAATTTGGCACAGTTATACCTTAGGTGAATACAGTTTTCTCTGGAGAGGGCTACCCGATTGTGAAGGCCAATGTCAAGGTCGAGGTCAAAGGTCAAGATGGGGAATAGTTTGTGTGGACCTATGTGCTTGTGACATGTGCGTATCATTTACTAAGTTACTTTCTTCTTTAACCCTTACAATGCTGAATTAAAGTTTGTCGTCTGCCAGAAATGTTTTATTTTCAATATTTATCGACACAAACCTGTTTTGACACTGGAGACGATTCTCATATGCTGTCAAAGCCGTTTTTTTGTTAAGAATTAAGGCAAAAATGAAAAACACCAGACGACAATTTCCGTCTCCAGAGTAGTGAAGGTTAAAGGTACATGCCCACTCAGTCGGCACAACATATTATTTATAGGAATTAATTAAGAGTATCATTATTTCACTATTCCACCAGTTCTAAAATTTACGAGTGCCCGCTATACAGATATAACCATTTAGTAATAGTTATTTTACTGATAGTGACTCGCGATGCTATCAGGCTATTTTCATATGCAAATGAGGCATGATAATTTTTAATTATTTATACAAATTAAATACGTCGCCTGAAAACATAATATTTTCGACAGATTATAAAGTATGGTCATTGCACATCAAAAAATATATGCAGAGAAAAAATACCAATGTTCGTTTACTTTTTAAGGAATCACGGTTATCGCCCCTGATATCAGTGTGGAAATTTACGCCTGATATAAAATGTATAATAATGACAATCAATATGAGGGGTAATGGTGAATGAATGTTTATTTTGCCAGAAAATGTCTCACATAAAGAAAATTTTGTGCCTACTGAGTGGGGATGTACCTTTAAATGGGTTCATTTGTCTCCTTTGGATATCTTGTTTCAGTATGTTTCTGATGGACGGAAATACGGAGGGGCGGAGGGGCGGTCCAGTCCCTTGCAGCTGGTTGCTGGGTGGGGAACGACATAATTGCAGGGAGCAAACCACTGTGCAATGTGCTTAACACCGTGATGGCTGTCAGATTTGTTGTGCATATTATATCATAATAATATCATATTATATCATGTTGAATACACATAACTTTTGCACATATATTACACTTTCTAAGCCAATGTTCCTTGCTCACCAGGAATCAAATATAAACCGTATGTATATTTATTCTCAGAACTAGTTGTGTAGAACCCCCTATTGTTCACCCTCCCTTATTGTTACCAAGGTAACAATAGGGGAGGGTAACAATATCGGAGGACTGTATATTTGTAGAACCCCCTATTGTTCACCCTCCCCTATTGTTACCCCTCGGTAAGTTCGTCCATTCAGTTCTTGTGAGTGTCCGACAACAAAAGTTGCAGACCAAAACAGATGACGAAATATTGTATCAGGGGTTTGGAGTGCGATATCGAGCACATTCACATGCCGATATCACCATTGTATGCCGATATCACCATATCACCATTGACTGTCAGTCAAGATCACGTCAATTTCTAGGGCTAAGCAACTTCACTACAAAGGCAAACGCAAGTTCATAGGTACAGTGCAACCTCTCTACAACAGCCACCCATGGGAAGACGCAAAACTGGCTGTTGTAGAGAGGTGGCTGTTGTAGGGAGGTGAATGCGGAATTAAATGTTATCGTATGATGTTTATTGATTTTCTTCGATAATTATCACCAAATACATGATTTGACAGCATTTTAGAATCATTTCCAATGGAAATGATTCTAAAGTGCTGTCAAAACATGTTTTTATTCAGAAAGAATGCAAAAGCAACATCAGATGAGAATTTTCATGCTCAGCAGTCTAATGGTTAGACATAGAGGAAATCATCCATTTTGGGATTTAAAATAGCGGCTGTTACAGAGAGGGTGTTGTTGTAGAGAGGTGACCGTTCGGGGAGGTTCGACTGTATATAAAAAACATTACACAAATACACGGAGTGTGATTCGAAATTATTTAAAACCAGAAGAATTCATCATAATTAGGCCTAGAACAAATAGTTTTAGTCTTAGTACTACTAGTTAGATATGTGTACAAATCAAGCACAGGTTGAAGTAACGGACTAAGGTTCATAAATACATGTACATTAAATATACATAGAAGCACCAATAAGTGGAAACAAAATAAGCTAAAGAAAAAAATGTTAGACTATTTTTGTCTCACTTATTGGTGCTTTTATGTATATTTAATGTATGTATATTTAATGTATGTATAGACCTTGGTCCGTTACTTCTACCTGTGGTGTCAATATGGATTAATTCTTGCTTCCCAACTTCACAGAGTGAAGATGTCTATGGGGATTTCACATGGGGAAATTGTTGTTTCGCAATAAAATACCACAATTCGTTTTAGGCCTTACCAGTATGTGAACTCCTCGAGCCATTTCTGGATGGCCCACGCCTGGGCCCGCTCTGTAGGGGTCAGCCCCTTATGGAGGTCAACGCCCAATTCCTTGTTGAGGAAGTTGATGACTAACTGGGAGTCGCCCATCGCCTTACCGTTGTACTCCACCCACGGGTATTTACCCTTCGGGGCTGGCAACATGTTATAGTTCGGCTGGAATATAAGTAATAATTATAGTTCACATATTTAATTATTTTTTTCGCGTGCATCTGTCTATTAGAATGGAGCGCTGCTCATAAACGTGTTTTCAACAATGATACTATTACGTGATTGGCGATGTAACACTCAATCGATCTTACACATGGTGCGCGTTATAGGAAATTACGTCAACAAGGCCAGGCCTGTGGTTCTAAATATAACTGCTGAGTTATTGAGTATTTAATGATTAATTTAATAGATATTGACGAAAGCTTCGCAATATGCGATTAATTGAGACGAACTTTTCTACTTTCCTTGGTAGAGAAACTAGGTCAAACAATAAAGGAGTGTTGGCTTTGGCAGTGTAATAACACAGTTTGTTATATAATATGTATAGTCTATAATCATTGGCTCAATCACACTTTTGTGCCGGTTCATGAAAAGTGATATACCCTAGTAGGATGACAATATTACGGAGCCCCGCAGGGGACGTAGAATTCTTTTTCTTTTTATTAATTAGTTCCTACGAAATAACAATTCGTTCCCTCAATTTAACAATTCGTTCCCACGAATTAACAATTTATTGCCACGGATTAACAATTCCATCCCTCAGTTTAACAATTCGTTCTCACGAAATAACAATTCGTTCCCACGGGAACGAATTAATATTTCGTGGGAACTAATTGTTATATCATGGGAACGAATTATCAATTCGAGGGAACGAATTGCTAAACTGAGGAACGAAGTGTCATTTCGTGGGAACGAATTGTTAATTCGAGGGAACGAATTGTTAAATTGAGGGATCGAATTGTTATTTCGTTCGAACGAATTAATAAAAAATGCATGTCCCCTGCGGGGCTCCGTACAATGTACACGGAAACATAATCTAACTAGAAATGTGGCCTGTCCGCACACGAATGCCCCCGCTGGCAGCGAAGAAAAAAATGAGACACATTTGAAAACACAGAGGGAAGCAATGGGTGTATGAAATTTCAAGCAGATCCATGCATTTACCATAATTTCGAACGCATGTGAAATATGTGACCTTGACCCTGGGCTTAGTGGAAGACCATTAAAGCAATGCATGTGTGAAATATCAAGCAGATCCTTGCAAGGGAACATAAATTAAAAGACATTTACCGATCGTTAAGATTTAGAACGCACAAAGTATGTGACCTTGACCCTGGGCTTAGCGGGGGCGGGACGATCGTGGATTTGTCACAGGGCGGTAGTGAATAACAGAGTAATGCGTGTGTGAAATATCAAGCAGATCCGTGTAAGGAAACATACATTATAAGACATTTCCCGAGCGTTAAGGTTTCGAACACACCAAGTATGTGACCTTGACCCTGTGCTTAGGGGGAGAGGGGGGGGGGGGCGATCGTGGATTTGCCACAGGGGTGTAGAGGACCATTAGAGCAATGCGTGTGTGAAATATCAAGCAGATCCGGGCAAACGGAACAAACATTATAAGACATTTACCCTAGCGTTAAGCTTTCGAGCGCACCAAGTATGTGACATTGACCCTGTGCTTAGCAGGGGCGGGACGATCATGGATTTAACACAGGGTGGTAGAAGACCATTAGAGCAATGTGTTTGTGTGAAGTATCAAGCAGATCTGTGCAAGGAAACGGTAATTACATGTATAAGAAATTCACCATAGCGTTAGGGTTTTGAATGCACTAAGTATGTGACCTTGACCTTGGGTTTAGTGGGGGCCCGAGTATCGTGGATTTGTCACAGCATGATGGAGGACCATTAGAGGAATGCACGTGTGAAATATGAAGCATCTACTTGAAAGGAAACAGAAAGAGCGGGACGTACGGGACGGGACGTACGGACGCCGGTAACACTATATCCCCCCACCCCACCCCCCCCCCCCCTCACACCATTCGATGGCGGGGGCATAAACACAGACACGTGGAAAACCACTGCCGGTGATTGCTGAAGACACGACAATCAACTTTGCTACATGCAGGTTGTAACGAAAAATAATACTTTACATTGATATTTCAATAATTCAACTCTAATGTAGCATTAATCATTTGTGTGGTTATATAATAACTGTCGCCACGGTCAATATAGGTTCTTCTGATGCATATCTACGGAACCCCGCAGGGGACGTAGAATAACAATTCTTTCCCACGAAATAACAATTCGTTCCCACGAAATAACAGTTCGTTCCCACGGGAACGAATTTTTAATTCGTGGGAACGAACTGTTATATCGTGGGAACAAATTGTTAATTCGATGGAACCGTTGACGAATTGTTAAATTGAGGGAACGAATTGTTAATTCGAGAGAACGAATTGCTATATTGTGGGAACGAATTGTTAATTCGTGGGAACGAATTGTTAAACTGAGGGAACGAACTGAGGGCTCCGTACATATCATATTAAAACAATGGCGATAATTCCAGAGCTTCGTTTCTTTTGAAATCATTAAACGAGGGGACCGTACTTACTTCATATGGAATCTTGGCGATTCGGAGGTACGTCTCCAATTTCACAACAAAATGGCCGAGACTCGGTGCGCATGCGCCTTTGGCAAACTGGTGAACAATAACCGTGTTCTGTGGGTAGTCAACACCACACACTCTGTAGAAGATGAAACACAGTTCAGTGTACTGTCTGTTTCACGTAACCTATATAACCTACGGCTATATAAACGATGCAAAAACAATATTAAATTTTATAAAAATTTAAGAATGACTGAGCCTTCTTTTTGTTTCGTGAAATTTGGTCAAATATTGATTTTACTACGAATAATGAGTTCTCTATGGGAATTTAACACGGGGGGAAAGGAGGCATACTATTATATTAGGGGGGAGATCAGGAGGAGTAAAAATGAAATGAATTTTTTTGGAAATTGACTCAGAAACCTGGCTAGACAGCTTGGAAGCGATCTAACTAAGAAAACAAAAAGTTAGACTTTGAAAATCGATCAAGTTTTTCTGAAATTAGAAAAACTTCCCCATACGGGAATTTAACATGGGGAAATTGTTTTTTCACAATAAAATCAATATTTTACCAAACACGAAATAAAAAAAAGTCTTATTCTTAAATTTTGATAAAATGTAATAGTATCGAAAAAAATATTGTTTTTGCATTGTGTATATAGCCGTAAAATTCGGAGGTGTGTGAAGCTGGCACTTAGATCGTAGATCGTAGATCAACATTCAGACGAATGTAGAGCTGGGTGTGAAGCTGGCACTGAGATCGTTATTCAACGAATACAGAGCTGGGTATTTTGAATACAGAGCTCCTAGATCGGTATTCGGATACACGTTGTTATAGACAATGTCGAATACAGAGCTGGGTATTTTGAATACAGAGCTCCTAGATCGTTATTCGGAAACATGTGTTTTAAGCACATCGAATACAGAGCTGGGTATTTTGAATCCATAGCTCCTAGATCGGTATTCGGATACACGTTATTATTGACAATGTCGAATACAGAGCTGGTTATTTTGAATACAGAGCTCCTAGATCGGTATTCGGAAAAATGTGTTTTAAGCACATCGAATACAGAGCTGGGTATTTTGAATCCATCATAGCTCCTAGATCGGTATTCGGATACACGTTATTATAGACAATGTCGAATACAGAGCTGGGTATTTTGAATACAGAGCACCTAGATCGGTATTCGGAAAAATGTGTTTTAAGCACATCGAATACAGAGCTGGGTATTTTGAATCCATCATAGCTCCTAGATCGGTATTCGGATACACGTTCTTATAGACAATGTCGAATACAGAGCTGGGTATTTTGAATCCAGAGCTCCTAGATCGTTATTCGGATTTTTTTGTTAAACCCGTCGAATACCGAGCTGGGTATTTTGAATACAGAGCTACTAGATCGTTATTCAGATACACGTTGTATTGTACGCGTGATGCCTGCCAAATGCAATCTTTTCTTAAATGGTGGGAATTGGCTCAAACGTTACATAACATTTTTATTTCTTATATTTAAGGGTGGGAATTGGCTTGATAATAACATTTTTAAACCTTGTTTAGCTATTAATTAAGAAATAATTAAACTGAGAATGGTTGTGCAATACGTTGATGCAATTCTATATATTTTAAGTCGGGGCTCAAATATTCTGACAGTTCTCTAGTGTAATATGTTAAGCACGTGATATGGCCAGTATAAAACCGCGTTTTTAAATATATTTGACGTTACCATGGTCACCATTGCGGCATAAATGGGTTTGTACAACATTTATCACAATCAGGGGAGATAATTTGAAGGTCGTATAGCATGAGTTCTATATGTGTTGCAGATTGCATTAATATATATTACTATAAATGGATAGGTTTTTACAATTGTATTTGAAGCATTGCAATACAACTAGAAAATGTGTTCGTAGAACACGGATGCCCCCACTTAATGCGTTGGTAATGCGGGCCTTTGCTGGAGGAAAGGGGATTTGTCACAGTGCGGTTCTAGAGTATGGCTACACCAAATATGTGACATTGACCTTAGGCTTGATCGGGGGCGACGTACGTGCATTGGTCACAGGGCGGTAGAGGACAATAGAGTAATACGTTATACAATATAAGGCAGATCCGTGCAACGATTCAAAGAAACTGAAATATGAGACATTTGCTCGATCGAATTTCGCACGGATTGGAGATGTAAATTTGAATTTCGAGCTGAATTGTTTTTAATATCGAGCCAGCTCTGAGATCGAAATTCGCGCAGATTGGACATGTGTATTTGAATTTCGAGCTGGGTTGTTTTAAATATCGAGCCACTCTGACATCGAAATTCGCGCGGATTGGACATGTGTATTTGAATTTCGAGCTGGGTTCTTTTGAATATCGAGCCACTCTGACATCGAAATTCGAACAGATAGGAGATGTGCATTTGAATTTCGATCCATTATGAAATATGAAGCAGATCCGTGCAATGAATCAAGGAAACTGAAATATGAGACATTTACTCGATCGTTAAAGTTGTCGCATCAAGTATGTGACACTGACCATGAGTAGTATATAAGAGTCATAATGATACAAGTTTATATGGAAGCCACCCACTACGTGTGGTGGCTTCCACAAGAAACTTGTAATCATTATGACTCTTATATACTACACCACCTGCTGAGACCATATATTTATGACATGAGAAGATACACCCTATTAGAGATAAGAATCCCTATGTTATACTCAGTATATATACAACAATCTGTCATACTTTTATTACGAATAAAATATAAACTGACACCCTATTAAAGATAAGAAATCTATAAGTTATACTCAGTATTTTACAGCAATCTGTCACAAATATAAACTGACACCCTATTAAAGACAAGTTATCCATAAGTTATACTAAGTATATTACAACAATCTGTCATATATTTATTACGAATAAATATAAACTTACACCCTATTGAAGATAAAAAATCTATTGGTTATACTCAGTATAATGCCTACCATAAAGCAAATGAGAGAGCAAGCTAAGAGTTGGGGAATTTCCCTAAGAGGTTTGAGACTCAAGAAAGATATAGCAGATAGGATAAGTGACGCGCGAGCCGTCGTCTACGAGGAGAGGCTGCGGCGTGCGGTTTCGACCGGACGACTGCCCGCCGACACCGAAAAACGCTCCGAGAAATTGGAGAACGAGACGACGGCCAGTCTGCGCGCCACCGCTTACGCGCAGCGTGTAAAAGAAGATCCCAGCGCACGTAGAAAACCCCTATACAAGGCGTACTACAATAAGATTTATCAAGGGTTGGTGGGGGGACCTCTCAAGAAGAGGAGAGATATCGCCAGAGCTTTGGTGGAGGAGGGTCCCAAGATTCTCGCCGAAGAAGCCGAAGTTAGGGAAACTGTTGATAGGGGTAGGAGGAAGATAGTATGGACTTTCGAGAGGGGGGTAGACGGGGAGATCGCTAATTGCATAATGAATAAAATTCGCCCAGAGATGACCACGGCATGTTATCTGAGATATTCGTGCTCGTATCGTATTAGGAACATAGAGACCGACGCTACTATGATCTATCACAAACAATCAAAGGGCAGTCCGTGGATAAACGAGATCGCCAAAGCCGAGAGTTGGATATCCGATAGAGAGAAAGGTCGAATGGACATCGACAAAGTCGATAGACCAAACACAAAATGGGCCTTCGTTCGTTGGATATCGGTCGAGGTGAAGATGATCATCGACGCTCAACAACTTCTCATGGGAGCGGGAAAACTCCCAGACTGGTTAAGACAGAAAAAGGGAATGTATTCCGTCGACACGTACGACGACTACTTGTGTCTGTTTAGGTGCATAGCCATCCAACGTGGAGGGAGACCCGACGGGTGTTGTAGGAAGGCACGAGCTCTGGCTCGCGAATACCTCGGGCACGATAACGGACCGGGTAGTAAGGGAATCCCCCTGGATGATATTAAGAAGGTAGAAGAGCGCTTCAAGATGGGCATTCGCGTTTACGAGCCCACCGCCGACGGAGTGTGGTACCTCATGAAGGTTCCGGCAAATTACGACGTGGTTGGGGGGAAGACAATGACGATAGGAATGTTTGGAGGTCACTCGTTCCTCATAACGAATCTCCGCAAGATGACGAACGAGTACGGCTGCACCGGATGTCAACAACGGTTCACAAAGTCGTGTAACATGCACAGGCACGCGACCACATGCATGGGTGGGAAGACCGTGGTGACATGTCCAGGTAAGAGGGTAGAGAGACCACAGTCGGCCTACGAGAAGGCATTCTATCCCAAGGGGTCAGCGAGTGTGAGGTCGATTCAATGGTTGAGCAGAGAAGAGGAGAGGGTGGGAAAGCACATACATCACGCAAACTGCGGTCACGGTGGTGAGAGGTGGGTGGCCGGTGATCCGGTCGACGGTTACTGTCACGAGACCGAGACCGTGTTTCAGTTTCACGGATGCTACTGGCACGGGTGTCCGAGGCATTGCATGAGAGGTAACGCGAGATCGCTGTACAAGAGGACGAAAATTCAAGACGCCAAGATAAGGAAGGCGGGTTACGAGCTGGTGGTGATGTGGGAGTGCGAGTGGTTGAATGATAATTTTGATAAAATTAATACCTACTATCCACAATCGCCGCGCGAGGAGGAGACGACTCTATACCCTCACCAGATAGTCTACGACTTTGAGGCGTATCTCGACAAGTCAAAAAGCACGCGACCCACCAAAGACCTGACCTTCGAGGTCGAGCACGTTCCTATATTGGTGTCGTTGGGGGATACGATGCATGAAGGGATCACACACCTATGCGAACGAGATCCCGACACGCTAGTCGAGAAGTTCGTGACCGAGCTGCAGATGAGAGGCAAGGCAATCAGGGAGGGGTTAGGAAGAAGTATCTGCCGGCCGACATAGATATGTTATCGAAGCCTCAGCAAGCAAAGATTATCTCATGGATTGACCAAGTCCCGGTGGTGGGGTTCAACTGTAGCAGGTACGACCTGAACCTCATTAAGCAGTACTTTGTAGAGAAGTTGGCGGCCACCGTGAATAAGGTGATGGTCGGAAAGAGAGCCAGCACGACGATGTTTCTGTTTACCCCGGAGTTTAAATTTCTCGACATCATCCAGTATCTGGGACCCGGTACTACGTATGACCGGTGGGTTAAGGCGTACGACTGCAAAACGGTAAAGTCTCACTTTCCGTACGAGTGGTTCGATAGCGCGGACAAGCTCGACCATCCGGGGCTGCCAGACTATCCCGAGTGGTACTCGAAGTTGAAGGGTGAGTTCCTACTGTCGTTGTCCGAGTGGAAAGAGTGTAAGAAGGTATTCCGAGAAAAGGGGATGAAGACGTTCAAGGAATGGTTGCAACACTACAACGACTTGGATGTAGGACCGTTCCTGGAGGCTCTGAATAAAATGACGGAGTTCTACAGGGGAAGAGGCGTGGACATACTCAAGGATGCCGTGTCTCTACCCGGTGTTTCCCTTCAGTACCTACTCCGCGGGTCGATCGATGGGAAGGCGGAAACGCCCGAGCTGTGGTCACCGAAGTTTGAAACTTACGAGATGATGAAGCAGGGATTGGTCGGTGGTCCGTCCATAGTATTCTCCAGATACGCCGAGGCTGGAAGGTCAACGATCAGGGGTCAGGTGGGGAGTCGGGAGGAGAAGATGTGCAAGGCGGTGCTGGGGTACGATGCCAATGCTCTGTACCTATCTACTCTGTCGAAGGACATGCCGTGTGGTGAGGAGCAGATATGGACGTGTGACGACCCGGAAAGACAGTCGTATATAGACCGTTTCGTGAGGAAGGTCAGGAGTGAAAAGTGGTTCGGATTTGCGGAGTTGGATATAGAGGTCCCTGAAACGTTGAGAGACAAGTTCTCGGAAATGTCACCGCTGTTCGTTAATCGAGAAGTCGATGAGAACGAGGTACCGCAGCACATGAAGGACTACCTGGCCGGGACCGGTAGGAAAAGAGTCGAAGGACAGAGAAAGCTCGTGGGGGCAATGTCCGCCAAGAAGATGATCATATACTCCCCGCTGCTAAAGTGGTATCTGGAGCACGGTCTGATCGTCAAGGCGGTGCATAGGGTAATTGACTACACGCCCGGCAAACCGTTTCAATGGTTCGTTAAAGAGGTCACCGCTGCTAGACGGGGGACGTCGACAAGAGCAAGGCGGTGTTGGCGGAGATATTCAAACTGGTTGGCAACGCGTGTTGTGGCAAGCTGATAGAGGCACAAGAGAGACACCTGAACACCACATATACGAAGGATGAGAAGACTGCCGATCGGGCACTGAGGTCGGCGTGGTTCGAAGACCTGGAGGAGATTGGGGAGGCTTACGAGATATCGAGCAGGAAGACTCGAGTGGTTATCAACAGACCGTTTCAGTGTGGCATAGCGGTCTACCAGTTGGCCAAGCTCCGGATGCTGGAGTTCTACTACGATTTCTTGGACAAGTACGTGGATCGCGGAGATTTCGAACTGATACAGATGGACACTGACAGCATGTACTTCGCGCTGTCGGAGAAGACGCTGGCGGCGGTGGTGAGAAAGAATATGAAGAGAAAGTTTAATAAGGAGAAGACCGAGTGTTGGCGTGGGACGTGTGGAGCAACAGAACTCCGGGACTGTTCAAGCTGGAATTCGAAGGGGATAGAGCCATCGCTCTGTGTAGCAAGTGTTACTACGTGAGCGGTGATGGAAAATCTAAGCACTCGGCCAAGGGGATGTCGAAGAGATCTAACGATCTGACTTGGGGGAGGTATAAGAGTGCTCTCGAAGGAGGTAGGGATATGGCGGAGAACAAGGGATTCCGAATGATTTAACGGGGTGATGAAGACGTACTGTCAACAAAAATTAGGACTCTCGGCGTACTACGACAAGAGGAGAGTGATGGAAGACGGGTTACAGACCGAGCCTATAGGATAGGTAAAAAAAAGAAGAACTCTGAGAGGAGAAACTAAAGCCTCTGCGTCCTGGGGTAGCTGGGTGTCAGAAGGCAACCGCCAAGAAGTTCTTCGCGAACAAACCCTCGAGATGGCCCATCATCCAAATAGTAGAGCACGGGCTCATCGGGGTTTCGTAATAGATCGATCTAGATGATATACATTGAGAGACCACACGGGATCAGTCGCGCGGCGGCTGCCACCTTCGAGCTCTCCCGGTTGATAGAGGTACCGGACGTCAATATCCGATGGAAGCCGTTGCTGCTCTAAACCAACGGGTCGCCCGCGCGAGACGGCGGAGGGCTCGCTCGTCACCCTTTTAAACTTGATAGCATCTACGGGCTTCTTACCTATCAATCTGGTCACCTCTCCGTTCAGTGCGGAGACCACGGCGGGCAGTCTGGCCACCCACTCGGTCGATCGCGAATGAGGGTCTACAAGTTCTTTAGCGTATTGGTGTCCGAACAGTCTCTCAGCCAGGGTTCGATTGAAGCGCTCCACGATACCCTGGTCCCGGTGGATGTTGACGCGGCCGCGTCTGACAGAAACGTCGTGCTTAGACAATAGATGAGAGACCGCGCCCATGAACTCGCGGCCGGGATCGACCTGGAAGATTCGGCCATTTGAGAGGACTCCTATTATATATTCGGGAGAGAGCCTCTGCCACCTCCTTAGACTCTTTAGTGGCCAACGGCTCAGCTCCCTTATAACGACTCGCTACGTCAACGACTGTCAGCGCGTACTTGTACGTCTTACGACCGACGCGATCGTGAGGGAGAAACAGGAGAATCCGCTTGGTGAAACTTGGTTCGGTACCGGCACGTCGAATTTCGGGCGCGGAATATTGTGAGGCGCGGGTAAATAGATCTGCCAGATGGCCTGCTTCTTGAACCATTCCTTGACAGCGTTTTCGGAAACCTTGGTCGCCGCCGCGAGGTTCTTGATGGCCGCGAGTCCCTTCCAGTAGCCGCGGGGGCTATAGTACATGTTCGCTAGCTTGCGCGTTAGGCGAACCGATAGTTTGGTATTAAGTTTGCGCGTGTTCATCGTATGCGATGTATTCTAATATATCGGACAATCTCCAACACGCCCTCGCCAGATCGTCCGGTAACTGCGTCGATAATAATAAACCTTTGTTGGAAGTACAATCGCGATTGTGGGTTAAGTTCTGAAGGAACTTGGGAAAATCTAATCCCCCAGGATTGGTGGAGGAATCTAACATCCGCTTTGCGAAAAGGGTGGCCGCTTTTTCGTCCTCCCGCCACGTCTCGAGAGAATCTCTGGCCAGACGAATCATACCCTTTGCACCAGCTATGCGGTGTTTAAGGGCAGTGTAGCCTACATCAATCATAGCGAAATAAAGTTCGTCAACTGACATCGTTCTATATATATATATATTTATAAAAAAAAGTTATTTAAAATAATTAATTTAAAATCTCGATCGAATATAGTAGCCGACGAGACCCACCACACCCATTCCCACGACGATGAACGCGATCTCGCGGTCTTTTTGGGGCTCTGACGGTACATAGAAATCTGAAAGTTGGGGCTCACGATCCAGCGGCGCGAGACTTTTCTGCGGATATGCCAGCGCGTACTCGCGGTTGGCCTCTTCAACGTTCTGAAAAGTTTGTGCGGCGTGATTTTCGCGGCGAAGCTCTTCATTGACCCAGTCCAGATGGGCGGTTCGTTTTTCGACCACGCTTCCTTTGCGGTATTGAGTTGTTCTACAGCTAAATCGTGACGCTTACGCTCCTCATCCACGTTCGAGCTTTTCATTTTAGAGAATATAAAATTGCTACCGCTGAACGCCAATGCGCTTACGAGCGCACCACCTACTATTACTGCGATTGAAGCCATTTATTTCCATATATTAACTGGTAGAATTCCAGCTTTAACTAGATAATCTCGGGTCCAAACTGCGGCCGCTACATCTAAGGTCGCGAGCCCTACGTCTCTCACATTAAAGTCCAAATTGGGAGCGGATCCTCCTAGGGCCATCTTTGATAGTCGAGCATACCCGATACTGAAACCCGATATCACCACGGCGTGATAAAGCGCATTCACTAACATTTTACCGTCTTGTTCAGCCATTATAATTATAATTATTGAATATAAAAGGGGTCGCGATCAATGTTTAAATGGGGCGCATCCAATCGCGATTGGTGTTTCGTAACTTTCTTCTGAACACTGGCTGGTTGTTTTTTCGATAATATGGGGTATTTCCACACGCACAGGGCACCAACAACTGCCAGACCACCACCAACAACCCAACTCCAATTCACGAATTTGGGTTCAATCGGATTCGCCCAACCTCGATTGGGTGTTGAGTGTGCTTCCAATTCGTGAATTGGGGGTGTTGTTGTACTCAACTCTGTCTTCAGATGTTTTGCTGTCTCCGTCCCCATTAATTCACGAATTGGCTGCAACCCCAATCTCGATTGGAGTTTAGCCTCTCGAAGCTCGGCGAGTATTTTATCTTGTTTCTTTAACTTTTCGGGTGGCAGCCGCCGCCCGCCCAGCTGCCTGTCTTTTGGGATTTTTTATATGCGGTATGTCATCCAGTGGCGAGTAAACACTCGGGTTCGATTGTGTTGGAGCAATCGGGTTCAACTCCGTCACTCTCGCGGTGTGTCTTGTGTCATCATTTATGATATTAATAGGGCTTATAGTTTGTAGGGCTTATAGTTTTGTGGGCATATGTCCAAATTGACAGTGTTTACCCGTGGTCAACGCGGTTGTCAGCGGAGCTAAGTACATTCCAAACTTGTGATAAATTGAGCAGCAGGCTGTTCTAAGAGTGTGACCTATAAAAGGGTCAGTCTCTAGATCGTCAATCAATCCCGCGCGGTGTTTGGTATAGGGAGAAGTATACTAACGGCGGTTGCGTACAAATGAATAGCCGCCGATCCGAGAGTTTTTGTCATCTCCGCACCTAACCTAGATTCGTATCGCGCGTACATTTTATCGATCTCCGCATCTGACATCTTATCCACCTGAAAAACTGAGAGACGCCTACCGAGATAATGCTCCGATTGTCCCCCAGCAACCAGCGCAGCTAGCCACTCTCGTCGCGCCGCATTTTCATTTTCATTCGGAGTCGTTGCACTCAACCCAATACCAACCGCCGTTGGAGTTGATTCCGATTGCTCTGTCGGATAATTATCTTTCAGGATGTTGGCAGTCGGAGTTGAGGTTTCTTCTATTAGCTGATCGAGAAGTTCGTCGCAGTTCATTTTTCTTAAAATTAATTTATCTATTCTAACAAGTCTCATCACTTTAACATATTGCCAAGCGCACCACTCGATACTTATGATCACCATTATGCTCGCAACAAAGCTCGCAGCGGAGCACCAAATTGTTAACATTGTTAACCATTGTTCAGCATTTGTTCAACTTTTGTTAAGCATTTTGTTCAGCATTGTTTCCGTAATTGCTAAGCATTGTTTAAGCATTGTTCCAGAAATTTGTTCAGTAATTTGCTAAATTAATTATAAAATTAATTGATAACTTCGTAAGCTAGTTGGTTGATCGGTCTTTAAGCAAAAGCTTGGCGTGCTTAGTTTCCGAAAGCATCTGTCGAACCTCCAGACGCTCCTCGCGCGTTGGGATAACGTCATTCTCTCGAAGACAGTCATCGAACGAGTCTCGGTCCTTGCAGTGAAAGAGGGCGACCCATTTCGTTTGCTCGCGCAGATCCTTGAGGACGGCGTTGTACTTTTGAGTGGATATCCATACGCTTTGCCTAGCATGGCGGCCAGAAAATGCGAGCTCGGAGAGCATGTCCTTCTTTTTGGTCATCGCCGCCTTGGCTGAGCAATCGTCAATCACGTATAGGGTGGGCTCACCCTGGAATCTTTGGTATAAACCACGCAGCCAATCGTGAAGTCTATCACCGGGGTCAATAAC
Organism: Conchocele bisecta; assembly: GCA_029237695.1. Lineage (NCBI taxonomy): Eukaryota > Metazoa > Mollusca > Bivalvia > Lucinida > Thyasiridae > Conchocele > Conchocele bisecta. Next base: position 9,100,097 of record CM055278.1, on the reverse strand, counting down.
GTATACCTCAGGGTCGGTCCATATCCACGGGCGCCGCTGATAAGTATCGTTGTGCCGCACAGTGGGACACAGGATCACAATATGACGAAAGGCATCGCGGTAGGGGCCCTCGAGCAAGTCTAGGATGAAAACCGTTTTTCCACATCCTGTCTGCCCACATATTATGGCAGAGTGGGCATCTCCAATAGTGAATTGGTATTGATTGCTAATTTTCTTAATTAATTCTTTAGAATTATCAAATTTAGTAATTAATAAATCGTTAGAATGATTGCTAATTTTCTTAAAATTTATTAAATCAGTAGAGTGCTGAGACGTATCGGCCATCTTCGATGTTCAGTTGTGCGTCTGTAATTATATATAAGTACACGTTCAATGCGCCATTTCCATCCGCCTCTTTGGTTATCTGGATCGTCACACCCTCGCTAGCGTTCTCAACTTGGCGTCCGTTGCCGTGTATTTGGTCGTCGTCGCTGGCTCGCATGTCTAGCCATAACGCGTATTTGGTATTCAGAAACTCCGCGAGGGAGACGTCCGAGAGATGCAGGTCTTTGGCAACCGCTGCAACCTCGGGAGAGCGCTTAGAGCCGGCAGCAAACTGCTTTCTTACTTCGTCCCACTGCTGGTGCGCGCGAAGACCCGCGCTGTAGAGTTGATTGGGTACTCCCTCGATCGTCACCTCTACCTTCGTGATTTTGGGGTTATAGAATTTGTCGGTTTTTCTAGCACCGAACGCGAACCGAGCATCCTCGAACAACATCAGTATACCTTTCATCGAGCGGGCGGGTACGTTGACGTTAATATTCCACAATGTGTCGCTTTTGTCTTTCGTCATCTTGCGATGGCGAAGAACTCGTCGTAAAGTATGGCAACACGCCCGGCGTACTGGGTTCTGATCAATCGCGCAAGTTCGGGCATCGTGACCATGTCGTACTCCAGCGAAACATTGTCGATCGTATACGTCGATAACATGTCGGTGGCTATGAGAACTCGGCCGTAGTCGTTGAACGTAGTTCGTATTCGAGGCGGTCAGCCAAAGCGCTCTGATAGTAGGGCATGTGACTCTCCAGCAACTCAAAGTCGAGCGGGATGTAGAAGCGGTTGCCGTAAGCGCCCGCGACCGCATTGTCACTCGCGTTGTTATCTGCCTTGTTAGCAGCACCGATTCTAAGTTTGGTTACGTTCTTATTTTTGCTGGTGTCAATACCCTGATAGACAGCGTTTTCGCGCTCTTGCGCCGTCTTCCATAGGTCCTGATAACAATGGTAGACGTCGCTGTCATCGATCGACATCACCTCTTAACCCCAGAAATCTTTATTTAACATGGTCTTCTTGACGATGGCGCGACCAAGGTTTCTGAACGACGGTTCGGTCCTCGTCCGTCGACGTCAGCGAAATAGTGAAAGCGAGGCGAACAGTACCCGGCACAATGACGTCGTTAGCTCCGAGGTTGGGAAGCGGACCAAGAGCTGTTGGTTCTGGTCGATCGTCGATGGGTTGTTCGTAATAACGACACTCTGTCTCACGCCTTTTGCCCCGAGGGGCTCACGCAGTCTGCGGTATGGATTGAGTTTGCGACAGTATTGACTCGAAGACATAATTTAGTGAATCTATATTAAACCCGTATGGTTTTGTCTTTAATACATAATTAATTTTAAGAAATTATAAAGATGGCTGATTACGATAATGATATGTATGAAATCGGCAGAGACGATTACCTCGATGCGGATGATGATGACATAGATGATTATAATGACGAAACGCCCTTGATACAGCCTCCAGTTCCAATCCAATCGGGGGAATTAGGTGGCGCTACTACTAGTCAAAGTCGGGAATTACTCGAGGGAGCTGTAAACGACTACTACAACCGTTTGGCAGAAAAAGGTCTGGTCCCATCTGTCGGTCGCGACTACTCCAAGTTTAAATTTGATCTGAACGGTAGATTGCGACTAAAAGCAGCATCAAATATCCCAATAATTAACACTAGGACCGGTAAACCCCTAGCGCTGGGCACTGTTGCCGGAAACCCGGGCGGTGGGCAACTCGTAAGGAACGAACTAGGATTCGTAGATTGGAAGAGGGGTAAAACAATTATGAAGACTCGCGCTGTAGAGGCCCTACAGTCTACCGACGAAACGATGGCGAAAACGGCCTCCGCAATAGAAACTGTTGAGCTCAACGAACTCCCTCAAGTGGCCACCTACGTTATTAACACGATGGAGACCACGTTCAGCGAAATCGACCTGTCTAACGATGACCCATCGTTACCTCTTCGCGAACTCCTGGGACTCGATAAGGCTATGCAAACAGTCCGGGGCGAATTGGTCCTTAACCTCGCCAAACTCTCGTCGCTGGATGAACATATCGCGTTAGAAGAAAGAAAACTGGAGGAAGTTGGTGGCGATAGAGAATCTACCGAGCGGATCACCGAACGCCTGCAGTCGTTGCGGGACGAAAGAGAAGCTCGCTTGGAGGCTGCCTCGGCTAACCGTGAGACACTCCGCACCCAAATAAGTCGGATCCGCGAAACAATCTCGAGGGTCCTGCACGAGGATAGGACACTCGGTGAGCGTCTTCGCACTCTGTTCAGAGAACAGGGCATCACGATAGCAAGCATCCTCGTTGCTATCAGCATGACTATATCGACCATAGTTCTAGCTTTCAGTGGTGGTGCGGCGCCACCACCCGCGCCAGCACCCACACCACCACCACCCGCGCCATCAGGCGGAGCCAAGGAGTGGGTAAAAAAACAACTAAAAGCCCTCGCCAGTCTCCTGGCTAAATTGGCCGAAAAGGCGGCTGCCACATTACCTGGACTGATCGGAAGTATCGTTTCTTACTTGCTATCTATATTATCAAAAACGGCCGGATGGCTAGCCAAAAATACTTGGGCTTTAATCGTGGCAATCGCCGGTCTCCTACTATTCGTCGCCAGAGAGTTCCTAAAACCAAAGCGCAAATAATCCGATCGCAACGAGGGCGACGACGAGCCCTAATTTCTCCTCCTCGTGTGTTGTGCTTCCAATTTCAACATTGTTGATGATTGGTGTTTCAACATTGTTGATGGAACTCGATGGTGCATCTAATTTACGAATTGGGGGTACTGGGTTCGATTGTGTTGAGGGATGTGTATCCATTTTGTGTTTTGTGGGTTTTATGATTTTTTTTTCGAATTTATTTGAATTTACAACTCCGCTCCCGATCATGTTGGGGGTGCGCTTGATGATATCCGTGTTCACGTTACCGTTGTGACCGATTTTTTGATTGGCGGTGGCGATTACGATTTGATTATTGTAACCATCAACCGGGTCGTCTCGTAGTATCATATTGCTCGGCGCCATATAAAGACCTATTCCAAATACATAGTCCACTGGGGTGCTGGCAGTCTGCAAAACGTCTTGATAATTCTGGATCGCCTTCTCCAGGTCCACCTTAGCTGAGATGGCGTCCTCAACAAGTGCCAAGAACTGTTTTTGCGCGTCAAACGCCGTTCCGACTCCTATTATAGAACTGCGAGTTTGTTTTTGCGCACCTAGTATAGCCCACACATATGTACGAATTGAATCATTAAGCCGACTAACACCGGCCTGAGTAAATCCAGTGCTTTTATCTAATATAAATGTACTCCATGCTATTCCAACTTTAGATGGTTGGTGTAGTGAAGCTGGATATGTTTGGTAGTAGGTTTTATCTGAGAATATATTAAGAAAAAAAACTTGGTCTTTTATGTATTAGGAAACTTGACGTGTACCTCATAGTACTGCTATCGAATGTGCCATCAACAACTTTTACATCATTTCCAGCTTCTTCAAAAAAGGGGTCCCCCATTGAATCGTTCTTGGTGTAAACTTTTTGTTTCCAATCACGGTTTGGGTCCACACCAAATTCGTTGGCTATTTTCTCAAACGCTCTCCTATCATATGTGTTAGATGTAGGATTCCATGCAGCATCTTGTGGTAGTGGAGGAACACGTAATTCTTTCAAAATCCTTCTAATAGTATAATAAACATGAAAGTTGTATAAGCTACTGCTCATCATGCTGTTACTTGGTTTTATGTGGTCTCCGAAAGAGACGCCACACCCGGTTGTGGCACACCACACGGCAAAAATTTAGTTGGTTCTGCCAGAACTGCATCGGAGTTGCCCGCCATCTGTTTACCCCATCCACCGTACTAATCTTGGTCACCCTATATTTCTCAAACATGTTAGTGAAATTTGTGTCGAAACCTAGGCCCAAACTGACTCTTATTTTAGGGTGCACAAGCTCACCAATGGTGTTCTTTTGAGCGTATACACCACCAACTTTATACTTTGCATTAGAATTAAAGCTAAATGCTTTTGTATCCATTGAAAGATATTATTATGTTTGCTACTATCACTAATGTTCAAAAAGGGAGTTGTGAACTTCAAAAATTAATAGACAACTGTTGCGGACAACGCCGGGTAGGCCTTAGATCAATCACCTTCACGGTTGGATGGCAGAATGTGGGGAAGAGCGAAGGGTTTTACTATGTGAAGGATGGACAACAATTAGGTGTAAAGCTGCCTCACGGACTGTGGGGAATAAGACAGCTCAAAGATTTTGTTAACTCAAGAGCTTGACGGTGTAATCAACCTCACAGTATCGAATGCTACCGGGCTCGCAACAATGACCATCACCACTGAGGTAGTGGTCTCCCCGGGGTTGGGTATTCAACTCGGTTTTAGAGAGATATACTCCTCAAACAAAGGAGTGTTTACCCCGGGTGAGTACGTCGTTGATAATCCGGTGGACTTCGCCTTCACGAAAACTCTCGGGGTGCACCTGGATAGGGTGAACACATAACAACACGGTAGACGGATCCCCCAGCACATTACTGAAAACTGTGCCCGCCAGCGACTGTTTCTATGGCGAGACTGTGACCTTAGACTTCCCACACCCCGAGTTGAAAGTTTTGGAATCGGGACATATCCACGAATTTACTGTCTCTATTCTCGATGATCAAGCGAGAAAGTTGAATAACTATTACCCGATTTCGGTAGTTCTCGAAATTTCCAATTGAGTATAGGTGCCCAATATTATAATTAATAATTTTGAAAAAATTAAGAATGAGTATATACGGACCAGGTAGTTCTTCCGATTGGGTGATAAATTCAAAGAATTTGAACCTTTGGAACCGGCAGAAGGTGGATTCATCCCGACAGAGGGCGACTTTTTAACTACTGGAAAAACCAAGGCCCTGATCAATAAAACTATATCGAAGGTCACAAACGGGATTCACAGGAGTATATCAGATGTTAGAGTAGAAGTGCTGACGGCGACTGCACAAATTGAGAAAGATCAGGCGGCTTATAAGGTGTTGCGCGAAGAGGACTCTCTCATCAGAGAAACGGAACTAAACGAACTAGGTGAAAAAATAACCAAATTTCGAAAAGAGAGCAGGTCGGATATTGATAAAGTCCGAGCAGACCGCCAGGCGGCCCTTACGTTGCGCTTAGAGGACTCTCTCATTAGAGATGCGGCATTTATCGAACTAGGTAAAAAAATAACCAAATTTCGAAAAGAGACCAGGTCGGATATTGAGAAAGCCCGAGAAGACCGCCAGGTGGACCTTACGGAGGCTTATAGGGTGTTGCGCTTAGAGGACTCTCTCAGAGAAGCGGTGGTTGCTGAACTAGACGGAAAAATAACCGAATTTCAAAACGAGTCCCGGTCGGGTGTTGAGAAAGCCCGAGAAGACCACCAGGCAGCCCTTGCGAAGGCTTATGAGGTGTTGCGCTCAGAGGACTCTCTCGTCGAGGAAGCGGCGGGTTGCTGGAAAACTAGACGAACAAATAACCGAATTTCAAAAAAGGGGGGTCGGGATTGAAAAAAGGCCCTGAAGGCCACCAGGTGACCCATTACGGAGACATATGATGCGTTGCGTCAGAGGACTCTCTCGTCAGAGAAGCGGCGGTTGCTGAACTAGACGAACAAATAACCGAATTTCAAAAAGAGGCCCGGTCAGGATTGAAAAAGCCCTAGAAGGCCACCAGGCGACCATTACGGAGACATATGATGCGTTGCGCTTAGAGGACTCTCTCACCAGAGAAGCGGCACTTACTGAACTAGACAAAAAAATAACCGAATTTCAAAAAGAGACCCGGTCGGGTATTGAGAAAGCCCAAGAAGACCACCAGGCGGCCCTTACGGAGGCTTATAGGGTGTTGCGCTCAGAGGATCGGACGGGGATTGCGGGATTAGGAGCCCGAGTGGTTGAATCTATCCGCGCCGTTGATGAATCACTTGTTGCGGTTGATGATAAAGTAAAACGATTCGTACTGAGCATATAACTCAAACAGTGCGCTTGCCGGAATAGTGCGAACATGAAAACACCAAAACGTGTCATAACAGTTTGGGCTGAGAAGCGGTCGGGGCCCATTGGTTGAGGGGCGCTATGAATATTCGTTCGGTGCCAAAGCGAGTAATAAACGTGGGGGATACGCTATGACAACTGCGGGTGAAGTTGTCCGAATGGCGGTCTGCTCGGTTAATGGTAGTGGTAAACCTGTGGGCGCGGTCGCGATAAATATTGTAGTAGATGGGGAAGAACGGGGGGTTGGAGTCACTAAAATCGCTGGAGATATTTCGACGATTGTTGCGTTCGCCGGTAATGATCGAATTAGACTTTCCCAAAGTAGTGTTATTAACTTTGTTACGAAAATCTGTGACCCAGAGAGTTCTTCCACTATTGTCTCATTGTTAATTGAACTTAATTTGTAAATATTAATATATTGAAAAATCATGAACGAATCACCGTATCCAATTGTCAATACCACTCCATCAACACCGTATCCAATTGTCAATACCACTCCACCAACACTGGATCCAACTCTCAATACCACTCCACCAACACTGGATCCAACTCTCAATACCACTCCACCAACACTGTGTACAATTAACGAAAGAAGTTCAGATTTTAGGTTGAATAATATCGTCGCTATGCAGGATATTTTAGTTAGAGAATATAGAAATAAAAAATATAAGCGCGCGGCGAATATGGCTGAAGCATCTAGTACGGCTCTGGCGAGTGTTTCTGTGTTGTGTGGGGCGGGGACAGCTGCAACTATATCCATCATTATAACGGTTCCTGTAGCGGGGATTTTATGTGCGGTGTCGGCCGTTTCTGGGTTGTTGTGTATGGTAATTAGGGCGTCGGGTGGAAAACTCGAGAAAAAATGTAGAAAACATGATAGAATATCCGTTCTCGCTAGGTCTAAGAAAAATAGCATCGACGTTATGGTGTCCAAAGCGTTGGCAGATAAGAAAATATCAAATTTGGAGTTTGAATCCGTAGTGGAAGAAATGGGGAGATATGAAAAATTAAAAAATGATATAAGAATCAAGGCGCGCGCCACCATGCCCAAAATTGAGTGTACTGATTGGGATAAATTTAGGGTAAAACTTGGAGATAAAGTCGGAAGAAATGTTACAGCACCATTGTGATATTTTATAAATAATTATATTGGTGCAGTAAACAAATTTACAACGGCGTTCCTATAAGACCGCTCGAGGTTGATGAAAAATAATTTCAGATAGCCCGTTTACATATCTTAGATAAGGAAAATACACTCGGCTATAAATTAATTAGTAGTTGTTTTTTTTTCAATAATAATTTTTCAATATCTTTATAAGCGATATCGTAGAAATGTACATTCGTAAACGAATCGTTGGGTTTTAATTTTTTTGTATAATACACCTTAGTTTCATATCTGATACGCATTATCCGTCTTAATGTTTGTATTTGCCTCTTGTATAGTTGACATAATTGCCGGTATAATATTGTAAATGTAACGTTTTTATCGGAGCGTAATAAATTACAGGCTACGCTCGTTTACTCAAAGTCGCTTACGTCGAAATCACCGGTTACGTCGAATTACTAGCACGGTCCCGTTTAAAATCCTATTATTTTCCATATAACTAAGTTCGGTTAAGTCAAATTTCGATAACTCAAATTTTCCGTTTATTCGAAGGTATATTTAGGTCCCGAAAACGTAAATCTACTGTATTTCACACTCGTTCAGTCGAAATTTCAATTTGCGGAGTTAAGTAGAAGTTTGTCACCTGCAGTTTACCTGATCAAAGTCGGGTATTCAGACCGTAGTTAAAGGTGTTTGCGTTGACACTGATTAAACAGGACTCCCGAAATGACCGTCGGTGATCATTAAGTGGTGAGCAATAAATGGCAACTATTTTAATTGGACTGGCATTAAATGCTTTTGTGTTTAATTTAAAACTGTAATTACATACAGTGCAACAATCGAAACTGGTGTGGATTCAGATTATACAGTATAGGGACGAAACATTGAATGGACGAGTTTTATGTTCTAAACATTATTAGTTTGTACAATCAAGTCTGGTCAGAAATAACCATTTATAATAGTGTTAAAAATCAGTATTTCTTGTTGTTTTGTGTTGTTTCCGTGTATAATTTATAAAAATAATTCATAAAATATTATGTTCTTGTTATTATTTATTTCATTGGTGAACTGAATATGTACATATCGCTACATGCGCATGTCACGTGTGCCACATCCGGGTTATCTATTAATTACACACAGACATGCATATGTGTATTTGTAAACAAACCGAAAGTGTTTAAATATGATTTGTCTTAGAAACAGCATTTAACATGTATCCATGTACATTTAATTGCTAAAATAAATCATATTTACTACTCAAGGCTACATCAGCAAGTAATCATTTGGTTCTAACTGTCAATAAAATAGTTTGTTGTCCGACAGGTTGCGTACTACGGATACGTCAAACTACGGTTAACTCAAAGTATTTTTGTATCTCCCTTCGAATTCGAGTAAGTGAGTGTGGCCTGTACACTGGTATTTCATGTATTCGATATCACCTAGTGTTCTCATTTTATATAATTTATATACAGGATTATAACCCCCGTAAGCTTCGTAAACTTCTTCAACACAATCATTAAAAACTTTCAATTCCAATTGTATTGTATTATCCATTTTCTCTAATAATATTGGTACTTGTTTTTTCTGTTCAATTTTCCAATTTTATAAAATTAGTTTGATAATGTTTTTTTACAGCGTTTTAATGCTGTAGAAACACCGTGACTTATTAGATCGATTCTATCTTTCTAACTGACTTTCCGATTTGAATTATTACTAAATGATAATACTTGCGAGCACGTAATCCCTTGTTAGCCATTCGATGAGTAGCCTGAGTGCCACCGCATGGTGGACATAGCAATGACTCTGCTTTGGTCCCTACCCCACAATGCCGACATGGGCGAGGCGAAACGGAACCTCTTCGCATCCATGCACGGTGATGTTTGCAATATTCGTAAATACCGGTGCGATGACACCTCTCGTGACTACCTGTCTTTAACCACGCACACTTAACTAGAACCATTATGTTGTATATATATACTGAGTATAACATAGGGATTCTTATCTCTAATAGGGTGTATCTTCTCATGTCATAAATATATGGTCTCGCGGTAGTAGTATATAAGAGTCATAATGATTACAAGTTTCTTGTGGAAGCCACCACACGTAGTGGGTGGCTTCCATATAAACTTGTATCATTATGACTCTTATATACTACTCCATGTGCTTTGCGGACGTGTGATGAGCGAGGATTTGTCACTGAGCGGTGGAGGACCATTCGAGCAATGTGTGCAAATCCGTGCAAGGAAACAGAAATTATGACACATTTACATGATCGTCAACATTTTTGACCCATCAAGTATTTGACATTGACCCTGAGCTTAGCGGGGGAGTAACGAACGTTGACTTGTCACAGGGCTGTAGATTAGAACGGTGCGTGTGTATCAGATAACATACATTATAAGACATTTACCTGAGCGGTTTTGTGACTTACGAACGGGACGGACGGACGGACAAGGATAACACTAAATCCACACTCAACTATCGTGGCGGGCCATACAAAAAGCCTAAAATCATACTCTGTATACATAGTCTGTTTTATGCCTCGACCTCCGTCACAAATGGCTGCGGTGTATTTGCGGCGGCCGTAATCCACACAATTTCCATAACCGTATGGTGGCCGCACGATAGAATACAATAGACATACGGCTATCTCAATGTTTTTGATCGCCGCAACGGCTTACCATTTTTTTAAACTAGACATTAAACTATATTTCGGAAACCGCAAAGCCGTAGGCCGCAACCCCGCCGCATGTAGCATCGCATGGTCACCGCACGGTGGCCGTGAGGTGACCTTTGCGATGGCTCCGTGAAGGTGAACCCAGCGGTTTTTTACCCTGTCTTGTTGTGGCCTAGGAGAATAAAATCGTACGGCAGCCCTAAAGTCACTGCATGGCCGCCGTACGATATGTAGAACATCGTACCGCCACCTCACGGTGACGTTGCGGCATATGTGAGGTGGCCTTACGATGTTCAAAATATCGCACGGCGGCCGTGCAGTGACTTTAGGGCTGTCGTACGATTTTCTAACGGCAACCGCAGAGCTGGCGGCCACCGTACGATCATCTTTATATGTACTTTCAGGAGCACCATCATATTTTCACTTTTGCTGGCATCTTGAAATAAATCGTTCCTTCAGTGTGGACTGATTAGAATGATAATGGCGAATTTACGCAGAGCCACGCACATACCCGTCGCAACAACGTCGTAAGGCCGTCGCAAGACCTTATGGGGGCCTCAATGCGCCCTTGTGGCGGTCTCACGGCGCCCTTGCAACAATCGCAGCTCCGTGCGGTCACCTAACTGAATTTAATCTCAGGACTTGCCGTGCAGTCGCCGTAACATTTGTGAACAATGCTATCGCAGCCCGCAAAGCCGTACTATTTGTCCCCATACCCCCCAATTAACGGACCCCCCCCCCCCCCCCCCCCCCCCCCCCCCCGCCCCCCCCACCCCCCCCCCCCCCCCCCCCCCCCCCCCCCCTGCAATTATTCCTGTAACCGCGCCTGCACATACCAATGAATGATGTGTTGAAATATTATGTAGAAGATATGGCCAGTTTGAGAAAGTGTTACGAAGTGGTTAACCGAAAATGTGACAGACGGACTGACTGACTGACGGACGGACGGACGGACTTACGTGACATCGGACGGACGGACGGACGGACGGTCCAAACACTATATGCCACCCGGCTCTTCGAGACCGGTGGCATAAAAACCTATCCATTTATAGTAATATAATAATGCAATCTACAACACATATAGAACTCATGCTATACGACCTTCAAATTATCTCCCCTGATTGTGATAAATGTTGTACAAACCCATTTATGCCGCAATAGTGACCATGGTAACGTCAAATATATTTAAAAACGCGGTTTTATACTGGCCATATCACGTGCTTAACATATTACACTAGAGAACTGTCAGAATAGTTTAGCCCCGACTTAATATATATAGAATTGCATCAACAACCATTCTCAGTTTAATTATTTCTCAATTAATAACTAAACAAGGTTTAAAAATGTTCGTGCGATAGGAGAATGAACTAGCTAGGTTAAATTAACCGCCTCATTGCCTCCTTCATTTAATGCACATATTTCGACTGTATGGCAGATATTAGTAAATTCGGAAACAAACGGCCAACGGTCATTGGCCTGCCACTTTTCGGTTCAAATGCCCGGGTTTGGAAGGTCCTCGAGCCAATTCCTACCCTTAAATATAAGATAAAAATGTTACGTAACGTTTGAGCCAATTCCCACCATTTAAGAAAAGATTGCATTTGGCAGGCATCACGCGTACAATACAACGTGTATCTGAATAACGATCTAGTAGCTCTGTATTCAAAATACCCAGCTCGGTATTCGACGGGTTTAAAAAAATATATCCGAATAACGATCTAGGAGCTCTGGATTCAAAATACCCAGCTCTGTATTCGACATTGTCTATAAGAAGGCGTATCTGAATAACGATCTAGGAGCTATGACTTCAAAATACCCAGCTCTGTATTCGATATTGTCTATAACAATGTGTTTCCTAATACCGATCTAGGAGCTCTGTATTCAAAATACCCAGCTCTGTAATCGATATTGTCTATAATAACGTGTATCCGAATACCGATCTACGAGCTCTGTATTCAAAATACCCAGCTCTGTATTCGACATTGTCAATAATAACGTGTATCCGAATACCGATCTAGGAGCTCTGTATTCAAAATACCCAGCTCTGTATTCGACATTGTCTATAACAACGTGTATCCGAATACCGATCTAGGAGCTCTGTATTCAAAATACACAGCTCTGTATTCGATATTGTCTATAATAACGTGTATCCGAATACCGATCTACGAGCTCTGTATTCAAAATACCCAGCTCTGTATTCGACATTGTCAATAATAACGTGTATCCGAATACCGATCTAGGAGCTCTGTATTCAAAATACCCAGCTCTGTATTCGATGTGCTTAAAACACATGTTTCCGAATAACGATCTAGGAGCTCTGTATTCAAAATACCCAGCTCTGTATTCGGTAATATCTATAACAACGTGTATCCGAATACCGATCTAGGAGCTATGGATTCAAAATACCCAGCTCTGTATTCGATATTGTCTATAATAACGTGTTTCCGAATACCGATCTAGGAGCTCTGTATTCAAAATACCGAGCTCTGTATTCGACAATGTCTATAACAACGTGTTTCCGAATACCGATCTAGGAGCTATGATGGATTCAAAATACCCAGCTCTGTATTCGAAATTGTCTATAATAACGTGTATCCGAATACCGATCTAGGAGCTATGATGGATTCAAAATAACCAGCTCTGTATTCGACATTGTCTATAAGAAGGCGTATCTGAATAACGATCTACGAGCTCTGTATTCAAAATACCCAGCTCTGTATTCGACATTGTCTATAATAACGTGTATCCGAATACCGATCTAGGAGCTATGATGGATTCAAAATAACCAGCTCTGTATTCGACATTGTCTATAATAACGTGTTTCTGAATAACGATCTAGGAGCTATGGATTCAAAATACCCAGCTCTGTATTCGACATTGTCTATAAGAAGGCGTATCCGAATAACGATCTAGGAGCTATGATGGGTTCAAAATAACCAGCTCTGTATTCGACATTGTCTATAAGAAGGCGTATCCGAATAACGATCTAGGAGCTATGGATTCAAAATAACCAGCTCTGTATTCGACATTGTCTATAACAACGTGTTTCCGAATACCGATCTAGGAGCTCTGTATTCAAAATACCCAGCTCTGTATTCGATATTGTCTATAATAAAGTGTATCCGAATACCGATCTACGTGCTCTGTATTTAAAATACCCAGCTCTGTATTTGACATTGTCTATAATAACATGTATCCGAATACCGATCTAGGAGCTCTGTATTCAATTTAACCAGCTCTGTATTCAACTTATAGCACGAAATAGCCACCCAACTCGTTATTCAATTTTGAATGTTGATCTACGATCTTCGATCTAAGTGCCAGCTTCACACACCTAAAATTCGGGCAGGTTTCCTGAAACAGACAGTAATCACGTTAACATGATTAAATAATAATACGAATAATATAATGTACGAGACAAGCATGTGATTTTGTACCTACATGTATGATCTAAGTTGATGCGCGATTTTGCATGAAAAATATTACAGAAACTTTGATATTCTTTTGTAAAAGATGTCGAATGTTGACGAAATGTTCATAGCAAACGCGGAATTGTCGTATAAAACAGTAATTTAAAACAGAAACATTCATCAACTTATTTTGCTCACTTACCGATACTCTGAGATATATTTAATGTATGTATATACCTTACTGCGTTACTTCAACCTGTTGCCACCGCCGTCATCGGAAAAAAGCTGCGCATACTAATGGGTGGCCCAAAATAACTTTTTGTAATCCACATAATTATGCGATGTCGATAAAGTAACTATAGTAACAGTTCATATGTAATACTAACGAATATATATGTAAGCATTTGTGAAGATTGAAATATTATTGATGGAGAAAAAGAGTTATTATAGGAATGAATGGCCTTTTTGTGGAATTTATCGGGGTATAAACTTGGAAAAGTCGCGGGAATACTGGACGAAGGCCGGAATGCCTCGTCCAGTATTCCCGCGACTTTTCCAAGTTTATTATAGGAATGAATGGCCTTTTTGTGGAATTTATCGGGGCTATAAACTTGGAAAAGCCGCGGGAATACGACGAAGGCCGGAAGGCCTCGTCCAGTATTCCCGCGACTTTTCCAAGTTTATATCCCCGATAAATTCCACAAAAAGGCCATTCATTCCTTATAATTCCAGCATTTGAAATAAATTGTTTATCTTCCGTTTTCTTAAGAATTATTTTAACTGCGCCTCACGGTTACGGAAAGTACTTCGGCGTGGGAGTTTACTGGGATATAAATTTTGAACAGAGACTTGCTACGGGCCAATCAAATGTTAGGAAATTGTGTAACTATTTTTGTGCTGGAATTATAACTAGATGGCCGCGGCCCGCATGTCGCGCCCGTCGAGGCATTTGATAGTACTAAAAAAATGCAAAGTGTTCTACACATACTACCTATTGTGAAGTTTGAAATTAATCGGTGAAGCAGTTGCAGAGATAGAGAATAGTAGGTTAGTGCCGTGAATGGGAACAAATATCTGGCAAGGCTCAGGAAACGGGATGGGCGAGGCTCTGCCGAGCACATCCCGTTTCCGTGCCGCGCCAGATATGTTTTCCCATTCACGGCACTAACCTACTATTCTATTTATCCCGTCAACATCTACAAATGGCTGTAAAATGCAAAAACAGTATTGACTGGATATCAAAAATGTTTCACGGCACCGTGTTTCACGGCACATACGAACTGTGTTGACGGCACCGTGTTTCACGGCACATACGCACTGTGTTGACGGGATAAATATAGTACATGTATACGTAAACTCTCTAACTTAAATAACAAGCTAGAAACAGAGCTCCAGATAAGCTTTGTGTCTAAAGCGTACTATACCCGTTGATTTCAAAATCATTGCGTATTTTACTTTTACAAATGGATTATCGATGTTCTTCATTACTGAATAGGGAACAAAGAATACAAACTATATAACAAAATTAAGCATTCACTTAATTGAGCTGCAAAAATCAAACACTGTTTGCTTTTTGCAGCTCAACTAAGTGAATTTTCAACTTTATGACAGTGTTTTCACTACTCAATTTGAAAATCAATGCGTATTTTCACATTGCTGTACTCTCACTGTTGATAATCAATGCGTATTCAGCTAAAATAATTGTGTAACATACGCCAATACGCACCTTATCTGGAGCTCTGCTAGAAAATGTGTTCATAGAACACGAATGCCCCCACATGCAGCCTTGATGATTAAAGGGCATCGGTATTATGAAGCGAATCCATAGACAGACAGTGTGGGCAAATATTGTTGAAATTGGTGAAGGAGTTAAGGAGTTATTGAGAAAACATTAACAACTTAAACGCATTTGCCTTACAAACAAGGTGAAAATAAGTCCCCAGTGACATTGGCCTTCGGTGTTCGGGCGTGGGTCGTATGCGAAAGAAAACACCATCCCTAGACAGACATTGTGGGCAAATATTATGGAAATTGGTGAAGGATTTAAGGAGTTATTGGAAACTTAAACACATTTGCCTTACCAACACACGGACGGACGGACGCACGACGCACGGACGGACAGGGGTAAAACATAATTCCCCCCCCCTAATAAATGGTGAGGGCATAAAACACTTTAAGGTAAATATCAAAGTAATTTGATCTTGACATTGGGCACAGGGGCCACACGGGTTGGGCATAGAATGAAAATATGGATGATGATAAACACACATGTGAAGTTTCGAGTGAATTGGCGAAGCGGTTTCAGAGATATAGTGTTCTTAAAACCATTAACCCAAATCCAAAAAATACTTTAATGATTTTGATAGTATACGGAAAACCGTTAACCAAAAAACTTTATCCAAAACCTTTAACCGCGGACGCACTTACGTACGTACTGACGGACGGACGGACGGATGGATGTACGTACGCCAAAGGGCCGACTATATCGCGCTGTCCGCAAGCGACAAAAAGTGTCAAAGTTTTTGGGCCACCCTGTATATGCCACCCTGTATATGCAAGTCAAACACTGCTAGTTATAATATAATTATACAGTATGTATGATATTACTACACATTGTATCATAGCCCAAAGACCTTCAGCATTATACACGCACCTGCTATAATTTCCAATACCAAGTTGTTGTTCTGTGTATCTAAAGGGGTGGAGCTTAGAATGTGGTGTAACTAAAGGGATGGAGCCTAATTTAATGAGATGCCGTGCAATAATTGCCGTGCGTGTATTTGAAACCTATGGGCACTTACACGCACGGCAATTATTGCACGGCTGTTCCTCTCAATGAAGGTACAGGTTATGATCACTCATTTGAACCCTCCTCTGAATTCGGGCCCACCTGGCAGCATTGACTCAAAATGAGAAAGGTTTGAGAAACTTTATTCAATTAAACCAATGTACTTTTAATAGCATTAATTTCAAAATTTCTGTAATGTAGCCTAGTTATACATGTTTATAGTTTATTGCTGTATATTGTTATTTGCGATAAAATGTCGTCGTCCGATTCCATTGTAGTTCACATATAACAAACACAGCCTACAACTTTGTTCCATGAAGTGAAATGACCGAATGATGTCAACAGGAAATGTGCCAGACAACGCGTATTTGACGATAGCAACGGCCTTCACGACGTAAACATGGCAAGTGAATGGACCCCCCACCCCACCTGTCACTAGAATTCTAATTGGATCGTGTCAATTCCGTGGCAGGTCGAGCGATCAAAAACGGCTCCTGTAATTAATGAGCCGCGCCCACATAGAATTGCGCATGTGCCAATTTTCCATATTTGGCAAATGATACAAATCAGTTAGATCATAAAATTGCACGTGCATTTGATTTAAACTCGGCCTTACGGCCTCGTTTAAATCAAATACACTTACAATGTTATGATCTAACTATTACAAGTTTGATGACTCACATGTAAAATTGCCCATCTACACACTTGTGCAGTGAAGAAAATGTGCATGTTCCGCATGAAACTATTATCATTGATTATCGTACGTGTAGTTGCATATTCGCAGGTTGAGTTAACCCATTCAACCAGACAGACCATTACAGCCAAAATTTGGCAAACACTGTAGATCCATATGAGCCGGCTCGTAACGAGCCGTCTCATCAGGATCTTCAGCATTTGTCAGTATTGTTAAAGGTACATGTACATGCCCATTCAGTATGCACAAACTGTTCTTTTAGGAATTAAATAAGTGTTTAATTGTGTCACTATTCCACAAGTTCTACAAATTACCAGTGCTCGCTATATTTTCTAAGATAAATCATTTAGTAACATTTAGTTTACTGATAACGACTAGCGGTGGTATCAGGCTATTTTCATATGCAAATGAGGCTTACTGTTTTTTAATTATTTATACTAATTAAATGCGTCAACGGAAAAAAATAATATTTGGACAGATTAAAAATTTGATCATTGCACACCAAAAAAAATAAATACAGAGAATAAATTGGGGAACTGCAACAATTAAAAAAAATTTTTTTTAAATAATTATTGAAAATTGTGTGAAACCAAAAATAAGTCAACACATTTTTTTTCGGCCGGATATTTTGAAAAAAATATTGGCCAGAAATTGTCGGTGAACATCACTTTTCTCAGGTCCGTAAATCTCATGTACACCTCCTCAAAAGACAATAATTGTATAATGTTCGTTAACATTTTTAAGGAAACGCGGTTATCGCCCATGATATAAGTGTGGACATTTACGTCTGATATAAAATGTATAATAATGCCAGTCATTACGTGTGGTAATGGTGAATGAATGTTTATTTTGCGAGAAAATGTCTCGGATAATGTCTCTGATATAAAGAACATGTTGTGCTTACTGAGTCAGCATGTACCTTTACTATCTAACAATAAATCAGCATTTTCTCATGAATTAAATAGTCCAAAAATTAAGCATGGTCAATCCAATGTTGGATATTGAGGGGGGTGAAATTTTTCGCCACGGAATTTCCGTCCTCAATGCTGCACATCAACGTTTCGAAACATATATTTGCAATCTCAACTCATAATCAAGCAGTTTGATTCACTGAGCCTGAGCTGTAGCACAGCTCAGACTACATCAATCAATCGCCTTGATTTCAAACACAACATTTAAGTATTTTGTAACAACGTTGGCAAGATTAGCGCGTGTATTACAGAAATAGTATACGTACCTTTTCGGTTTGCGTCGTAGCTTCCATGTTAGCAAGACGAGAACTCCAGTGGACACGATCCCCCCTGCCCATACCGGGTGGTCAGTAACGGTGTCAACTAGCCTCTGCATTGCATGTGTGTCAAATATCCAGATATATATATCGAACCGTTAACTTATTATATGTATCTGCATATAGCACACTCTTCCCATGGAGATATAAAAGCTACAGTGTTGTGTAGTGCAGTGTTATAAATACCTGATGATATTCGTGAACATAGACGAGGGGCGTTCAAAATGTTCCTACGCGTGAATGTATATTATTGAACCGACGGTATAGTGTAGCATCGCAGTTTGTTTAATCTAATATCATAGTGTTTACAAAGTGTTTATGAAGTTGTCAACACAATCAGCACGCTTGTACTACCATAATATATAACAGGGACGGATCCAACATTTGGAGAAGAACGGGGGGGGGGGGGGGGGACGGGGGACGTGGTTTGACCTATTTTTGAGCTTCACGAAGTTGGGCGAGTAAAATCCGTGGCGGAACGGGGTGTTGCAACCCGGAACCCCCCCCCCCCCCCCCCCCCCCCCCCGGAACCCCCCCCCCCCCCCCCCCCTCCCGATCCGCCCATGTATAATTATAAACCACGAGGATTACAACCCCGGTGCACCAGTGGCGAGGTGGCTCAATACAGAGACAAGAAGTTTATCAGAATTAATCCAAATATTGCGACTATTTCACGATATTTATTAAATTACAATCATTATTTCATTTTACAATAAGTGAAGCCTCATTCCCGTTATGAGGTAACCCGAAATGTCTGTCTGTAACGCTGTGCGACTTACAGGTAACCCGCAATTTCTGTCTGTAACCCAGGGCGACTTACAGGTAACCCGCAATTTATGTCTGTAACGCAGGGCGACTTGTAAGTCTCCCAGTGTTACAGACATAACTTTCGGGTTAAATATGAGGTTGCTTCGTGTCGGAAAGGTGCAATGTTTCTAATTACAAGTTAACATTTAATGTACATTCAGACTCAGTAATTAAGGCACAACATGTTCTTTATAAGAATTAAATAAGTGTATAATTGTGTCACTATTCCACCAGATCAAAAATTATGAGTGCCCGCTATACAGATATAATAATTTAGTAATACATGTATTTGTTTTATTGATAGCGACTCAAATGCAAATGAGGCATCATATTTGTTAATGTATATGAATTAAATGCGTCACCTCAGATTATAAAGTATGATAATTCCACATCAAAAAATAAATACAGAGAATAAATAGTAATGCCCGTTAAGCAAAATATTTAACAAACTTAAGGTTCGTGTCTTCGTCTCTATGCTGCTTGTTAATAAAGGAACTCATTTTTAGTTTTTGATTTCCGTCTCTGCACGGCGAAGAAATGAAGAAACGAAATGTTCCTAACAATCGCTGCATTATGTATATCAAGTATGTTAAATATTAGAACAGCCCTGCTGGTGTTATAACTGCATTAATTTATTCGCCTAACAATGGTATGGTGGCATATATCCGCCATAAACGTCCGCCGATAACGTGGTAGCGATGTCGTCTCAGTGCTATATAAGTATTGCATTAAGACCACTTACCTGTATTTATTGAGAAAGATTTCTGTTATGTATTTAACGTAATAACGTGGCAACTAAGTGGTCTCAGTACACCTTATTTATTTAAGAATAAATGTATTACTTTTTTATTATACTGAATTTATTACATTATCACAGCCATTTTGGCTGTGATAATGTAATAAATTCATTATAATAATTCTGCATACTTTTTTTCATCAAATATATGCAGCCGTTAGTTCTATATGAAATATTGCATTTCGTGAAAAATAAATGATTATTCCCTCAAAATACACGTAGCCAGATAAATATGTTTTGCAATTTTGGTGAAATAGGCTACTAGACTAAAGTCGTCTTAACTACATCAGTATCGCTTCAAGACGGCTTATTAAACTGTCAAGACGCAATATATCGGACGAACGAACGGAGCCCCTCAGGGGACATAGATTTCTTTTATTAATTCGTTCCCAGGAAATAACAATTCGTTCCCTCAATTTATTAATTCGTTCCCATTACGTAACAATTCCCTCAATTTAACAATTCGTTCCCACGATTTAACAATTCTTTCCCACGAATTAACAATTTGTTCCCTCAATTTAACAATTCATTCCCGCGAAATAGCAATTCGTTTTCATGATATAACAATTTGTTCCCACGATATAACAATTCGTTCCCACGAATTAGCAATTCGTTCCCACGAAAGAACAATTCGTTCCTCGAATTAACAATTCGTTCCCACGAATTAACAATTCGATCCCACGATATCGTGCGGACGAATTGTTAATTCGAGGGAACGAATTGTTATATCGTGAGAACAAATTGTTATATGTCACAGATGTTTTCGTACCGGTATTTACGAGTATTGCAAGCATCACCGGGCATGGATGCGAAGAGGTTCCGTTTCGCCTCGCCCATGTCGGCATTGCGGGGTAGGGACCAGATCCGAGTCACTGCTATGTCCACCATGCGGTGGCACTCAGGCTACGCATCGACTGGTTAGTAAGGAATTACTTCTCGATCAGCTAATGGAAGAAACAGTCGCTCCGACTGCCGACACGACTGAAACTGTAGGAACACCTGTCAGCACAACTGCCGGCACGGCTGCCGATACGGTCCCGAAAGAAAATGAAAACGCGGCGCGACGCTAGCGGCTAGCTGCGCTTGTTGCTGGGGTACAATCGGAGCATTATCTCGGTAGGCGTCTCTCAGTTTGTCACGTGGACAAGATGTCAGATGTGGAGGTCGGTAAAATGTATGCGCGATACGAATCAAGGTTAGGTGCGGAGATGACGAAAACTCTGACGAAAACGGCTATTCATGTGTACGCTACCGCCGTTAATATACATCTCTCTATACCAAACACCGCGGGGTTGATTCGCGATCTAGAGACTGACCCTTTTATAGGACACACTCTTAGAACAGCCTGCTGCTCAATTTATCACAAGTTTGGAATGTACTTAGCTCCGCTGACAACCGCGTTGAACACGGGTAAACACTGTCAATTTGTACATATATGCCCACGAACTATAAGCTCAGAAAATGATGATGACACAAGACGCACCCGCGAGAGTGACGGAGCCGGAATCACCGAGTGCTCTTCCAACGGCGTTGGGGGAACAAGCTCCGCATGAACAAGCTCCACAGGAGCAAGTACGACACAAAAACCCAAAAAGACTGGCAGCTGGGCGGGCAGCGGCTGCCACCCGAAAAGCTAAACAAGATGAAATACTCGCCGAGCTTCGAGAGACCAAACGGTCGTTATTTGTTTCAGCTGTTGAAACAGCAAAACGCCCGGTGGTTCCACATCCGAAGGCAGCCGTTTATCCCCTAACATGCTCCAGTTTGGAAGAGCAATCCCCGATTGGTGTAGCTCCTATCCCCTATTAAATAGAAATCTTCCCGTGGGTTGTTGGTGGTGGTCTGGCAGTTGTGGGCACCGTGTGTGTGTGGAAATATATTTCGAGACAACCCCCGACACTGTTGTAGGCGGTTCCGAAGAAAGTTACGAAACCGATTGCGCCCCATTTAAACAATGATCGCGATCCCTTTTATATGCAATAATGGCTTAAAACGATGGTAAACTGATAGTGAATGCGCTTTATCACGCCGTGGTGATATCTGACTATCGGTCATGCTCAACTATTCAAGATGATCTTCGGAGGGCCCTCTCCCAAATTGGACTTTACTACGAAAAACGTATTAAACGTGACCTTTAGTGTAGTGGCCCTTTAGTGTAATTTCGACCCGAGATTATCTAATTAAAGCTGGAATTCTACCCGCTAATATATGGAAATAAAATGGCTACGCTCGCATTAATAGTAGGTGGCGCAATCGTGAACGCATTGGCTTTCAGCGGTAGCTACTTTTTCTTCTCGAAACTGAAAAGCTCGGACGCGGATGAGGAGCGCAAGCGTCACGATTTAGCTGTAGAACAACTCAATAGCGCAAAGGAAGCATGGTCGGAAAAACGAATCAGCCGTCTGGACACTGGCTCAACGAAGATCTTCGACGCGAGAATCACGCCGTGCAAACTTTCCGGACCGTTGACGAAGCCATGCGCGAATGCGCGCGGGTACATCCGCATAAAATTCTCGCGCCGGTGGATCCCGAGCCCCAACTTTCAGATTTCTATGTACCGTCAGAGGCCCAAAAAGACCGCGATATCGCGTTCATCGTCGTGGGAATGGTTGCAACGGGTCTCGTCGGCTACTATATTCAATCCAGATTGAAATAAGTAATAATTATTTTAAACAAAATTTAATAAATAATATATATATATATAGAACGATGTTAGATGACGAACTTTATTACGTTATGATCGATGTAGGCTACACTGCCCTTAAACACCGCATAGCTGGTGCAAATAGCATGATTCGTCTGGCCCGAGATTCTCTCGAGACGTGGCGCGAGGACGAAAAAGCGGCCACCCTTTTCGCAAAGCGGATGTTAGATTCCTCCATCAACTCCCAATCGCGATTGGATGAATTAGATTCCTCCGAGTTCCTTTAGAATTTAACCTCCAAT
The DNA here is from genome assembly GCA_029237695.1 of Conchocele bisecta. NCBI lineage: Eukaryota > Metazoa > Mollusca > Bivalvia > Lucinida > Thyasiridae > Conchocele > Conchocele bisecta. Next base: position 9,077,254 of record CM055278.1, on the reverse strand, counting down.
CCCAATCGAAATTGGAGTTGAGGTTGCAGCGACAATCGCAATTGTACTTCCAACAAAGGTGTATTATTAACGACGCAGTTACTGGACGATCTGGCGAGGGCGTGTTGGAGATTGTCCGATCTATTAGAATACCTCGCATACGATGGACACGCACAATATTGATAGCAAACTATCGACTCGCCTAGCGCGCAAGCTAGCAAACACATACTTCAGCCCCCGCGGCTACTGGAAGGGACTCGCGGCCATCAAGAACCTCGCGGCGGCGACCAAGGTTTCCGAAAACGCCACCAAGGAATGGCACAACAAGCAGGCCATCTGGCAGATCTATTTGCCCGCGCCGCACAATATTCCGCGGCCAAAATTCGACGTGCCAGTGCCGAACGAAGTCCACCAAGCGGATCTCCTGTTTCTCCCTCACGATCGCGTCAGTCGCAAGACGTACAAGTACGCATTGACAATCGTTGACGTAGCGAGTCGTTATACGGGGGCTGAGCCGCTGGCCACTAAAGAGTCTAAGGAGGTGGCCGATGCTCTTTCCCGAATATGTAAGAGGAGTCAAATGGCCTAATCTTCTCCAGGTCGACCGCGGCCGCGAGTTCATGGGCGCTGACTCTCAGCTGTTGGCTAAACACGACGTTTCTGTCAGACGCGGCCGCTTCAACATCAACCGAGACCAGGGGATCGTGGAGCGATTCAATCGAACCCTGGCTGAGAGGCTGTTCGGACACCAATATGCCAAAGAGCTTGTAGACCCTCATACGCGATCGACCGAGTGGGTGACCAGGCTGCCCGCCGTGGTCTCCGCACTGAACGGAGAGGTGACCAGATTGATCGGTAAGAAGCCCGTAGATGCCATCAAGTCTAAACAGGTGGCGCACAAACCCTCCGCCGTCTCGCGCGGACGACCCGTTGGTTTAGCGGAGAAACGCCTTCCATCTGATGTTGGCGTCCGGTACCTCTATCAACCGGGAGAGCTCGAGGGTGGCCGCCGCCGCGCGACTGATCCCGTGTGGTCTCTCAATGTATATCATCTAGATCGATCTATTACCAAACCCGATGAGCCCATACTCTACTATTTGGATGATGGTCCAGCGCGCGGGTTTGTTCGCGAGGAACTTCTCGCGGTGCCTTCTGACACCGGATCGTCAGAGTCTTTAGTATTCTCCCCTTTTTTCAGAGTCCTTTTTTTTTTTACCTATCCTGTAGGCTCGTTGTGTACCCCGTCTTCCATCACTCTCCTCTTGTCGTAGTACGCCGACAACCCCAACTTTTTCTGATTGTACGTCTTCATCACACCGTTAACCATTCGGAATCCCCTGTTTTCCGCCATGTCCCTTCTTCCTTCGAGAGCACTCTTGTACCTCCAAAAAAGTCAGATCGCTCGATCTCTTCGACATCCCCTTGGCCGAGTGCTTAGTTTGTTCGTCACCGCTCACGTATTAACACTTGCTGCACAGAGCGATGGCTCTATCCCCTTCGAATTCCAGCTTGAACAGTCCCGGAGTTCTGTTGCTCCACGCGTCCCACGCTAACCACTCGGCCTTCTCCTTATTGAACTTTCTCTTCATCTTCTTTCTCACCACCTTCGCCAGCGTCTTCTCCGACAGCGCAAAGTACATGCTGTCAGTGTCTATCTGTATAAGTTCGAAATCTCCGCGATCCACGTACTTGTCCAAGAAGTCGTAGTAGAACTCCAGCATCCGGAGCTTGGCCAACTGGAAGACCGCTATGCCACACTGAAACGGTCTGTTGATCACCACTCGATTCTTCCTGCTCGATATCTCGTAAGCCTCCCCAATCTCCTCCAGGTCTTCGAACCACGCCGACCTCAGTGCCTGGTCTACAGTCTTCTCATTCTTCGTATATGTGGTATTCAGGTGTCTCTTTTGAGCCTCTATCAGCTTGCCACAACACGCGTTGCCAACCAGTTTAAATATCTCCGCCAACACCACCTTGCTCTTGTCGATGTCTCCCGTCCGTCTGGCGGCAGTGACCTCTTCCACGAACCATTGGAACGGTTTGCCGGGCGTATAGTCTATCACCCTATGCACCGCCTTGACGACCAGACCGTGCTCCAGATACCACTTTAGCAGCGGGGAGTATATGATCATCTTCTTGGCGGATAGGGCCCCAACGAGCTTTCTCTGCCCTTCGACCCTAATCCTCCCGGTCCTGGCCAGGTAGTCCTTCATGTGCTGCGGAACCTCGGTCTCATCGACTTCTCGATTAACGAACAACGGCGACATTTCAGAGAAATTGTCTCTCAACGTTTCCGGGACCTCTATATCCAACTCCGCAAATCCGAACCACTCTTCATTTCTGACCTTCCTCACGAAACGGTCTATATATGCCTGTCTTTCCGGGTCGTCACACGTCCATATCTGCTCCTCACCGCACGGCATGTCCTTCGACAGAGTAGATAGGTACAGAGCATTGGCGTCGTACCCCAGCACCGCCTTGCACATCTTCTCCTCCCGACTCCTCACCTGACCCCTGATCGTTGACCTGCCAGCCTCGGCTTATCTGGAGAACACTATGGACGGACCACCAACCAACCACTCCTTCATCATCGCGTAAGTCTCATCTTTCGGTGACCACAGCTCGGGCGTGTCCGCCTTCCCATCGATCGTCCCACGAAGTAGGTACTGAAGAGAAACACAGGGCAGAGACACAGCGTCCTTGAATATGTCCACGCCTCTCCCCCTGTAGAACTCCGTAATTTTAGTCAGAGCCTCCAGGAACGGTTCTACATCCAAGTCGTTGTAGTGTCGCAACCATTCATTGAACGTCTTCATCCCCTTTTCTCGGAATACCTTATTACACTCTTTCCACTCGGACAACGACAGTAGGAACTCACCCTTCAACTTCGAGTACCACTCGGGACAGTCTGGCAACCCCGGATGGTCGAGCTTGTCCGCGCTATCGAATCACTCGTACGGGAAGTGAGACTTTACCGTTTTACAGTCGTACGTTTTAACCCACCGGTCGTACGTGGTACCGGGTCCTAGATACTGGATGATGTCGAGAAATCTAAATTCCGGGGTAAACAGAAACATCGTCGTGCTGGCTCTCTTTCCGACCATCACCTTATTCACGGTGGCCGCCAACTTCTCGACAAGGTACCGCTTGATGAGATTCAGGTCGTACCTGCTGCAGTTGAACCCCACCACCGGGACTTGGTCGATCCACGAGACGATCTTCTCTCGCTGAGGTTTCGACAGCATCTCTATGTCGGTCGGCAGATACTTCTTCCTAACCCCCTCCCTGATGTCATTACCTCTCCTCTGCAGCTCGGTCACGAACTTCTCGACCAGAGTGTCGGGGTCTCGTTCGCAGACCCTCGTGCATCGTATTCCCCAACGACACCGATATAGGGACGTGCTCGACCTCGAAGGTCAGGTCGTTGGTGGGTCGCGTGGTTTTCGACTTGTCGAGATACGCCTCGAAGTCGTAGACTATATCGTGAGGATACATAGTCATCTCCTCCTGGCGCGGCGATTGTGGATAGTGGGTATTCATCTCATTCATTCACTCGCACTCCCACATCACCACCAGCTCGAAACCCGCCTTCCTTATCTTGGTGTCTTGGATTTTCGTCCTCTGGTACAGCGATCTCGCGTTACCTCTCATGCAATGCGTCGGAAACCCGTGCCAGTAACATCCGTGAAACTGAAACACGGTCTTGGTCTCGTGACAGTAGCCATCGACCGGATCACCGGCCACCCACCTCTCCCCGCCGTGACCGCATCTCGCGCGTGATGTATGTGTTTTCCCACCCTCTCCTCTTCTCTGCTCAATCATTGAATCGACACCGCGCTCGCTGACCCATTGGGATAGAACGCCTTCTCGTATGCCGACTGCGTTCTCTCTACCCTCTTACCTGGACATGTCGCCACGGTATTCCCACCCATGCAGGTGGTCGCGTGCCTATGCATGTTACACGACTTTGTGAACCGTTGTTGACATCCGGAGCACCTGTACTCGTTCGTCATCTTGCTGAGGTTCGTTATGAGGAACGAGTAACCTCCAAAAATTCCTATCGTCATTGTCTTCTCCCCAACCGCGTCGTAATTTGCCGGAGACTTCATTAGGTACCACACTCCATTGGCGGTGGGCTCGTACACGCGAATGCCCAGCTTGAAATGCTCTTCGACCTTCTTAAGATCGTCCAGGGGGATTCCCTTACTACCCGGTCCCTTATCGTGACCGAGGTATTCGCGAGCCAGAGCTCGTGCCTTCTCACAACAGCGGTCGGGTCTTCCTCCACGATGGATGGCTATGCACCTAAACAGACACAAGTAGTCGTCGTACCTGTCGGGTTTTTTTCCATCTCCCATGAGAGGTTGTTGCGCATCGATGATCATTTTCACCTCGACCGATATCCAACGAACGAAGGTCCATTTTGTGTTTGGTCTATCGACTTTGTCGATGTCCATTCGACCTCTCTCTCTATCGGATATCCAACTCTCGGCTTTGGCGATCTCGTTTATCCACGGACTACCCTTTGATTGTTTGTGATAGATCATCGTGTCGTCGGTCTCGATGTTCCTAATACGATACGAGCACGAATACCTCAGATAACACGCCGTTGTCATCTCTGGGCGAATTTTATTCATTATGCGATTAGCGATCTCCCCGTATACCCCCCTCTCAAAGGTCCATACTATCTTCCTCCTACCTATGTCAACAATTTCCCTAGCTTCGGCACCAAATCTCTGGCGAGCTCTCTCCTACTCTTAGGAGGTCTCCCCACCAGGCCTTGATAAATATTATTGTAGTACGCTTTGCATAGTGGTTTTCTGCGCGCACTGGGATCTTCTTTTACACGCTGCGCGTAAGCGGTGGCACGCAGACTGGCCGTCGTCTCGTTCTCCAATTTCTCGGAGCGTTTTTCGGGGTCGTCAGGCAGTCGTCCGGTCGAAACCGCACGCCGTAGCCTCTCCTCGTAGACGACGGCTCGCGCGTCACTTATCCTATCTGCTATATCTTTCTTCAGTCTCAAACCTCTTAGGGAAATTCCCCAAGTCTTAGATTGCGCTCTCATTTGCTTTATGGTAGGCATTATACTGAGTATAACCAATATATTTTTTATCTCTAATAGGGTGTAAGTAAATTTATATTTGTGACAGATTGTTGTAATATACTGAGTATAACCAATGGAATTCTTGTCTCTAATATGGTGTAAGTTGCCGATATTTATGACAGATTGTCATATATATACTGAGTATAACCAATGGAATTCTTGTCTCTAATAGGGTGTAAGTTGCCGATATTTATGATAGATTGTCATATATACTGAGTATAACCAATGGATTTCTTATCTCTTATAGGGTGTATTTCACCTTATCGATTATTGCGCAACACTACCTGGTGTTTCATCTTCAGGTTTATATTCAGTAACAGTCTTCGCTTCGTGGTCGTGTGGGCCAAGGCGCCACTCTATGGAGACGTGGGTTGTGAGTTCAAATCTCGGCTGGACCTAAAACTTTTTTTATTTTTTATTTTTTATCTTACAACTGCATGTCAACGGTGTTCCTATACTTCCGCTCTAGGAAATATATGGTCTCGTGGTTGCTGAAAAATATTGTTCCATTCTTCTCATACATACCCGCCGAACAGTGAGGGAAAATCCAAGTAGTATATAGGAGTCAAACATGATACCACCTCCTGATGGGAGGCACCGCGCTTAGCGGGGGGCTTCCATCAGTAGGTGGTATCTGTTTGACTCTTATATACTACTGATGGAGTATATTGATAATGGAGGGAGTAAAAAACTATTTTTTAGCTCATTTCTTTCTTCTTGATTTATTGATGCTTTTAGGCATATTTAATGTATTTATAGACCTCGGTCCGTTACTTCAACCTGTGGTCTGAACCACTATGGAAACAACTGAACAATTCTGCTACGCGTATCCAGCATTACAATGTGTGTGAGCCACAAATAGTAAAGCGTACGGTTAGAAATAGGACAACGTCAATTTATTGCAATGACGCAACTATTTCAAGTGTCAAAATCCGATGTGACGTTGGTAAATTTAAGCGTAACTTTGAGACTATCTCCTAATTAGGAATTATTATCTCCTAATTAGGAGTTACTATCTCATAATTAGGAGTTACTATCTCCTAATAAGGAATTAGTATCTTCTAAGTAGGAGATAAACATAGTTTAGCATTGGCACCAGGACGCTTCCATACTTATCTGCTGCTGGGGAGTTAAATACGTATCCTTTTGTTGTCAAGAACAGTCATTATTTGTATGAATTGTATGATTGATTGACTGCCGTATTCGGCGTTAGTATATTCATATGTGTGGCCACGACTGCCGAAATGGGGCTTATGGGATTTATGGCCATGGCCAGTGTAGCGCCGGATCAAATAGAACGCCCCTATGCTCAATACATGTAAATCCAATAATTGAATATATTGCGTGTTAGAAGCATGGTGGGTGCTTCATTATGGCATAGTGAACAATGCAGATCCTATACTGGACGCAAGACCCACAAGACCAGTTTCTCAGTGACAACGACATTTAATGACGTTGAAGGTTGACACAAAGTTTGAACTTATGTGGTATTCTGTGTAACGATATCTCAATCGTACTGTGACTATCGTTCAGCGTTCAGCATGTTGTTGTTCATTCAGATCGTTAACGATGACTTACCGGAATTCACACCGGCCATATAGTGATCCGGTGTAACAAAGTGAAAGTGAAAGGGTTTAACCTCCCGCCAACAGTTAAGGTCATTTAGAGATGGGACCACAGTTGAAAGTCTCATCCGATAGACCAGTGGGATGGAAATACTTTGAAAGTATGTGCTGATGCCCTAGGCGAGGTTTGAACCCACAACATACGGATTGGAAGTCAGGTGTTCTAACACCTAGGCCACAACTCATTTCCTGGTGAAACAAGGGTACCCGATACTAAATCACGACACTGTATTTCAGTGTTGATATTGTATTATCATTCCAACGCTGATCGTACGGTGCTCCCATATAATGTCGCTGTGTACGGAGCCCCGCTGGGAACATGGATTTGTTTTATTAATTCATTCCCACGAAATAACAATTCGTTTCCTCGATATAACAATTCGTTCCCACGATATAACAATTCGTTACCTAGAACGAATTGTTATTTCGTGGGAACGAATTGTTAAATTGAGGGAACGTGGGAACGAATTGTTAATTCGTGGGAACGAATTAATAAAAAAAAAAATTATAAGTCCCCTACGGGGCTCCGTAGCTCTAACTAGATACTTTTGGGATTATGGGTTTTGGGACCAGTGTAGATCCACAACCGCCTGTGCATCCATCTCATTTAGGTGCATTCCCGTCTGTATATGACCTTTCTGGTAAACGGGAGTAAATCCTCAATTATCAGTCTAAACGGCCGTGGGTTCAAGCCACACCGGCCGAAGGTAACCCACACATCTTCAGTTCACGCAGCTGTAAATGGGCACTGGCTAATTACCGGAGGCCTTAATTGTATTTGAAAGTGTATGTACATGACATCAAATAATATACAGTCAACATATGTACACTGTAAGTCCCCAACAGAGGTCAGATGTAGATAGACAGTGCATTTTCGACGCCAATTACGGATAAATGTCATTGATTTGCCAAACCATTATCTACGATGTAATGTATAGGATAACCCTTTCATCAACACATACCTCTATAGCGGTGTTTGCAAACAGTGTGAATCCAGATGAGCCGGCTCGTAACGAGCCGTCTCATCAGGATCTGCACTTTTTGCTGGTACATGTAATTTTCATAGTTTTAAGAAAACAAAACGACTGACTTTTCAGAAATGGATTGGCCGGAAAATTAAGATATCACTGTCAATTCCAGTTAGCTAGGGGTGAAACAGTTAAACATGTACTATACTAAAAATAATCAAAGTACTGAAAGTACTGAACATAGGGTACTACAAGATTAAACTAGATTGATTGATTGTTGGTGTTGCAGTTTCATTAACCCTTAAAGGTACATGCCCACTCAGTAGGTACAAATGTTATTTACATCATCTCAGACATTTCCTGGCAAAATAAACATTCATGCGCCATTATCCCACGTACTGATTGGTATTATTATACATTTTATATCAGACGTAAATTTACACACTGATATCAGGGGCGATAACCGTGTTTGCTTAAAATGTTAACAGACATTACTATTTAATCTCTGTATTTATTTTATGATGTGCAATGATCATACTTTAAAATCTGTCGAAAATATGATTTTTTCAGGTGACGCATTTCTTTAGTATAAATAATTAAAATATATCATGCCTCATTTGCATATGAAAATAGCCTGATACCACCGCGCGTCACTATCAGTAAAATAAATATTACTAAATGATTATATCTGTATAGCGGGCACTTGTAACGTTTAGAACTGGTGGAAAAGTGACACAGTTATACACTTATTTAATTCCTATAAATGACATTTTACTGCTACAGTATGTACCAAAACATTCAAAAACATTACAGATTATGCATAGCAATATCAGAAGGATACGGTAACACATATACAAGACATCATCAATTCAAGTATAAATGCAGATTCCAGATATCTATGATCATTATAGATATATTGAAAACTGATTGAAGAGCAATAGTTACAAGAATTCCCCCACGGAAGCGGTGTCGCGCCTGAAAATGCCTTGTCGGTACATCGCCATGTTTACTTCTGTTTTGTGAATGAAATAATTGGCCCCGGATCGAGTATATTAAAACATACAAATGACGTCATTGGGGAAACCGCTGACAAAATGTTCAATGTATGGAAGCCCAAATTTATTTTCTTCGTATTCGTACTTGCATTAATATGGGTATTAATATACGCTGGATGTGTTATACTGTCATTAATTTGTTCCCCGACTGTAATTTATCACTTTAAATACTGACTTATTGACCCCCTTCCCTGAACGTAGAATTGACACTCATGTTGGCGTGTATTGGCCACCATAGACAAATGTCAATCCGGCCGAATTCGGGAATGTCACTAAAATCCGCTGTAAATCCATCGATAGAATGAGGATTAAACATCAGTTAGACCCACACGTGCGAGATTTGTTTCGCACAGGTGTCGGGTGAGTTTAAAAATAGACTGTCGGAAGGTCAAACTTGATGTCGTTTGTGTGTTAAACGCGTCGCGTATTTCGGAGAGTATTCGGAGGGGAGTTAACTCTGCCGAAAACTATATATATAGCCTGTTACTAGTTTTTCATAATATTATGTTCAATTAGCGGTTGCGTATGACAGTTAAACGTTGAGTAACACAATGCATTTTGTTGTTATGGTTGCTCCAAGATATCACTACGGACCATCTCATCGAGGGGGGTCTGGGGCGTGGCTAACTGTCGGAGGCGATCGCAATACATAGGTTTACCCTATGTGAAAAGGTGCTGTGTTTATTTTGTAGTAACTTATCCTGCTATGATGATATCCAGTTTATCACATCGTCGTTCCAATATCGGTCATATTTTTCGTCAATGGCATCGAAAACTGCTAGAAATGTCGGAACACATGCGGAATTATTGTTTTGGAAATCAATATCTGCGAAAAACGTCATGTAAACGTCGATATTTAAAGGGAGATAATTCGCAAGGCCCAGTTAATATTCAAGGTGCATGCCCACTCAGTAGGCACTAAATGTTCTTTATATTAAAGACATCATCTGAAACATTTTCTGGCAAAATACACATTCATTCGCAATTACCCCACGTATTGATTGGTATTAGTATACATTTTATATCAGACGTGCCTGATACCACCGCGCGTCACTATCAGTAAAATAAGTATTACTAAATTATTATATAACGGGCACTCTTAATTTTAGAACTGATGGAATAGTGACACAATTATACACTTATGTGCATGTACCTTTGCAACAATCAGACTAGATACATGCACCTACCATGTTTATCACCAATATAGCTCCTGATCTACTGTTTGAGGAATTATAGAGAATAGTAGGTTAGTGCCGTGAAAATATCTGGCAAGTCTTAGGAAACGGGATGGGCGAGGCTCTGCCGAGCACATCCTGTTTCCGTGCCGCGCCAGATATGTTTTCCCATTCACGGCACTAACCTATCCCGTCAACACCTACAAATGGCTTTAAAATGCAAAAAAAGAAATAACCCCAGTCACCGCACATATCCATACGCAGTGATTAGGTCGTATTGACAGGATATCAAAAACGTTTCACGGCACCGTGTTTCACGGCACATACGCACTGTGCTGACGGGATAAATTACGTTATTATTACATTATTATACAGAATTTTGCGAAATAAAATTGATGGCAAAATAAATGAGGCGCATGCTGATCTGGGTTCTACTAGCAGTAAACTCGATAAGACAATTGTGTCAGGCGGCAAAGACTCATCTAGACTGGTCGATTTTTAATTGATCGATCGAATGATTTAATGCGGTTTTACTATCGTTTAACAACAAGGTCATGTCAAATGAGAACGATCTACAGGCAACACATTAGGTCATATTAGGTTCTTTCTCTGTCAAGCGTCCGCGTGCGGGTAGGTTTTGAGAACGGTTCTGTGAAAACAAACACATTGTGTATGCTATTTTACACTATTTACTGGTGAAGTAATATGAAAACTGATTCACACCCGTTATCCGGAGATACGCAACTAGGGGAGGAGAACATGGAAAGGGGAACGCACAAACTAGTGGGAATTTGGAGGGTTTGTAAAATTAGCTAAAACAATATATTTTATGCATGATCAGAACAATGTGAGCTTGCAACGTTGAGGAAGAATGATTGAAGCACATGTAGCAAAAATATTGAGCTCGAACGCCGTCGTAAAAGTTGAAAATTTATAAATTCAATATAGGATTTTATTTTATTTTTGTCATTTTTGTTTAAAAAATCGTCTTTCCTGCACCAATCGTATGCTTTTCAGCACTATCAGGCATACAGTTATGTTTGCTGATCATTTACACTGATACCTTGAAAGCGACAGCGACCAGGATCTTCTGAGAAAAAAATGGCGGCCGTTTTATGCACCGTGGTATAGCGCAAAATGGTGCACAAAAACTATGGGACTGGAGGACACAAATTGGGGGACGAGTGCACACAAACTGTGGAACGCGCTGCACAGAAAATGCCAATATACGTGGGTTTTAAGTTGCAAATTCACGTATGTATTTACAAAAATATATATTTGCAGACGAGGACCCACGAATATTTACGCAGGGGCCGGTCCAAATGTGTATGTAAGGAATTTATGCAAGTTTTTAATCAATATTCACCACAATTATGCATTGTTTTAGTAAGTTCGCTGTTCAATGCAGGCTTCTTTAGCAGCGCTCGTTTATTAATGGGCGAGCAGAGCCTCATTTCGTATGCAATCAGTAAACCCGTTTAATACATATCACACATTAAACCATAGGTCACCACCTAAACTCGCACCACACTTCGTTTATAACTTGAAGCACGGGGTTTGGGAGAATCAACCATGCGGAACTGAGTTAACCATGCTAATCGATGACCAGGCGAAGTAGTGCAGCCAAGGTCAGGGCCGGATCCTGGATTTGGAGAAGGGGGGGGGGGGCGTGGGTGAGGGGGTATGGGGGTCCTCCCCTAGAAAATTTAGAAAATTTCAGTGTCTCTGATGCATTTTCCTGGCATTTGAGAACAGAATACTGATAGCCTTTTCTAATCTGAATAAAAAAAATCATTGCTTCGTCAAAAATAGGGGGGGGGGGCGTACGCCTCTCACGCCCCCACCCCCCTGGATCCGGGCCTGAAGGTGCAACTCAATCTTATTATCATTGGCGTTAGCAAGACGTTTGGCAATGATAACCATAATGAGAGTGTCCTGTGTATTCTCGAGGCAGATAGCGACACATTCCAGTCGGAATTATCCCGGAATAAGGACCGACTCTCATTGCAATTGAGATACTGCACAGTCCGTCAGCGGGCTGCAAAACACACATAGAGCACCCACCGCACAAGTTTAAGAACTTTCCACCGGTAAAGACAGTGATGCTGGAGCGCGAGTGGCCTAGGGTGTAGCGAGATGGACTGTGGATCGGAGGTCCCCGAACTGCGCAGGTTCGAGACGCGGTCGGAGCCGGCGTGTTGTGTCCTTGAGCAAGACACTTTGTGGTGGTGATCGTGTAAATATTTTACACACATGTAATACATGCATGGTGACTGTCTAGATGTAACAATGTACACAGATAAGACGTACCGCAGTTACCCTTGGTGATGGGAAATAAAGAGATATCTCGCTAGGACGAGGGTGCTCCGAGGACACCGGAGGAATATATATACATACAATACAATTGCAGTGTTACTTAGTATAAGTATGGTGTGTATATGTTGTATATACACATCACGGTGCTCTCCGACAAACAGTGGGTGCTACAGAAACAACAACGATTGCGTCACAAACATTCTATGACGGACGGAATGGTCGTAGGACGAACGAATGCACTTGTGAATCGATGGATTGGTTATCGCGGACAAAACTTTATGGCGACCCCCCGAAATTCTGCGGATGAAATCATGTCGACTTGTCGTATGCCGTGCAAGCTTGCTGTGGTCTTTCTCCGGGTACTCCAGGTTTCCTCCGAGTTTAGGTGGTGACCTATGGTTTAATGTGTGATATGTATTAAACGGGTTTACTGATTGAAATACGAAATGAGGCTCTGCTCGCCCATTAATAAAGAGCGCTGCTAAAGAAGCCTGCATTGAACAGCGAACTTACTAAAACAATGCATAATTGTGGTGAATATTGATTAAAAACTTGCATAAATTCCTTACAGACACATTTGGACCGGCCCCTGCGTAAATATTCGTGGATCCTCGTCTGCAAATATAATATTTTTGTAAATACATACGTGAATTTGCAACTTAAAACCCACGTATATTGGCATTTTCTGTGCAGCGCGTTCCACAGTTTGTGTGCACTCGTCCCCCAATTTGTGTCCTCCAGTCCCATAGTTTTTGTGCACCATTTTGCGCTATACCACGGTGCATAAAACGGCCGCCATTTTTTTCTCAGAAGATCCTGGTCGCTGTCGCTTTCAAGGTATCAGTGTAAATGATCAGCAAACATAACTGTATGCCTGATAGTGCTGAAAAGCATACGATTGGTGCAGGAAAGACGATTTTTTAAACAAAAATGACAAAAAAAAATAAAATCCTATATTGAATTTATAAATTTTCAACTTTTACGACGGCGTTCGAGCTCAATATTTTTGCTACATGTGCTTCAATCATTCTTCCTCAACGTTGCAAGCTCACATTGTTCTGATCATGCATAAAATATATTGTTTTAGCTAATTTTACAAACCCTCCAAATTCCCACTAGTTTGTGCGTTCCCCTTTCCATGTTCTCCTCCCTAGTTGCGTATCTCCGGATAACGGGTGTGGATTGGGGGAATTGTCCAAGTATTAAATCCGTTCATGAATGTCCACTAAATGAATTTAATAAGAGTATTTTTTTCATCTTTCTTTTTCTAAAGTTTGCTGGCTGAAATTTAAATGTATGCTAACAGCAAAGGGTTGAGGAAGTTTTATCATAAATTTACCTTCGTATTTTTTTCAAGACCTTCTTTGTTTTTACAGGAATTGTGGGTATGTTTTGGTCAACTGGGTGGACGCTTAAAGCCCCTATACGGCTCAAGTTGCCGAATTTGGCCTCCTGTTGGGTTTTCCCACACATAAATCCAACAGGTTTCTATTTACACACACTTTGAAACTGTTTGCATTCATTTTGGTACAAAAATGAGTTTGTAGGCGATGAAAATATCAATGTTTGTTGATAAACAAACAGCAGGTGCGCGTTTCAAGCCCGATCGATTTTCCGATAGACGCTCGGGTCAACTCCTCAACTGCCCGATTCGCGGCCGATGAATTCCGATAGCCGGAGTTTATCGACTCGCTTCCGAGCCGAAGCCGTTGGGTTACGGAAATGAAATTGTCAATATTGACATTTTGCACTGATTGGTAGACAAAACAAATTTTCGTTGTCTTTACATTGCGATTAAGATGTAAATCTCAAGACTTGAGATGTATCTATTAGGCAGTATATGTTAGTTTTGTGTACTAAATCAGTTGCCAAACATGTTTTTGTGTTTGAAAAAATCGGAAAATTGTAATACTGAGCCGTTCAGGGCCTACTCTTAAGATAGCAAAGATATGGTATGGCCTTACTTGTATGTACTTGAATTTGACGTTTGAAGACTATGTAAGTTACACCCACGGCACTTCATATGAGTACACACAAAGACATCAGGGATGAATGAGAGGTGACGCCTTGTTGTAAAGCGGATAGCCAAATTGTTTATTTTAGACATTTGAATAGCTAGCCAAGCGCGAAGGTTTGCGTGGAGTAACTCTCCACGTAAACCCTCGCGCTTGGCTAGCTATTTAAATTAGTTAGTTCGTTTATTATATTTAATGGTGGGAAATGGCAGACCACGGCCAAATCAGTGATACAAGTATGGTCCGAGGTGATCATACATCAGGTCCGATTTGACGATGGTGCAACTTAACCACACAGTTGGTCCGACTTGACCGTGGCCCGACGTGAGCGTATTCGCCACTCAGCCAAAGTTGTGACTAAATGTCAGTACTATTCACCGTTAAAATATCAATCCTTCAGGATGGATTATACGTTTTTTTTATTAATTCGTTCTCACGAAATAATAATTCATTCCCACGAAATAATTTGTTCCCTCAATTTAACAATTCGTTCCCACGAAATAATAATTCGCTCCCACAGGAAAGAATTGTTAATTCATGGGAACGAATTGTTACATCGTGGGAACGAATTGTTAATTCGAGGGAACGAATTGTTAAATTGAGGGAACGAATTGTCATTAACGAAATGTTAATTCAACGGAACGAATTGTTATATCGTGGGAACGAATTGCTAAATTGAGGAAACGAATTGTTAGTTCGTAGGAACGAATTAACATTAACAACACAAATCCAATACCCCGTAGGATTCACCGTTCAGATACACATAAACAGCAAGGTGCATGATCACGTGGTTACAACAACAACAACGTCGCCCACTCCAAAGTAAGTATTCTTTGATATTTTCCTTAATATGCAACGGATTTTGATGAAATATGGAGCAGCAAACGCGTCTTCATGAGCTGCATTTGGTGGTCTAGGGAGTGTGGCACAAACATATGTCGTTTTTGCGAAGAAATGATTTCCGGAGACACGGAAATCGATTCTTCGCAGAGACACGGAAATCGATTCTTCGCAAAAACGACAGAAGTTTGGGCGAACATACAGAGACCACCAAATGCAGCTTAACACGACGCGTTTGATGCGCCATATTTCATCAAAATCCGTTGCGTAATAAGGACACTATAAAAGAATACGTACTTTGAATCGGTACTTGTTGTTGTTGTTAGTACCACGTGATCATACGCATAAACCATGTCCACCATCATATTCTCTTATAATGGAAGGTCGTCATAATCCATAACACATTCGTTTGTATATAGAACACATGTCATACTGCCCAAATTGTACGGCCATAAAAGCAATTCAAAAACAACATTTTTGTCGATAATTAAATTAAAGGAAAATTTAAGAATGAGCCTTCTTTTTGTTTCGTGAAATTTGGTCAAATATTGATTTTATTGCGCAAAAAACAATTTCCACATTCTAAAAAATTCACTCTGTGAAGATGTCTATGTGGATTTACCCCAAAAGACATCTTAACAGAGAGATTGTTTTATAATTTCAGAATTACTGGACCGATTTTTAAAATTGAATTTGTTTTGTTTCTTAGTTAGATTTCCAAGCTATCTAGTCAGGTTTCGGAGTCAATTTACATTTGTTTTTTGACTCCTCCTACAACTCCTCTACCTCTTTTTCCCCCATGTTAAATTCCCATACAGAAATCATTCTTTCGTAATAAAATCAATATTTGACCAAATTTTCACGAAATAAAATGAAGGCTGATTCTTAAATTTTTGACAAAATTTAACATTGTCCAAAAACATATTGTTTTTGCATTGTCGATATAGCCGTAACATTTGGGCAGGTTTCGTGAAACAGACAGTATGCCATTATACGTAATGTCAGGGCCTACCAATTTTGACAATAAGTTCACATAAGTGACTGAATGGTGATCAGCCTAGAACCTGATCAGACTGCGCGGATGCGCAGGCTGATCAGGGTCTATGCTGGTCACATATAATCATTAGGTGATTGGTCCTCTTGCACGTTATGTCATTATGATTACACAGATTCTGAAATAAAGTTGTAATTACAATGTATACTGAAAGAAACAACAACAACACAACCACAAACGAATACCTGTCGCCGTGGCCTAGTGAAAAAGTCACCCGCCTCGCAAATGGACTGCTGTGGCCGGTTGGTGAGCCGCCGGCTAGTTAAATGTAATGGTACCAATTGTCTTCCCATCTGATTCCGCGCATAAAGGATAGGAATTGGGACGTACTGCGTGTTCGATTGAGTATCTCAAACGTCACATTGACTGGTCCATTTAATAGGGACGGTACTATAATAAACAAACTTTACTTTTTAGTACATACCGGCATCGTGCGATAGGAGAATGAACTAGCTAGGTTAAATTAACCGCCTCATCGCCTCCTTCATTTAATGCACATATGTCGACTGTATCGCAGATATTAGTGAAATCGGAAACAAACGGGCCAACGGTCATTGGCCTGACTCTTGTTTGGTTCAACTGCCCGGGTTTGGAAGGTCCTCGAGCAAATTCCTACCCTTAAATATAAGATAATTGTTTTTAGCAAACCGGATAACTGACCAGCTGGTTTACACAGCTATACATTTCTAATGAATATGGTCATTTGCTGAGCGGTCCAGCACTCCCATGGTCAATAGTAAACGATAATCCCCTTTGTGTTGGTACATAACCAAAGCCGGACCACACAATGATAGAAAACCGGCTGTCTGTGATTGAAATAGTCGATACCTGTAATTACTAGGTATGTGATGGGAATTTGTGAATATTATCAAACAGTGTCGCCCCAGATCAGACAGTTCGTGCTGTCTGATCTGGGGCTACACATGTTTTGATGGATTCCAGTGCACAGATATTCATAAACACGTACTGAGTGTAACTAAAGGTGTTTTTCGCAATCTTGTGAATATCACGGATCGGACAAAACAGACGATCGTGGTGTGTTGAGCCTTTGCTGGTTACAATGCCAACTTGTTTATTTTCATAATCGCGATACTAAATACGATGGATACACAAGTGACTGTATTGAAATAAGTAGTGGGTGTATTGTATATGTGAACGGTTTTATGGGTGGACAGAAGTCACAGACGGAATCGTTATATTCCATAGGACAAGCCAGGATATTCAAGGTACTGTGTTTGTCCTTTATACGTGTCAAGACGTTACTATATTACGGAGCCCCGCAAGGGACGTATCATTTTTTTTTTATTAATTCGTTCCCACGAAATAACAATTCGTTCCCTCAATTTAACAATTCATTCCCACGAATCAACAACCACGAAATAACAATTACTTCCTTCAATTTAACAATTCGTTCCCATGAATTAGCAATTATTCCCACAATTCGAAGTTAATTCGTCGGAACGAATTGTTAAATTGAGGGAACGAATTGTCATTTCGCGGGAACGATTCGAGGGAACGAATTGTTATATCGTGGGAACGAATTGTTAATAATTGTTAAATTGAAGGAACGACTTGTTATTTCATGGGAACGAATAAAAAAAAAAATCATGTCCCCTTCGGGGCTCCGTACTATATCAATCGAAAACGTCTACGGATGTGTTTTACTATTTCATCTGTCTTTTGTATTTTCTGTATCCGATGTTCTAAGCTCTACGGATGTGTTTTACTATTTCAGCTGTCTTTTATATTTTCTGTATCCGGATACAGAAAATATAAAAGACAGATGAAATAGTAAAACACTTCCGTAGAGCTGAGATTTTCTAAGCTACACCCAATCGAATACGTTATATCGTATAATTTAAAGGATGATATCATATGTCCATTTTGAATTGGTGATATCACCGGTTCGAATAGTGAAATCATTGAACCCTTCAACGGTGATGACGCCATGTCCACGCCCCGTGACCGAGGTACAACATTGTGGTCATATTGTCGGGTTTCCCCGATTCAACACTATGCTAATACTAACGAATACAAAGCTGAACGACCAACCCACATACAATTTTGTACCTCATAAGATGTGCGATTTTACTTCAAAAATATTTACAATCTTAATAGTTTCCGTGCATGACGTCGGAATTTGAGTAAAATTCGAATCCGCAGTTGCTCTGAACATGTCGCCAGTTTTCACTTCGACGTCATTTTTTAACATAGCCCCGTCTTTGTAGATATTGTTTATTAACCGTTAGACTTCAAGCACGAACATTGTCGTCTGCTGTTGCTTTATATTTTGCCTTCTTTCTCAATAAGAACATGGTTTGACAGCACTTTAGAATCATTTCCATTGGAAATGATTCTAAATTGCTGTCAAATCATGTTTTTGACGATAAAAATCGAAAATGAAAAATAAACAGCAGACGAAAAAATTTAATTCAGTAGTGTACAAGTTAACAATCTAAGGTACAAATTCACTTGGCGCGTCTCATATATTAATTTTCAAAAAACTACCTGAGCATGGACATGAAATGATCAAACATCTATATTGTGTCCCGGAGCTACATTAACTCGATGTGTTTGCTATCGTTTGTGTTTTGTGTACCGCTTTGTTAAACATGTATGTTTATATGTAGCTTACTTGTTCTGTGGAGTTATAAGTGTAAGTTTTGATAGTCTCGTATTATTATACCAACTTTTTTAAAAGAAAATGGGTATGTTATTTTCGTCACGGGTTTCTTGTACAAGGTGCATGATCAAGTGGTTACAACAACAACGCCGGCCATTCCAAAGTAAGTATTATTTGATATTTTCCTTAATATGCAACGGATTGTGATGAAATATGGCGCAGAAAACGCGTCTTCAATAGCTGCATTTGATGGTCCATGGAGTTCGGCACAGACTTATGTCGTTTTTGCGAAGAAGTTTGGATGAAAATACAGAGACCACCAAATGCAGCTCAACAACACGCTTTTGATGCGCTATATTTCATAAAAATCCGTCAGGTAATAAGGACAATATACAAGAATACGTACTTTTGAATCGGATGGATTCTGGAAGTTTTAGTACTGGTTGTTGTTGTTAGTGCCACGTGATCATACACATTGTTGTAGTAAGAGGTACAACATTTAAACCGTAGTAGCTGGTTTTCGATTTGTCGAACCCGGGTTATGGATTATCTCCCCCTTTCGGACTTTGGGAAACGTGGGTAGGTACATAGGCACTTTATGGGATGAACGAAAACCCGATGTGTTAATGATTGCTATCCAGGGCCCGGTTGCTGAATGCTTCAGTTAGCTTAACGGACTGTTAAATCCTTAACTGAATGGTTAAAATCTCTGTTAAATACTTAACTGAATGGTTAAAATCTCTGTTAAACAGAGATTTTAACCATTCAGTTAAGGATTTAACAGTCCGTTAAGCTAACTGAAGCTTTCAGCAACCTTAAACAGAGACTTTAACCATTCAGTTAAGGATTTAACAGTCCGTTAAGCTAACTGAAGCTTTGAGCAACCGGGCCCAGTTGGACTTCGGATCTCTAATAATTTAGAAGGTGTGGAGTCGGCCATGTTGTTATTTTTTTTTCAATCAACGGAAGTGGGGGTGTAGCTATCGATGGTACACCTACAGGTACACAGGTACACAGGTACACAGGTACACATGTAATACACAGGTACATGTAGGCTACTGATGATAATACTCTCTGAAATCAATCAGCTGATAATCGAGCGATAAGCACAAGCAGTCATCGATGTATATTGGTTTATTCCAGGATATACGACGAAGACCATAAAACCATGCAGTTTTCTAATCGAACACAACTGTGTACGTTTGTATCTGGGATATAATATATAGAGTCTTGAGATTATTCAACTATCGTTTTGTAATTATTACACATTTCATATCATAAGTAAATTTCCAGATGTGCAAATGAAGCATAATATGTTTTAATTATTTATATTAATTAAATGCGCCACCTGAATAAATTATGTTTTCGACAAATTATAAAGTAAGATCATTTCACATCAAAAATAAATACGGAGAATAAATAGTAATGTCCGTTAACATTTTAAGGAAACACGGTTATCGCCCCTGATATCAGTCTGGAAATTTACTTCTCATATGAAATGTATAATAATGCCACTCACTACATAGGGTAATGGTGAATGAATGCTTATATTGCCAGAAAATGTCTCAGAACATGTTTCTGGTATAAATAACAGTTTGTGCCTACTAAGTGGGCATGTACCTTTACATATCGCACATATATGATTTGGTTTTGCATGATATGATATAGTCACAAAGGAGATAATTAATAAACATATAGTGTCATACAAGGCACACAATATTTCTTTTGCAGTGTTACATCAAACGACATCAAATTAAATCATCCATTCTATAACATCCTCTATTATTGAAATTGTATACTGCTTGACCTATAGTCTTCACTAATGAAAACCTCACACTTTCGGAAAGGGATATCTCATGAAAACATATTTACAAAACTTACGATAATTTCCGTAAATGACGTCGAAAATTGACGAAATTTGCATACCAAATGCAATTTTATATTCAAATGTCGTAATCTTTCGACGTTATTTACAGAAAATATCACTGTTTCTGTCAATATATTTCATGAAAAATCGCACATGTTCTTCGGAACAAAATTACATTGTGCGTTTCATTTTCGATATATTGTATTTGCGAAACTAAAAAGCAGAAAAAGTAACATGCATCAATTTCATTTTAATCTTTATAGCAGTGTTTAATGCCATACGTTTCAAATGGAAACAGGAATGTGTGACCCGTCAGATATATATAAATACTTGGGTCATATTTACATTTATTAGTACACACAGTGAAACCTCTCTAAACCGGACAACCTGGGAGGTCCCCAGGGTGTCCGGGTTAGAGAGGTTTCACTGTAAATCGGACATTTGATCATTCTGAACCATAGTTGTGTGCTATGCGATCATGAACAGGCATTATCACCTGTGATAAATGACCTCATCAAAAATAAGATCACAGGTTTTTTCTTGGCGTCAGGTTTAGAGAGGTTCCACTGTATATTCATGGTTAACCATCGACAGATTTTACGTGGGAGTCGCCAACTGCGTGGATGTGACCACAGGGGTCCGAAGTTGTGCTGGGAAAAGTGTACTGAGTCCGAATCGGTGGGCGTCTTAGTCGGTGGAACGTCCACCGACTAAGACTCCCACCGATTCGGACTCAGTACACTTTTCCCAGCACAACTTCGGACCCCTTTGGCTGTGACTAGAGATCTGGATCTACACTGGTCTCAAAAATCCATAAGTCCCATTTCTTCAGTCTCATATGACTGAAGGACACGCGCCGGTTTTGAATGTCATATTCTAACTGTTGCTGGAAACTGACACTTGAGTATAGACATGTCCCTGGCCTAAAGACCCGTATACATTTACTAGTTGAGAGAGTTTGAATGTTTATTTGAGTAACTGATACTTATAACTTAACAAGAGACGATCATAAAATAAAGTATGTGATAAAATAAATGTATCGCATTTTCAAATATGACGTCACGATACTGCGTGGTAATTTACATTATGTAACGTTTACAGCATACATACCGCCTTCTTATGTTTAAAATAAAAAATCAGCATTATAGCAGGGATTGCGCTGGGGAAAATAAAAAAATCTCCACTTCAAAAAAATTAAAACAATTGGCGATAAAAAATTACAATTTCCTTCTCTTTTTTTTCAATTTATTTTAGAAAATTGTAATTTTTTATCGCCAATTGTAATTTTTGTATCGCCAATTGTTTATTTTTATCGCCAATTGCGAAAGTGGCGATCGCCAGCGGAATCCCTGTTATAGTGGTCATCAATTAATGATGTAAAGGCTTTCATATCGACAATTACCGATTTATAAACAGTTTTTGAGAGAGAAAAATATTTTGCAAATAAGGCGCCAAACTTGAAAGCCTTATAGTTTCCGTCTTTACTATGGTGACATTTACCATGTGGTGGGAAACGTGACACTCGTTGTCATTGCACAAAAAATTATATTAAACTCGTTAAGGCTCGCTTAATAACATTTTGTTCTGGACTCGTTTAATATAATTCTGACAACTCACGTCAGATTCTATATATTCATTTTGATCGATGTAATTTCGTCGTTCAAAGAGACACACACAGATATTCATATGAACATCTACATTAACCGTTATTCATTTAATAGAGGAATGTGACAAATAATGTTATCGTAAGTATAACAAAAACCTTAAAATCTAGAATCATATATCTGAAATATTTATTCGGTCTTGGGCAAATAAAACCATATTAGGGGCCGTTTCACTAAACTTCGTACGACTAAAATGTTCGTAAGTGGAAAATTATGATAGTCCGTACATTTCACATTAACAATGTTGTCTTGTAAACAATTAATGGATTTACATTTATTGAGCATAGGCTGCATATGCAGCCTATGCTCAATAAATGTAAATCCATCAATTGCAATTTCCAGACGATCCTCAATTTGCACTTACGAACATTTTAGTCGTAAGAAGTTTAGTGAAACGGCCCCCAGGTTCCCAGCCTACATGCGGATTAGTAAATTACAATTAGCAAGTCGGTCAAAGGTAAATTATTGAATTCCGTTGATTGAAAAAAAAAGAAAAAAGTAAGATGGCCGCAGTCACACCTTCTAAATTATTCCAACTGGATAGTAATCATTATCACATCGAGTTTTCGTTCATCCCGTAAAGTGTCTATGGGTATGTACAGTGAAACCTCTCTCAAACGGACACCCTGGAAAGATCCCAGGGTGTCTGGTTTAGTGATGTTTCACTGTAGATCAAGCATATGACTATTATAAAATGTATTGGCGTGCTTTTCAATAATGAACATATATTAACAAATGAGATAAATGATAAAGAAACCCATCACAAATAGGACCACAGATGTCTTGAAGTCCGGTTTCGAGAGGTTCCACTGTGCATTGGCATGCCGCGCCATCTACTTCCGTCTAGTTCACCATTGCATTTCACACAGATGAATTATATATATTTTAAAACTGAATTTGTAGTGAAACGAGGTACATATGCATACGAATGTAGTACACTATGAATAAACGACTATTTATGAGAATGTATCCTGGTGTAAGCGTTTCAGTAACATCTTCAGGCGGCCATGACGTTGTCAATGTGATAACGCCATGGCCGCCTGATAGAGAATAACATAGGTTAGTGCCGTAAATGGGGAAAATACCTCGCAAGGCTTATGAAACGGGAAAGGGCGAGGCTCTACCGAGCCCATCCCGTTTCCGTGCCGCGCCATATATTTCTCCCATTCACGACACTAGCCTACTATTGTATTTATCCCGTCAACATCTACAAATAGCTTTAAAATACAAACAATAACCCCAGCCGCATCTCAAAATCGGAGAATCGACTAGTATGACAATCGCACATATTCATACGCAGTTATTAGGTCGTTATTGACAGATATCTAACTTGTTTCACGGCACCGTGTTTCACGGCACATACATGTACGCACTGTGTTGACGGGATAAAAGCTGTTATTGACACCGGTCGTGGCCATAAATAAATAATTTCGATATACATGTATATATATTTGCTCAGTCAACGTTTACCGGTGGATAACACGTGGCTGGGATGTGACTACATGTATGTTTAGAAACCAAAAGAAAGACATGACTATAACAATTGACAAAAAAAAAGAAAAAAGAATCGCATCCAAAGACTGACCAAAAAGAATCGCTTCTAAACACTCACCAAGTCTATTTTTTGTTTTCATGGCACTTTGCATTTCTCTCCTGGGGGCCGTTTCACTAAACTTCGCACGACTAAAATGTTCGTAAGTGCACATTTAGGATTGTCTGGAAATTTCAATTAATGGATTTACATTTATTGAGCATAGGCTGCATATGCAGCTTACGCTCAATAAATGTAAATCCAATAATTGTTTACAAGAATATATTGTTAATGTGCAATTGACAGACTATCATAATTTTGCACTTGCGAACATTTTAGTCGTGCGATGTTTAGTGAAACGGCCCCCTTGTCTAATAATTAGGATTTATTTTCACCATTTTACCATCCCCGCCGCGCGGTATCCACCTGTGTCCAGATTATGCACCATGATGTTCATGATGTTCATGTTGTTCATGATGTTCATGATGTTCATGTTGTTCATGATGTTCATGATGTTCATGATGTTCATGTTGTTCATGTTGTCCATGATGTTCATGATGTTCATGATGTTCATGTTGTTCATGATGTTCATGATGTTCATGATGTTCATGATGTCCATGATGTTCATGATGTCCATGATGTCCATGATGTTCATGATGTTCATGATGTTCATGTTGTTCATGATGTTCATGATGTTCATGATGTTCATGTTGTTCATGATGTTCATGATGTTCATGATGTTCATGTTGTCCATGATGTTCATGATGTTCATGATGTTCATGTTGTTCATGATGTTCATGATGTTCATGATGTTCATGATGTCCATGTTGTTCATGATGTTCATGATGTTCATGATGTTCATGATGTTCATGTTGTTCATGATGTTCATGATGTTCATGTTTTCACCATCTGGTTGCTTATGATACGGTACCCTAAACAGAAGAACCTCTCTAAACCGGACACAAACGCAGTCTTTGTATACTTAATTGTATGTGTGCCGTCGCCATCTACGCTCTACTGCCTGTTAAAGGTACATGCCCACTCAGTAAGGCAAACAATGTTCTTTATATGAATTAAATAAGTGTATAATTGTGTCACTATTCCACCGGTTCTAAAAAATACGAGAGCCCGATATACAGATAAAATCATTTAGTAATGTTTATTTTACTGATAGTGAGTGACGCGCGGTGGTATCATGCTATTTTCATATGCAAATGAGGCATGCTATTTTTTAATTATTTATACTAATGAAATGCGTCACCTGAACAAATAATATTTTCGACAGATTATAAAGTATGATCATTGCACATCAAAATTAAGTACAGAGAATAAATAGCAATACCCGTTTACATTTTAACACGGTTATTGCCCCTGATAGCAGTGTGGCAATTTACGTCTGATGTAAACTGTATATTATTGCCAATCAATACGTGTGGTAATGTTGAATGAATGTTTATTTTGCCAGAAAATGTATCAGATGATGTCTCTGATATAAAGAACATGTTGTGCTGACTGAGTGCACATGTACCTTTAATGTTAATAACGCACTGCGCATGCCTGGCATAGTAATAGGTCTGATTTACAGTGGAACCTCTCTAAACCGGACACCTTGGGAGGTCCCCAGGGTGTCCGGTTTAGAGAAGTTCCACTGCACATGTGTGCCTTATATCCCTTAATGTACTTAGACAAATACGTTTCAAAGTCAACCACTATCCTGGTTTACTCTACGCAACCTATGCTACAAACACGGATATCCACATTTCCAGCATAGGACAGCATAATTGTATGGAAAGCCAAATCTACATAAACTCAAATATATAATGCTAGCTCTAAATATTTAGAGCCAGCAATATATATTTAGAGCTAGCTATACAACATTTCGAGCTATCTCCAGTTCATTTGAAGAGATCTCTAATTCATTTGGAGTTAGCTCTAAATCAATTAATAATAGCTCAAATTGATTTGTAGCTAGCATTTTATAACTTTGATTTGGAGAGCTCTCTAAATCATTTCGAGCGAGCTCTAAATCAATTAATGATAGCTTAAATTGATTTGTAGCGAGCATTATATAACTTGATTTGGAGAGCTCTCTAAATCATTTGGAGCTATCTCTCAATCATTTGGAGAGCTCTCTCAATCATTTGGAGAGCTCTCGAAATTATTTCGAGCTAGCTCTAAATCAATTAATGAAATCTTAAATTGATTTATAGCGATCATGATATAACTTTGATTTTGAGAGCTCTCTAAATCATTGGGAGCTATCTCTAAATTATTTGGAGAAGCTCTCGAAATCATTTCGAGAGCTCTCGCAATCATTTCGAGCTATCTCTAATTCATTTCGAGCTAGCTCGAAATCATTTGGAGAGCTCTCTAATTCATTTGATTCTAGCAATACTTATCTTATTTGGAGCTAGCATTAAATCGCTTGAAACTATGAAAACGGTGTCTCCCTGAATTATTGAATTATGTATGCGCACCTAATTTACCAAAGGTCTCATGGGACAGTAGGCAGCTAGCTTTAAAAAGGGGGTGAACGATTTTCTATATACTTCACTACCGACCCTGCAAGTTACACCAGTGTGTCTATAAAAATAGGTTTATGAATATTTCTTGACTTTGGGAGGCTTGACTAGGTGTATTTTGTAGGGTACTTGATAATTCTACGAAACTGAATGTTAGCTCTGGTTGATATTGACATCTTGTAAAATGGCGCATGCTATGCTGTCTCGCCGGTACGGTTTCACGTCAGAATTTAAGGTATTTTCGGGCATTTGTAGCGAAAATTTGAGGTGGTTATGACCCGCTTTGGAATCATTTTCAGGAAATGGTGTGGTGTTACAAGTGATAGAACAAGACATAACAAAGTATCTGTGCCTCATGTTTTCATGAAAACAATTCCGACACATTCAGTCGTGTTGAAATTTCCGGCCAAAAATAGATGGGTGGGGTAACTTTGTAAACAATTAATTGAACACATTTGATGCGGTTACTGAATTTTTATTGTGGTGCGCGATTTGTACTTCATTTGCGAGTATTTTTCAATATTTGTCACAAGAGCCTCCTTAACTGATTCTGAGAGGCACTGATTTGTATAAGTCACCCGCCGCCCTCAGAAAAGCAGTCAATTTTGGTTATTTTCAACCGTCCCGTGATGCCAAAGAATAAACATATTTAATTTAAAAGTATAAGGCTAATTATAATTATTAATTAAATATGCTTTACCCTCCATGGTCAGTTGATGAACGTATCTTGTTCGCTGTTGTTGTTGCTCACGGCTCGGTGCACATGCGTACATATATTTTAAAAGCGGGAAGGGAGCGCTTATTGTTTTTTTCCTTTAGTTCCCACGTGGAGTCGTATTTGGAGCTAGCATCAAATCAAGTTTATAATGCTCTCTCCAAATCAATTTGAGAGCTCTCGAAATCATTTCGAACTAGCTCCAAATGAATTCAAGAGCTCTCCAAATTATTTCGAGAGCTCTCCAAATGATTGAGAGATAGCTCCAAATGATTTAGAGAGCTCTCCAAATCAAGTTATATAATGCTCGCTACAAATCAATTTGAGCTATCATTAATTGATTTAGAGCTAGCTCGAAATGATTTAGAGAGCTCTCCAAATGATTTCGATAGCTCTCCAAATGATTTAGAGAGCTCTCCAAATCTAAGTTGTATAATGGTCGATACAAATCAATTTGATATATCATTAATTGATGTAACTCTAGCTGGAAATTATTTCAAGAGCTCTTTAAATGATTTCGAGAGCTCTCCAAATGATTTCGAGATAGCTCCAAATGATTTAGAGAGCTCTCCAAATCAAAGTTATAAATGCTCGCTACAAATCAATTTGAGATATCATTAATTGATTTAGAGCTAGCTCCAAATGAATTAGAGAGCTCTTCAAATGAATTGGAGATAGCTCGAAATGTTTTATTGCTAGTTCTAAATATATATTGCTGGCTCTAAATATTTAGAGCTAGCAATATATATTTGAGTTTATGTAGATTTGGCTTTCCATATAATTGCGATAATTGACATAGCGTGTAGTAGTATAGAGGGAGTCAAAATGATACCACCTAACGGTGGTATCATTTCTCCACCCTCTATACTACTCCACCACCCCCCGAAAAATCAAAAATTGGTTAACGAGGAAATTGTCTCCCACCAACCACAAACATCCAAAATGTGTGTCATAAATACAGATCATGTGGTTTTCACGTCCAATTGCAACATATAAAACAATAGTTCTTAAAAAGGATTTATTTTTCTTTTTGTCTCGTTGTCATAAATACATCATGTTGTTTTTCACGTCCAATTGAACATATAAATTTAATAGGTTATAATAAAATATTATAACAAAATGGATAATAAAATACACAACGAATTGGACGTTTATAATGATTTGGATTGAAGGATTTTACGCTGTTGTTTCTACAGTATTAAAAACACGGTAAAATGACAATACTATGTGATATCGAATACATGAAATATCAGCGTAATTTATTACGCTGCGATAAAAACGTTGCATTTACAATATTAAACCGGCAATTATGTCGCCGGTATAAGTATCAAATTTATATAATGAAGCGACTAAATAGGATCGGAGAAAACACTACCGAAACATTATCAAACTAATTTTATAAAACAGTTTAAAATCAAAGATTCGTTTACGGATATGCGTTTCTACAATATCGCTTTTAACGAAGAAATTGGAAAAATTATTAGAAGAAATTGAAAATTATTGAACAGAACTAATTTATGTTATAAGCAGACGACAATGTTCCAATTACACGTGTTATGAACATGTAAATTAGGTGTCCATTTTATAGAGATATTACACGATTACGTCTTCCAGGATGAAACATAAACACACTGTAATAGTGGTATCATTTTGAATCCCTCTATACTACTGTAATATATACTATAAATTTTTTAATAACTGTGTTGAAGAACTTTACGAAGAATACGGGGGTTATAGTCCTATATATAAATTCTATAAAATGAGAACACTAGGCGATATCGAATACATGAAATATCAGCGTAATTTATTACGCTCCGATAAAAACGTTGCATTTACAATATTATACGGCAATTATGTCAACCATACAAGAGGCAAATACAAACATTAAGACGGATAATGCGTATCGGATATGAAACTAAGGTGTATTATATAAAATTGTTAAAACCCAACGATTCGTTTACGAATATACATTTCTACGATATCGCTTATAAAGATATTAATAATTTGTAAAAATTAAAAAAAAAAATAGCAAAAGCCTCCACTCGTGCACAACACCCCCAGCGACTGGGCAGATTTCTAGCCGGCACCCAGCCACTGGGGTGTTGGGACCTTTCTTAAGCCCACGCATCTGTTGGCTCACATTCTGGGTCGCCTTGAACCCCATTGCCAATTACTCTATTAAGAGAAACCAGCGAAGTAAGACGAGCCTATGTGTGAATTTGGTTTCCGAAATTGCAAAGCTCTTAGGCAGAAATCTTTTAGGCCGGCACCTTTGAGCTACACAATTACATCGCCAAATACACACATATGCATAGACTGCTACCATTAAACAGACGAGACGGACGTCATACCGGATCAACAACATGGCATGCACGAGATGAGACCAATTGTTGTAAGGTCAACAAACATATATATACTCATCAGTTTCCTATACAACATACAAATGGTGTGCATATTATAATTATTTATTAATACATATTGGCGAAAGAAAACATGTGATGGTTCGTTATTTTATAATTAATTTTATATTTTTTTTTAATAATTTAAAGATGAACACTCCCTATTATTACATAGTAATTAATTTATGTTGTAACGACAATGTTTCAATTACACGGGTTATGGCCCATGCGTAAATTGATAGCCGAGGTAAACAGAGCCGATAATTCTCAGTGAAAAACACATGTTGTATAGGTATGTAAATTTGTTTACTGCACCAATATAATTTTGAAAAAATTAGGAAAATTATAAAATTAAGAATTTTTTTTTTTTTTTTTTTAAATTATTATTTTTATTTTTTTTTTTTTTAAATTATTATTTTTATTTTATTTTTTTTTTAATTATTTTTTAAATTTTTTTTTTAATTATTTTATAATGGTGCTGTAACATTTCCTCCGACTTTATTTCCAAGTTTTACCCTAAATTTATCCCAATCAGTACACTCAATTTTTGGCATGGTGGCGCGCGCCTTGATCCTTATATCATTTTTTAATTCTTCATATCTCCCCATTTCTTCCACCACGGATTCAAACTCTAAATTTGATATTTTCTTATCGGCCAACGCTTTGGACACCATAACGTCGATGCTATTTTTCTTAGACCTAGCGAGAACGGATATTCTATCATGTTTTCTACTTTTTTTCTCGAGTTTTCCACCCGCCGCCCTAATTACCATACAAAGTGTTCCAGATAAAACGGTTAATTCCACTCAAAACCCCTGCAAGTGGAATCATTACAATTGTAGATAGCGTTGCAGCAGTCCCCCGCCCCACACAACACAGAAACACTTGCCAGAACCGTACTAGATGCTTCAGCTATGTTTGCCGCGCGCCTATATTTATTAGAGTGTCTTTTTCTATTTGCACATTCTTCTAACTAAATATCCTGCATAGCGACGATATTATTCAACCTAAAATCTGAACTTTTTTTCGTTAATTGAATACGTGTTGGTGGAGTGGTATGAGAGTTGAATACAGTGTTGGTGGAGTGGTATTGAGAGTTGGATACAGTGTTGGTGGATCGGTATTGACAATTGGAAGCGGTGATTCGTTCATAGTTAAATTTATTTCAATATATTAGTATTTACACAATAAGTTCAATTAACAATGAGACAATAGTGGAAGAACTCTCTGAGTCACCGATTTTCGTAACAAAGTTAATAACACTACCTTGGGAAAGTATAATTCGATCATCACCGGAGAACGAAACCACCGTCGAACTATCTCCAGAGATTTTAGTGACTCCAACCCCCCGTTCTTCCCCATCTACATAATATTTATCGCGACCGCGCCCACAGGTTTACCATTAGCATTAACCGAGCAGACCGCCATTTGGATAACTTCACCTGCAGCTGTCATAGTGTATCCCCCATATTTATTACTCGCTTTGGCACCGAACGAATATTCATAGTGCCCCACAACCAATGGGCCCCGCTTCTCAGCCCAAACTGTTATGACACGTTTTGGTGTTTTCATTGTTTTCACTATTCCGGCAAGCGCATTGTTTGCGTTATATGCCTCAGTACGAATCTCATAAGAGGCTCCTCAAGAGCTTTGGTCGCGGATATACGATCATGTTTCAGTTTATCGGTTATTTTTTCATCTAGTTCAGTAAGTGTCGCTTCTCTGTTGAGAGAGTCCTCTAAGCGCAACGCATCATAAGCCTCCGTAATGGTTGCCTGGTGGTCTTCTAAGGCTTTATCAATACCCGACCGGGTCTCTTTTTGAAATTCGGTTATTTTTTCATCTAGTTTAGTAAGTGTCGCTTCTCTGTTGATAGAGTCCTCTAAGAGCAACACCCTATAAGCCTCCGTAATATCCGCCTGGTGGTCTTCTAGGGCTTTATCAATACCCGTTCGGACTCCATCAAGATCAAACCGGGTCTCTTTTTTAAATTCGGTTAGGTTTTTTTCATATAGGTCAGTAAGTGCCGCTTCTCTGTTGAGAGAGTTCTCTGAGCGTAACGCCCCATAAAGCCTCCGCAATGGCCTCTTTGTGGTTCTCGGACCCCCTCAACCCCAGACCTGGTCTCTTTTATAAATTCGCTATTTTTTCATCTATTCGGTAAGTGTCGATTCTTTACTGTGAGAGTTCTCTAAGCGCAACGCATCATAAGCTCCGCAATGCCTCTGCAAGGTTAGACTGGTGGCTTCTCGGACTTTATCAATACCCGACCGGTCTCTTTTCGAAATTTGGTTATTTTTTTATCTAGTTCAGTAAGTGCCGCTTCTCTGATGAGAGAGTCCTCTGAGCGCAACACCTCATAAGCCTTCATAAGGTCCGCCTGGTGGTCTTCTCGTGCTTTCTCAATACCCGACGTGGCCTCATTTCGAAATCGATTATTTTCCCGTCTAATTCAGCAAGTGTAGCTTCTTTGCTGAGAGAGTCTTCTAAGCGCAACGCATCATAAACCGCCGTAATGTCAACCTGGCGGTCTTCTCGGGCTTTATCAATCCCCAACCGGGCCTCTTTTCTAAATTTGGTTATTTTTTTACCTAGTTCGTTTAGTTCCGTATGCGTTTCTTCACGACTTTGTGTATTCACAGCCAGGGCATATTCTCTAAGTTGTGATAGTAGACTCTTGTGAATCTCGTCCGTGGCCCTCGATATAGTTCTATTAATCAAGGCCTTTGTTTTTTGGGTAGTTAAAAAGTCGCCCTCTGTCGGGATGAATCCCCCTTCTGCAGGTTCCAAATTATTTGAATTTGTCACCCAATCGGAAGAACTACCTGGTCCGTATATACTCATAATGTTGATAATATATATTACGAACATGCGTTTAATTCTAATTTTCTTAAAATTAATTAATTTGAAATTTCTAGGACGACCGAAATCGGGTAATCGTTCTTCAACTCTCGCCCTTTATCATCAAGAATATAAATCTTCAACTCGTGGATGTGTCCCGATTCCAAAACTTTCATCTCTGGGTGTGGGAAGTCTAACGTTACAGTCTCGCCATAGAAACAATCGCTGGCGGGCACAGTTTTCAGTAATGTGCTGGGGATCCGTCTATCGTGTTGTACGATGTGTTCACCCGATCCAGGTGCACCCTGAGAGTTTTCGTGAAGGTGAATGTCCACGGGTTATCACCGACGTACTCACCCGGGGTGAACACTCCTTTGTTTGAGGAGTATGTCTCTCTAAAACCGAGTTGAATACCCAACCCCGGGGAGACCACTACATCACTGCTGATGATCATTGTTGTGAGCCCGGTAACATTCGATACTGTGAGGTTGATTATACCGTCAAGCTCTGAGTTGACAAAATCTTTGAGCTGTCTTATTCCCCACAGTCCGTGAGGCAGCTTTACACCTAATTGTTGTCCATCCTTCACATAGAAAAACCCTTCACTCTTCCCCACATTCTGCCATCCAACCGTGAACGTGATTGATCTAAGGCCTACCGCGTTTTCCGCAGCAGTTGTCTATTAATTTTTGAAGTTCACAACTCCCTTTTTGAACATTAGTTATAGTAGCAAACATAATAATATCTTTCAATGGATACCAAAGCATTTAGCTTTAACTCTAATGTAAAGTACGCGGTCGGAGGTAAATACACACAAAAAGACGTTGTTAACCGCCTTGTACACCCAACCGTAACGGTTAGACCGGACAGTGGCTTTGCCACCAACTTCCCTAACATCTTTGAACAATATAGGTTGCCCAAGATTACTACGATGGAGGTGGTAAAACGGCTGGAAAGCAACACCGATGCAGTTTTGGCAGAACCAAATAAATTTCGCTGTATGGTGCGCAACAGCCGTGGAGTTTCATATAAAGACCATCTGACATCCAAGAATGTCATGCTCCGAAGTGTCTACAACTTTCACGTGTATTATACTATTAGGAGGATTCTCAAAGAACTAGGTATTTCACTACCTCAAGACGACGCCTGGGATCCCATTTCCAACACATATAACCGTATGGCCTTTGAAAGACTGTGTAACGAATTTTACGTTTCAAAAGACGCGGACTGGAGACAGAAAGCATTTCCTACCAGCACCGGCCTCGGGACGTTCTCATTCACGGCCAGTCCGGGAATTGGACACAGACTGATTTTAGACACGATCATCACTCCGGTGACCACATCGTCAGTCGGAACGCCCGGGAATTTTGACCCCGCGACTATGACTTTCGGGACGGAAGTGTCTGGAGGTCGACACTGTGGCGTGTTTTCTTGTAAAATGTTACCTCCGAAACTGGCTCACGTCGATTACATACAGCAGGCTGCTGAGGTTCAGAACGCGTGGGGTACATTTATGTTAGATACGGGTCTAGGGTTCACGCAGGCCGGGGTTACTCGCGTCAACGACTCCATTCGCACGTACGTCTGGGCCATTCTCGGCGCACAGAAGCAAACTCGCAGTTCTATAATGGGCATGGGAACAGCGTTTGATGCACAAAAACAATTTTTGGCACTTGTAGAGGACGCCATCTCAGCTAGGGTGGACCTGGAGAAGGCGATCCAGAATTATCAAGACGTTTTGCAGAATGCCAGCACCCCAGTAGACTATGTATTTGGAATAGGTCTTTATATGGCGCCGAGCAATATGATACTACGAGACGACCCGGTTGACGGTTACAATAATCATATCGTAATCGCACCGCCAATCAAAAAATCGGCCACAACGGTAACGTGAACACGGATATCATCAAGCGCACCCCCAACAGTGGAACCGATTTCATAAAACACAAAATGGATACACCTCCCCCAATTCGTAAATCGAACCAAGTACCCCCAATTCGTAAATTGGATGAACATCGAAATCCATCAACAGACCAATCGCGATTGGAGAAACACCAATCAATTACAAATTGGGTGAAATTGGAAGCACAACACACGAGGAGGAGAAATTAGCGCTCGTCGTCGCCCTCGTGGCGATCGGATTTATTTACGCTTTGGTTTGTAGGAACTCTCTGACAGAGAATAATAGGAGACCGGCGATTGCCACGATTAAAGCCCAAGTATATTGGCTAGCCATCCGACCGTTTTTGATAATATAGATAGCAAGTAAGAAACGATACTTCCGATCAAGTCCAGGTAGTGCGGCAGCCAACTTTCCTGCTAATTTAGCCAGGAGATTGGCGAGGGCTTTTAGTTGTTTTTTTTTTATCCATTCTTTTACCCCACCGGATGGTGCTGGTGCTGTGGAGCTGGAGCTGGTGCTGGAGCGGGTGATGGAGCTGGTGCTGAACCACCTGTGATAGTAGAACTAGAGACGATATAGATAGAAATTAGGTCGATATAATCATGCTGAAAGCCGCGATGACGGTTATTATCGTGACGCCCTTCTCTGAACAGAGTGCGAATACGCGCACCGAGTGTAGTGTCCTCGTGCAGGACCCTCGAGATTGTTTCGCGGCTACGACTTAATTGACCGGAAAGCGTCTCACGGTTAGTTGAGGCAGCCTCCAATCGAGCTTCTCTTTCGTCCCGCAACGACCGCAGAGTTTGTTGATCCGCTCGGTAGATTCTCTATCGCCCCGTGCTTGCTTTATTTTTTTTTTCTTCTAGAGCGATATGTTTGTCCAGCGCTGAGAGTTTGGAGAGGTTATTGACTAGTTTCGCCCCGAGTTGTTTGCAGAACCTTATCGAGTCCCCGGAGTTCGCGAAGAGGTAACGGTGGGTCAAACTTCGTGCCGTTTATTTCGTTGACCGTGGTTTCAATCAAGTGTTTAATAACGTCGGTGGTTACGCGAGGGATTTCGCTGAGCTCGATCGTTTCTATAGTGGCGGCCGTCTTCTCCAGCGTTTCGTCGGTAGACTGTAAAGGAGGGTTTTTACATTTTTGTAGGCAGCGGCGCCTGAATTTGTCGAGCACTCCGAGAGCTCGGAGCGAGTAGTGCTCCATATCGCTTCAATGAAGAGGGGATTGAGGAACTTGTTTGGGTTGTTCTTGTACGTCAGCATCATCCAGGTATTGCCCCATTTAACCCACAGGTCTCCTCTTTTAGTGCTGCGAAACTCCAACGTGGCGGAGATGCCGCTTTTAGACACTATACGCTCCCACCGTTTCACCAGAGTTTCCGTTTCCTCGGTAGACGCCAGCTCATTCTTGGAGATCCCCTCAGGAATCTTGGCACCACCCGCCCATGCCGGAGTTTTGGATTTGGCCTCCCACGTTTCGAAATGTGTACTCGCATCGGGCGGGTACTCTATGAAGGACGTTTCGTCCTCATTACCAGCGTCCCAAGTCCTCTCCGCGCTAAATGGATAGGTATCATCAACATAATCATCATCATTGAGGTAGTCATCAACGTCCACGCCCTCTCCGCGGCTATATGGATAGAGATCATCACATAATCATCATCGAGGTAATCTCTCTCGTCGCCCGTAGTGCGATCGAATTCGTCCATGCCAATCGAGACCAGCCATCTTTAATAAATATTATTAATTTATATTAAAGACAAAACAATACAGGTTTAATAGTTTCAATAAAATTAATTATGTCTTCGAGTCAATACGGTCGCAAACTCAATCCATACCGCAGACTGCGTGAGCCCCTCGGGGCAAAAGGCGTGAGACAGAGTGTCGTTATACGAACAACCCATCGACGATCGACCAGAACCAGCAGCTCTTAGTCCGCTTTCCCCAACCTCGGAGCTAACGACGTCATTGTTCCGGTACTGTTCGCCTCGCTTTCACTATTTCGCTAACGTCGACGGACGCGGACCGAACCGTAGTTCAGAACTTGGGTCGCGCCATAGTCAAGAAGACTATGATAAAGATTTCTGGTAATGAGGTGATGTCGATCGATGACAGCGACGTCTACCATTGCTATCAGGACCTGTGGAAGACGTCACACGAGCTTGAAAACGCTGTCTATCAAGGTATTGACACCAGCAAAAATAAGAACGTAACCAAACTTAGAATCGGGGCTGCTAACAAGGCAGATAACAACGCGAGTGACAACGCGGTCCGCGGGCGCTTACGGCAACCGCTTTCTACATCCCGCTCGACTTGAGTTGCTGGAGAGTCACATGCCCTACTATCAGAGCGCTTTGGCTGACCGCCTCGAATACGAACTAACGTTCAACGACTACGGCCGAGTTATCATAGCCACCGACCAGTTAATCGACGTATACGATCGATAATGTTTCGCTGGGAGTACGACATGGTCACGATGCCCGAACTAGCGCGATTGATCAGAAACCCAGTACGCCGGGGCGCGTTGCCATACTTTTACGACCGAGTTCTTCGCCCATCGCAAGATGCCGAAAAACAAAAGCGACACATTGTGGAATATTAACGTCAACGTACCCGCCCGCTCGATGAAAGGTATACTGATGTTGTTCGAGGATGCTCGGTTCGCGTTCGGTGCTAGAAAAACCGACAGATTCTATAAAACCCCAAAATCACGAAGGTAGAGGTGACGATCGAGGGAGTCCCCAATCAACTCTACAGCGCGGGTCTTCGCGCGCACCAGCAGTGGGACGAAGTAAGAAAGCAGTTTGCTGCCGGCTCTAAGCGCTCTCCGGAGGTTGCAGCAGTTGCCAAAGATCTGCATCTCTCGGCCGTCTCCCTCGCGGAGTTCCTGAATACCCAAATACGCGTTATGGCTAGACATGCGAGCCAGCGACGATGACCAAATACACGGTAGCGGACGCCAAGTTGAGAACGCTAGTGAGGGTGTGACGATCCAGATAACCAAAGAGGCGGACGGAGCCGGGCCATTGAACGTGTACTTATATATAATTACAGACGCACAACTCAACATCGAAGATGGTCGGATACGTATCAGCGATCTACTAATTTTGATAATTCTAAAGAATTAATTAAGAAAAAATTAACATCAATACCAAATTCACGATTGGAGATGCTCACTCTGCCATAATATGTGGGCAGACAGATGTGGAAAAACGGTTTTTCATCCTCGACTTACTCGAGGGATCCTACCGCGATGCCTTTCGTCACATTGTGATCCTATGTCCCACTGTGCGGCACAACGATACTTATCAGCGGTGCCCGTGGATATGGACCGACCCTGAGGTATACGTTATTGACCCTGGTGATAGGCTTCACGATTGGTTGCGTGGTTTATACCAAAAAATTCAGGGTGAGCCCACCCTATACGTGATTGATGATTGCTCAGCCAAGGCGGCGATGACCAAAAAGAAGGACATTGCTCTCCGAGCTGCATTTTTTTTTTTCTGGCCGCCATGCTAGGCAAAGCGTAGGATATCCACTCAAAAGTACAACGCCGTCCTCAAGGATCTGCGCGAGCAAACGAAATGGGTCGCCCTCTTTCACTGCAAGGACCGAGACTCATTCGATGACTGTCTTCGAGAGAATGACGTTATCCCAACGCGCGAGGAGCGCCTGGAGGTTCGACAGATGCTTTCCGAAACTAAGCAACGCCAAGCTTCTGCTAAAGACTGATCAACCAACTGCTTATAAAGTTATTAATTAATAATTAATTTTAAGAAAATTAGGAAAATTGCAAAGTAATAAGCTATTACAATGCTGAACAATGCTTAGCAATTGCTGAATAATGCTGAGCAAATGCTGAACAATGGTTAACAATGTTAACAATTTGGTGCTCCGCTGCGAGCTTTGTTGCGAGCATAATGGTGATCATAAGTATCGGGTGGTGCGCATTTATTATTTTAATAATTTTGAAAAAATTAAATAAATATGTTAAAGTGATGAGACTTGTTAGAATAGTTAAATTACTAATTTTGAAAAAATTAAGAAAAATGAACTGCGACGAACTTCTCGATCAGCTAATAGAAGAAACCTCAACTC
Organism: Conchocele bisecta; assembly: GCA_029237695.1. Lineage (NCBI taxonomy): Eukaryota > Metazoa > Mollusca > Bivalvia > Lucinida > Thyasiridae > Conchocele > Conchocele bisecta. The sequence continues at coordinate 9,038,961 of CM055278.1, read as the reverse complement.
CGACTGCCAACAATAATGATCCGACAGAGCAATCGGAATCGGCGGTTGGTATTGGGTTGAGTGCAACGACTCCGAATGAAAATGAAAATGCGGCGCGACGAGAGCGTCTAGCTGCGCTGGTTGCTGGGGGACAATCGGAGCATTATCTCGGTAGGCGTCTCTCAGTTTGTCAGGTGGATAAGATGTCAGATGCGGAGATTGATAAAATGAATGCGCGATACGAATCCAAATTGGTTGGGAGCAGAGATGACAAAAACTCTGGATCGGCGGCTATTCATTTGTACGCTACCGCCGTTAGTAGACTTCTCCCTATACCAAACACCGAAGGGTTGATTCACGATCTAGAGACTGACCCTTTTATAGGACACACTCTTAGAACGGCATGCTGCTCAATTTATCACAAGTTTGGAATGTACTTAGCTCCGCTGACAACCGCGTTGACCACGGGTAAACACTGTCAATTTGGACATATGCCCACGAACTATAAGCCCTGATATTATAAATGATGACACAAGACACACCCGAGAGAGTGACGGAACCACACTCAACCCAATCGAAATTGGAGTTGAAACCAGAGCACGTTGGATGAACCCTCAACAGCACGACATAAAAACCCGAAAAGACAGGCAGCTGGGCGGGCGGCGGCTGTCACCCCGAAAAGTTAAACAAGATAAAATACTCGCCGAGCTCAAGATGTCAAACTCAAATTGAGATTGGGAGTTGCAATCGGAGACGACAAAACACCCGGTGGCAGCTGTTTCTCCCCAATCGCTATTGGATCGAAACCGATTGCTCCAACTCCCAATACTGATTGGATCCCGTTGGTTGTTGTTGGTGGTCTGTCGGTTTGTGGCACCTTGTATGTGCTTTACCGTTGCAAAAAACAACAGGTCATCAACGAGGTTGAAATTGAAAAAACAACCCCCGACACTGTTGGATGCGCCCCATTTTAAAACATTGATCGCGACCCATTTTTATATGCAATAATTATAACAATGGCTGAACAAGATGGTAAAATGTTAGTGAATGCGCTTTATCACGCCGTGGTGATATCGGGTTTCAGTATCGGGTATGCTCGACTATCAAAGATGGCCCTAGGAGGAACCGCTCCCAAATTGGACTTTACTGTGAGAGACGTAGGGCTCGCGACCTTAGATGTAGCGGCCGCAGTTTGGACCCGAGATTATCTAGTTAAAGCTGGAATTCTACCAGTTTAATATATGGAAATAAATGGCTTCAATCGCAGTAATAGTAGGTGGTGCGCTTGTAAACGCATTGGCGTTCAGCGGTAGCAACTTTTATATTCTCTAAAATGAAAAGCTCGAACGTGGATGAGGGAGCGTAAGCGTCCATGATTTAGCTGTAGAACAACTCAATAGCGCAAAGGAAGCATGGTCGAAAAAACGAACCGCCCATCTGGACTGGGTCAATGAAGAGCTTCGCCGCGAAAATCACGCCGCGCAAACTTTTCAGAACGTTGAAGAAGCCAACCGCGGAGTACGCGCTGGCATAATCCGCACAAAAGTCTCGATCCAATGGATCCCGAGCCCCAACTTTCAGATTTCTATGTACCGTCAGAGCCCCAAAAGGACCGCGAGATCGCGTTCATCATCGTGGGAATGGGTGTGGTGGGTCTCGCCGGCTATTATTTCAATCGAGATTTTAAATTAATTAATTAAAACATTTTTTTTTTATAAATATATATATATAGAACGATGTTAGTTGACGAACTTTATAACGCTATGATTGATGTAGGCTACACTGCCCAAAAACATCGTTACACCTGGTGCAAAGAGTATGATTCGTCTGGCCCGAGATGTCTCGAGGACGAAAAAGCGGCCACCCTTTTCGCAAAGCGGATGTTAGATTCCTCCCAATCGAGATTGGATGAATTAGATTCCCCTCTCCTGTTCCAAACCCAAACGCGATTGGGGCTGCAGCGAAAACTTCCAACAAAGGTTTATTATTAACGACGCAGTTACCGGACGAACTGGCGAGGGCATGTTGGAGATTGTCCGATATATTAGAATACTTCGCATACGATGAACACGCGCAAACTTGATACCAAACTAACGCGCAAGCTGTCGAATACATACTATAGCCCCCGCGGCTAACTGGAAGGGACTCGCGGCCATCAAGAACCTCGCGGCGGCGACCAAGGTTTTCAGAAAACGCTGTCAAGGAATGGCTCAAGAAGCAGGCCATCTGGCAGATCTATTTACCCGCGCCTCACAATATCCGCGCCCGAAATTCGACGTGCCGGTGCCGAACCAAGTTCACCAAGCGGATCTCCTGTTTCTACCTCACGATCGCGTCGGTCGCAAAAACGTACAAGTACGCACTGACAATCGTTTGACGTAGCGAGTCGTTACAAGGGGGCTGAGCCGTTGGCCACTAAAGAGTCTAAGGAATGGCCGAGGCTCTTTCCCGAATATATAAAGAGGAGTCCTCTCAAATGGCCGAATCTTCTCCAAGTCGATCCCGGCCGCGAGTTCATGGGCGCGGTCTCTCATCTATTGTCTAAGCATAAAGTTTCTATCAGACGCGGGCCGCGTCAACATCCACCGGGACCAGGGGATCGTGGAACGCTTCAATCGAACCCTGGCTGAGAGACTGTTCGGACACCAATACGCTAAAGAACTTGTAGACCCTCATTCGCGATCGACCGAGTGGGTGGCCAGACTGCCCGCCGTGGTCTCCGCACTTGAACGGAGAGGTGACCAGATTGATAGGTAAAGAAGCCTGTAGATGCTATCAAGTTTAAAAGGGTGACGAGCAAGCCCTCTGCCGTCTCGCGCGGGCGACCAGTTGGTTTAGAGGAGCAGCGGCTTCCATCAGATATGACGTCCGGTACCTCTATCAACCGGGAGAGCTCGAAGGTGGCAGCCGCCGCGCGACTGATCCCGTGTGGTCAATGAATGTATATCATCTGGATCGCTCTATTACCAAACCTGATGAGCCCGTGCTCTATTATTTGGACTGATGGTCCATCTCGCGGTTTTGTTCGCGAAGAACTTATGGTGCCTTCTGACACCCAGCTACCCCCGGATCGTCATATTCTTTAGAGATTGTTCGGTAGTATTCCGTCTGGTAACACGCGTCTTTTATCGTAGTACGCCGAGAGTCCTAATTTTTTTTTGACAGACGTTTTCATAACACCGTCTTTCATTTTAAATCCTCTATTTTGCGCTACATCTATAATGTGTTTTCCATCTTCTGTAGTTTCACTTAGTACTCGTTTTATTTATCTATCCCAATTTAAATTGTTAGTTCTCTTGGACATTCCTTTCGCAGAGTTTTTATTAATTTTAATTTGTTCCAAATTATCTTTAGTGAAATTAATTTTTTTCTACGAAATAACACTTACTAGATAACGCTATCGCCCTATCCCCGCTAAATTCCATTTTGAAAAGTCCGGGCTCTCTTTCGCTCCATTTATCCCAAGACCAACCATTCATTTTTTTCTTTTTCAAACTCGTCTAGTAAGTTAGGTCTAATCAATTCCTCTATCGTTTTTCCACTAACTCCTATATACATACTATCTGTATCCATCTGTATTAATTCAAAGTCTTCTCTTTTTATGTATTTATCTAGAAATTCGTAGTAAAATTCCAACATTCTCAATTTAGCTAGTTGATAAACCGCTATTCCACAATGGAATGGTCTCTTTAGCGCACACCTGGGTTTTCTTGAAGATATTTCGTACGCATATCCTATCTCATCAAATCATCAAAAATACGCGGATCTTATGCTTGTCAACACAGGTTTCGTCTCGCGTATATGTCGTATTTAAATGTCTCTCCGTTGCCTCTATCATTTTTCCACAACACGAGTTTCCTAATAATTTCATTATGTCGGCTACTGGTTTCTTATTTGGTTCTACATCGCCTGTTCGTCTTGCGGCTGTAACTTCTTTTGCGAACCATTCGAAGGGTTTACCACTAATATAATATAACACGATGAACTCCCGTTATTTCTAGGCCGTGTTTTAAATACCATTTCAACAGTGGCGCTACAGCAATACTTTAGTGGCGGTCATAGATCCCACCAATTTTCTTCCATTTCCTCTAGTTCTTCCAGTATCTTCCAAATATTTTAACATGTGTGTGGGAACTTCATCAACCTCTACTTCTCTGTTTATAAATATTGGGGACATTTCAGAAAACTTATGTTTTTAAGTTGTGTGGAACTTCTATATCCACCTCCGCAAACCCAAACCAGTCTCCAGATAAAACTCTTTTACAAAACTTTTTAATAAATTTAGGGTTATGTGGGGTATCTATATGGTGTATAGTTTCTCTCCCACACGGCATCTCTTTATTTAACGTAGATAAATATAACGCGTTTGCATCGTACCCCAAAACAGCCTTGCAAGATTTGTTAATTTCATTTGATCTAATATTTGAAACACCAGCTTCTGCATATCGTGTAAATACTATTGATGGACCGCCAACTAGAGCGTCCTTCATCATTTCGTATGTTTCTTCTTTTGGTGCATATAGAGCATCCTCCGGTATAATCGTCTTTGAAGATTTTTTATTTTTGTTCTTTAATGGTTCCTCTCAATAAATATTGTATAGCTACTCCAGGTAGTGTTACCGCATCTTTGAAAATATCCACACCTCTGTGTTTATAAAATTCACACATTTTTTCCACCGCTTCTAGGAACGGTGCTACATCTAAATCGTTATAATATTTCAACCAATCTCTGAAAGTTTTCATATTATTTTCTTCGAAAATTCTACGACATTTACTTAATTCTGTTTCGTCTATTAACATTTTCCCAGATAGTTTGGAATACCAATTCTCTATATCCGGTAGTCCTGGGTAATCCAGTTTGTCTGGAGAATCGAACCACTCATAAGGAAAGAAAGATTTCTGTCCTTTGCAGTCGTAGGCTTTTATCCAACTATCATAACTTACACCAGGTCCTAGATAAAGTATTACATCAAGAAATCTAAATTCTGGAGTAAATAGAAATATTGTTGCGTTTGCACGTTTTCCGACCATTACTTTCTTTGTTGTTGATGTCAGTTCGCCTACTAGGTATTTCTTTATTAAGTTTATATCGTACTTACTGCTGTTAAAACCTATAACCGGTACTTGCTCTATCCACTGTTCGATCTTGGCGATTTATTTGGTTTTTACGTAAATATTCCGTATTAAACTTATATCTTGACCACACTTCTTCTCTTATAGCTTTTCCCCTGACTTTCAAATCTTCTATGAATTTTTCTATAAGTTTTGCGGGATCTTTATCACAAATATGAGTTACTGTTCCTGAGAAATTATCTCCTATACTAACGCTTGCCGGAACGTGCTCAGCTTCGTACTCTAAACTATTACCGGTAGTTTCAACTTCTGGCTGGAGATACGCCTCAAAATCGTATACTATCTGATATGGATAAAGAGTAGTGTCACAACCGATCTTTATATCTTTACCCGTTCTTTGGAATTTCGCATTCCCACATAACTACTAGGTTGAATTCTTTGCTTTTTCTAATAACTTTATCTCTTCTCATTGTGGATGCGCGTTCTTCTTTTTTATGCTTTGCATGAATCTCACACCCGTGCCAGTAACAGCCGTGATATTGATATACGGTATTGGTTTCTGGACAGTATCCATCTACCGGAGCTCCTAAAATCCATCTTTCACCTCCGTGTCCGCACTGTTCGTGGTGAATGTGAATTCCCTCCCGCTTTTCCACAGAATACATCCAATCGATCGCCCCATAACTGTTAGAACCTTTTGGGTAAAACGCTTTCTCGAACGACGAACGCGGGCGCTCTAGATAATTACCATCACATACTATTTTTGTCTCACCTTTCATACATTTTGGTCCGTGTCTCTTCATATTACTCGCTTTCGTGAATTTCTGTTTGCAATTATCGCAGGCGTAAATTTTAGATAGGTTTTTAAGGTTTTTTATCAGAAATGCGTGATTATTAAACAGTCCTATTGTCATTGGTTTATTACCTATTGCCTTATAGTGTGCTGGTACCTTTTTCAACCACCATACATTACATTCGGTGGGTTGATATACTTCTATACCGATTTTAAAAAACTCTTCAACCTTTTTCAGATCTGAAAAAGGAATTGGTGAAACCACATTACTACCAAAATATTGCTTACTAAGTTCTTTCGCCTTTTCTGTACATCTGTCGGGTCTTTTATCTGTCATATGCATAGCTAGACACCTGAACAGACAAAGGTCGTCATTATACTTATCTAAAGAATACATACCTTTTTTATTCTTCAGCCATTCTGGAAGTTCTCCTCCTGCCGCTTCTTTGGATTGTAGTCCCAAATCTATTCCCCTACTACCCTGTATTAGCTTTACGAAAACCTCTACCCATCTTACAAACTTCCACTTTGTATTTGGTCTGTCTATTTTATCGGACATTATTCGTGTTTGCTCCTTATCTGACAGCCATTTTTTAACGGTTTTCATTGATGATAGTGGTTCGCTACCACCGAGATTTTTGTGAAATATTATAGTTTTAGGTTTTCCATTTTTAATTTCCTCCATATGTTCTAGCTTGTAAGAATATGAATATCTCAAATAAAAATTGGTTGTTAGATACGGAGCGAGTTTATCGGACATGCGTTCAGACTCGTTAATGTTAATGTTTTTACGAAAGGATAATGTAACTACCCGTCTTCCATTTTCTACCTTTTCCAATGTTTCATCGTGAGCCCCAATATTTCTTCACCTTTTTCCACTATCGCGCTAACGATAGATTTTTTCTTATTATTATTTTGGCGTCTAATTTGGGACAAATTATTTGTGCTTGAAGGTTTGATTACACTAGCCCTTAACCCCGCAATACTTTCTTTTTGAATTCTGTTACCTACTTCCTCCGCTTTGGATATATCTTTAAAGGCTCCTCGTTTGTGGGCGCGGGTAAACCGCTTCATAAACGCCTCATTCTTTGTGGCATTTATCAGCTTTGTCAACCCCCTAACTCTCAACCGTTTACTATAAGTAATCCCTAGAGATTCGGCTTCTCTTCTCAAACTTTCTATTTCTGCTCTAGTTTCTGACGTTATCATATTTTCTGTAAACGCCTCATTCTTTGTGGCATTTATCAACTTTGTCAACCCCCTAACTCTAACAACCGTTTACTATAAGTAATCCCTAGAGATTCGGCTTTTCTTCTCAAACTTTCTATTTCTGCTCTAGTTTCTGACGTTATCATATTTTCTGTAATATACTTTTGTATAACCTATGAAATTTATCTGTTCAATTGGTCTTGAAAACATTATGTTTTTTTTACGACCAATTGAATATAAACATAAACATATACATATATAATGGAGTGTGAGACTTGTTGTAAAACGTTTACGCGTAAAGACTATCTACGAAGGCATCTAGCGAGACGTAGAAAGTTTCCTTGTGCCCCCCACAATTTCAATGCCCAGATGCCCTTGTAAATTCGTTAGTGCCCAAACTCTTGTAGACATAAGCAACTACGCTGCCCTGTGGCTACAGGTGAACGTGGTAGACTAGAGCTGGTAGAATTAGTTGCTGATCTACGGAATCAATTAGCTATATCGGAGGAGGAAAATATGGTGTTGGAATATAGACTATTGCGCGAGGACGCATTTAAATCGGAAACTTATTAGAATAAATTCATAAATTTACTGTCGTAAAAACATCATGTATTTATGACAACGGAGATAAAAATAAATCCTTTTTAAGACTATTGTTTTAATATGTTCAATTGGACGTGAAAACAACATGAATGTATTTATGACAACGAGACAAAAATAAATCCTTTTTAAGACTATTGTTTTATATGTTCAATTGGACGTGAAAACAACATGATGTATTTATGACACACATTTTGGATGTTTGTGGTTGGTGGGAGACAATTTCCTCGTTAACCAATTTTTGATTTTTCGGGGGGTGGTGGAGTAGTATAGAGGGTGGAGAAATGATACCACCGTTAGGTGGTATCATTTTGACTCCCTCTATACTACTCGTGTTAACCCGTTTTATGCTTTCAGAATAACACATTCCAAGATGATTCTAAAGTTAGTCTTCATTGCGTCAATTCTATTACCATTTGTCGCGGAAGGATACACCAGCAACGCCGGAAATGGATTGGACTTTAACGCAGCTGACATGTACCTTCGCGACTTCAAAGACTCCCACGGGAATCTACAACAACAACAGCTGCACGCGCGAAGCAGACGGCAGACGACGGCGCCTGTGGATTTCTACGTCACTCAATGTGGATATTTCGCTGACCAACCAGCGGCCGAGCCCAGTATTAACGTGAAGGGGGTTGGGCTTACTGAGGACACGCCCACAGCCACTGTGGGCAAGGTAAAGCATCTATCAAATTCCTTTCCGCACAGGCGGGTGCTGGGTGGAGGTCACTGGGTCTCGGGCGTGGGTGAAACGACAAATGGAAGGTCAGTTTTAAATTGTTTGTAACCCGGATATTCGTATCAGGTCGATGCCTGATACGACATTGTGTTATCAGTCAGTCAGTACGTATTTGACCAACACAAAGCTCATTACCTGATAATAATGAAATTCCAGTTTTCGGATACATTTACGACAGTTTCGTGAGTTTAACCCTTACTACGCTGAATTAAATGTTGTCGTCTGCTGGAAATGTTTTATTTTCAATATTTCTCGACAAAAACCTGTTCTTACAGCGCATGAGAATCGTCTTCAGTAGAGACGATTCTCAAGTGATGTCAAAACCAGTTTTTTGCTAAGAATTAAAGCAAAAATGAAAAGCTGTTGGTTTCCGATAAATTGGCAAGGGCACGTGACGTCACGGTGTCAGCGGACTATGTCTATTATAGCTTTCCATGGATATAGCCGTTTGCAGCCATGTTAGGAAAAATGGAAAATGCATGCTCCCGATAGCTTAGGAGATAATTTAAATTACCAACTGGTTGACTGGTGAAACACGCGATTACAAACCACAATAAATGCCATATTTATAAATGTAAAACGTTTCGATAGTTGATTCATTTTGATTGCCTCAGTCAGATCAGGGTATACGATGTTCACAATTAATTTACTGAATAAATATTTCATTATCAAACAACGTGAAACAAACGATGTATACATATTCTAAAATTGTCGCCAGTAGGTATTTCATAGAAACGACAGTACGGGATTGTGGCACTCTTGGGGACGTCAAATATACACACCCTCGGTGTTCTCATCCTAATTCCCGGCTCCTGGAAATATTTGATTGTAAATACACCCCACACATTGTATGTCAGCCGACCCAGAGCGGGGAAAACATTGGTTGCGCGCTTATACGTTTTGTCCAGATAGACATATGGATGTAACTAAGACGATTCAAATGATATTATGCAATATACGTCTTTATCAGTTTTTGAACCAACACAACAAATATGTTTCTGTAAGTTACATGAAATAATGTTAATAAAATAAACGTATAAACGACGGCAGATATCTATCTGGGAGTATAAAGTGAGGGACACAATTCAATAAAAAAAATAATAGCACAGTGATAGTTTAGAACCCTCAACGTTGATTAATTAAACAAAAAATAACGGTTTACCTCTACGCTACATGCATCATATACGAATTGTATTTATTGGTCACAGGTTGATATAGGTGCACGTATGCATAGCACTGCTTGTATGTTCTAAAATTAGATAATGAAACACAGGTGCATCGTTATCGATTAATATTAACTTGTTCATGCATGCATTTCCAATGAGCACTTGACGTATGTTGATGTGATACATATACGATTCGAGTGCCTGTGCTCACTATTTTCTTTTTCAGCAAATACGTAACAACAAAAGTGACAACTTACTTGATTCAAAATATGCCTGAACGTTACATGAATACATTTCGGGCTAACATTGGTGACATGCATGCTACATCGTCATGCTAATATCAGTTTTGCATTTCTAACACACCTACTTTACCTATTATGGTTCAATAATTGAAGCACAACAATATTTACGCAATTTCCTAACATTTGATTGGCCCGTAGCAAGTCTCTGTCCAAAATTTATATCCCAGAAAACTCCCACGCCGAACTACTTTCCGTAACCGTGAGGCGCAGTTAAAATAATTCTTAAGAAAACGGAAAATAAACACATTTTCTTGATGAATTTATTTCAAATGCTGGAATTATAAGGAATGAATGGCCTTTTTGTGGAATTTATCGGGGATATAAACTTGGAAAAGTCGCGGGAATACTGGACGAGGCCTTAAAAAATTACAATTTTTGAAGAAAAAAAAAAAAATATATATATATATATATTTATTTTTTTTTTATTTTTTTTTCGAAAATTGTTATTTTTTATCGCTTCCCTCGTCCAGTATTCCCGCGACTTTTCCCAGTTTATACCCCGATAAATTCCACAAAAAGGCCATTCATTCCTATATTGGCTGGCTTGGCCCTCAGGTACATGTACATTGTTTTGACTTTCTTGTTACAATTCAATACAATACATTTTATTCACTCTAAGCCACATACTTGACACACGAGGTATACAATAGATTACATAATACAACGATGGGTAAAAATACAAAATGCATATGTATAAGCTCACTAGTCATTATAACCATAAAGCATTTCTTATAAAAATAGCTAAATTTCTTAATTGCTTTTCAGATTTTTTCTCAAATAGCTGTGCGAATTTTAAAATATTTGGTCTTCTAAAATAAAATGGCTTGATATACCGTTTTCGAACTTCATCATAGAAGCGACACTCGAAAAGGAAATGAAATTGGTCACCGAGAGCACCAGCGCCACATTTGTTGCAGACCCTGCTTGCTCTCGGCACACCTGTCCATCTACCAGTTTCGACCGCCAGTCTATGATTACAAGTTCGAAATCTGGTCAATGTTTTTCTTAACCTTTCCGTGAGATTAATTAAATATGTTTCTAATCCAAATTCTGTTTTAAAGATTCTATACGTAATTCCACGTGAAGATGAATCGATGCTGGTGAGCCATGACTGAATAAACTGGTTCTGAAGCTGAGTCCTGGCGTAGTGGCTCAGCCAGATAGCATTAACATCGTTCTGACTAAGCCATACGCCAGGAAGTCCAATTTCAGTTAAAATAGATTTAACATTCTGAATCCATCGGAAATGAGTCACATTTGTTTCATGTTGTGTATATAATAACTTATACATAAGAAACAATAATTTACTCTGCTTCCCTGAAACTAATTTTGCCAAAAACGAAATAATTCTACATTTAATGTCAATAATAAGCGGAAATTTGCCTAGTTCTCCATAAACCATGAAATTTGGTGTGGATTTCTTTATCTTTACCCCCAAAACAGTTTTACAAAATTTCAAATGAATTGTTTCTATAGCCGAAATGTTTTCAAATCCCCAGATTTCACAGGCATAGCAGAGAATTGGAGTGATACATTGATCAAATAACTTAAGCTGACAGTCTACTGGAGTTGACAAGTTGTTAATCTTTCTAAATAGGCCGAAAAGAGCTTTGGATGCTTGGTCAATCAAATGTTTCTTAGTCTTATGAAAAGTTCCGTTTTGTGAAAAAACATTCCCAAATATGTAAAGTGGTCTACAATTTCAATTGTGTTATCGTTATATGTAAAGGCTATCTTTTTTGATGAGTTTACGTTTTTTGAAAATCATAATTTTGGTTTTTGATGCGTTTACTTCAAATTTCCACTGAATACAGTATTGATGAAAATAATTTAGAGCATCTTGTAGGCCAGTTTCTGTCTCAGACATGAGAATAGTGTCGTCAGCGTATAATAACAAGAATAGTTTAACATATATATCTAGATGTTGAAACATGTCAGATGTAACCGATTGTAAATCTACAATACCGCATACATTGAGAAAATCTTCAAGGTCGTTCAAAAACATGGCAAACAAAAATGGTGACATATTTTCACCCTGCCTGACACCCACCATTACTTTATAACATAACAGTTGAATTTATATATTTCAGGCTGCACGACTGATATACCTGATGGTCCGGTTTATGCCGCGGACGATTTTCCTGAATTTGGCAGCAAACAGCAGTGTGGGCTTGTTTAGTGTCAATGATCTTCCTTTTAACGTATTTGACGATTTTATAGATGGGAGAAATTGTTTATGTAAGTAAGAACTTGTGTGTGTATCATACTGGCATGAAGGATATATAGATAACAGTACGTTAGTGCCGATCACATCCCTTTGTTGAACCTTATATGTCACAGAAACGAATATATCACACGTGTGATATATTCGTGCGAATGCGTCACACATGGTTAAGAATACGTACGAATACATCACACAAATGTGTGACGTTTACGTTTGGTATCACTATCAATTGCAACAAAAACGAATGTGTCACATATTACAAAAACTCGTACAAAAATGAATAAAATATTGTCCAGACGAATATGTCACATGAACATTCGAATGGGGGATAACAGTGCGATAAAATAAAACAGAATAGAGCAGGCATATTCGCCGGCTTATTTGAAAGTCATGCCACGCATGCAGACAAGGTAAATGAGTGATCGAACACGTTGACCCATCCTTAAATGACATCAGCTGTTGATATGCCGTTAAACACCAATACATCACATCACTAGTCGCAAAACCCATAAGCCCCATTCCTCCAGTCTCAGCCACATATATCATATAATGGCAAATTAATCCTACTTGACTATCGCGTCATTTATTGGTGTACAAATGGCGGCACGCTTCGTAGCATGCACTTTGCGTATCTTAAGATGAAAGTTACTTATTATAGATCAAAAAATAACTCCCTGCTAAGAAGTATGTGTTGTGTGTTAAAGGTACATGCCCACTCAGTATACGGGGCACCAAGTGGGACATGGCTCAATTTTGTGTCACCATTTTTGAAAATTCTGTCCACAAAAATTCAATTCTGTGTCACAAAATTCACTTTCGTGCCACAAAACTCAATTCTGTGTCACAAAATTCACTTTTGTGCCACAAAATTCAATTCTGTGTAACCAAATTCAATTCTGTGTCACAAAATTCACTTTTGTGCCACAAAATTCAATTCTGTGTCACAAAATTCAATTCTGTGTCACAAAATTCAAAATTCAATTCTGTGTCACAAAATTCAATTCTGTGTCACAAAATTCAATTCTGCACACGCATGTAAGAAGGACTACCATTGGCCAGAAACTGCACTGGAGAAATGGGTCACGGTCGCCGATCTACACATTCAATGTCGATGATTCACTTCTCATTCTGCCGATGATTCATTTCTCATTCTGCCATTTTGCTTCAACTATCTACAAACAGTCAAACGTTGACAAACCCATTCGTATTTAAACTCATTTGCGTTATAATTGTACACATAATTCATGTACATGTAGATCTCCCGCGAGTACATACATATTGTGTATCGCAAAGTACATCTGCCCCAGTTAAATCAATAATACACGCGCTGTAACCTGTGTTCTGACTGCTGTCTGTGTTTATAAACAGAATGTGTGTATTGGGCCATTTGAGGAAACCATTTGTAGTATGTGTGTAGATACCATGGATACTAAGATGGTGTATACTGTAAATAATGCATGTAGACACATAGTTGCGAACACGTAACTTTGCAACTAGTAGACACAGATCCAATACCATTTGTTTCACAAGGTTAGATCTACTGTTAGAATACGACGTCATCTAATGTCATTTTCGAGCATAAAACGTTACCTGATAAATAGAATACCATACTAGTGTATTTTAATATCAAGTATCAGGCTCGGCTCGGAAACGGTAGGAATTCCTCGGCAAGCCTCGGAATTCCTACGCGTTTCCTAGCCTTGCCTGATAAACTTGATATCAAAATACACTAGCCTGGTATTCTCTATATATGGGCATGCTCTCAGGTCTAGCTATGTCCCAGCTACTTTATGTTTGACCCTGTTTACATAATTGAGGGAAAATTCTGAATATTTTTCTTATTTCTCCTTCAAAGTTATATATGCTTATATGGTGTGACCACTCATTTGTAATCATATATAACCAAAATAACTGTCCATAAAGAAGTATAATATTGATATATTGGGTTATATTTTCGCATTGAAATATTTAAACCTGCAAGTGTACTCCACCATCTAGTGAAATGGACAAAGACCGATCTCAACCAATCAACGTAGAGATGACATAGACTATCCTACGCAAACTAATTTTTGTGGACAAAAATGAATTCTGTCCCACAAAACTGAATTTTCTTCACGAAACTCAATTCTGTCTTACAAAATTGAATCCTTTATAACAAAAATGAATTTTGTATACGAAACGTATGCAGAATTGAATTTTGTGACACAGAATTGAATTTTGTGACACAGAATTGACAGAATTGAATTTTGTGACACAGAATTGAATTTTGCGACACAGAATTGCGACACAGAATTGAATTTTGTGATTTTTAGTGTTACAAAACTCAATTTTGTCTGGACAAAATTGGTCTTGTACACATAATTAACCTGTCCTGCATGGCGCCCCGTACGGTAGGCACAACATGTTCTTTATATGAATTAAATAAGTATATAATTGTGTCAATATTCCACCAGTTCTAAAAAATACGAGTGCTTTTATTGTCGCGCCCGCTTGCGGAAAGCGCGATATAGTCGGCCGTTTGGCGTACGTACGTACGTACGTACGTACTTACGTACGTGTGTCCGGTTAAAGTTTTTGTTTAAGTGTTTGGTTCAGTTGTTTGGTTAAGTTTTTTGGTTAAAGTTTTTGGTTAAGTTCTTTGGTTAAAGTTTTTGGTTAAGTTTTTTGGTTAAGTTGTTTGGTTAAGTTGTTTGGTTAAAGTTTTTGGTTAAGTTTTTTGGTTAAAGTTTTTGGTTAAAGTTTTTCGTTATACTATATCTCTGCAACTGCTTTGCCCATTACCTTGAAACTTCACATGGGTGTTTATCATCATCTATATTTTCATTCTACCCCCCTCCCGTGCTGCCCCTGTGCCCAATGTCAAATTATTTTGAAATTTTTGGTTAAGTTTTTTGGTTAAAGTTTTTGGTTAAGTTTTTTGCTTAAGTTTTTTGGTTAAAGTTTTTCGTTATACTACATCTCTGCAACTGCTTTGCCCATTACCTTGAAACTTCATATGGGTGTTTATCATCATCTATATTTTCATTCTACCCCCTCCTGTGCGGCCCCTGTGCCCAATGTCAAGGTCAAATTACTTTGAAGTTTTTGGTTAAGTTCTTTGGTTAAAGTTTTTGGTTAAGTTTTTTGGCTAAGTTTTTCGGTTAAAGTTTTTGGTTAAGGTATTTGGTTAAGTTTTTTGGTTAAAGTTTTTCGTTATACTATATCTCTGCAACTGCTTTGCCCATTACCTTGAAACTCCACATGGGTGTTTATCATCATCTATATTTTCATTCTACCCCCTCCCGTGCTGCCCCTGTGCCCAATGTCAAGGTCAAATTACTTTGAAGTTTTTGGTTAAGTTTTTTGGTTAATGTCTTTGGTTAAAGTTTATTGGTTATTTTTTGTGGTTAAAGTTTTTGGTTAAGTGTTTTGGTTAAGTTTTTTGGTTAAAGTTTTTGGTTAAATTTTTTGGTTAAGTTTTTTTGGTTAATGTTTTTGGTTAAAGTTTTTCGTTATACTATATCTCTGCAACTGCTTTGCCCATTACCTTGAAACTTCACATGGGTGTTTATCATCAACTATATTTTCATTCTACCCCCCTTCCGTGCGGCCCCTGTGCCAAATGTCAAGGTCAAATTACTTTGAAGTTTTTGGTTAAGATGTTTGGTTAAAGTCTTTGGTTAAAGTTTTTTGGTTATGTTTTGTGGTTAAAGTTTTTGGTTAAGTATTTTGGTTAAGTTTTTTGGTTAAAGTTGTTTGTTATACTATATCTCTGCAACTGCTTTGCCCATTACCTTGAAACTTCACATGGGTGTTTATCATCATCTATATTTTCGTTCTACCCCCTCCCGTGCGGCCCCTGTGCCCAATGTCAAGGTCAAATTACTTTGAAGTTTTTTGCTTAAGTTTTTTGGTTAAAGTTTTTTGTTATACTATATCTCTACAACTGCTTTGCCCATTACCTTGGAAAACTTCACAATGGGGTGTTTATCATCATCTTTTAAGTTTTCAATTCTACCCCCCTCCCGTGAGGGTCCCCTGTGCCGAATAGTCAATGGTCTAAATTACTCTTTGGAAGTTTTTGGTATTAAAGTTTTTGGTTAAAGTTTTTCGTTATACTATATCTTTTTTTTTAGTGTCCATGCCTCGCCACAAGGCGCGACATGCAGGCCACGGCCATCTAGTTATCTTATATTTAAGGGTAGGAATTGGCTCGAGGACCTTCCAAACCCGGACATTTGAGCCCAAAAATGGCAGGCCAATGACCGTTGGCCCGTTTGTTTCCGAATTTACTAATATCTGCCATTCAGTCGAAATATGTGAATTAAATGAATGAGGCAATGAGGCGGTTAATTTAACCTAGCTAGTTCATTCTCCTATCGCACGAAGCCGGTATGTAAGACCGTGAAAAAGGCTGAGTGTGAGTACCTTTTTCACGGTCTTACATACATACATTAGGTCATGCCTTTTGTATTTGTATATTTACGTAAAGCCGAATAAGCATATGTAACTTTTAAATGACACCCATCTGATGATAGTGATTATGCATTCCGCAAGGTCACAGTTTAAAGGGGCATGCATGCATTCAGAGGTAAAATATTTCTGAAAATGATGCCATATCTGAAAATGTGCCAAATATATCTGGTGTAATAGTACTAAATACCTCACCCCCCCCCCCCCCCCCCCCCCATCGTCGCCCCCAGCCCCCACCCCCGAGAAATAGAGGAGTTTTACATAATTATGCTGTTAAATCCAGTAAATTTCCTTTGTAAAAGGCCCCGCAGTGCAAGGCAATTTGGTTGGTGAACGTCGCAGCACATTTTTAACAACAGTTAAACAACCTGGGCCCGTTTCACTAAACTTCTTACGACTAAAATATTCGTAAGTTCAAATTTAAGATCGTCTGTAAATTTCAATTTATGGATTTACATTTATTGAGCATAGGCTGCATATGCAGCCTATGCTCAATAAATGAAAATCCAAAAATTATTTACAAGAAAACATTGTTAATGTGAAATTTACAGACTATCATAATTTTGCACTTACGAACATTTAGTGAAACGGGCCGCTGTAATGTCACCGCAGTACGGGACATCATCGGCGGTTGAAGCCCCTGTGTTTGCCCAGTATGCCCAGATAAAGCCCCGCTACTCCCCTGGAGGGGAGTGGTGCGGGAATATGAATATGACTGATGATAAAATATGCTTTTAAAATCTAAAGCTGATCTCATTTTAATCATCTAAATAGAACACCCAATGATTGGAACATTATTATAGAATTATGTAAAGTGTATTGGACATGTTGGACACGTAAATATTTAACAGGCGAAACTGACCATCGGTTAACAATTTGTACCATAATATTTTATATTTAGTTACTATTATCATAGAAGTTTACATTTCATGCGATAGACTCTATATCACAGACATGGAGATAGCAAAGTAATATCACAAGAGGCCCAAATAGGCCTGCTTCGCTCACCTGAAATTATTATCCGGACTTATTAGTACAGACTGTCTATTACATGTATATATACCATCACAATTGTTTTGTCCACCATGGTAATAGTTGGCTTGAAACATAAAAATTGAGAACAATGTAAACAGTATATAACAGCATTAACAAATGTGATGCAGAACAAATGTGAATAAATGATAAACGGTATATATAACAGACAGTCTGATGCACAAGGAAAAGACGTTTGAAATCACTATTAAACATTTGGCAGGCGGTCATCTTAAAGTATGTAATCATCCGATCCGAGTAATCGTCTTGTCGATACCTTTGAGTTGATATATGACATGACCATAAACGGTAAAATCTGAAATTTGACCTCTACTTGACCCCTCCGGCCCACCCTTTCTTGACACAGGGGCCACCATTTGAACAAATCTGAAACAGCGTTAACTGTCGATCATTCCTACTGAGTGTCATCGAAATCAGTCTGGCGGTTCGTGAGAAGAAGTTTTTTTAAGAATTTGACAAACTTTTTGACGACGGCTATTTTGGATTATGCGATGATCTCCATTTTAACAAATATGAAAAGTCTTCACCAACGGACCATAACTCTGAAGTTTGTCCAATATTAGCCCGGCGGTTCATGAAAACAAGACGTTTGAAATATCTAATAAAATAATGACCTTTTGACCTTTCGGCGGTCATCTTGGATTACGTAATGATCAGATTTCGACAATAAATGCTCCAAATTGATCGTCTTGTCGATACATTCGATTTGATAATGATATGACCATATTCGGTCAAGTTGGAAATTTGCGATTGTGTGACATTCGTTAAAACCAAAAAGTGAAAAATATTTGGGAGAGATTTTCGGTTTGTGATGTATTCGGCAGAATTCGGCCAGTATTCACCGAAATGAGCGACGCATTCGCACGAATACTTGACAAGTGTGATATATTCGTTTTTGTGACATATAAGGTTCAACACACGTTTCCGTGCCGCGCCAGATATTTTTCCCATTCACGGCACTAACCTACTATTATATTTATCCCGTCAACACCTACAAATGGCTTTAAAATGCAAAAAAATAACCCCAGTCACCGCACATATCCATACGCAATGATTAGGTCGTATTGACAGGATATCTAAAATGTTTCACGGCACCGTGTTTCACGGCACATACGTGGCACATTCACGTGTTGACTTGATAATTGATTTTATGTTACTATTCAGTTTAAAGGTACATGCTCACTCAGTAGGCACAAACTGTTCTTTATATCAGAGACATCATCCGAGACATTTTCTGGCAAAATAAACATTCATTCATCATTACGACACATATTGATTGGCAATATGAGACATTTTATATCAGACGTAAATTTCCACACTGATATCGGCGGCGATAACCGTGTTTACTTAAAATGTTAACGGAAATTTCTATTTATTCTCTGTATATATTGATGTGCAATTATCATACTTTATAATCTATGGTGGCTGATTAGTGAAATTTCGCCTCGTCGCTCCGTCGCCACGAAGTTTATCGCTCCTTCGCGGCGACGGAGCGATAATTATCGCTCCTTCGCGGCGAAGGAGCGACGAGACGAAGTTTAGTATCCTTAAACATCGCCCCGTCGCTCCGTCGCTTCGTCGCTCCGTCGCTTCGTCGCCACGACGGAGCGATAATTATCGCTTCTTCGCGGCGACGGAGCGATAAACTTCGTGCGACGGAGCGATAAACTTCGTGGCGACGGAGCGACGGAGCGAAGTTTAAAGACACTAAACTTCGCCTCGTCGCTCCGTCGCTCCGTCGCCACGAAGTTTATCGCTCCGTCGCCGCGAAGAAGCGATAATCATCGCTCCGTCGCTCCTTCGCTCCGTCGCTGCGTCGCCACGAAGTTTATCGCTCCGTCGCCGCGAAGAAGCGATAATTATCGCTCCGTCGTGGCGACGGAGCGACGGGGCGACGGAGCGACGGAGCGACGGGGCGACGGGGCGACGAAGCGACGAAGCGACGAAGCGAAGTTTAAGGACACTAAACTTCGTCTCGTCGCTCCTTCGCCGCGAAGGAGCGATAATTATCGCTCCGTCGCCGCGAAGGAGCGATAAACTTCGTGGCGACGGAGCGACGGAGCGACGGAGCGACGAGGCGAAATGTCACTAATCAGCCACCATAATAATCTGTCGAACATATTATTTTTTCCAGTGACGCATTTACTTAGTATAAATAATTAAAAAATATCATGCCTCATTTGCATATGAAAATAGCCCGATACCATCGCGAGTCACTATCAGTAAAATAAATATTACTAAATGATTATATCTGTGTAATGGACACCTGTAATGTTTAGAACTCTTGGAATAGTGACACAGTTGTACACTTATTTAATTTCTATAAAGAACATATTGTGCCTACTGAGTGGGTATGTACCTTTAAACAATACTATATTTGTTAGAAATTCAATTTCTACAGGAACGGAACCAGTGAACCATTTACTAGTCTACTATTTACCGTTCATACGATTGGTTATCGTCATTATGCCATCGTAACCATAGGTATCGGTCGCATATAACGTATTCAGTTTGTATTACGTTCCGCCTTTCTGTTGGATGAGACTTTAAACCGAGACCCCATTATCTTATATATTACCCTAGCTGTTGCTGGAATGTTAAACCCCTTCACTTTAAACGCACACTTTATGATTATATATTTACAGTTACCTGCCAAGGCAACTGTTCGCTATGGTGCACGACCAATGACTATGTTACCCAACCCAACCACCCGATTTCCTTTCTCTGGGCCTACGGTAACACATCGCGTACCTTCGTCGTGGAGAACAACATAATTTGTCCAGAATTCAGCTTTAACCCAGGTAGGGTGCACCACCGCCTGCGCTAATATTGCTAATAATGACAGGTGTTTCATTGATGAAATGGCGAATAGTGTGGATGCACAGGCTGATCTGGATCTACACTGGTCGCAAAATGCATAAGCCACATTTCTCCAGTCACAGGATTATGTGTCAATTCTTTATTTTAAAAAACAACTGTGCTTGATGTCAAACAAATTGATTGGCAGTGCCAATAGATTTTCAGAAACGTTGATACTCTCGGTAAGATTAACGCAGGCGGTTGTGTAACGGTCACTGCGTATCATTCCAATTGTGTAATATGTGCATAGTGTAGTTACCATGGAAACCTTGTGATTGCTGCCATTGTCTGCCATTCCGGTTTTGTCTCACCCACGTTAGTAGAAGTGGGTGGTGGTCGGACGAACATGACGACGTAAATTAACGGTAGGGGTTCCTCCTTAGTGGAAAGTGGGACATACAATATATACGGCGGTCACATTCAATTTCCGGTACCGTAGACGTCGTTGTTATAAGCAAATTTTGAATATCTTTAGATCAGTTAGTCCACTCAGCGTCATTCGGGTGACCTTGGGGACATTGACTCTGGTGATATTGATCTGTCCGTCGGTACGGTGTATATTTCAAGGGTTACCGTTCGCAACTAAGGCATACAGTAGCGCTTTTCTGCTCCTTACCTATTTGTATAATTATACTAATATCGTATACATATCGTAATCGTATAGTATTGGTATATTTAATGAGCATATCGTATGATCATATAATATTGGTATGTTTGTACCGTATCACATTGTAGTACAGTTTGTTTACATTATACAAACGTACTATACGAATATTATACAAACATACGATATCCGTTCGTATATACGATATATCCGTACGGATATGGTATGAATATACCATACCCGAAGTGTGGCTTTTCATTCTACTGAAAACACCTCTCATTTTAAAGAAATTCTCGACTCCAAAGAGGACCAAATATTAGGGGCGGACCAAATATTAGGGCAAATAGTACACGGCAACACCGTTAATATATCGTATACATTTACGTATTCTGGTACATTTATACCGTACACAAATCTGGTATGTTTGTACGATACAAACGTACCAGAATTATACACATGTATACAAATCGTATTCACGTACGATTTGAATGGTATATCTATACGATATTGGTTGGTATGTACGGTACAAACATACCGTACGTTTATATTATATGCATATCGTATAGAAAACATATCGTATTGGTATAGTATACGTATAGTATTGGTATAGTACGTATAGTTGACCTGCAGAAAAGCGCTACTGTAGAGCGGATATAAAGTTTACAGTATACAGTTTGAATGTAACCCTTTCAACCCTAAGGAACTGGAATGGACTGTGATATGTTAATGTTCCGACCAATCCAATGGTCACAAAATGATTTTCAGATTCGTCCATTTATGAAAAGGATGTATTTGTTGTTCTCAAAAATATGAAAATTACTTTCAAACAGTGCAGATCCTGATGAGACGGCTCGTTACGAGCCGGCTCATCTGGATCTGCACTGTTTGCATAAACCGATATAGCGGCCTTTCGGGTTCAAAGGGTTAAGCACACGGATGGTAGCACGCCCCTCCGCCTTTCGCTCATGACCTGCCAAGAACAGTGGGTGGCAGGTGGGAACATGCTATGGGTAATTTGACTATCGGAATTCATCCTTACCGGAATTCGGAATTCATCCTTACCGGAATTCCGGATGTAGACCTGGTTTGGCCCTCACATACGCCTTCGGTATTTTGTATGTGACAATTGAATCTGGTTATACCCATTATGTCAGTATTACGATTATTCGGAATCGTATGTTAAGGGAAGGGGTCAAGTGACTTGGTGTGATATGGACCTGGCACCAAGTCAGGTTATTCTAATTTCAGGGCTAAATATATTTTTTCTCGATGTAAATATTCCGTTCTGATCGAACCCGGCCTTACATGACCTTAGCAGTTGATAGGCCGTTAAACACCAATAAACAAAACCAGACATGGTTACATTGTGTTTACATTTAAACTTTAATACGTTGTTGTTGCAAGTCCATTTATAAAATGTACACTCACATAGCAATGAATGCATTGGACATTATTGATAATTATCGCAACTTCCAATGAATGATTATATTTTACAGTGGAACATCTCCAAGCCGGACACCCTGGAGGTGTCCTCCAGGGTCTCCGGTTTGGAGATGTTCCACTGTAAATTAGACATGCTGGCGCTTCATGACACATTCTAGTGTTTTACAATCATGAAAAGGCATTGTAATCAGAGGTACATAACAGCGAAACACATCTAAGTTAAACATCCATATTTTCCCGAGTGTCCGGTTTAGAGGGGTTCCACTGTATATTGATGCTCACGCGTACATCATACATTGGCCAGTCTAAATCCCTCTCGGACTGCACTAAACGTGCCCTCTGACCGGGATCGACATTGTTCGGAACAACGGTAACGTGTCTGTCTCGTCATGTTGCACTGTAAGCAGTACCCATGATTCATGTACATGCTATTTCCTGAAGCCTTGTTCACATTTGTTGAAACTATATACCTCATGTTGCCACATGTATGGACGTAGTGAATAAAGGAATATTGTATTGCATCGTACGGAGCCCCGCTGGGGACGTACAATTCGTTTTGTATGCCCCCGCCACCGAATTGTGGGGTGGGGGGGGGCATATAGTGTTACCGGAGTCCGTACGTACACGTACGTACGTCCCGAAACCTTAAAGGTACATGCCCACGCAGTAGGCACAAAATGTTCTTTATAGGAAGTAAACAAGTGTATAATTATGTCACTATTCCACCAGTTCTAAATAGTACGAGTGCCCGCTATACAAATATAATCATTTATTAATTATCAATTTACTGTTAGCGACGCGCGGCGGTAACAGTCTATTTTGATAATGTGCGGGGACGACGACTTTCACATCACGGCTTGCGGTGCGCATGCGCAGTATACTACGCGCGCCAGTAGGCTTCCCAATATGTAAACAAGAATATCAACGTGTCGAAACGTCCAGGACGGAAATTGTATGAAAAGGCGTCGGCCAAAAAAAAGGCGAAATGTCTGAGTGATAGGCAGTACAGAGAGAGAGAGTGGTTAATATTGGCGACCAGATCACCAAATGGAAAGAGTTACGTGGAGATTTAGATTTGGACTCGAACAGAGATTTTTCTTCTCAACTTCCGATACTTCACTGCGCATGTCAAAGATGTGATATGATTGACCGTGTCACGTGACGCGTGTTGGTAAAAATAGCACGAGGTCGGAAAATACCCTTCCTGGTCGCGGCATATAAAATGCGATTTAATACCAATTAACACGCGCCGTAATTAAAAATAACTCATTAGTGGGTAAACAAATGGCTCATATAAGGCATGACAGAAAATTAAAAGTAGTAGTACAGTGTAACCTGCTGCGTGGGCATGTACCTTTAACGCACGGGTAAATGGCTTATAATTTGTGTTTCCTTTCTCGGATCTACTTCACATTTCACATACGAATTGTTCCAATGGTCCTCTACCGCCCTGTGACAAATCCACATTCGTCCCGCCCCCACTAAGCCCAGGGTCAAGGTCACATACTTGGTGCGTTCGAAACCTTAACGCTCGGGTAAATGACTTATTATGGTTTATTATGCCCTCGCCACCGAATGGTGAGGCGGCATGTAGTGTTACCGGCGTCCGTACGTACGTATGTCCCGAATCATTAACGCTTGGGTAAATGGCTAATAATTTGTGTTTCCTTGCTCGGATCTGCTTCATATTTCACACACGCATAGCACCAATGGTCCTCCACCACCCTGTGACAAATACACATTCGTCCGCCCCCGTTAAGCCCAGGGTAAAAGTCACAGACTTCGTGCGTTCGAAACCTTAACGCTCGGGTAAATGGCTTATATTTCTGTTTCCTTTCTCGGATCTGCTTCGCATTTCACACACTCATTGCTCTAATGGTACTCTACCGCCCTGTGACAAATTAACATTTTTCCCGCCCCCCACTAAGCCCAGATTCAAGGTCACATACTTGGTGCGTTCGAAACCTTAACGCTCGGGTAAATGGCTTATAATTTCTGTTTCCTTTCTCGGATCTGCTTCACATTTCACACACGCATTGCTCCAATGCTCCTCTACCGCCCTGTGACAAATCCACATTCGTCCCGCCCCAGCTAAGCCCAGGGTCAAGGTCACAGACTTGGTGCGTTCGAAACCTTAACGCTCGGGTACATAGCTTATAATCAAATATGCCTCGTTTTCTTTGGCTGCAAGCAGGGGCATTCGTGTGCCGACAGGCCACATTTCTAGTTTATTAATTCGTTCCCACGAAATAACAATTCGTTCCCTCAATTTAACAATTCGTTCCCTCAATTTAACAATTCGTTCCCTCAATTTAACAATTCGTTCCAATTCGTTCCCTCAATTTAACAATTCGTTCCCTCAATTTAACAATTCGTTCCCTCAATTTAACAATTCGTTCCCTCAATTTAACAATTCGTTCCCTCGAATTAACAATTCGTTCCCACGAATTAACAGTTCGTTCCCGTGGGAACGAATTGTTATTTCGTGGGAACAAATTGTTAAATTGAGGGAACGAATTGTCATTTCATGGGATCGAATTGTTAATTCGAGGGAACGAATTGCTATAACGTGGGAACGAATTGTTATAACGTGGGAACGAATTGTTAATTCGAGGGAGTGAATTGTTAAATTGAGGGAACAAATTATAATTTCGTGGGAACGAATTAATAAAAAAAAATCCATGTCCCCCGCGGGGCTCCGTAGTATCGTATTGTACATTCGAGTTAATGAGTTTGTTTATTTATCCCGTCAACACAGTGAGTATATGCCGTGAAACACGGTGCCGTGAAACATTTTTGATATCCAGTCAATACAATTTTTGAATTTTACAGCCATTTGTAGGTGTTGACGGGATAAATAGAATAGTAGGTTAGTGCCGTGAATGGAAAAAAATATCTGGCGCGGCACGGAAACTGGATGTGCTTGGCAGAGCCTCGCACATCCCGTTTCCTGAGCCTTGCCAGATATTTTTTCCCATTCACGGCACTAACCTACTATTCTCTATATTTCAGCTAACGAGAATTTGCTTGTGAGTGAGTACGGATTGACGATAATGACGAGGGCACTGGATTCGGACACTTTGGAACATATAGGACAGGCGTATAGTGCCTCCGCCTGGCCGGGCAAGACTAGCGGGCAATTGCGGAATCAATACGAATATTTCATGAAGGCAACGTTAGCCTGGTTTTATGCAGTAAAGAACAACAATACATTGGGTAGGTACACGACTGCCTGCGCTAATCTTGCCAATATTTGTCAATTTCTTTATTTCAAAATACTTTAAATATTGTTCATGTACTTGATATCAAGCGGATTGATTTCTGAGTCTGAGCTGTAGCACAGTACAGCTCAGGCTCAGACAATAAAATTGCTTGATTTCGACTTGAGATTGCCAATATATTTTCAGAAACGTTGACATCTGGGCAAGTTTAACGCAGGCTGTTGTGTAAGCATGTCCCGCCGTGCTATCTTGTAACTTTTAAGCACGTGACTTCCATGTTGGATAAATAAATGGCAATATGTTGTCGTGCCGTAAAACGCAATTCCTCGGGTCTGACTGACTCTCAGGTACAGTTTTGGTTTTGTAGTAGGTGAGAGTTGAATCCGGCCTTGCCCATTATAATGTTAAGATTAACGTTAATCCTAATACTATTAGGTATTGGACTTCATGACTTTGATGTTATGATAACCTGGTACATGTACCTGTAGCCAATTTCACCAAAATTGCAAAGTATACTTTCCTAGCAAAGTATACTTTGAGGGAGCAATCATTGATTTTTCCGAAATGCATTATTTCATATAGAACTAACGATTGCATATATTTGATGATTAAAACTATGCAGAATTATTATACTGAATTTATTACATTATCACAGCCAAAATTGGCTGTGATAATGTAATAAATTCAGTATAATACAAATTAATAAATCGATCCTAAAATTGAAAATTTCTCCCTCAAAGTATACTTTGCTAGGAAAGTATACTTTGCAATGTTGATGAAATAGGCTACAGGTCAGGTTATTCCAATTTCAGAGCTGAATATATGTTTTATTCTGTTAATATTTAGTGCAGTTTTTGGGATCCCCCACTCCCTACATCACAACACATATGGGATTCGACCTCGTTTGCCCCCGGCCTATATTGAACTTAGCTGACAGGCCATCATTATACACCATTCAATAAATAAATAATCAATAGCTGAACAAATAAATAAATACCCCGAATGTTCTGTCTGTAACCCAGAGCGACTTAGAAGTCGACTTACAAGTCGCCCTGCGTTACGGACAGAACGTTTGGGTTAATCGATACATACATGATTTGATTTAACTAGATTTAATGGTGTTTAACGGTCTGTCAACAGATAAGGTCATTTTACAGTCTGGTCAACATAATTTTAAGTCAGAAAAATGGGACAGTGATCAAACTTTGCCAGAATGACCGAAATACCATATGAAAGTAAAATAAAAAAGTTCCCCATCTTTTCCTCGGGGTGGAAGGCACCTAATTTGCATATTTTCAAAATGACCGCCACCAGCAAAAGCAAAAAATCCAACTTCTGTAGCCTATTTCATAAAAATTGCAAAGTATACTTATCTATCAAAGTATACTTTGAGGGAGTAATCATTTATTTTTCCCAAACTGCCTTATTTCATATAGAACTAACCACTGCATATATTTGATGAATAACAGTATGCAGAATTATTATATTATACTGAATTTATTACATTATCACAGCCAAAATTTATTCTAAAATTGAAAATGTCTGCTTCAAAGTATACTTATCTATAGTCTGTTTCACGAAAGCTGCCCAAATTTTACGGCCATATAAACAATTCAAAAACAATATTTTTTGGATAATATTAAATTAAAGGAAAATTTAAGAATCAGCCTTCTTTTCATTTTGTGAAATTTGGTCAAATATTGATTTTATTACGAAAAATTGATTTGTCTATGGGAATTTAACATGGGGGAAAAAGGTAGAGGAGTTGTGGGAGGAGTAAAAAAACAAAAGAATTTGGAAATTGACTCCGAAACCTAGCTAGATAGCTTGGAAATGATCTAACGAAGAAAACAAAAGTTAAATTTAAAAATCGGTCCAGTATTTCTGAAATTCTAAAAAGTTTCCCCATGTTAAATCCCCATACAGTAGACATCTTCACTCCGTACTCCCGTGAAGATGTCTATGGGGATTTAACATGGGGAAATTTTGTTTTCGCAATAATATCAATATTTGACCAAATTTCACGAAATAAAAAGACGGCTCATTCTTAAATTTTCCTTTAATTTAATTTTATCGAAAAAAATATGGTTTTTGAATTGTTTATATGGCCGTAACATTTGGGCAGCTTTCGTGAAACAGACTATAGATAAGTATACTTTGCAATGTTGGTGAAATATGCTGCTGAACCAAATGGGCTATGCTCATGTTCAGCATGTCTAAACTCAATTAGGCCGGGAATAAATAAATAAACCCGATTCCTTTCCTTGTAGGCGGGATGTTCTGCAAAGCGGCCGGGTTGTCATGTGATCAGCAGTTCGGACAGACACCAATGGGTGTCCGACAGTACATCAAACAACGCGACCCGGCGTTGTACGGAATACTGAACTTTGTTTACAACAACAACAGACAATACTTAAACAGCGAAACGAGGACATGTGATTGGTGATGTTACCATGGTTACCATACAGACATAGCTGCGTTGCCCGTTAGGACGTTGGAAACGAAAATTGTTGTCTGCTGTTGTTTCACCTTTTTATCAAGCAAAACATGACTTACAGTTCGGCGAAACCATATTTTTGCTAAAAAAGGCAATTAAAATATATACAGCAGACGACAGTTTAATTTAATTAGATTTAATCTTTTATCTCGTCAACACAGTGCGTATGTGCCGTGAAACTCATTTTTGATATCCAGTCAATACAATTTTTGTATTTTACAGCCATTTGTTGGTGTTGACGGGATAAATAGATTAGTAGGTTAGTGCCGTGAATTGGAAAAAATATCTGGCGCGGCACGGAAACGGGATGTGCTCGGCATAGCCTCGCCCATCCCGTTTCCTGAGCCTTGCCAGATATTTTTTCCCATTCACGGCACTAACCTACTATTCTCTATCTATTTTCCTTATTTCTGAACCAAAATATATGTTGTGACCACTCATTTGAACCGTCTCGGCGAGACGGTTCAAATGAGTGGTCACAACATATACTTCTGATGAGAAATAAAGAAATTCTTGAGCCTTGCCGGATATTTTTTCCCATTCACGGCACTAACCTACTATTCTCTATATTGCTATTGTCAATGGTTGTGGGTGCATTGTTACCAACATACAATGCACGTTACCTCCCGCGAATTACACGTATAGAAGGTGCCGGAAAGTTGAGAACGGTGAATGTGTAGATAATTGATAATTTACGATTTCTGTCGCGTGCAATGATTGAGCATTAGTAGTTGCATACAACTATGTAAATTACCCAAAAACCAACGAAAATCCACCCAAATCTACCAAAAAAATCCAACAAAATACCACCATCTATTCAAACACCTGTGGTTGTATAATCTCAATTAAACATAAATCAGTATGATTAATTGAGCATTAATCGTGCTGAGACTCAACCAATCAAACTTTGATTTCGAGTTATGATTTCAAATAAATGCCCAGAACGTTTTTAGTTCGACTATTTGAAAACTAGGGAGAGCTGACAGCGAAGACTTGTTGAAAGTTCCCAAACGATTCATATGAAAACAATGGAAAACGCATTGAAAAAGATCGCTGTGTACAAGGATATGCATAGCCACGAATATAATTTGGTTGTTTGTATACGCGAACACGGCATTTTCCTTTAAATACCCGGTTCCCGACTATTTAAACGCCGGTCGTTTCTTTCAACGCATGTTGTGTCGTTTTGTTTTGTGCCACGCATGTCGTGCCGTTTACACATCGTATTCGTTGTTTTTAATTAGAAAATTATGTTTCCGTTGGTTTAAACGTGGCACGTTTAAACCAACGAAAACATCGTTTTCTAATTATAATCAAAGTACTGAAAGTACTGAAATATTTTATCTACACAAAACTGATCACTTGCGGAACTAGAGACTGAAAGTTGCATATTTTCTAAATCATCATCCAGAAGCAAACGTACTGTGATGGTGCAAAGCCATTCCCATCGATACGTTTTCTCTAGAATAAATTACTGTTTCAAACTACCAGAAAAAAATGTACGAAACTGGCGGTTAACTGGTCACTGCTACCTAACTGTGAGAACTAACGATACTAGCTGCTGAAATGTCTTGATTCGTATTTTCCAGCATTTAACTGATAAACTGAGCCCAAAACTGTTAAAACTATAGAGAATAGTATATGTAGAGTATATGTATATGCATAGCAAGACCGACCAAAACGCCATAGGATAAGTTAGCACAGGGCACTATTTTTGTCGCGCCCGCTTGCGGAAAGCGCGATATAGTCGGCACTTTGGCGTACGTACGTACGTACGTGTGTCCGGTTAAAGTTTTTGGTTAAGTTGTTTGGTTAAGGTTTTTGGTTAAAGTTTTTCGTTATACTATATCTCTGCAACTGCTTTGCCCATTACCTTGACACTTCACATGGGTGTTTATTATCTTCTATATTGTCATTCTACCCCTCTCCCGTGCGGCCCCTGTGCTCAATGTCAAGCTCAAATTACTTTGAAGTTTTTGGTTAAGTTTTTCGGTTAAAGTTTTTGGTTAAGTTTTTTGGTTAAGTTTTTTGGTTAAAGTTTTTCGTTATACTACATCTCTGCAACTGCTTTGCCCATTACCTTGAAACTTCACATGGGTGTTTATCATCATCTATAGTTTCATTCTACCCCCTCCTGTGCGGCCCCTGTGCCCAATGTCAAGGTCAAATTACTTTGAAGTTTTTGGTTAAGTCCTTTGGTTAAAGTTTTTATGCCACCAGGTTTCGAAGAAACGGGTGGCATATAGTGTTTGGACCGTCCGTCCGTCTGTCCGTCTGTCCGTCCACCTGTCCGTCTGTCCGTCCGTTCGTCAGTCCGTCACACTTTTCGGTTAACCACTTTGTCACAGTTTCTCAAACTGGCCATAGCATCTACATAAGTTGCTTAATCGCTTCAATACGTCAACACTGCATTCATTGGTATGTGTGCCACACCTGCCTTTTCATAATTTATATGACCTTCGCCTTTTGACCTTCACCAGGTTACTTAAATGACTTAACCACTTTGTCACAGTTTCTCAAATATGCTGCAGGTGGCATCCGCGTTCGACAGACGCAGTTCTTGTTTTTTTTTAAAGTGGTTAAAAATTGTATGTTATATTAGTGTTTACGATGACTTGTTTTTTCTCGGCTAAAACATGTTTTGACAAAACTTTAAAATAATTTCCGATGGAAATTATTTTAAAGTTCTGTCAAACCATGTTTTTTATTGAGCAAGAAAACAGCAGCAGACAACAATTTACGTTTCCAGCATTCTAAGGGTTTTTACCGAGGGAGAGCTCCAGATAAAGCTTTGTTTAGAAACATCGAAATACGAAAGCAATACGAAACATGGCGTTGTCTAGGAAGACCCGGTATGTCTACCATGTGTTATAATTGATTAGGAGGATTAAGTATGTCTACCATGTGTTATAATTGATTAGGAGGATTAAGTATGTCTACCATGTGTTATAATTGATTAGGAGGATTAAGTATGTCTACCATGTGTTATAATTGATTAGGAGGATTAAGTATGTCTACCATGTGTTATAATTGATTAGGAGGATTAAGTATGTCTACCATGTGTTATAATTGATTAGGAGGATTAAGCTGATGCATGCGCGGCTCGTTATTTTAGATCTATCTTAATTTTTTTGTCGTCTGCTGTTTATTTTCTATTTGCCATTTTTATCATCAAAAACATGCTTTTACAGCACTTTAGAATAATTTACAACATGCTTTGACAGCACTTCAGAAGTGCTGTCAAAACATGTTTTTATTGAGAAATAAGGCAAGATATAAAATCAACAGCAGACGACAATTGTTGTGAGTAGCGGTCTACGAGTTAATGTGAGGATTTGCATTTTGGCAGAATAACTCACAAAATGCTTGCAGCCACAATCGTGTTGTTATGCCACCGGTCTCGAAGAGCCGGGTGGCATACTGTTTTTGGACCGTCCGTCCGTCCGTCCGTCCGTCCGTCCGTCTGTCTGTCTGTCCGTCCGTCCGTCCGTCACACTTTTCGGTTAACCACTTTATCACAGTTTCTCAAATATGCTGCAGGTGGCATCCGCGTTCGACAGACGCATTTCTTGTTGGTTATTTTTTGGCTAAAGTTTTTGGTCAAAGTTTTTTGGTTAAGTTTTTTGGTTAAAGTTTTTCGTCATACTAGATCTCTGCAATTGCTTTGCCCATTACCTTGAAACTTCACATGGGTGTTTATCATCATCTATATTGTCATTCTACCCCCTCCTGTGCGGCACCTGTACCCAATGTCAAGGTCAAATTACTTTGAAGATTTTGGTTAAGTTTTTTGGTTAAAGTTTTTGGTTAAGTTTTTTGGTTAAGGTTTTTCGTTAGGTTTTTACGTTATACTATCTCTGCAAATGCTTTGCCCATTACTTTGAAAACTTCACATGGGTGTTTATCATCATCTATATTTTCATTCTACCCCCTTCCGTGCGGCCCCTGTGCCCAATGTCAAGGTCAAATTACTTTGAAGTTTTTGGTTAAGTTCTTTGGTTAAAGTTTTTGTTTTTTTGGTTTAAGTTTTTGGTTAAAGTTTTTGGTTAAGTTTTTTGGTTAAGTTTTTTGGTTAAAGTTGTTCGTTATACTATATCTCTGCAACTGCTTTGCCCATTACCTTGAAACTTCACATGGGTGTTTATCATCATCTATATTTTCATTCTACCCCCCTTCCGTGCGGCCCCTGTGCCCAATGTCAAGGTCAAATTACTTTGAAGTTTTTGGTTATGTTTTTTGGTTAAAGTTTTTGGTTATGTTTTTTAGTTAAGTTTTTTGGTTAAGGTTTTTGGTTGTGTTTTGGTTAAGTATTTTGGTTAAAGTTTTTCGTTATACTATATCTCTGCAACTGCTTGCCCATTACCTTGAAACTTCACATGGGTGTTTATCATCATCTATATTTTCATTCTACCCCCCTCCCGTGCGGCCCCTGTGCCCAATGTCAAGGTTAAATTACTTTGAAGTTTTTTGTTTAGTTTTTCGGTTAAAGTTTTTGTTTAAATTTTTTGGTTAAGTTTTTTGGTTAAAGTTTTTGGTTAAGTTTTTTGGTTAAAGTTTTTCATTATACTATATCTCTGCAACTGCCTTGCCCATTACCTTGAAATTTCACATGGGTGTTTATCATCATCCATATTTTCATTCTACCCCCCTCCCGTGCGGCCCCTGTGCCCAATGTCAAGGTCAAATTAATTTGAAGTTTTTGGTTAAAAGTTTTTTTTCGCGCCCTCTTGTGGAAAGTGCGATATAGTCGGCACTTTGGCGTACGTACGTACGTACGTACGTGTGTCCGGTTAAAGTTTTTGTTTAAGTTTTTTGGTTAAAGTATTTCGTTATACTATAGATATTTAGTGTCCATGCCTCGCCACAAGGCGCGACATGCAGGCCGCGGCCATCTAGTCTTGGTTGTACTCGCCATTTAGGCGTAGCACGGCAACATGGCTGCCCCCATAGAAATGTGCGTCACATAATATGCTATCTCAAAGGAGATAACATATAAAAACGAAAACGAAAACTATGTGGAATCAGGAACAACTCCAGATACTGTACTACGCAACCGTCTACGTTAATGCACCTATCAATGTCTTCCCCGCCCGGGGGGGCGGCGGGCACCCCCCGGGGAATTAGACAATTTGCAAAACTGACTGTCTAATTCCCTACTGTAGGGAAATAATTGTGTGTCTAATTCCCCAGAGTGGTAGCTACCAGAGTCGTCTAATATCCCCAGGGTGGGGCATACTTTTTCATGATTAGTTGGAATCTTTTGACTTATTTTGTAGTCACAATTGTTGGAATGCCAGTTTTTTAAACTAATAGATATATTTGTCATGTTCATTTCTACACATCTGCAGAATAAATATACAACAAAAAACTCAATATAGTGTTGTACATGTACATACCCATCAAGGCTATGACATGCAAATAGAGTTGTTCTACACATTTACACACACAAAAAGGTCATTTACGACTCCCTATATTTTCCAGGCTTCGTCAGAATCACATAAAGGTGTAGTACTGATGGGTACCCGTAACAGGGTGAACCAGAGCAGAACTGAGCCTGCTAATGCGAGGGTGACATCACTAATTTACCTTTCATGATTGACATTATCCCGACCTGGTAGCAGGTGCTCTGAATCACAACAATGAACATTTAAATATATTCTGACGTTCACCTTTTTGTTGACATTTATGATAATCGGGAGGTACTGACATAT
Source organism: Conchocele bisecta (assembly GCA_029237695.1). NCBI lineage: Eukaryota > Metazoa > Mollusca > Bivalvia > Lucinida > Thyasiridae > Conchocele > Conchocele bisecta. The sequence goes on along the minus strand of CM055278.1, from coordinate 9,005,033 downwards.
TGTAGGAATCAGAAGTAGTTACGCAGCTGATCATTCGGCTGATGATGCCAGATTCAGGCAGCATCCATGATACATGATAGTTTACAAAAAATACAAGGTGAAAACAAGCAAAAAATTACTTGGTTTAATAAAACTATTCAACATTGTAACACTGTAACAGAACAATAGGTGTCTTGTCGTCAGTGAGATAAGTGCACATGTGAAGTTTGATGAAGATCGGAAGAAAGGAACTAAAGTTATCGTGCGGAAACCGCACGGGGACATATGAGGGGCTTTAACTGAAGCAAAATTAAAAGCCCGGCTATTCTCTGGGCCAGGAGGGGCGTGGATTCCCATTGACTGGCAGGGATGTGGCTATAGGGGGTGTGTGTGTGTGGGGGGGGGTGTCTCACCCCCCCCCCCCCAGTTATCGGCTAAATTGTCAATAGTTGGAAATTCGGTGGTAATAATTCAATAGTTGGAAATTTCAGACTCTAAATCTAGTATATAATTTAGTAGAAAATTGATGTTTCCAACTAGGATTTCCCTCAGAATTTTCCAACTGATGGCCAGGATAGTCCAAATTTCCAATCAAAACCCAAAATTTTCCCAAACTAAAATTCAACAGTTGGAAATTTCAGACTCTAAATCTAGTATATAATTTAGTAGAAAATCTATGTTTCCAACTGGGATTTCCCTCTACGTGGTAGAACCTAGACAATGTGTATTATACAGGGCCGGATCCAGGGGGGGCGGGGCATACGCCCCCCCCCCTGTATTTTTTACGGAGCAATGATTTTTTTTACTCAGATTAGAAAAGTTGTATTTTGACTTGGGTAAATGTTAGAGTATTTTGTTCTCAAATGCCAGGAAAATGCATCTGAGGCATCTGATTTTCAAAATTTTCTGGGGGAGGACCCCCACACACCCCTCCCCCCCCCCTCACCTACGCCCCCCCCCTTTATTCAAATCCTGGATCCGACCCTGTTATACTCCTATATGTGGAAAGCGGGATTGATAAGTTACATATGGTACATTACCCCAGTTGGAAATTTGGTGGGGATTCACCCCACCCCCAGCAAAACCCCCCTAGCCACATCCCTGTTGACTGGTGCATATTAAACTCTGATTGGGAAGTTGGAATTTGGCTGGTGACCCCCCCCCCCCCACACCATCAAACATTGATACACCACTCTACAACGTACCAACTACCGTATCACTTCCAATTCAGTAGAATTCAAATTAATATGAAAAGTGCCGAATTTAGGTTCGTCCGATTATTACTCCCCAATATTATTTCATCGATGGTAACCATAAAAAATGTGCGCATTTCAAGTGACAGGCCGTATGGTTGTGCGGCCAGGTTGTGCTTTATAATATACCTCTACACACTTGAAACAGGTCGAGTAGGGAGTTTTGCCTCAACCAGGCGCAAACTTCTTCCACCGTAAAACTTTCCATTACCACGATGTTGTTGTTGTTGTCGCCCTTAGATTACCTGCGCTAGTTTTTAGCGCATCAGAAATTTTGGTCAGAAATATACCGGCGCATTTTATACCGACGCTGATCATTCGGCTATCGCGGTAAAAGAACGCACTAAAACTCTGTTCGCGACATGTTTTTCTGACGGTTGCGTACTGCTAACTTTGTTATGTTGAATTGTCTAATTCCCGACCCTTGGGTCACCACTGTGTGTCTATTTCCCGCATGTCGGGTAATTATGTCTTGTCTAATTCCCGTCTATCGGGAATATTTTGCTGTCTAATTCCCCGTGGGTGCCCGCCGCCCCCCCGGGCGGGGATCACATTGATAGGTGCATAATCTTGCCAAGATGTCAACGTTTCTGAACATATATTGGCAATATCAACTCGCAATCACGCAGTTTGATTGGCTGTGACGTAAGCTGTAGCACAGCTCGTGTCAGCCAATAAAGCTTCTAGCATTCAAGTATTGTAAACACACGGAACACATCTACATATTGGCAAGATTAGCACAGGCGGTGGTGTATCAGGAACTATTAACGTCTTCTATAGATACGCAGTACATTGATGGATGCATCAGGGCTCCAGATAAGGAATTAGTAATTGAGTATTGTCACTCCTTCATTTCTGAAGCAATTGGGTATTTCACAATTGTAATTGGGAAATATAAAATCACACTACTGTTTGCATATGAACAGACAGCAATTATTGAATGGTTTGCTTCGAATGAAAACATGTCTTGGCATTTCATTAGAATTGTCTCCTTGGAGACAATTCTAATGAAATACCAAGACGTGTTTTCATGGAAAATAAGAAAAATATGCTATATTTGTGGTCTGTTTATTGTTTTCTGCAGCATGGTGAAGGTACCACACATTTTTTATTGCTTTTTGATACTCGCTACTTCTGATTTCAATTGGTTTTTTGGCAATTTTAATTGGGTATTTAAGCAAATACGCAGCTTATCTGGAGCTCTCAAGGATAATTGATTAAACAATGGAAACTGGTGATGCTGATAGAGTTTTATTTACAATATAACAGATGTATGAGTAACAGGTAACGGCAACACATAAAATATCAACATATTAAATGCAACGGCTGGTCAACAGTCCCACGGTATCACATGTACATACAAACATCGCATACAATTGGCTTTCACAGTAAACAACACGGTATATAATCATATAACACATAGTAATAAATATGCAAATTAACCCGATACTACAGAAAACATGTTAGGTAATCAGCCAGCTTCAAATTATGATTCTGTGCTTATGTAATAAATATAATCAAACATATTTATTAAACTCGTCGACTGATTTCATAAGAAACTCGTTTCTTATGAAATCATTTAACTCGTTTAATAGATATCATATTAAATCACCACACATATAATATCCTCTATGTACATATCAGATGACCACGTGAGGCAATTTATATGGGCAAATTGTGTAATTTTGTATTTGTAAACTACATGTTTATACATTGGCTCGAATAAACACGCTGTCGCTTTGTTTCTACACCGCAAACAGTATAAAATTATTAAAGGTACATGCCCACTCAGTTGGCACAAACTGTTCTTTATAGAAATTAAATAAGTGTATACTTGTGTCACTATTCCACCAGTTCTAAAAATTACGAGTGCCGCTATACAAATATAATCATTTAGAAAATGACAACATGACGTCGTTATCTGTGGACAGAACGCGGGCTTGTTTACGTTGCGTCATTATACTGACGTAATTCGGTAACGTCATGTGACGTTATCCGACCAATGGAACGTCAGTTATCACTTCGTTGTAACCCGTTGTATCGTTCGTGTGTGCACTTACACGCTGACCCCACTGTAGCTTTTAAGAATTTATTGCGGTAACACATTTAAATGTAAAACTACAGAGCAAAGTCAATATCGCGCCATCTCAAGTACCCAACTTTCCTCTGCCAATTGACAGTGAAGTTGTAGATCATACAAAGGTGGAGATATAGAGAATAGTAGGTTAGTGCCGTGAATGGGAAAAAATATCCGGCAAGGCTCAAGAATTTCTTTATTTCTCGTCAGAAGTATATGTAGTAACCAACATTTGAACCGTCTCGCCGAGACGGTTAAAATGAGTGGTCACAACATATACTTTGGTTCAGAAATAAGGAAAATAGATAGAGAATAGTAGAATAGTGCCGTGAATGGGAAAAAATATCCGGCAAGGCTCAATAATTTCTCTATTTCTCATCAGAAGTATATGTTGTGACCACTCATTTGAACCGTCTCGTCGAGAACATATACTTTGGTTCAGAAATAAGGAAAATAGATATAGAATAGTAGGATAGTGCCGTGAATGGGAAAACATATCTTGCAAGGTTTAGGAAACGGGATTGGCGAGGCTCTGCCGAGCACATCCCGTTTCCGCGCCGCGCCAGATATTTTTCCCATTCAGGGCACTAACCTACTATTCTATTTATCCTGTCAACACCTACAAATGGCTTTTAAATGTAAAAAAATAACCCCAGTCAACGCACATATTCATACGCAGTGGTTAAAAAAGACACACACCACGTTTGAAGTCCCTACATATTACGGTTAAAAAGTTTGACTTCTTAAAATGCGAATTCTAAGTCGAAAAGGGGGAGATAATCCTTGACGGGGGTCGAATAAAAAATCGAAATTCACTTTGCACATCGACACACCATACGGAAAACACACACGAAGTTTGAAGTCGCTACCTATGACGTAAACAAGTTTTACTTCTTACACGAAACTTGACGGACGTACGTACGTACTGACGTACGGACGGACAGACGGGCGGACACCCGTGACGAAAACAATATACCCATTTAAAAGAAAGTGAGTATAAAACATAAACTACAGTCAGATCAGCTACACCACCGCACGCGCTAATCTTGCCAAATAGTAGTCAATGTGTTTTATTAAAAACCATCCTTGAATATTGACCTGGAAGTCAAGCAGCTTGATTGACTGAGCCTGAGCTGTGCTACAGCTCAGGGTCAGACAATCAAATTGCTTGATTGCGTTGATAGTCTGGACAAGATTAACGGCGGCGGTTGTTTTCATATGACCGATACATTCCCTTTTATATTGACCCCAGTAACTAAATGAGATTTTAAACATGTATGGCAATAATAGTGTAAATATATTTAAAATGAAAGCGTCTGGCCACTAACTGCTATTAATATTGCAAATAAAATATCAACTTATATATAAAATATCACCAGTAGATTCGTACGATAAGCAACGAACAACAACAACAATTATACTGCATGTTGAGATGAACATGCGCTGAACATTACTCACAATTACTTGTATTGCAAATTAAAAACACTGAGTGGCTTAAATAAATATGTATTCGCTTATTGTAGATCTTTGGAGCAATTAACTGTTTGTCACGCAATGTCATCGCCAAATTTGAACTCGGGAATATTATTGTATTAATTATTTGCGACAAATTACGTTGCTCCTGTAATTATTTCAGTCTGCAGTAGCGGATGCACTGCTTAACCGTTTCAGTTGTAAATACATGTATCTAACTGAATGCTCCATGTTAGTTCTTTGGAATATTCTATTAATTTAAAGTGGGTATCTTTTTCACAAATACTGAAGATCCAGATGAGACGGCTCGTACCGAGCCGTCTCATCTGGATCTACAGTGTTTGTAAATGTTGGCTTTGTCGGTTTGAAGGCTCGAAAGGGTTAAATGTTGCAAGTAGTTAATATTTCGTTTTAACTTAAATGTCCTTTTCAAGATAATTTTACATGGAAATATACTGAGCAATGTAAGATTAAACAATTATGCAATCACACCACTGCGGTGCGTCATGAGAAAATGGGTCCAAATGCGCTTGCACAGTGTAACCTCAGATCAGACTCTGATAAAGGCACATGCCGTAATGTTTATTTTACTGATAGTGACGCGCGGTGGTATCAGGCTATTTTCATATGCAAATGAGGGATGGTATTTTTTAATTATTTATACTAATTAAATGCGTCACCTGAACAAAATATATTTTCGACAGATTATAAAGTATGATCATTGCACATCAAAAAGTAAACACAGAGAATAAATAGTAATGTCCGTTAACATTGTAAGGAAACACGGTTATCGCCACGGATATCAGTGTGGCAATTTTTAAGTCTGATACAAAATGTTTAATAATTCCAATCAATACATGGGTGAATAAATGTTTATTTTGCCAGAAAATGTCTCTGATATAAAGAACATTTGTGTCTACTGAGTGGGCATGTACCTTTAACAACAGCCTGAGCAGGATTCAGGCTACACATGTTGCCATTTGACCAATGAACACGGATACTCTTTATATATAGCTGTGACTGGAGAAATAGGGCTTATGAAAAGTGTGACGCACATAGCTCCTGATCAAACAGCGCACTCTTGTAGACGGTATGTATTGCTTGTTACAAGCATGACGCTTGTTCCATTGATGGAATGGCGAACAGTGCAGATCCTGATCAGACTGTGCGGATGCACAGTCTGATCAGGATCTACACTGGTCGCACAATCCATAAACCCCATTTCTCATGTCACAGCCACATTTAAGACCAGGCATCCGACTTTGTACCTAAGATCTGCGATCTCTTTTGAAAATTATTTATAAATTTTATGATATTTTCCCCGTAAACGACGTCGCAGGTTGACGAAATGTTCAGAGCATTTGATATATGAACTTCCGGTCAAATATCACAATATCTATAAATAAAGTTCATGAAAAATGGCACATATTCTTAGGTATAAAATCACATGGATGATCTCATATTCGGAGCTCCAGATAAGGTGCGTATTTGCGTATTTTACGCAATTATTTTAGCTGAATGCGCATTGATTATCACAACTGGGAGTACACAATACGCACCGCAATGTGAAAATACGCATTGATTTTCAAATTCATTAGCAAAAATACTGTCATAAAGTTGAAATTTCACTTAGTTGAGCTGCAAAAAGCAGTGTTTGCTTTTTACAGCTCAAATAAGTGAATGTTTAAATTTGTTATATTTCTTTTATAATTTGGTCCCTGTTTCATAAAGAAGAAAATCAATAATCCATTTGTTAAAGTAAAATACGCAATGGTTTTGAAATCAGGGGGTATAGTACGCTTTAGACACAAAGCTTATCTGGAGCCCTGATATTATTTCTCGACATACATGTACATGTATGCACTAGCTGATCAGCAGCAAGCTTGTCAATACGTCAATTGTCTACGGTTTCACACAGCCCAAGTATTACACCATCTAAACATTGCACACATTTTTATTTTTCACGACCATGAATTGTTTAACCAAACTTTCAGAATGTGCCTGCTTTTTTATTTCGTAAAATTCGTTTACGTATTGACATTATTGGGGGAAAACGAAAAGTGAAATATTTTGGAAATGTTGGCACCCCAGCTAGATAGATATACATGTAATTATTGGAAATGTTACAACGGAGAAAATAAATGTTAAATTTTGATAATCGGTCACAAATTTAACTCATTTAACATATATTTCCCCATGCTAAATTGCCATAGGGAAAACATTTTTTCCTAAGTCAATTTGATCAAATTTCATGAGATACAAAATGGACACATTCTGAAATTTTGCTTAAAATAAATGGTCTACTAGCCAAATACTGAACCGCAGAATGTCGAGCCCCGGAAGGTTTTACAAAAACTTAATATATAAAAATTATGATAGTCTGTAAATATCACATTAACAATTTTTCCTTGTAAACAATCATTGGATTTACATTTATTGAGCATAGGCTGCATGCAGCCTATGCTCAATAAATGTAAATCCATAAATAGAAATTTCCAGACGATCCTAAATTTGCACTTACGAACAGTTTAGTCGTACGAAGTTTACTGAAACGGGCACCAGGAGTGTGCTACATGTATTTGATCAAGAGCTAAACTGTTCACAACTCCCGTAACATCCATCCATCCATCCATCCATCCATCCAACATCCATCCATCCATTATCCATCCATCCATCCATCCATCCATCCATCCATCCACCTCCATCCATCCACCATCCATCCATCCATCCATCCATCCATCCATCCATCCATCCATCCATCCATCCATCCATCCATCCATCCATCCATCCATCCATCCATCCATCCATCCATCCATCCATCCATCCACAGCTATACCAGAGACTGTAGATCGCCGTCACATATAACGCCGAGAATAATAGCTGTCACACAGGCAATAAGCAGGCTGAACGTCGGCGGAAGTACGGTCCCTGCAAAACACAAACAAGTCCCGTCTTATTACAGTGAAACATCTCTAAACCAAACACCAATATAACAATATAATCTTATTTTCTATAGGTTTCTTGACCGTTTATCTGATATGTTAATGTATGTTCGTGACTGCAAAGCAAGCAAATACGTATCAGGGGTGGTCCTACGCCTGATTCACAGTGGAACATCTCCAAACCGGACACCCTGGGTACCTCCCAGGGTGTCCGGTTTAGAGAGGTTTCACTGTATCTACCAAGAGGCTACCCCGGATTAACTTAATTGGCGGAAAATATTACAATGGAACTAGTATACGCAAAGACACAGGTGATGTAAATGTCTCACGCCAGTGTCTTCTAGTTTTATGATATTAACGATAGAACCAGGCGATTTATATTTCTGTTTCACAACCACCTGCGTTAATCTTGTCCAGATTATCCACGTTCCTGAACATCTATTGGAAATTTCAACACGGTAGCAATCAAGCGATTTGATTATCTGAGCCTGAGCTGTTGCACATCTCAGGCTCAGTCAACCAAGCCGCTTGATTTCAAACAAAAGGTACAGTGGGGTCAGCGTGTAAGTGCACACACGAACGAACACGACAGGTTGGAACCAACCTGTCGTGTTCGTTCGTGTGTGCACTTACACGCTGACCCCACTGTATACTATTAAACGAAATCATGAAAATTATGTAACAATTGCTATGTATTCCAATATTAAAATGTGATATATGGCCGGAATGGTGTAATAGAAAATTAAATAATGTCATCATGCATTGGACATACATGTATATTGCCTATTTATTTAGTTATGTGTTATCTGCACAGATATTCATGATACATATTCAATCATATAGAAATATAAGATTTAGTGGCATACATGTATGAATGCTGGAACTTTAACCCTTTCAACCCTAAGGAACTGGAATGGACTGTGATATGCTAATGTTCCGACCAATCCAATGGTCACAAAATGATTTTCAGATTCGTCCATTTATGAAAAGGGGGTGTTTTTGTTCTAAGAAATATGAAAATTGCTTGCAAAAAGTGCAGATCCTGATGAGACGGCTCGTTACGAGCCGGCTCATCTGGATCTGCACTTTTGCATAAACCGCTATAGCGGGATTTCGGGTTCAAAGGGTTAATGGCTGACTATGTCATATTTAATAACATACAAAAGAGTGCAATGAATTGTTATGTGAACTACAGAGGTGTTTAATTAACATGTGGGAATAATATGGTATTATGTGGGTGTACCGCTTAACTACATGTATGTGTATACGTATGTGAGACAAGCCATGTGATTTTATACCTAAAAAGATTTGAGATAGCTCATGAAAACTATTTACACAATTTACGATATTTTCCGGAAATTATGGCTGAAGTTAATTAAGTGTTCAGAGCAAATTTGAAATGGAATTCCGCATTTGCTATGAAAATTGCGTCAACGTACAAACACAAAATATAACATTTCTGTAAATATTTTTCAGGACAAATGGCACATCCTCTTAGGTACAATATCACATGGCTCGTCTCATATAGACTACACACGCATCTCTATACGTATCAGCACACCCTATACCTTAGCATACCAGCAACTATGTACATAATAACACCATGGCGACCAACTGACATAAACGATATTCTTGATTATGTTCTTAAAGTACTTCAGATGACTCGCTACACACATATCACTACACATGTATCAAAACACCAGGAAACCGTTTCACTAAGCTTCGTACGACTAAAGTGTTCGTAAGTGCAAACTTATGACAATCTGTAAATTTCACATTAACAATGTTTTCTTGTAAACAATTATTTATTGGATTTACATTTATTGAGCATAGGCTGCATATGCAGCCTATGCTCAATAAATGTAAATCCATCAATTAAAATTTACAAACGATCCTAAATTTGCACTTACGAACATTTTAGTCGTATGAAGTTTAGTGAATCGGGCCCCAGCTACCTTGAAACACAAACAACTCCGAACATAATAACCATGACGACACACTACAGTGTGTAACATAGTCTATGTCCCTAATGTCCTTGAAAACTACACGACACAATATATAGCCCGTGAGCCAGATACCGAAACCCTCCCCCCCCTGTGGGATTTTTGCAGACATATTTTTCCTAAAACTACATTCAATTGTGAGTGTTATGCCGTATGTCTGCGCTCTGTAACCCGCTGGATGAACATATGGCGCCATTTTGAAGTAGGTCACCCTCGGACTTTTTCCCATCTTCATAAATCACATTTTTAACTAAAAATTGACCAAATTATATCATTTTAATTACATAAAGTAGTATTTTTGCACTTTTTCAGAGATGTTGGACAATATGGTATCTAATAAGGTACACTTAAACAAAATCTGATAATCCAGAAGTCAAATTTTACGTGTTTGATTACCCCACCCACCCAATTTCAATGGTAAAAAAAATATACATGTTAATAACTTTATGCAAACGTGGTATTTTTTCATATTATCAATGTTAATGTAAGCTAGGAGTGTCTATTAAACATATCCAATGCAAATACGCCCAATGTGTGTCTACTGCAAAATATACAAAGTGAAAAACAACACATTTTTACCATTCCCCACCCACTAATTTTACAATGGTTATTTCACCGGTATTCAATATTATGCAACGTCAGATCCTTAAAACCGGTTGCTATGGACAGACAACTAGTTACATATTTATTAGTATTGTCTATGCAGACTGCAGATACATATTTGTCGAATGTTCGTCCGTCTGTACGCACGCTTCTTAGCTTCTTAAATATTAATTGACTGCATCGATTGGGAATAATGTACACATATTAATATAGTTCGAGGCATGTGATCATTATCGTCAACAGGAGTTAATATACGATAATAGTTATCCATTTTGTACATAGATTTCTTCTCCTTTTTTTACAATATTCAGTAATGATGTTAATATCGTGCATCAAATATGCCTGACGGAGGAAGAAAATCCTGAAAGCTAAAAAACAATTTTTTAAGATAAAATAATAAAACCATGTTTTGTTTTCACTTCGCTATCCGACATAAGATGAAACCATACATATAATGGATGAAGTTGGATCAATTTGTTAATTATGCAATTTCAAAATGGCCGCCACATTGATAATATATATGTGTACAGCAATATATCGCTCGATATGATTGTGGAGATGGACATAATGGTCTATATCATTTGTAACTTCCTTATTATTATATTGAGGTGGCGGAGCAGCCTTATAATCTGGTGGAACATCCTTATGTCGTGCTGATACATCCTTATACATGTAGTGTGATGCAACTGCCTTATATGTGATGGAACATCATTATAGTGTGGTGGAACCACATTATGTTGTGGTGAAACTGCCGTATAATGTGATGAAAATGCATTATAGTGTGACGAAACTGCCTTATATTGTGGTGGAACTGCCTTATTTTGTGAGGAAACATATGTATAATGTGATGGAGCATCATTATATCGTGGTGGAAACATCTTTGAGAGTGTGGAACATTCTTATATTGTAATGGAAACTGCCATATACTGCGTGATAACTGCCTTATAGTGTGGCTGAACTCCCTATATTATGGTGAAACTGCCTTATAATGGGTAGAATGCCTTTACAATGAGGTTAGACGGTCTTATATTGTAATTAATTTGCCTTATATTGTCACTAAACATCATTATACTGTGGTGGAACGTCCTTATAGTGTGGTGGAACATCATTATATGGTGGTGTAAGCCGCCTTTAATAATTGGGTGGCAATCTGCCATATAGTGTGACGACACTGTCTTATATTGTGGTGGAACTGCCTTATATTGTGACAAAATATCTTTATATGGTGGTGATGTATCCTTATATCGTGATGCAACATCATTATATAGTGGTGGAACTGTCTTATATTGTAATTAATTTGCCTTATAGTGTGGTGGAAGTGCCTTATATTGTTATGAAACACCATTATAATGTGGTGAAACATCCTTATAGTGTGGTGGAACATCATTATCTTGTGGTGAAACCGCCTTATAATGTGGTGGCACTGCCGTATATTGTGACGAAAATGTATTATAGTGTGGTGTGAAACTGTCTTATAGTGTGAGGAAAACATAATATTCTGTGGTGAGCATCCTTATATTGTGATGGAACAGCCTTATATTGTGACGGAACATCCTTATAGTGTGACGGAACATCCTTATATTGCGATGGAACTGTATTATAATGTGTTGGAACTGCATTATAGTGGTGGTACATTCCTTATATTGTGGTGAACTGTCTTACAGTGCAAGCAATGTTCCTGATATTGTGATGGAACATCTTTATAATGTGGTGACACTGCCTTATAAATGTGTTTTATCTGCCTTATATTGTGATGAAACTGCTTTATATTGTGGTGGCACTGCCTTATAGTTTGAATAAACATATTTATATCGTGGTAGAACTGCACTATAGTGTGATTAAACAGTATTATGTTGTGATGGAGCATCCGTATATTGTGGTGGAACACCCTCATATCGTGATGGAACAAGCTTATGTTGTGATGGAAAAGGCTTGTAGTGTGATGTAACATCCGTATAGTGTAATGGAACATCCTTATATTGTACCGGAACGGTCTTATAATGTGGTGGAACATCACTACACTGTGGTGGAACGTTACATTGTGGCAGAACATCTTTATATCTGATTGATATAAAAGAGTGATGCTCCATGCAAGTCTTAATTTAGTTAGATCAAACATGACGCAAGAGACCCTAACATTTTATCACATGTTTGTACTGCTACACGTCGATACTCTATGGAGATACATCTATCTTAACTTAACCATCATGATATCAATATAGCCCTCTCTTCAAATAGTAGTAGCTGCATCATTTATTTGGCCAGTGTGAATTATTTTATTGCATACATCCAAATAATGTAGCACGAGTGTAACATCAAATTAAATGAAGTACAATATATGCCTCCTCACTTCATATACTGTACATTTAATTTAATATAACAATGGTGTTACTATTTATACACATAGCTGTGGTTTTTTGTTAACTAATCAATGTTGAATGATACAAATGCTAATAATCAACATAATTAACTGATAATAGACAGATGTCCTGGATTACGTAATACCTTGATTTCATTTGCAACCATGAATCATCAATCTGTTCACTTACAAGTAACAGGGTCGTACTATTACCATATATTTCAGAGTATTAATAAGATTAAAAATGGTTCTGTAAGTATTAATTAGACAACTGGTGCAGACAGTGAAAATTCCTACTACTATGCGAACCTAATTTGAATTTGCAATTGTCACTACACATGCCTGATGATCATATACATGATTCACATGTATACTGTATTTAAATGTTATTAATACTACCTAATGGTGACTATTGTGATTGTCACTGATTGTGTCAATCAATCAACCAATATAATAGATTCTTTCAATCATCACAACCAGTCAGCAAATGTTTTAAACATGTTTTTGTGCATTTTTATACAATTTGAATTGCTGAGAAAAACATGATTTTTTATTGTGATTTATGAAAATAAACATATTAGGCGGCCATTTTGAATGTATAACAACATTATTGTATCATGGAACATGACTGTGAATGTTAAGCAAACTATATTTAGGTCAATTTGTATTATTATATATGACCATTGCGTGTTTTATAGCATCTTCGAAATTCCAGACAGTAGTAAATATGTAGTTTATGGCGGCCATTTTGAAATATTTTGAGAGTTATGATATTTAAAGGGATTACATGTTCCTTTCACAGGTATATATAAGTAATGCAATGAAAAATAAGTGCATTTTAACATCATTACAGTTTTGTAATAGTTCTCAATAATAGTTATATTGAAAATAATGTTGAAAAATGCCAATTTTGGCGGCCATTTTGGAAATTATTGGTATAGTATGATGTAATGATGTATAATGTCCATTGTATACCATTCAGTAACCAATTTGGCAAAACATCGTAGCTATTTACAGGGTGTGTACTTGCCTAAATATCAATTAACAGTCATAATATAAACGGCTCAAAATGGCATGGCGGCCATCTTGGAAAATGGCCGCCATTTGTTCATCCAGCGGCTTTTTGAGCGCAGAAATTCAGGATTAATAGACAATAGGCTACTGAATCTGAAAATCATAGTCACCAAAAATCCCACAGGGGGGGGGGGGGTGGGAGGGGGGGTTATTGGTGGCTCAAGGTCTAATACAAGTGTTACTATGTTGTTAAAGACATTCAAATGAATACCTACTTTCAACGGCACAATGTCGACTTAAGGGTAGTCATGTAAATATGTTATCGAATTTGAAAACGCACGAGCGACTTCCCTTAGAACTACTTCTGGGCATATAATTGGCGCAAATTGTCGATTGGACGACACGTTGCTAAGCAACGTGACGTCAACTCAACAAATTCCGCCAATGATGCCCCGGGAGTTATTCTAAGGAAAGTTACTGGTTTTCATTCATTCAATCTGTATTTCCTCCTTAAAGGAGATTCAGCAGAAGTAACATACAATGCTATATACAGTACATGTAGAAAACATACACAAGTTACATGAATGATAATGTGACGAATGTTGATATACATGTAGTTGTAAACCTACATCTGCGTGCTACCTAGGAGTATGTCAGTATGTGGTGCGCCTCGACTGGCCAACTAATCTCGGGACATATGTGGTAGTTCTAATAGTAGTGATTCTGATTGTACTTTATAGTAAATGCGTATTTTTTGTGTACACATAGTTTGGTATGCCCCGGTTACAGGGCCATTCCGTCGCATCACGTACTACACGTGTCATTGTCACAATCACAATGACTTAATTCTCCATACAATGTATGTGTTTGGAATGTCTAGCAATTACACCCAGAACATATTCCGCACAATATTCGCGATCAGTCTAAAACAGTCAATTCGGAATGACAACAAAACATCATCCAATAATGTGGTGTGCGGTTGTTTCCCTATCAATACACATATCACGTGTTCAGTCGAGCTAGAACATAGTTCTTCTAACACCTCGCCACCATACGCTCGATGTGTGTAGTGTTTGAAAGAGGTTATAAACCGCGATGTTAGATCGCAATCTGCTATAATGTGCTTTGCTAAGTCTACATACATTTTACCACAATGCGAGCATGTTTTTTCAATGTCTACTGGCTTTGTTACCCAAAGTTGTGCGATAAGTTGTAATGTCTGCATGTTGTATGTGTCGTGTGCGCACTTATACGGCAATGCATGTGTATTTCCGTTGTCGTGTAGGTTCACAAACCGCATGAAGTCGGTGTCTGCGGCCATGCTTGTTTGGCGTAATTGTTCTTGTTTTATGTCAACAGTGTTGTTTACTATAGTTTTCCACGAGTGCTTGCTCGGGAACAGTATTGTGTGTCTGTAAGCATTGAAGTGATCGGTCAAGTTGTATTTGTGTAATAATGTATATATGTCTGGAATAAATCCCGTCATGTTGGGGCTGTTGTGGTTGATATACATGTTTAGTTGGTAATGGAATAAGTTACTCGATATTGTGGATGCCTGGGAAACGCAGAGTTTTTGTAAAAATAACTGTTTTCTGCGATCGATTTCTGTCGTAATGTTCTGAATACCCAGCATCGCTTCACACATGTCTGATCGCGTTAACGTTTTAAAGTTTTGAATGCGTTTTATGCACATGTGTTGGAGGGTGTTCAGTTCCAGATGGTCCTGATGGCAGAGATTGTTCCATACTTCACAGCCATATGTTAGCGTCGGAATTACTACCGACTTGTACAGTTTCGTGGACACTATGGGATTGAGACCATCGTACACCTATAGGTGCTAGACCGAAAAAAGCGTTTCTCGCTTTCCTGCACACGTCTCAAGTTCTATTTATTGCGGAGCGAGAACCCTCTTGGCGGATAACCAGGTGGACCACATGAGTGACTTGGGGAAGCGTTTTATTCCCAACTGAATGTCCATGTTTGGTTACCTATTTATAAGACTAGTTTATAGCAATGTATTTACACAAACACTACAGACATATACCTGTACTATAGTCTATCAACGTGCTTCACAACTACAGGATGGCCCCAAAAAACGTGGACGCTTTTTGTAACCCATATATCTTTTGGGCTGTGCAAGTTAGCAATGGGATCGCAGATCGTAAATTGATATTCCAATCGAATGTTCAGCTGCATGTATAGCTGAAAACTTGTGCAGACAACTTGAGTGCATTGGAACTAGCCAACTGTTCATTCAAATTGTCTACACAAGTTAACTGTTCAGCTCTACATTCAACTCGACACTCGATTTTAATGTTGATTTGCGATATGCGATTGCATTTCTAAACACACAGCCTATCTTTTGACATACTGTGTGAATCTTAATAAATGTTAGTGAATGTTTGTGCTATTCAAATGATACATATTTCTTGACGTCATTATGACATTATGACTATGACGTCACTAGGTCGTACTCTGGAATTTGCATTGCTGAGAACGTTGTGAAACAGTTGAAAAGCCATACCATATCCATTATTTGTATTGAAAAAGTCAATTAAATGATATACTGAACAGATGATATGCATAAATAAAATGTTAGTTACATGCACAATGTCAAATAGCTCACTTCTGTAACTTGATAACCATCTACATTGCTTGTTATAACAACGACGGGTGTTACATTGATGAAATGGCGAGCAGTGCAGATCCTGATCAGACTGTTCATCCCAGACTGTGCGGATGCACAGTCTGATCTGGATCGGCACTGGTTGCAAAACCCATAAACCCAATTTCTCCAGTCACAATAACATATATGCAATATTACGCACATATGTTGATAAATGTCACCAGCAACCATCCGACATGCATAGGACTGGGTAACTGAATGTTCGAAGTAACACCGATGTCCGCAATTCGTATTGTTAGCATACTTGAGTCAAATTTGCAGGATATAACGCCTAATGTAAACGGTGAATATGTAAATTATATTTGATTCCTCTATGACGGATTCAATGTTGTAAATGCAATGTTGTAGCAGGAAAGTGTTTTAGTGGCATTATACAGCAATTTGACAGCGTTATGGACACATTATTATTTTCGATTTAAACCCAGTGACGTCATAATCGCGATGCCAACAGTATACGTGTGGTTTCGATACAATACATATAAAGGCCATATGCCAAATGTAATAACCAATATGCATGTCAAAATTTATGAACACTGAAAGATAATTGTTGGAGATATAAAATGTTTCCAATTCTTTTTAGGCCGGATTAGCTCAGTAGGTAGAGCGTCGGACTGCGGATCGGGAGACCCCAGGTTCGATTCCCACCTCCACCGCTGCGAATGGTCGTGCTAGCCTAGTCCTATCGGATGGGGACTTAAATTGTCGGTCTAGACATGCAAGGTCATCGAGCCAGTGCCGTCGTTAAATCAAAGCATTTACATTTACATTTACATATTTCCAGCACAAAAATATTTACACAATTCCCTAACATTTGATTGGTCCGTTGCAAGTCTCCGTCCAAAATTTATATCCCAGTAAACTCCATGCCGAACTACTTTCCGTAACCGTCAGGCGCAGTTAAAATAATTCTTAAGAAAACGGAAAATAAACACATTTTCTTGATGAATTTATTTCAAATGCTGCAATTATAAGGAATGAATGGCTTTTTTGTGGAATTTATCGGGGATATAAACTTATATAAAAAATATTTTTTCTTTTTTTTTTCGAAAATTGTAATTTTTTATCGCTTCGTCCAGTATTCCCGCGACTTTTCCAAGTTTATACCCCGATAAATTCCACAAAAAGGCCATTCATTCCTATATTATTAGGCCACCCTGTATATACCACTCGTAAACTAATTGTACATTATTTCCATGCCAGTGCGTAGTCGATCCCGTGTAACCGTGCCCCGTTGGTACATAAGTATGTGCGTGCGCAGACCTTAGTCCCACTTACTTCATCTACGGTTTAATTGCGGTTCGTTTTGAGTTTCCATTTTCCTTTCCCCGTTCCCTTCCCTTTCCCTTTCCAGGATTTCCTTTATTATAAAACATAATACAACACACGCCGGATTGGTAGTACGGAGCCCCGCAGGTGACATGATTGTTTTTATTAATTCGTTTTCACGAAATAACAATTCGTTCCCTCAATTTAACAATTCGTTCCCTCGAATTAACAATTAACACTTCGTTCCCATTATATAACAAGTCTGTTCCCACGAAATAACAATTGTTATATCTTGGTAAATAATTGTTATTTCGTAGGAACGAATTATTATTTCGTGGGAACGAATTGTTAAATTGGGGGAACGAATTGTTAATTTGTGGGAACGAGTTGTTAATTCGTGGGAACGAATTGTTAAATGGAGGGAACGAATTGTTATTTCGTGGGAAGGAATTGTTATTACGTGGGAACGAATTGCTATTTCGTGGGACTGCGGGGCTAAATAGGATTGTCCTTCAATGATATATTAAATGCTAAACCTGTATGATATATACGTGCATATGTATGAAGTCTACAAGTCTACATAAACGCATATAAATAATACTAGCTCTAAATAATAAGAGCTAGCATTAAATATTAAAAGCTAGCATTAATTATTTGAGTTTATGTAGATTCGGCGTTCCTGGAACGTCGAATCTACATAAACTCAAATAATTAACTGAATGCTAGCTTTCCTGGAACGCCGAATCTATATAAACTCAAATAATTAACTGAATGCTAGCTTTCCTGGAACGCCGAATCTATATAAACTCAAATAATTAACTGAATGCTAGCTTTCCTGGAACGTCGAATCTACATAAACTCAAATAATTAACTGAATGCTAGCTTTCCTGGAACGCCGAATCTATATAAACTCAAATAATTAACTGAATGCTAGCTTTCCTGGAACGCCGAATCTACATAAACTCAAATAATTAACTGAATGCTAGCTTTCCTGGAACGCCGAATCTATATAAACTCAAATAATTAATGCTAGCTTTCCTGGAACGCCGAATCTACATAAACTCAAATAATTAATGCTAGCTTTCCTGGAACGCCGAATCTATATAAACTCAAATAATTAACTGAATGCTAGCTTTCCTGGAACGCCGAATCTACATAAACTCAAATAATTAACTGAATGCTAGCTTTCCTGGAACGCCGAATCTATATAAACTCAAATAATTAATGCTAGCTTTCCTGGAACGCCGAATCTACATAAACTCAAATAATTAATGCTAGCTTTCCTGGAACGCCGAATCTATATAAACTCCAAGTAATTAATGTTAGCTTTCCTGGAACGCCGAATCTACATAAACTCAAATAATTAATGCTAGCTCTGAATAATTAGTGCTAGCTCTGAATAATTAGTGCTAGAATTAAATATTTGGAGCTAGGTCCAAATGATTTAGAGAGCTCTAAATATTTAATGCTATCACTAATAGAGCTAGTATTGATTATATGAGTGTATGTAGATTTGGTATTCCATACATATAAAGTAGTAAGGACATATATTATACATTGCATGCACACATCCATGTCACATAACAATGTCATATTGAACGTGCACCGACCGCTTCTCTATACAATGGGAATAGTATTGATGTAGTACTCAGATCGGAGGTATATGTAGGTCCCAGAAGGGGGCCAATTCTATTTTGTTTTTCAGGTTTTGAAAATATTTCTTGTCCCCGTAATAGGTTTGTGGTTGATCGGGGCCATCACCCACAAACCGTACACAGTTATACATGTACTATTCATTCTTTGTTATTAACGTGATCAATTTATAGGTTCATATACAATTGTATACACATATACACACTGTTCTACTCTTGAAGTACTGAATAGAGCAAATTCAAGGGCCAATTCAAGATCCGGTGGCTATTCTCAAAATGAATGGTGGTGGGCGAAAAAGTGGCGTCAATCCCAGAACGGGGACAAATCTGATGATGGTTGGAAAAGGCGGGAAAATTGAATATATTTACAAGATACAATCATGGAAACAGGAAATGCATACGTAACTCCTGATCAAATAGCACGCTCATGTAGCATGATAGCGATCTATATTGCTTGTTAGAAGCATTGTGTGTGTGCCATAGCGATCTATATTGCTTGTTAGAAGCATTACGGGTATGCCATTGATGGAATGGCGAAAAGTGCAGACTGTGATCAGATTGACTGATCTGGATATACACCGTAAAACCCATAAGTGCCATGTCTACAGTCATAGCGACATATAGACAGTCATGAGCTCATGCAACACGATTTATCCCGTCAACAGAGTGCGTATGTGCCGTGAAACACGGTGCCACGAAACGTTTTTGATATCCTGTCAATACGACCTAATCACTGCGTATGAATATGTGAGGCGACTGGGGTTATTCTTTTTGCATCTGACGGGATAAATAGAATAGTAGGGATGTGCCGTGAATGGGAAAAATATCTGGCGCGGCACGGAAACGGGATGTGCTCGGCAGAGCCTCGTCCATCCCGTTTCCTAAGCCTTGCCAGATAATTTTCCCATTCACGGCACTAACCTACTATTCTCCATATATTGTATCACAGAAGCCGATACACGTACGTGAGCATAAAAGCATATACAATCTGAAATATAATGAAAACGACACAGTCTAGACATATGGAAAGTTATGGAGCCCCGCAGGGGACGTAGAATTCTTATTTTTCTATTAATTCGTTCCTACGAAATAACAATTCGTTCCCTCAATTTAACAATTCGTTCCCTCGAATTAACAATTTGAACAATTCGTTCCCAGGAAATAAAAATTCGTTCCCTCAATTTGATAGTTAGTTCCCACGAATTAACAATTCGTTCCCAAGAATTAAAAATTCGTTCCAACGAAATAACAATTCGCTCACACGGGAACGAATTGTTAATTCGTGGGAACGAATTGTTATATCGTGGGAAAGAACTGTTAATTCGTGGGAACGAATTGCTAAATTGAGGGAATTAATTAAAAAAATCAATGTTCCCTGCGGGGCTCCGTAGAAAGTAATGAGGAACATTTGATTTAAATATCATGCACTAAGCCCAGTAGGCGGACAGCGGTGATCGCAGAGTCTGCTTAGAGACATTTTAAAATTAGCGGAGTACGGTCCAACATAACAAGAATTCCGCGGAATCAAAAGTCTCGCCTCGTTCCGCATTGACCTTGACCCTGGGGACCGAGAAAACAAAAGTAATAGTCGTATATTCATCTACATATCATAGTAACGGGATGTATAACATTTGATGACTGTAGCTGATAAGGTGTTGAAGTAATGATCGTAACACGAAAACTTAACATTGAATGATGACGCCGACGACGACGCCGACAACGCCGACGACGCCGACTCCGGAAAAGCAGAACCTCTGTCTCGCTTTCTGCTTCGCAGGCGAGACAAAAAATGGACACAATTAGAAACTATCATTAGAAAGCGCATTATACACCATATGATAACCCATCGGAATATGAATACTATGTATACCTACTGTCTGTTCCACGTTTTGCTGCCGACGAACTTTTGGCTGTTAAACACATTAAATCTAAAAAAGATTTAAAAGGAAGTACTTTTTTATCAATAAGAAAAAAGTCACCCTTCCAAAAAAAAAATTATTTGATGAAATTCCATCAAATATTGATTTTATTGCGAAAAAAGTGATTTTCCTATGGGAATTTAACATGGGGGCTAAAACAGATTTTTTTTTTAAATATTTTTTTTTATTTGTGGATCAATTTTTAAAATCTAACTTTTGTTTTCTTAATTACATCATTTTCAAGCTATCTCGACAGGAGTCAACTTCCAAACATTTTCGTTTTTTGATCCTGAAGGATCAAAAAACGAAAAATTTTGGAAATTGACTCCCCATGTTAAATTCCCATAGAAAAAACGTTTCTTCGCAAAAAAATCAGTATTTGATTGAATTTCATCAAACAAAATATTTTGGGGAGGGTTCCTTTTTTGTTATTAATGAAAAAGTACTTCCTTTTAAATATTTTTTAGATTTAATGTGTTTAATAGCCAAAAGTTCGTCGGCAGCAAAACGTGGAACAGACAGTATATATTAATATATCCCTTTGAACACTAGCTATCTCTTACCTGCTACTGGCAAACAGTGTATATCATGATACGCAGGCTCGTAACGAGCCATTTGTGAATGTTTCAACACTAGATACCTCTACCTGCTACGTATCGAGCCGTCTCATCAAGATCTGCACCGTTTGTGGACATTTTTTAATGTTTGCAAAATGACCCCCGTTTTTCCATAATGTAACATGGAATAGTCAATGCCAGTTATTTAGGAGTAAAAGGGAGTTGGATGTCGGATTTGGCTTCATCTTACCTCCGGTCACCTTCTCGTCGTTCGTATACTACACCTGGCTGCAAGGAGTCCGCCATTACTATACGGTACATACCCGATTTGCGAACATTTTGGCGACGTAAGATTATTAAAGACGTCAAACAACCTTTAACGAATAAACGACGTCGCGCGACGTCACGTGGTGCTAATGTAATGTATTGGGATATAAACGCAAGACGTTAAATTGGCGTTTCCATTATGAATTTATGGAAGGTGTAAGTATTCAGTTTTATTCAACTGAAATTTCAACCAGAATATGTTTTCTGCCAAGGAACTGATTACAATACAATTTAACTGTATATAAATAACATATAACATAAATACACTGATTCGCAGTTCAACTGCGAATCAGTGTATTTATGTTATATGTTATTTATATACAGTTAAATTGTGTATCATGTAAATATGCGTATACTGACTGAAAACTTGTCAGATCTCAAGTTGGTCCACGAGCCGAACCGGAAATTCACATGTACGAAGAGTATAATAGTTGCGAACAGTAACTCTTGAAATCTACTTCCGGACGGTACGGGAGTACATGTGGGTTGCAATAGTTCCTGTTTGCAACGATATACTGACATGCGCAGTGTCACAAAACACGAGTACACAAGCAGCTTCTTAAGCAAGGCATACATGTACACTGTCAGTGACATACAACGAATATTTGTTGAAGGTTCCCAAAAGGAAACAAATGAAAACA
Source organism: Conchocele bisecta (assembly GCA_029237695.1). Taxonomy (NCBI): domain Eukaryota; kingdom Metazoa; phylum Mollusca; class Bivalvia; order Lucinida; family Thyasiridae; genus Conchocele; species Conchocele bisecta. The sequence continues at coordinate 8,982,282 of CM055278.1, read as the reverse complement.
AAGTAAAACGAAGTGAAATAAATAAATTGATTGGCAAAATTAGCATAGGCGGCAGTGTACTGGTGTAGAAGCGAACATCGGCGATGAGATAAAGAAGAAGAAAACAATAATATGCATTTGACTTAAACAAAAGAGTTTCTCGTCCTAACACAATAGGCCATAACGTACACAGAAGATTAACTTCAAATAAAGCAGGCGTGTATCTTGACGTGATAAAGAAAGGGGGTACATGTATACAGTGTAACACCAAAGCCGGACAACTCTGTAATAATATTTCCGCAATAATAAAATAATTATTTTCAACAATTTTGCCAAAAACCAGGAACCCACTTTTCCGACGTTTCGGCACAAGGCCTTTATCAAGGAATTAGTGGCACCCATTTTCGATTTCACAATCAAGGAATTAGTTTCTACTAAACGCTGTGTGGCATCCATTTTAGATTTCAATTAATGGATTTACATTTATTGAGCATAGGCTGCATATGCAGCCTATGCTCAATACATGTAAATCCATTAATTGATGCACTTAGCGTTTAGTAGAAATTAATTCCTTGATAAAGGCCTTGTGCCGAAACATCGGAAAAGTGGGTTCCTGGTTTTTGCAGAATTGTTGAACTCTGTAAGAGTTACAGCTACACCAAGGCAATAGTTGAAAGGTGTGAATATGTCCCCACTAGCGAATACGTCCGCGGACGTATTCGTGTGGCCATAATGCGCGAAAACGTCCGCAGAAAACGAATACGCCGGCAGTGATTTTGGGGATCGTCTCAAGGTGTTTGGTGAATCATCGACATATATGCAGCTACATGTATATCATTTATTTGTTCAGAGTTCATATAAATGATGTTTAAACAATGTGTTACCATGTGCTTTGTTAATACAAGGTCAATTAAAACGTATTCTCAGAATAGTATACGTATGCAAGAAATATGAGGGAACATACCTGCACGTGCACACACTTTATGGCTCTCATCGCTGTTATCACCACAATCATCATCACCGTTACATTTTAAAGTTGATTCTAAACAGTTGCCGTTACTGCAGTGAAAATCTCCAGTCATACACTGAAACAATGTAATAACATAGATGTAGGTTGATAACGTGTGGTAGGGATTGTAACATGGTTGAACATTCATAATTACATATGTAAAGTAACCAGCAGAAAAGACATAGAAATAAAAATTGCCATGAAAACATACATTTGCCATGAAAACAAAACATCACATCTAAAGACCTACTGTCTGTTCCATGTTTTGCTGCCGACGAACAGTGGGCTATTAAACACATTAAGTCTAAAAAATATTTAAAAGTAAGTACTTTTTCATTAATAACAAAAAAGTCCCCCTCCCCTAAAAACTTTATTTCATGAAATTCCATCAAATATTGATTTTATTGCGAAAAAACGATTTTCCTATGGGAATTAACATGGGGAGTCAATTTCCAAAAAAAATCGTTTTTTTTTATCATGAAGGATCAAAAAAAGAAAAAATTTGGAAATTGACTCCGAAACCTGGCGAGATAGCTTGAAAATGATGTAACTAAGAAAAGAAGTTAGATTTTGAAAATCGGTCCACAAATAAAAAATATATTTGAAAAAAATATATTTTAAGCCCCATATTAAATTCCCATAGGAAAATCGTTTTCTCAATATTTGATGGAATTTCATCAAATAATTTTTTTTCGGGAGGGTGACTTTTTTGTTATTGATGAAAAAGTACTTACTTTTTTTTTTTTTTAGATTTAATGTGTTTAATAGCCAAATGTTCGTCGGCAGCAAAACGTGGAATAGACAGAAGTCTTTAGACGCGATGTTTTGTTTTCATGGCAAAGACCTAGGGCTTTAGAGGCCATTTTTGTTTTGTTTTCATGGAATTGTTTATTTCTTTGACAATCTGCTGGCTTCTAAACATAATTTTATTTTCACCATTTTAATATCCCTACATTGTACCACGCTTTGTCCCCCTGTGTGTAATAATACAAGGCATAGTCACAGGGGCGGCAGAAGTGGGGTGGGGAGGGGGCGGGGAGGGGGCGGGGTCTGCTCTAATTTTGTTGGGGATGCCTGGCCCCCTCAATAATTCTGTAACTTTTGGAGTGAATCAGCCTTATGCTATAATAAATATTATAAAGTACATATTCTCATCCTCAAACTTGCTGAGAATGCAGGAAATAGAGAATAGTAGGTTAGTGCCGTGAATGGGAAAAAATATCTGGCAAGGCTCAGGAAACGGGATGGGCGAGGCTCTGCCGAGCACATCCCGTTTCCGTGCCGCGCCAGATATTGTTTCCCATTCACGGCACTAACCTACTATTATATTTATTCCGTGAACACCTACAAATGGCTGTAAAATGAAAAAATAGTATTGAGTGGATATCAAAAATGTTTCACGGCACCGTGTTTCACGGCACAAACGCACTGTGTTGACGGAATAAATGGCGTTTCAGGCCTCTTAGATTTCCAAACTTCCCTCAAGACTGCCCCTCCCCCACAATAAGTTTCCGGTTCCGCCGCCTATGAGTCAATACATCAATGATGATCGTAGTTGCTGGCAGCATGGTTGGAATAACTACATGCAACAGTCATTGATCAGTTTCTGATAGCACATACCAATACATGAATACTTGAAAACCTTTGAAAATCGATCAAATAAAAATGTTGTGATTGGCTGAATATAGCTTATTTTCAGAGCATGGAGCGAAAATAGAGGATATTACATGGGTGATGATTTAATATGATATTATTAAACCAGTTTACTGATTTCATAAGAAACGAAGCCGAGTTTATTATAAAATCAGTCAGCAAGTTAAATAAATATCATATTAACTCAATACAAATGTGGGATTATATTTATTGCATAAGCACAGCACAATCCGCTGACGCTGTAATGACCACCTAGCGTGTTTTTTTGTAGCGGCCTCATTTGCATATTTATTACACTAGTGTAATATGAGTTTTAATACACCACGTTATTGCACTGTAAAAGCCTACAGTGGGGTCAGCGTGTACAGTAGCGCTTTTCTGCTCCTTACCTATTTGTATATACTAATATCGTATACATATCGTAATCGTATAGTATTGGTATATTTAATGAGCATATCGTATGATCATATAATATTGGTAAGTTTGTACCGTATCATCGTATAGTACAAACGAACTATACGAATATTATACAAACATACGATATCCGTTCGTATATACGATATATCCGTACGGATATGGTATGAATATACCATAATCTGGTATGTTTGTACGATACAAACGTACCAGAATTATACACATGTATAAAAATCGTATAAACGTACGATTTGAATGGTATATCTATACGATATTGGTTGGTAAGTAAGGTACAAACATACCGTACGTTTATATTATATGCATATCGTATATAAAACATATCGTATTGGTATAGTATACGTATAGTATTGGTATAGTACGTATAGTTGACCTGCAGAAAAGCGTTACTGTAAGTGCACACACGAACGAACACGACAGGTTGGAACCAACCTGTCGTGTTCGTTCGTGTGTGCACCTACACGCTGACCCCACTGTATATTATGCAATAACACACTTAATTTAATATCTGATATATTGAGACATGGTGCCTTTAATAAGATAAGGCCGTACAAAGTTCTTTCTCTGTTATAAGCGTCCGCGTGAGGGTAGGTTTTGAGAGTGGTTCTTTAAAAAAAGAAACAAACTCTGTATGCTATTTGACACTATTTACTGCTGAAGTAATACAAAAATGTATGAAAACTGATTGGTGACGTGTGCACGTTCTATATCAGTTCATGAATTTGCACTTAATAAGTTTAATTAGAGTATTTACTTCTTAATTTTTTCTGAAGTGTGCAGGCGGAAAGTTTTTAACATAAATGTACATTCGCTTTTTTTTTTCAAGAAAAAATAATGACACAGCCTAAATAGAAATAAACGTACCTGTGCCGTTGTCGTCGTTGTACCTGTGTGGACAAAATAACAAAAGTAATAAACAAACATTATACTGGAGAAGCCTAGGATACGGTGATGGAAGGGTATGTACAGTCGAACCTCCCCGAATGGCTACCTCTCTACAACAATACCATCTCTGTAACAGCCGCTATTTTATATCCCAAATGGATGATTTCCTCTATGTCTAACCCTTAGACTGCTGAGCACGAAAAGTGGCGTCTGCTATTGCTTTGCATTCTTTCTTAATAAAAGCATGTTTTGACACCATTTTAGAAATGGAAATGATTCTAAAATGTTGTCAAAGCATGTTTTTGGTGAGAATTATCGAAGAAAATAAATAAACATCAGACGACAAAATATAATTCAGCATTAACCTCCTTACAACAGTCACCTCTCTAAAACAGGCAGTTTTGCGTCTTCCCATGGGTGGCTGTTGTAGAGAGGTAGCACTGTACATTTATGTCTGCACGTACAGTTAATATATTACATATTGTGAGAAAGATAGATAAAAAGGATTTCCAAATGAACCGAAGATCCAAGGTAGAATGTAACTATTTAACCCTTTGAACCCGAAAGCCCGCTATAGCGGTGCTTGCAAGCAGTGCAGATCCAGATGAGCCGGCTCGTAACGATGGTGTAATTGTAATGCTGGAATGGTGATGGTGGAATGGTAATGGTGGAATGGTGATGGTGGAATTGTAATGCTGGAATGGTAATGGTGGAATGGTAATGGTGGAATTGTCATGGTGGAATAGTAATGGTGGAATTGTAATGGTGGAATTGTAATGGTGGAATGGTAATGGTGGAATTGTAATGGTAAAATGGTAATGGAGGAATGGTAATGGTGGGATTGTAATGATGGAATGGTGATGGTAGAATGGTAATGATGGAATGGTAATGGTGGAATTGTAATGGTGGAATGGTAATGGTGGAATGGTAATGGTGGAATGGTAATGGTGGAATGGTATTGGTGGAATGGTAATGGTGGAATTGTAATGGTGGAATGGTAATGGTGGAATGGTGATGGTGGAATGGTAATGGTGGAATAGTAATGGTGGAATAGTAATGGTGGAATTGTAATGGTGGAATGGAAGTGGTGGAATGGTAATGTTGGAATGGTAATGGTGGAACTGTAATGGTGGAATGGTAACATAGGAATGGTAATGGTGGAAAGGTAATGGTGGAATGGTAATGGTGGAATGGTAATGGAATGGAATGGGGAAAGGTAATGGTGAATGGTAATGGTAATGGAATGGTAATGTGAATAATGGTAATGGGGGATTGGTAGTGGTGGAATGGTAATGGTGGAATTGTAATTGTGAAATGGTAATGGTGGAATGGTAATGGTGGAATGGTAATGTTGGAATGGTAATGGTGGAATGGTAATGATGGAAAGGTAGTGGTGGAATGGTAATGGTGGAATGGTAATGGTGGAATGGTAATGGTGGAATGGTAATTGTGGAATTGTAATGGTGGAACAGTCATGGTGGAATTGTAATTGTCAACTGATAATGGTAATGGTTTGAATGGTAATTGTGGAATGGTAATGGTGGAATGGTAATAATGAAATTGTAATAGTAGAATGGTAATTGTGAAATGGTAATGGTGGAATGGTAATGGTGGAATGGTAATGGTGAAATGGTAATGGTGGAATGGTAATGTTGGAATGGTAATGGTGGAATGGTAATGGTGGAATGGTAATGGTGGAATGGTAATGATGAAATTGTAATAGTAGAATGGTAATGGTGCAATTGTAATTGTGAAATGGTAATGGTGGAATGGTAATGGTGGAATGGTAATGGTGGAATGGTAATGTTGGAATGGTAATGGTGGAATGGTAATGGTGGAATGGTAATGGTGGAATGGTAAATGGTGGAATGGTAATGGTGGAATGATAATGTGGAATGGAATAAGGTGGGGGAAAGGTAAGGGTGGGTGGAAGGTAATGGGGAATGGAATGGTAATGGTGGAAATGGTAATGTGGAATGGTAATGTGGAAAGGTAGGTGGAATGGTATGGTGGAAGGGTAATGGTAAGGAATGGTGGAATGTGAATGGTAATGGTGGAATGGTTTTATGGTGGAATGGTAATGTTGGAATGGTAATGGTGGCAAAGTGGTGGAATGGTAATGGAATAATGGTGGAATGGTAAGGTGGAATGGTAATGGTGGAATGGTAATGAAATGGAATGGTAATAGTGGAATGGTAATGGTAATGGAGTAATATGGTGGAATGGTAATGATGGAATGGTAATGGTGGAAAGGTAGTGGTGGAATGGTAATGGATAATGGTAAATGGTAATGGTGGAATGGTGGAATGGTAATGGTGAATGGTAATCGAAGGATGGAAGGTAATGGTAATGGTGTGGATGGTGGTAATGGTGGAATGGTAATGGTGTGGAATGGTAAGGTGGAAGGAATGTGGAATGGTAATGTGGAATGGCGGTAATGGTGGAATGGCAATGGTGGAATGGTAATGGTAATGGTGGAATGGTAATGTTGGAATGGTAATGGTGGAATGGTAATGGTGGAATGGTAATGGTGGAATGGTAATGATGGAATGGTAACGATGGAATGGTAATGGTGAAAAGGTAGTGGTGGAATGGTAATGGTGGAATGGTAATGGTGGAATTATAATGGTGGAACGGTAATGGTGGAATTGTAATGATGGAATGGCGATGGTGGAATGGTAATGGTGGAATTGTAATGTAATGGTGGAATGGTGATAGTGGAATTGTAATGGTAACAGCCCCCAGCGATTCATGATGCATGTAACGGACATTTTAGATCAGCATCAATGAGTGTACAGTTGCGTAACTAGGTTATATTGTAGTTACGTTCCTCATAAAAAAACATGGTATGAGCTGCCGAAATGAAATGCGCGTTAAAAACGCACCCCCTCCCAACTTACTTTGTCGAATTTGTTCGATGTTTTAATAAACGATCGCACTGCTCGGAAACTGGTTTTGGAATAATAAAATATTGAGCCGTTTTCCCATTAGTATATGACGCTAGTTGAGTTTAAATAGCATATTGGAATAGGATTTTGAACGTAATAGATGTGTCTACATATAACTTTTATTAAAATCGGATGGCAAATGAGAGAGTTATGGCCGATTATATCCCCCATATAAAAATATGTCGGGGCGCGCATTTAATTTTAGCAGCACATAAGTAATGGGGTTCTCGATTCAATTTGGAATAATAAAAAAACTCGAATTTAGCCGTGCTTGTTTTTGTATTGTATCCTTAACTATTGGACCGATTCTCAAAAAGTAAACGGAAAACGGTCCGTCTCGTTGCGTTGATGATTTTCACTCGAACTGTTTGGACGAAATTTTCGATTTTTTTATAAAATGATCCCACTACTTGATTCTCAAAAAGTAAACGGCGGCTCATAGTTATTGTTCGCTAAACAAATTGATACATACCTGAAGTTTAATTCAGACGCTAATATTTCCACTGGTATGATTATAGACAAAGGCGAACACGTCGCTTACATGAAAAGAACACAACAGCTGGGACCGTGACGAGTGGCGCCACCTATACAGGAACGATAACTGACTACTATCACCCATTGTAATGGTGGAATTGTAATGGTGAAATTGGAATTGTGGAATCGCAATGGTGGAATGGTAATGGTGGAATGGTAATGATGGAATTGTAATGGTGGAATTGGAATGGTGGAATTGGAATTGTGGAATCGTAATGGTGGAATGGTAATGGTGGAATGGTAATGATGGAATGGTAATGATGGAATTGAAATGGTGGAATTGGAATGGCGGAATCGTAATGGTGGAATGATATCGCTTGAATCATACCGGTCTGTGTCGTCGTCGTTACTGTTGTGGTTGGCACAAATTGTGTCGAAGTCTGCGTCCCCGACACTTCGACCGTCGTTGTTTGGGTACTGATTTGGCTGGTCGTGGTTTCTGCGAGGAGAAACGTTAACACCAACGGTTAGGCCATAAAAAGTACGTTGCTTCTCAGACACGGAGCTTTCGGAAAGAGACGAGGGAAGGTATATTTTATAATGCATTTTGCACGCCAATTTAACAAATATGACACGCGCCGCAGTACTTAAAAGATTGTGTCAACTTTTGAGTCCATTTATGGAAAATGTTGTAAATTTTGTAAACATATTTAATGAAATTACGCAGATGTCCGACGGTACAAAATCACATGGCGTGTCTCATATATCTTTAACACAGTTTTTACTACATTGTATTATCTCTTTAGACGTGAACAGTCACCGGATTGTGATCTCATCAGCCATGATTGGATTTATCATAGGAATGAATGGCCTTTTTGTGGAATTTACCGGGGTATAAACTTGGAAAAGTCGCGGGAATACTGGACGAAGCGATAAAAAATTACAATTTTCGAAAAAAAATCAAAAATATTCTTTTTTTTTTTTTTTTTATTTATTTTCGAAAATTGTAATTTTTTAAGACCTCGTCCAGTATTCCCGCGACTTTTCCAAGTTTATATCCCTGTTAAATTCCCAAAAAATGCCATTCATTTCTTATAATTCCAGCATTTGAAATAAATTCATCAAGAAAATGTGTTTATTTTCCGTTATCTTAAGAATTATTTTAACTGCGCCTCACGGTTACGGAAAGTAGCTCGGCGTGGGAGTTTACTGGGATATAAATTCGTCCATGACGATGCTCTGAGCGCAGGTATCTTTCTGACGCGGCGATAGCTGAGAACCAGCGTACTTTTTATGGACTTAATATTGTATTACTCTGACTATAGCCATACCGCATGGAATTACATATACGTATTCGAAAGTGAATGCCACTATAACACAAATGAATGTAGCCACATTCTCAATCAAATTTTCGCCCGGATCAATAGCCGATTTCATCAAAATTGCAAAGTATACTTACATGTATCTAGCAAAGCATACTTTGAGGGAGTAATCATTTACTTGTCCTGAAATGCATTATTTCATATAGAACTAACGACTGCATATATTTGATGATTAAAAGGATGCAGAATTATTATACTGAATTTATTACATTATCACAGCCAAAATTGCTGTGATAATGTTATACATTCAGTATAATAAAAATTAATAATTGTTTTCTTAAACTGGAAACTTCTTCCTCAAAGTATACTTTGCAATGTTGGTGAAATAGGCTACAGACCTTTGGAAATAACATGTAGTTTACTTTTTAAGACGCTGTATTTATAATAAGAATCATATGCATATGTGGCGGTGACTGAAGATATAGAGAATAGTAGGTTAGTGCCGTGAATGGGGAAAATATCCGGCAAGGCTCGAGAATTTCTTTATTTCTCATCAGAAGTATATGTTGTGACCACTCATTTGAACCGTCTCGCCGAGACGGTTCAAATGAGTGGTCACAACATATATTTTGGTTCAGAAATAAGGAAAATAGATAGGGCTTATTGATTTTGCGGCCACGTATATCTCGATCAGCCTGTGCATCCGCACAGTCTGATCAGGATATACACTGTTCGCCATTCCATCGGTGAAACACGTCATGCTTCTAACAAGCAATATGTATCTCTACCAGACTACAGCAGTGTGATATCTGACCAGGCGCCATACTGGCCACAAAACCAATAATCCCCATTTCCCCACCTGCACACCATAAGGAAGCCACACACCAAATATGAAGTATCCAGCCATTATGATTTAAACGTATTACTAGTTACAAGAAACGTGACGGACGGACAGACATCCGTGACGAAAACAATATACCCAGTATTCGTTCGTAACAGTTCTTTCCCTCGATATATCAATTCGTTCCCACGAATTAACAATTCGTTCCCTCGAATTAACACTTCGTTCCCATGAATTAACAATTCGTTCCTACGAATTAACTATTCGTTGCCACGGTAACGAATTGTTAATTCTTGGGAACGGAATGTTATATCGCGGGAACGAATTGTTAATTAGAGGGAACGAATTGTTAAATTGAGGGAACCAATTGTCATTTCGCGGGAACGAATTGTTAATTCGAGGGAACGAATTGTTATACCGTGGCTCTGTATGCATTCATCTTCGGAATAGAACACACAATCGCAATGTATACATTCAGTAGTGTGTGTGTAGAATAGTGTGGTTTGTAATGGAAGTTCGGACCTGTCCACGCCTATCCATGTCAATCGAGGTCAGACAGTCTTGTGAGTTTTCATATGTTATCTAATACATTGCATATAATATTATGGATGATCTTACAAGACTGTACATGATATTCATTAAATGAGCTTACTGATTTCATAAGAAACGAGGCTATGCCGCTTTTTCAAACGGGTGTATAATAAATACTAAAATGCCGGAATAAGGGGAGCATCGAATGTATAAATACCGGTTGACGTTGACGCCGTTGACGCCGTTGACGCCGTTGACGCCGTTGACGCTGTTGACGTCGTTGACGCCGTTGATGCCGTATACGCTGTTGTTGACGTAGAAATTGTTGACATGCCTTCTGTAGTCGAATCTGTCCCTGGCACATCCACGCCCGTTTCCTCTGTCGAACAAATACAGAAAATATTTGTTGAAGGTTCCCAAACGAAATAAATTCAAACGAATGGAAAACGATATGCATAGAAATGACACTCATTTTTTTTGTTACTGAAATCTCGACGCTCCCACACCGGAGTCGTCTGTAGAGGAAGGTTTTTATTCAATTCTTGCCAAACTGTCGTCATTTTTCAATACACGCAATGTAATGCTGTATTTTTAATACTTGCAATACTTGCCACATACAAGGTGCATGATCACGTGGTTACAACAACAACAACAATGACTGAAAGTGTTGTAAGCGCGCCCACTCCAAAGTAAGTATTATTTGGGGCTTTGATGAAATATGGCGCAACAAACGCGTCTTAATGAGCTGCATTTGGTGGTCCCGGGAGTTGGGCACGCACTTGTGTCGTTTTTGCGAAGAATCGATTTCCGTGTCAGTAGACACGGCAATCGATTGTTCGCAAAAACGATAGAAGTTTTAGCCAAAGTACCGAGACCACCAAAATACAGCTTAACGAGACGCGTTTGATGCGCCGTATTTCATAAAAATCCGTTACATGGCAAGGACAAAATAAAAGAATACGTACTTTGAATCGGAGGGCTTCTGAAAGTTGTTGTTTTTGTAACCACCTTGATATACAGGGTGACCACGAAGTAAGGAAACAGCAACACTTGCATATATCTTTCTGACGTCATACAGTGTAGCTATAAACGTTATTATAGTTAAATCAAGTTTACCATACATACCAAAACTGAAGTCTATTAAATAATTGATGACGTTCTCCATGTACATGTACACTTGTATTTATCGAAGAAGGCTCTCTGCAGAATTGTCAATATAACAATTCGTTACCACGAATTAACAGTTCGTTCCAGTGGGAACGAACTGTTATTTCGTGGGAACGAATTGTTCCAATATTCGTAATTTACATGCAACATAAAGAACTATATGTACGGCGGGAGGATTTGTTAAAGGTTTCCAAACGAAACAACTTAAACCGAATAGAAAACGATCGGTCCGTTTCACTAAACTTCGTACGATAAAACTGTTCATACGAAGATTTCTATGAATTTGCGTCTCATATTAACGTGTATCTCAAATGCGACTATTTTGTACCTACGGGTTCATGTCATTAATTGTAGCGCATCCACGAAACGTTTTCCAAACTTGAATGTCAGAACAAATTTTATTGTGGATTTCAATTTTGCATTTACGAACTTCTTAGTCGTACGAAGTTTACTGAAACGGGCCCCAGGACTTTGAGTAAACGAGAGTAGTAACGAGTGTAGACTGTATGATCATTATCACATCTAAGCATGCAATATATACATGTACTAGGACGTCAGTGAATGTTGTTTCGCACGCCTTATAGATCATTTCCATATTTCATAAAAGGCACTGGGGCCGTTTCACTAAACTTCGTACAACTAAAATGTTCGTAAGTGAAAATTTAGCATTGTCTGGACATTTCAATTGATGGATTTACATTTATTGAGCGTAGGCTGCATATGCAGCCTACGCTCAATAAATGTAATTCCAATAATTGTTTACAAGAAAATATTGTTAATGTGCAATTTACAGACTATCATAATTTTGGACTTACGAACATTTTAGTCGTACGAAGTTTAGTGAAACGGCCCCCAGATGAAGAAACGAAGAGGTGACTACACTGTAGCAATGTACAAATAGTACACTAAGAAAAGCCGGAACGAAATTTATATAATTACATGCAGGACATAGGTGTATATGCAGCCACGAGGCTTATCATTCAGCTTACATTTACAAGTGATTACAATTCCTTTGAGTTTTCTTTTCACTTGAAAACATTGACAATTCTTTCAGCTTTGGAAATGTGCCTTAAGATTAGTTGCGGAAAGGTAATTTTGCAAAACAATCCGGTATCTTCTGTAGCGAACGGACGATAGGCGAACATTTTGAAGATTTCAGTAATCTATCAAAACAAGGTACCCGGAAACACTTAATTTAATGCGCTTCACTATCATTTAGACTACTGTCTGTTCCACGTGTTGCTGCCGACGAACGTTTGGGCTATTAAACATGTTAAACACATTAAATCTAAAACATATTTAAAAGTAAGTACTTTTTTATCAATAACAAAAAAGTCACCCTCCCCAAAAAATATCATTGATTTTATTGCGAAAAAAAAAAGATTTTCCTATGGGAATTTAACATGGGGGCTAAAATAGATTTTTTTAAAACATTTTGTTTATTTGTTAACCGATTTTCAAAATCTAACTTCTGTTTTCTTAGTTACATCATTTTCAAGCCATCTCGCCAGCTTTCGGAGTCAATTTCCATGTTTTTTTTCGTTCAGGATCAAAAAAAGAAAAATTTGGGAAATTGACACTCCATGTTAAATTACCGTGTCAATGTGTTTATCTGACATTTACATGTATCTTTTAAATTTGAAAGTTTCATTTCGTTATGTTGAAGTAAATTATTGTTTCTTATGTATAAGTTATTATATACACAACATGAAGCAAATGTGACTCATTTCCGATGGATTCAGAATGTTAAATCTATTTTAACTGAAATTGGAGTTCCTGGCGTATGGCTTAGCCAGAACGATGTTAATGCTATCTGGCTGAGCCACTACGCCAGGACTCAGCTTCAGAACCAGTTTATTCAGTCATGGCTCACCAGCATCGATTCATCTTCACGTGGAATTACGTATAGAATCTTTAAAACAGAGTTTGGATTAGAAACATATTTAATTAATCTCACGGAAAGGTTAAGAAAAACATTGACCAGATTTCGAACTTGTAATCATAGACTGGCGGCGAAACTGGTAGATGGACAGGTGTGCCGAGAGCAAGCAGGGTCTGCAACAAATGTGGCGCTGGTGCTCTCGGTGACGAGTTTCATTTCCTTTTCGAGTGCCGCTTCTATGATGAAGTTCGAAAACTGTATATCAAGCCATTTTATTTTAGAAGACCAAATATTTTAAAATTCGCACAGCTATTTGAGAAAAAATCTGGAAAGCAATTAAGAAATTTAGCTATTTTTATAAGAAATGCTTTATGGTTATAATGACTAGTGAGCTTATACATATGCATTTTGTATTTTTACCCATCGTTGTATTATGTAATCTATTGTATACCTCGTGTGTCACGTATGTGGCTTAGAGTGAATAAAATGTATTGTATTGTATTGAACAACAACTAGAGAAAAGATGGATTTCATGGGAAAATGATTTCCCTGTTCTATTATTTTTGACAATTTACTGGTTCTACATCAAAGATTATTTGTTTAAAGGTATAAGGTATAAAGTTTACTAAATTTTGACATAACATCCACAGGTTTATTGTAGCTAAGGCACATCCTGAAGTATGAATGTCCCTTAATTACAGTAGAACCTCTCTAAATACCCAGGGTGTCCGGTTTATAGAGGTTCCATTGCTCCACGTGTCTATAATGATCAGTGAATAAGACTCCTGACACGGAAATAAAAATAACAGCTTATGTACATGTAGTCGACAGAAGGAAGAAATAGACAACGTGCATTATAATTGTATATTGAATACATTGTGGAAACCGGGGCAGTCGGTCCCATATTCCCACGCAGGTGGAATATATTTATTGAAGAAGATTCGCATGCAGTCTACTGTAGAAGCCTTACCCTCAAAATAATACATTGCGTAAATATGTGCTGTGGTGCCAGGCAGTTGGTGCATGCAGAGACATGCTACAGAGAGATGGGAAGCTCGTTATATAAGGTATTTACCAGGGCCCGGTTGCTCAAAACCTCTGTTAGCTTTACAGACTGTTAAATCCTTAGCAATGCTAATGATTTAACAGTCTGTTAACTAACAGAAGCTTTGAGCAACCGGGCCCTGGTGTTTAGGTGATTTATTTTGTAATAACAAGATTAACCATTTCCTAATAGGATAGACTATCTATAAGCAAGAAATGTGTACATTTTCTGTTTCAGATCCTCAATAATAAGATATGATTAATATTTCATTTCAGCCATTTTCGAATAGGCACGAGTAATATGACCAAGGGGGTTTCTGGCGCACCTCCCAAAAGGACACAGGTAAACTCCAGCCCCATGAACACAGGTAAAGTCCTCTCCCATGGGATCCCATGGAGGAAGATAATCGGGGGTATGACCAAGGGGGTAGGGACCCTACATGTATATCACAGGTCTACAGGATACGAAACCTCGCGTTTTCTCGGAAAACCCGGTGTGCCTACATGAAATGATTGCTTGTGAGGATTAAGCTGACGCATGCGCTCCTCGTTACCTTACACATTGGATACCGGTTGACGCATGTGAGTCTCGTTGCAGCGCACGATGTAAGCGATGTACATGTAATACCATCAAGTGAATTAGCGCAGTAGTATGACCAAGGGGGTTTCTGGCGGACCTCCCCATAGGGAGATAATATTGAAGAATATTCACAATAGTCAATTAATTTGGACGAAACCATTAAAAATGAGAAGCTATCATTTGTCGAGAAACTGTGACATGGAATACAAATACATGTGTAAAACTTCGTATGTGGGACTCTGGTTTTAATAGTAAAATATCTTTCTAGCAAAGTACATAATGTATGCATTGACCGTATCACCCCGTCACCATGCACCATGCACCATGTGCCATATGTGAAGCTTGAACTTTAGTCATAAAATACCCGTCTAGCGAAGTACACTGCACCTAAGGTATGCATTAACCGCATTTATCCCGTCAACACAGTGCGTATGTGCCGTGAAACACGGTGCCGTGAAACATTTTTGATATCCAGTCAATACTATTTTTGCATTTTACAGCCATTTGAAGATGTTGACGTGATAAATAGAATAGTAGGTTAGTGCCGTGAATGGGAAAAAATATCTGGCGCGGCACAAAAACGGGATGTGCTCGGCAGAGCCTCGCCCATCCCGTTTCCTGAGCCTTGCCAGATATTTTTTCCCATTCACGGCACTAACCTACTATTCTCTATATAACCATGCACCATGACTTATATGTTGGACTCAAGCTTTAATCCTAAAAGACCTCTCTAGCGAAGTACACTGCATCTACGGTATGCAGTAGCTGCATACAGCCCCGCGACCATGCACCATGCGCATGCGTAGTAAGAAACGCGTATCCTGCCTGCGATGTTGTTAGTGTTGTTGTTGGTGGTGGTGCTATCGTTGTTGTTGTTGTTGTTGTTGTAGTAGTAGTTGTTGTTGTTGTTGTTGTTGTTGTTGTTGGTGTTGTTGTTGAATTACCACAAAGGCCACAGGCCAGATAGCACTCTGCCTCCATCTGCTCGTTCTCAGTCACACATTTCCCGGCGGCGGCGTCGGCGTCACACGTCGATCCTGTGTTCTGGCACGGCACTTCAATGTGTAGTAGACAAGAAATAAGTACTTTGTGTTCTCAGACACGGGGTTTGCGGAATTTGACGCGGGAGGACGGAGGACGGATGTTTTAAATATATATTCTGTGTACCAGTAGCCTAATTCACCGACATATACTTATTTAGCAAAGTATACTTTGAGGGAAAAAATTTCAATTTAAGGATAAATCTCACTCAGTAGGCACAACCAGGGATTCCGCTGGGGAAAATAAAAAAATCGCCACTTCAAAAGAAAAAGAATCATTTTTTTTTTTTTCCGAAAATTGTAATTTTGTGTCGCCAATTGTTTATTTTATCGCCAATTGCGAAAGTGGCGATCGCCAGCGGAATCCCTGCACAACATGATCATTATAGGAATTAAATAAGTGTATAATTGTGTCATATGCAAATGAGACGTGATATTTTTAAAGTATTGTATATTATTAATTAAATGCGTCACCTGAAAAAATATTTTCGACAGATTATAAAGTATGATCATTGCACATCAAAAAATACATACAGAGAATAAATAGTAAAGTCAGTTAACATTTTAAAGAAACACGGTTATCGCCCATGATATCAGTGTGGAAATTTACGTCTGATATAAAATGAATAATAATGCCAATCAATACGTGGGGTAATGGTGAATGAATGTTTATTTTGCCAGAAAATGTCTCAGATGATGTCTCTGATGTAACGAACATTTTGTGCCTACTGAGTGGGCATGTACCTTTAAATATAGTTTTGCAGAGTAGTGGCGAATTTACTATATGAATGAATGGCCTTTTTTGTGGAATTTATCGGGTTATAAACCTTTATTTTTGTTTTTTTCGAAAATTGTATTTTTTAAGGCCTCGTCCAGTATTCCCGCGACTTTTCCAAGTTTATATCCCCGATAAATTCCACAAAAAGGCCATTCATTCCTTATAATTCCAGCATTTTAAATAAATTCATCAAGACAATGTGTTTATTTTCCGTTTTCTTAAGAATTATTTTAACTGCGCCTCACGGTTACGGAAAATAGTTCGGCGTGTGAGTTTACTGGGATATACATTTTGGACAGAGACATGCTACGGGCCAATCAAATGTTAGGGAATTGTGTAAATATGTGTGTGCTGGAATTATAACGTGTTTGTATTTGTCCATGACGATCAAATGCCTGACGAGCAGGGATTTTCCTGACACAGCGATATATGAGAACCATGTATTACTTATTGCATGGCTGAATCTTAGAAAATCACGAGTAACTTCGCTTACAACAACGTCCATGGGGGCATACTTGACGTTGTTAGAATTGGCGGGATTTGTCGGTGTGACGTCGCGTTGCTAGCAACGTGACGTCAAACCGACAAATCGAGTCAATTCAATTATAATGCCAATGATACCAAGATGTTTTACTCGTGATTGTCCAAGTCAACTAAGCAACGTAACGTAAAATCGACAATTTATGTCAATTACAACGACAAGGATATCCTTTAGACTAAGCTGTTCAGGATTGCAAAATACAAAAATGCATGTATTGTAGTGTTAATATGGCTGAAATACGATGTAACCTCACTAAAATGGTTGCCATGGGTACCTCAGAGGGTATTTGGTTTAGCGAGGCTTGATTGTACAACAAAACGACAATGTTTAAATTTGAAGGAAACATCATATTTAACTTTATACTTACAGCTACAGTCCAGTCCACCAAACGTTGCTGTGCATTCGCACCGACACGTGGTGCTGTCGAAGGCGCCGCCATTTTGACACGTGCTGATCTTACAATCTTGGCAATCTTTGCCCGTGAACGGGTACCTGGAATTGTCGGAACGTGTACATCGCCGCCTGCGTTAATCTTGCTAATATTCGAATTTAATATTGAGCTTGTAATCAAACAGCATAATTGGCTGAGCATGAGCTGTGATACAACTCAGGCTCAGCCAATCAAACTGCTTGGTTGCGAGTTGAGATTTCCAATAGATGTTCAGGTTCAGAAACGATGGCATATTGGCAAGATTAACGCAGGCAGTTGTGTAATATACGCCTCCAGCCGTTAATAAAAATACGTAGAGTTTTGCTAATAAAAGTGTTGTGTTCAATATTTTGCAATCAAATGTTCATACTGTATGCACCAGTCAATTGTGCAAAGTATGTCAGTTAATACTAGTGTGTGGACAGTTGACACACATATGTTATACGTCGCCAGAGTAACAACAGTGTCGTCGATAACGGAGCAGTCCAACATTTTCATAAAATCATGGTCTTAAAATGTATTTAAACCGGGTATCGAATGTGATCGAGCCAATTCCCACCCTTAAATATAAGCGGATGTTAAATTAAATATATAAATGTTTGTAACACATTAGTCAAACAAGTGTGCTTCTGGCTGTTGCAAATGGGGATGTACACATTAACCCTTCTTACGCTGCTGACGGAAATTGCCGTCTGCTGTTTTTCATTTTTGCTTTAATTCTTAACAAAAAACTCGTTTGGACAGCACATGAGAATCGTCTCCACTGGAGACGATTCTCATGTGCTGTCAAAACCAGGTTTTTGTCGAGAAATATTGAAAATAAAACATTTCCAGCAGACGACAACATTTAATTCAGCTTAGTAAGGGTTAAGGAATACAACCATGAGCTATTGATCAAATGCATTGTTCATTCGGACTCCTCGCATCCCAGTAAACGCACTAATTGCGTTTACTGGGGTGCGAGGAGTCCGAATGAACAATACATTTGATATATTTAAAGTTTGCGAGGAGTCCGAATGTAATGCCACCTCAGTAAACGCAATAGCCCATGGTTTTATTACTTATATTTACATGGCAAGTTCTGATAGTTTCAAAAATATAAATACTAGTAGCCAAATATGGCGTTAACATTAAGAATCATTATATTTTGTCGCAATTCATGGAACAGAGACGTTGCCGGTCAATAGCGTGACGTTATTGACAACGACGATTAACGTCAATGTATTTTAATGACGTCAACGACATTTTAACGAATCAACAAGTTCGCGCGTCGTCACTTTGGGCTAATGCAATGTACTGGTATATGTACACGAACTACTTTGAATGGGTGTTTGCGGTATGAATGTATTGTCACATTGAATGTAGAATGACACCTCTGCTGTGCTTAATAACATGCACATGTTTACGGAAATACAGATTGCAATGCGTCACTGTCTGTACATGTAGACCTTTAATGCCCCACACCCCAACAAACAAACAAAGAACGTAAACGGACATGTCTAAGTCATTTGACTTTGAGTACTGGGACCTATAGAATACGGGTGATGACAAATCAGTATTTCAAGCTTCAAGCCATACAGTGTATGTACGCAGATTATTTTTTGGTGTACATATAATAAATCTCTAAAAGTTAAAATATTTTTGTTCTTCAAAATAATAGTCTAGCAGTTTTAACCAATCCCTCGGCCACGCTCGTTGCATGTACTATCTACAACTTACACCAGTAGCCTATTTCACCAAAATTTCAAAATATACTTACCTTGCTAACTACAATTTGAGGGAGAAATGTTCAAGTTAAGGATACATTTATTAAGGTTTATTATACTGAATGTATTACATTATCACAGCCAAAATAAATTATACTGAATTTATTACATTATCACAGCCATTTTGGCTGTGATAATGTAATACATTCAGTATAATAAGTCTGTATACTTTTAATCATCAAATATATGCAGTCGTTAGTTCTATATAAAATAATGCATTTCGGGAAAAATAAATGATTACTCGCTGAAAGTTACACTTTGCCAGATGAGTATGCTTTGCAATTCTGGTGCAATCGGCTGCTGGCAATACTCACATACAGCTACATACGGTTCCGTATGTATGACCTTGACAATCGCAGTTACATGAGCCGTCGTGACCTTGGCCATTGAGGCAAACGGTCGAACACGTGTCTGTACAATCCACGCCTACAATCAAGTTTGACCGCCAGTTATACAATACAATACAATACATTGTATTCACTCTAAGCCACATACGTGACACACGAGGTATACAATAGATTACATAATACAACGATGGGTAAAAATACAAAATGCATATGTATAAGCTCACTAGTCATTATAACCATAAAGCATTTCTTATAAAAATAGCTAAATTTCTTAATTGCTTTCCAGATTTTTTCTCAAATAGCTGTGCGAATTTTAACATATTTGGTCTTCTAAAATAAAATGGCTTGATATACCGTTTTCGAACTTCATCAACACAAGTATATGTACGGAAGCCCATTAGGGCCACTTCACTTTCTTTTTTTTCCCATTTATTCAAGATCCTTTCTTGAATTTTCAAGATCTTTTCTTGAAGTTCTTTTCTTGAATTTTCGAGATATTTTTGAATTTTCAAGATCTTTTCTTGAAGTTCTTTTCTTGAATTTTCGAGATCTTTTTGAATTTTCAAGATCTTTTCTTGAATTTTCAAGTTCTTTTCTTGAATTTTCGAGATCTTTTCTTGAATTTTCAAGAATTATGCATGTACTCTGTATGCGAGAAAGTATCTCGAAAATTCAAGAAAAGATCTCGAAAATTCAAGAAAAGATATTGAAAATTTGAAAAGATGGAAATAAGAAAAAAGTGAAGTGGCCATAATGGGCTTCCGTATATATGTATATGACGTACAGATATACAATAAATAGTACATGTATACACAAACGAGTCGGAATTACCCAAGTGAACTAAAATGCGACTTGTAGCCGATAGGTTACGACCTCCGACTGTCACTCCTGAGGCCCGGATTTGATCCCTATCTATGCACTGGAGTTTGTGAAATACAATTGTATTCGCTGCTACACCAGCTGGTTCTACCCAGGTGTGCCGTTGTTCGGTCCGCGGGTATTGAAGGTCTTCAAGCCAACAGGGGCCCGTTTCACTAACCTTCGTACGACTAAAATGTTCGTAAGTGCAAATTAAGGAGTTTCGGGAAATTTCAATTGATGGATTTACATTTATTGAGGCTGCATATGCAGCCTATGCTCAATACATGTACATCCAATAATTGTTTACAAAAAAGACATTGTTAATGTGAAATTGACAGACTATGATAATTCTGCACTTACGAACATTTTAGTCCTACAAAGTTTAGTGAAACGGGTACCAGAACCTTAAATCACTCAACGGTAGTCACAGAGGTGCACTATCCGACTGTACGGTTCCCCGAATGAAAACTGATCATGAGCATATAAAGTAAATGCAACGAAAAACATGTTTGCGTTTTGTTCTGTGAGGTCTTCATTGCATTCATTGTATTTATATAAAGGTCTTTATATGCTAAACGTAATATTTCTTATGTGTTGAGAGGCGCACTAAGTATATAGCCCCGCAGGGGACACGGATTCTTTTATTAATTCAATCCCACGAAATAACAATTCGTTCCCTCAATTTAAGAATTCTTTCCTTCGAATTAACAATTCGTTCCCACGATATAACAATTCGTTCCCACGAAATGACAATTCGTTCCCATAATTTAACAATTCGTTCCCTTGATTTAACAATTCGTTCCCACGCTATAACAATTCGTTCCCACGCTATAACAATTCGTTCCATTCGTTCCCACGCTATAACAATTCGTTCCCACGCTATAACAATTCGTTCCCACGAATTAACACTTCGTTCCCGTGGGAACGAATTGTTAATTCGTGGTAACGAATTGTTAATTCGTGGGAACGAATTGAGAGAACGAATTGTTATTTCGTGGGAACGAATTAATAAAAAAAAGAATTATACGTCCCCTGCGGGGCTCCGTAGCCCAAGAATATCCCAGGAGGTGCTTTTAATGTCATCTACGAGATTTATTTCCATGAAGTATTTGTGATTCATAAAAAGAAAGATGTTCTACAATATAGGAATGAATGGCCTTTTTGAATTTATCGGGGTATAAACTTGGAAAAGTCGCGGGAATACTGGACGAAGGCCGGAAGGCCTCGTCCAGTATTCCCGCGACTTTTCCAAGTTTATATCCCCGATAAATTCCACAAAAAGGCCATTCATTCCTTATAATTCCAGTATTTGAAATAAATTCATCAAACAAATGTTTTTATTTTCCGTTTTCTTAAGAATTATTTTAACTGCGCCTCACGGTTACGGAAAGTAGTTCGGCGTGGGAGTTTACTGGGATATAAATTTTGGACAGAGACTTGCTACGAGTCAATCAAATGTTAGGGAATTGTGTAAATATTTTTGTGCTGGAATTATGTGCCAATCAATCCTTACTACACAACCGCTTGTGTTAATCTTGCCAATATCATCAACGTTTATGCGCATATATTGGCACTGCCAATCAAGCAATTGGATTGCCTGAGCCTGAGCTGTAGCACAGCTCAGGCTCAGACAATCAACTTTCACAGTATTCGAGTATTTTGAAATAAAGAAATTGACAAATATTGGCGAGATTAGCGCAGGCGATAGTGTAGAAATATGCTTACCATAGAATCCGGTATCACAAATGCACGAGCACACCGCCGCATCCCAAGTCCCGCCATTATTACACGTCCCCGTACAGCTGGATACTGAAGTATAAATACAGTGGAACCTCACTAAACCGGACACCCTGGGAGGTCCCCAGGGTGACCGGTTTAGAGAGGTTCCACTTTAAATCAGACGCATGACTATATCAAGGCATGCGAGTACACATTACGAACTTGAACAGGCGTAATCATCACCGATAGGTGGCAATGAAAACGATGAAACTAAGGATACAGAGACTGCCTGCGTGGGTGACCGGCTTAGAGAGGTTCCACCACTGTAAACGTGACACGTGACAAGGCATGCGGATACACTTTAAACAGGCCTTATCAACAGCGATAGGTGGCAATTAAACTCTTACAACTAATGATACAGAGACACCTCCGTGTCCGGTTGAGGCAGATTCTACTTTAGTAACATAACCGGTATGACACATAATTGACGAATAAAACGGACCAATAAGCCATACAAAAATTATAACGAAAAACGGACCATACATATATTATTAAAGAAGAGTGATTATCAAGTAAGTAAATGGAAAACACATCTTGGTATTTCATTAGAATTGTCTCCAAGGCTCCAAGGAGACAATTCTAATGAAATACCAAGACATGTTTTCATTGAACCGTAGGAAAGAAGGCAGTAAAACACACAAAACTCAATATAAAATTTAAATACATTGTCCAAGTTATGTGTAGTACTGCAGCCCAGATTTGTTCCTGGTTCCACAAACGAATGCTTGCCTATCGTTTAATATAGGAATGAATGGCCTTTTTGTGGAATTTATCGGGGTATAAACTTGGAAAAGTCGCGGGAAAACTGGAGGAAGCGATACAAAATTACAATTTTCGAAAAAAAAATTTTTTTTTTTTTTCGAAAATTGTAATTTTTTAAGGCCTCGTCCAGTATTTCCGCGACTTTTCCAAGTTTATATCCCCGATAAATTCCACAAAAAGGCCATTCATTCCTTATAATTCCAGCATTTGAAATAAATTCATCAAGAAAATGTGTTTATTTTCCGTTTTCTGAAGAATTATTTTAACTGCGCCTCACTGTTACGGAAAGTAGTTAGGCGTGGGAGTTTACTGGGATATAAATTTTGGACAGAGACTTGCTACGGGCCAATCAAATGTTAGGGAATTGTGTAAATATGTTTGTGCTGGAATTATTATATATGTATCGCGTCTGTATATGTATGTATTGCGAGGTCTCGTTACAAATTGAGACAGAGCAAATGTTGCAATACCACAGTAAACACAACATCTCATGTTTGTATTCATTGATTGAATACATGCACCATGGTTTTATTCCTTAATTTAATACCATGGGTTTTTTCCTTAACCATTTCAACACAACATGCCTGTATAGTGGTATTGGCAAATTGTGTAGACCCGAATGAGCCGGCTCGTAACGAGCCATCTCATCAGGATCTGCAAGTAATTTTCATATTTTTGAGAATAATAACATCCCATTCTCATAATTGGACTCGTCTGAAAATCATTTTGTGACGATTGGATTGGTTGCAAAATTTATATGATCAAAATCCATTCTTAGTTACAGTGCAACCTCTCTACAACAGCCACCCATGGGAAGACGCAAAACTGTCTGTTGTAGAGAGGTGGCTGTTGTAGGGAGGTTAATGCTGAATTATATTTTGTCGTCCGATGTTTATTTATTTTCTTCGATAATTCTCGCCAAAAACATGCTTTGGCAACATTTTAAAATCATTTCCAATGGAAATTATTCTAAAATGCTGTCAAAACATGCTTTTATTAAGAAAGAAGACAAAGCAACAGCAAACGCCACTTTTCGTGTTCAGAAGTCTAAGGGTTAGACATAGATGAAATTATCCATTTGGGATATCAAATAGCGGCTGTTACAGAGAGGGTGTTGTTGTAGAGAGGTGGCCGTTCGGGGAGTTTCGACTGGACTTAGGAGTAAGAGGGTTAATTGAGCATCCATAAAACAAGAACTTACGAACTGGCGGCAGCGGTTGTGAAAGACCATACGTGACTCCTACATTGGGATTGGATCCGGCAATGTTCAGCTGAAATAGTACGAGTGTAGTTTTAGACATATTTTTCATTATGTATCATGTGACACTACTTATTGACCCACCCTCGCATATAGGGACCTGGCATGACTGATGATTTAATATGGTATTTGTTAAACGAGTTTACTGATTCAGCGAGTTTCATACATATATATTCTATATTAAATACACATGAGTGATAACTTTTATTTATCCCGTCAACACAGTGCGTATGTGCCGTGAAACACGGTGCCGTGAAACATTTTTGATATCCAGTCAATACTATTTTTGCATTTTACAGCCATTTGTAGGTGTTGACGGGATAAATAGAATAGTAGGTTAGTGCCGTGAATGGGAAAACATATCTGGCGCGGCACGGATACGGGATGTGCTCGGCAGAGCCTCGCCCATCCCGTTTCCTGGGCCTTGCCAGATATTTTTTCCAATTCACGGTACTAACCTACTATTCGTATATTGCACTGGCACAGGATTGTCCAGTGATGTCATAATGTGTTTTCAGTGTCATTAGCATATTTACTATGCAATTATATTATACATTTAATATCCTGGGACAGTCAACGGAGAAGATAAGTTCATGCAATGAAATGGGATCAATGACATATCATACAACAGAAATACATACATGCACGTGTATTTATTTCGTATATATTAAAGGTACATGCCCACTTAGTAGGCACAAACTGTTATTTATATCAGAGACATCATCAGAGACATTTCCCGGCAAAATAAACATTCATTCACCATTTCCTCACGTAATGATTGGCATTATTATACATTTTGTATCAGAGGTAAATATCCACACTGATATCAAGGGCGATAACCGTGTTTCCTTAAAATGTTAACGGACATTACTAATTATTCTATGTATTTTGATGTGCAATGATCATACTTTATAAGCTGCCGAAAATACTATTTTTTCAGGTGAGGCATTTAATTTGTTAAATAATTAAAAATATCATGCCTCATTTGCATATGAAAAAGGCCTGATACCATCGCGCGTCACTATCAATAAAATAAATATCTGTATAGCGGGTAATGGTAATTTTTAGAACTGGTGGAATTGTGACAAAAATATACACTTATTTAATTCCTATAAAGAACAGTTTGTGCCCTCTGAGTGGGCATGTACTTTTAAAGTTACATGTCCATTTTTATTTCGGGGGATTAATGACATTAAAAAATTAATTTAAAAAATCCATGTAACCCTTGCGTAATATAAACTTAGTTCCCCAACCAATGTACCTTAATAGTAACAACTTGGTCGATTGGTCCTTCCGCGTAGAGAAACTGTCTATCCTGATGGAAATACCAGTACGTGCCGGCGAAATTGATGGGATTCGACGTTGTGTCCGTTACAGCTGCCGCGCCAGTGCCCGTTGTCGAGATAATAGCAATGCCTTCCTTTGACCATAGTTCTGAAATAATATAATTCCCACTCCAAATATTACATGTAGACGTTTCTGAGCAGTTTTATTGACCGCTGTGGTATTGTGTTATGTTTTGTCATTAACGTATCAGGTAACACGCTTGGTATTGGCCGATACGTACTGACTGATACCATAATGTATGTCGTTTTCGGGTTATAGCGAATCGCAAACTGACATTTCATTGGTAGAACGTCGTTACATGACGTTGCCGGAATAAGTACTGATGCAACGTAAACAAGTCTTTTCAAGGGAAACTATTTTATATGTGACCGTCTGCTAGGATAAAACGTTATCTGATATATAGAATATCAGCCTTGTGTCTGCTGATATCAAGTTTATCAGGCTCGGCTCTGAAACGGTAGGAATTCCTCGGCGAGCCTCCAAATTCCTACACGTTTCCAAACTTGTCTGATAAACTTGATATCTGCTGTTCTCTATGCACATCGAGTAGACATACCCGGATATATGGTTAGTGTTCATGGATAAATAAACTCTAAAACAGTTGGAATTTTCGAGTTAAAAGTTCCAATGCCCAAAACACAATGTTACGAAGAACGAAGAAGTTACTTCATTGTGTTCGCTTTCCATTCGTTTTGGGTGACGTTATACTGTTCACCATAATGTGATGTTGAAGTCATGTCGCTGTTTATGACGCGAAACGTGATCCATGTAACAAGGATGGATGTCAGTATTTCCCTACACTTTGTTGGAATCAACGTGTCATGTTTAAAGCAACGAACATATCATTTTCTAATTAACAACAACGAAAACGATGTCAAAACGGTGCGTTGACAGAAACGACAGGTGTCTAAATCGTTCAAAGCTGTGTGTTTAAACGAAAATACAACAACAACAAAAACGATTATATCTGCATATCATTGTACAAAACTCTAGTTTTCACTACGTTTTCCATCATTCGTTTTCATTTGTTTCGATTTTAGTTAGGAACCTTCAATAAATCGTCGCTGTACATACCTAGATAGTTGTCCGTCATATCAGCATATGTGAAGTACGCCTGTATAAGAAATGACAGCGCCGGCACCTCCACGGCAAGATTGCCATCTACAACACAAGGTAAACATCAAAAGTACATACGTGTACAGGCAAATCGCTGTGAATTCTGCCATTTCTTATGCATGTATAATAAATGACAGCGCCGGCACTACGACCGTAATGTTGTCACCTACAACACAAGGTAGACATGCGCCTGTATAAGAAATGATAGGACAAGGACACCAATACTGTCACCTACAAAAGAGTTACACACTATTTTAAATGTGCATACACCAAGTCGCCGTGAATTCAATGCAAAAAAAGCTCTTGATATTGATAATTCAACTAGAGCAAAGTCGATGGCCCGTCACCGCACACTAATCACTTTTCCTGTGCCATTAGACAGTGAATTTCTAGATCATAAAAAGGTGGATATATTCAATAACCGAGAGGTTGGATTAAATATCACTTTGTGCATCTACACACCATAATTGCAACGTCGAAAAGGGGGAAGTGGGGTGGGTGGGGGGGTGGGGTTGTCGATTCCGAAATTCACTTTGCGCATCTACACACCATACGGAAGGCACACACGAAGTTTGAAGTCCCTACCTATTACGGTAAAAACAATCACGTCATATTGATACCATAGCTTGATGGGGTTGTTGACGTCATAACTTGACGTCATTTTTGGCGGACACGATTCTCATATGCTAGTTTCAATATGCATCGATGTTTGAAGGCGATTGGGTGATTGGAGTCACTATTCCACATGTACTCAATTCGTAAAATAATTATTTTATTCACCTATAAATTAGACATACATGATTTATATCTCTTTATATTTGTTTTCCATTAACATTTTATCGGATTAACACAAATATAGGAAAATAACACGAGCTATGAAGTGCACGAACATGAAAACTTTCTTTTTCTTTTTCGGATTTACAAATGGGAAATAAATCTATGTGGCGGCTAATCATGATTCACGACACAACTGCCTGCGTTAATCTTGCCAATATCATCAACCTTTATCGGCACTGCCACCTCGCAGTCAAGTAATTTGATTGTCTGAGCCTGAGCTGTAACAAACAATAGGCACTATTGGCAAGATTAGCGCAGGCGGTGGAGTAAGTAATGTGGATCATTCTAGGCATACGCACCTGTCGTTGTATCCACGCCTTCCACGATCTGGCATGTGCTGTCGTCCCCGTCACACACCCCGCACCCGTCCCACTGTGTCTCACTGCCCGACCCATCACACCCGAATGGCTACAATAGACCAATGTGAGAATATACATAGGTTCCAGAACTTGGCAAATCAGTCACGAGTAACTTCCCTTAAAAGAACAAACGCGACGTTCTTACGTTAAATCGTGCAAAAGCCTCATGGGGTAAAAGTAGTTCGGTATAAGAACCAGATGGCCGCGGACTGTATGTCGAGCCTCCCCGCCCCCGAGACATCTGGTGATCTCAGGGTAAGATATATGTAATGTAGCAACATTGAAAAACAAGAACTGGCATCGTTAAACGAAGCTAATCCCTTCGCTGGCAGCCTTGATAATAACAAAATCCTCAGTGACCTTGACCTTGGACGGTCGGAAGTGGGTCGTATGCAAAACAAAGCACATTGTGGCCAAATATTATCAAAATCGTCGAAGCGGTTGATGAAAAGAACATTTTTAACATTTTTGCAAGGTGAATTTCTAACTCGGTTACAGGGATATTAGGTATGTGAAAAGCTTAAAGGTAATTGCCAAAGAAATAGGCACAACATTTTCTTTATATCAGACATCATCTGAGACATTTTCTGGCAAAATAAACATTCATTCACCATTACCCCACGTAGTGATTGGCATTATTATACTACATTTTATATCAGACGGAAATTTCCACACTGATAGTATGGGAGATAACCGTGTATAATGTTAACGGACATTACTATTTATTCTCTGTATTTATTTTTTGATGTGCAATTATCATACTTTATAATCTATCGAAAATGTTATTTGTTCACGTGACGCATTTAAATAGTATAAATAATTAAATAATACCATGCCTCATTTGCATATAAAAATAGCCTGATACCAACGCGCGTCACTATCAATAAAATAAATATTACTAGATGATTATATCTGTAGAGCGTGCCCTCGTAAATTTTAGAACTGGCGGAATAGTGAGTCAATTATACACTTATTTAATTCCTATGAAGAACATTTTGTGCCTACTGAGTGGGCATGTGCCTTTGGGCTAGGAAACGCGTAGAAATTCCGAGGCTTGCCGAGGAATTCCTACCGTTTCCGAGCCGAGCCTGATAAACTTGATATCAAAATACACTAGTCTGGTATTCTATTTATCAGGTAACGTTTTATGCTCGAAAATGACCACATATGACGTCGTTATCTATGGACAGAACGAGGACTTGTTTACGTTGCGTCCTTACACTGACGTAATTCGGTAACGTCACGTGACGTCAACCGACCAACGGAATGTCAGTTTTCACTTTGTTGTAACCCGGATGTTGATATCAGGTCAATGCCTGATACAACAATATGTTATCAGTCAGTACGTATTCGGTCAACACAGGGCAGGTTACCTGATAAATAATGACAGTATGATGGACTGGCCATATTTGGGGAACTATACAGTCAGTAAGTTATACAGTCGAACCTCCCCGAGCGGCCACCTCTCTACAACAACACCCTCTCTATAACAGCCGCTATTTTATATCCTCAAATGGATGATTTCCTCTGTGTCTAGCCCTGATGAACACGACAATTGTCGTCTGCTGTTGCTTTGCCTTCTTTCTCAATAAAAACATGTTTTTACAGCATTTTAGAATCATTTCCATTGGAAATGATTCTAAAATGCTGCCAAAGCATGTTTTTGATGAGAATTATCGAAGAAAATAACAAAATTTAAGTCAGCATTAACCTACCTGCAACTGTTGCACTGTACATTAAAACTACGTTGCAGACCCTGACATTGCATACCCTGATCAGACTGCGCTGATACCGTAAAGCCAATACATGTATATTCAATTAAAACATATATCATGTTCATGGATGATGATTAACCCTTACACCACTATCTTGATTTATTTTCGTCTGCTGTTTATTTTCTATTTTCAATTTTTATCATCAAAAACATGCTGTTTAGCACTTTAGAATAATTTACAATTTGCTTTGACAGCACTTTAGAATTATTTCCATGGGGAAATGATTCTGAAGTGCTGTCAAACCATGTTTTCATTGAGAAATAGGGCAATATATAAAAGCAAAAGCAGACGACAATTGTTGTGTGTAGCGGTCTAAGGGTTAAATTGCCTATTTTTTAGCAAAAACATGGGTTCGTCGAACTGTAAGCCATGTTTCGCTCGAGAAAAAAGTGAAACAACAGCAGACGACAATTGCTGTGTGTTGCGGTCGAAGTGTTAACCCTTACAATGCTGAATACAAATTTGACGTCTGCTGTTTATTTTTTATGGTCCATTTTTCTTATAAATAACACGGTTTGACAGCACTTTAGAATCATTTCCAATGGAAATGATTCTAAAATGCTGACAAACCATGTTTTTACTGAGAGAATTTATAAAATATGACACAGCGGCAGACGACTATTTTCGGTTCCCGCATTCTAAGGGTTAATGATACCCATGCGATTCACGACAAAGCGTCAGCTAGAGACCAGTTGCTCTGTATTGGCAAATTTCATTGCACATGAAATGTAACATAATATATAAGGTCATATACACAGGTCACCAATACTATTGTACTTTGCAACATTAAGGAACGCTACATTAGCTATGAATGCTATGTTCCTCTATTATTCCTCTATTATTACGTTAATCAGGTTATATATATCAAAGTGTTGTCGCTATCAAAGTGCTACTGGTGTTAGTCTGTAAATGGTATGTGATATAAATAAAACATTGTAACACCTGGCCGTGAAAAAAAACAATGGTGTGCATGGGTTTGATTTCGGATGTAATTCATGATCCTCACAACAAAACAATATCCATTAATTTAAATCATGACAAACCACACATTTCAGGCACAGGCCCACTCAATAGGCACAAACTGTTATTTATAGGAATTACATAAGTGTAAACTTGTGTCACTATTCCATCAGTTCTAAAGATTACGAGTGGCCGCTATATAGATATAATCATTTAGTAACAGTTATTTTACTGATAGTGACGCGCGTTGGTATAATCATATGATCGTTATTCGTTTTTGGCGGGAGACATACTGTCTCCACGCTATTGGGCGTGATTCTGGCCGTTTGCACGGGTCTACTTTCGGAAGTGGCTCTCTGTTCATCGGGGGACGTCTCAATAGGCTCAATTTGCGTTCGCAATTAACAACAGTCAGGTGACATTTAAAGTCAGCGAGTGAACTGAAAGCAAGTTATTAATAGCAACGGCAATGCTCAACATTATGTGTAAAATAGTTGGCATGCCCAACTTTACTTTTGAAGAGAACAAATTGCTGTTATTGAGACGCCACCCGTATCGTGTACCACGCAGTCGCAATGCGACGTCGAAGGCCATTTCTCATTTCTTTTTCATATTGTGGTTTACGGGCGATTTTCGAAAAATTACCCTCTGGGTGAGCGAAACAAAATTTATGAAAACATTTTGCCGTTCATGCAGCATACACGTATGTAGGCCTACGCCCAGTCATAATTTTGAAAAGATTTCACATAATACGTCTGCAATATACCTCGTAAAACGGTGTATTAGTCGGACATAAAGCACCTTTGCTTCATCAACCTATTTGTGTTTAGAGCAGGCTGTATTTTACAAACACCATTAACTGATCAAGTTCTCCAAATTTGCAGATTGTACATCCAATAATCAACATCGAATATATTTCTAACAAGGAATTTCTGAGTATGCAAATTCACAAGTGGCTATTTGTCTCCAGCCAGTCAGTACTTTCAGTACTTTGATTTTTATTGTAGGTGAAAACGGTATTTCCGTTTAAATACCCGGTTTTTAGCTATTCAAATGCATGCCGCTTTTTCAGCGCATCGTTTTTACATCGTTTTCCTTGTTTTTAATTAGACGTTTAAACCAACGAATACATCGTGTTCTAATTATAAAAAGAAAAACGATGTCAAAACGATGTGTAAATGATTGGTAAGCGTTCGTTGGTGGAAATAGGAACAAATCCGGTCAGTAAATGAATTGTTTTAATACACTGTGTGATTGTACTGTGATTGTATTCTTTAAATTAACCCTTAGACCGCTACACACAACAATTTTCGTCTGCGCTTGCTTTATATCTTGCCTTATTTCTCAATACAAACATGGTTTGACAGCACTTCAGAATCATTTACAATGGAGTGCTGTCAAAATATGCTGTAAATTATTCTAAAGTGCTGTCAAAGCATGTTTTTGATGATAAAAATGGATAAAGTTTTATTTTAGTATCAAGGCTGTCAGCGAGTGGATTAGCCTCGCAATAACGATGTCATTGTTGATTGATGGCACATGTACTAAAACGTGCACATGTTCTTTTAAAATCACGTTCAGGTAATACACAGTCGAACCTCTCCGAACAGTCACCTCTCCACAACAACCAGCTCTCTGTAACGGCCGATAGTTAATATCATATCACAAATGTACAATCGCCTCTATAGTTAGCCTTCCTACAACATCCACCTCTATACAACAACCTGTTATGTGCCTTCTCACGGCTGGCTATTGTCGAGAGTTTGCACTGGTAGTATTAACCAGTGCAAATCGTTAGAACGAATTGGAATTATTATTCGTTAGAACGAAATGATCAAATTGGTCAGAACATGTGTTTCTCTTCTGATGTCCATTATCAGGCTCCGTACATGTGTGATATCTCATGGAAAATATTTACCAAAAAATTACAATATGTTGAATGTTGAAAGATGACGAAATCTTCTGTGCAAATGCGGAATAGCATTTCGCATATGATGTGAAACTTTCGTCAACATACAACGTTATTTACAGAAAATATCGCAGTTTCTGTAAATATTTTTCATGAAAAATCTCACATGTTCTTACCAGGCCCGTACGCAGAGGGGGTGCGACGGATGCGTACGCACCTCCCTTAACCATTTCACTCTTAACCCGCAGGCCTGCATAGTGGTATTGGCAAACAGTGTAGATCCAGATGAGCCGGCTCGAACGAGCCGTCTCATCAGGAGCTGCACTTTTTGCAATTAATTTTCATAATTTTGAGAACAAAAACACCCCATGTTCATAAATGGACTGGTCTGAAAATCAGTTTGTGATGATTTAGATTGGTCGCAAAATTAACAAATCAAAAGCCATTCCAGTTACTTAGGGGTGAAAGGGTTAATCTGCCGAGGTCTGTCCGTGGGTGTGCAAAAACAATGTTTAGCCCTTTGCGCCGTCGATAACGCACCCCCTAAAATAATTCCTGCGTACGGGCCTGCTTACTATAGGTAATGTACTCAATCACATGACACCGCATTCGATATGAATATTTCGTCATCTTTCGACGTCATTTACGGAAAAGATCACAATTTCGGTAAATATATTTCATTATAAATCGCACATGTTCTTACATGTAGGTATAAAATCACATGGCGACCGCCAGTCTAATATAATCAAGCAGTTTGATTGTCTGAGCCTGATCTGTTGCACAGCTCAGGCTCAGACAATCAAGCTGCTTGATTTATATGGTACTTACATAACAATAACCTTGAACGCATCTATACTGCGGGCCCGACCTTCGTGGCAAATTGAATACTTCCTCGAAATTATCCAGGTTTGCCCGGTCCGCGCAGGTCGTTCCGTCCGGCATGAGTCCGAACCTA
Organism: Conchocele bisecta; assembly: GCA_029237695.1. Taxonomy (NCBI): domain Eukaryota; kingdom Metazoa; phylum Mollusca; class Bivalvia; order Lucinida; family Thyasiridae; genus Conchocele; species Conchocele bisecta. The sequence goes on along the minus strand of CM055278.1, from coordinate 8,948,715 downwards.
AATTTTACCGGCGGATTCACGGTCGTGGCAACGTCACACTTCACTTCACATTTTCCATGAACTGAAATTGAAAGTTACATGTATACTTAGAGAATGCTTCGTCCGTATGTACGAGTAGATAATCCGCGAGCTTCAGCATCTCGCGGATTATCTCCTCGTACATCCGGACAACTACGGAGCCCCGCAGGGACGTATAATTCATTTTTTTTATTAATTCGTTCCCACGAACTAACAATTCATTCCCTCAATTTAGAAATTCGTTCCCAATAAATAACAATTCGTTCCATCAATTTAGAAATTCGTTCACACGAAATAAAAAATCGTTCCCTCAATTTAACAAATAGTTCCCACGAATTAACAATTCGTTCCCTCAATTTAGCAATTCGTTCCCACGAAATAACAATTCGTTTCCACGGGAACGAATTGTTAATTCGTCGGAAAGAATTGTTAATTGGAGGAAACGAATTTTTAAATTAAGGGAACGAATTGTCATTTCGTGGGAACGAATTGTTAATTCGAGGGAAAGAATTGTTATATCGTGGGAACGAATTGTTAATTCGAGGGAATGAATTGTTAATTCGAGGGAACGAATTGTTTATAATAAAAAAAATCCATGTAGACAACCGTGATCTAAATAATAGTTATAGTTCACATATTCAAGTTTTAATAAATTAGTTTTTTTTTAAACTTCAATATGTGAACTATAACTGTATTATTGTTTGTCCCGCCCCGTTGCGTGCACATGTTACGTTTGAATGGAGCGCCGCCCCCTTCATGCATTCACATTACGATACTATTACGTGGTTTGACACCGAATCGATCATGCGTCCCTGGAATACCATGGCGTCGCGCATATAGTGTTGACGAACGAAGTGTAACGTCCTGGGGCCCGTTTAACTAAACTTCGTACGACTAAAATGTTCGTAAGTGCAAATTTAGGATAGTCTGGAAATTTCAATAGATGGATTTACATTTATTGAGCATAGGCTGCATATGCAGCCTATGCTCAATAAATGTAAATCCAATAATTGTCTACAAGACAACGTTGTTAATGTGGAATTTACAGACTATCATAATTTTGCACTTACAAACATTTTAGTCATACGAAGTTTAGTGAAACGGCCCCCAGAAACGTCAGAACTATGGTAGCAAGGTAGCAGAGACATGCCATGTGATTTTGTACCGAAGGAGTGCAAAACATATATCAAATTTACGATATTTCCGTACATGACGCCGAAACTTGACGAAATTGCTGTGAAAATTGCATCAAATTTCGATGTTCAGAAGAAACGCGGAATATAATTCCACCTTCGATGCACAAATGGTGCCAACTTCCGACGTCATTAACGGAAACATAAAAGAACCTGTAAATAAATTTCTTGAAAAATCGCACATCTTCTTACTATAGGTACAAAATGACATGGCTCGTCTCTGTATACAAAACCGCCTATACTAATGTTACCAATATTGTAAATTTTCCTATTTCAAAATACTTGAATATTGTGCTTGAAATCAAGCAGCTTGATTGGCTGAGCCCGAGCTGTGATACAGCTCAGGCTCAGACAATCAAATTGCTTGATGGAGAGTCGGCATTGCCAATAGATACAAGATACAATATTTTATTTCCAATTATCGGTCCACAAGTGACAGATAATTTCATACTGATATCCAGATAAGCCTGTGTATCCGTGTCACAGGGTGACAAAGATGCATAACCTACCCGAGACTCGAACCGGAGACCTCTGGAATACCGTACCATCGCTCTAACCGACTGAGCTAGCCGGGCACGAATACACATTTCCTCCCCACAGTGAGTTACGTACCGTGACATACGCACAGACTGATCAGGATCTACACTTTTGCGACCAGTGTAGATTCAGATCAGCCTGTGCATCCGCACAGTCTGATCAGGATATACACTGTTCGTAATGTCATCAATGAAACAACCGGTATCGGTGTTCATAGATGTTGAGCAGCGTTGAGAAACTGGGAAAGATTTAACACGGACGGTGGTGTATGTACTTACGAACTTCGCTGTAGCGGTCGCCCGTTTTGGCGTAGCCGGATTCTATGTAGTCATTGTCAACGAGCATGGCGCACATTTCTGAGGCTCGCTGTTTGATCAGGGCCGTCTCGTCTACACTGTCCGTACCGCAGAGCTGGACAGACAGAAATGGACATACATGTACGTCAAAGTACGAGATTATGAAGTTATCGGGAAATACTAGACGAGTGTGCGTCGGCTTCCACATAAACGACGAGTGGGCGAGTTGTTTGCACGGACATTGCCGAATGCGAGGTATTATTATTTAAATATAACTAATTTATTTTTCGAACTCTAGTTTGATTATATAACCAGCACAGTAAAATCGTAATATGTGAACATCCACAAACGTTTTACTTCGCGAAACCAGAATGGGATTTTATCCCGTCAACACAGTCGTATGTGCCATGAAACATTTTTGATATCCTGTCGATACGACCTAATCATTGCATATGAATATGTGCGGTTGTCATATTAGTCGATTCTCCGATTTTGAGGATGCGGCTGGGGTTATTGTTTTGCATTTTAAAGCTATTTGTATGTCTTGATGGAATAAATAGAATGGTAGGTTAGTGCCATGAATGGGAAAACATATCTGTACAATCAAAGTTTTAAAAAGAAAATCACCGTGACTATAACGCGCAAATATTACCACATTGTGTAGTCATGTATCATCTGAATCCGTCTACTTGTTCGGAAGATTTTAAAGAAAATCTGAAAATAATGACGTCATCCATTACGTCACTTGGTTACTACACCACGTGATACCATACACTGAATATAGTATCCAATCACAATGTACTATTTAATGTATACAGTCGAACCTCCCCGAACGGCCACCTCTCTACAACAACACCCTCTCTATAACAGACGCTATTTTATATCCCAAATGGATGATTTCCACTTTATCCAACCCTTAGACAGCAGAGCACGAACTTTGTCGTTGATGTTGCTTTTGCCTTCTTTCTCAATACAAACATGTTTTGACAGCATTGGAAATGATTCTAAAATGTTGCCAAAGCACGTTTTTGATGAGAATTATCGAAGAAAATAAATAAACAGCAGTCGACAAACTTTAATTCAGCATTAACCTCCCTACAACAGCCACCTCTCTAGAACAGCCAGTTTTGGTGCCTTCCCATGGGTGGCTGTTGTAGAGAGGTTGCACTGTACCTGTGTTTTGCATTGTGTGGCTTCATATTCATATCCGCTACATCCAGCCGTGTTTAAAGGTCTACAAAGATAAATATAAAGAGGATCTTACACGAGTGGTGATTTTAATGTATTTATTTATTAAATGATACTATTAATGTCATGAGAAACGAGGCTATAGGTACAGTGACAACACTACTGTCTGTTTCACGAAACCTGCCCAAATTTTACGGCTATATAAACAATGCAAAAACAATATTTTTATCGATAATATTAAATTAAAGCAAAATTTAAGAATGAGCCTTATTTTTATTTCGTGAAATTTGGTCAAATATTGGTTTTATTACGAAAAATTTATTTCTCTATGGAATTTCACATGGGGGAAAAAGAGATAGAGGACTTGTGGGAGGAGTCAAAAAACTATTTTTTTTGGAAATTGACTGCGAAACCTGGCTAGATAGCTTGGAAATGATCTAACTAAGAAAACAAAAGTTAAACTTTAAAAATCGGTCCAGTATTTCTGAAATTCTAAAAAATTTCCCCATGTTAAATCCCCATAGACATCTTCACTCCGTGAAGATGTCTATGGGGATTTAGCATGGGGAAATTTTGTTTCCGCAATAAAATCAATATTTGATCAAATTTTACGAAATAAAAAGAAGGCTCATTCTTAAATTTTCCTTTAATTCAATATTATCTAAAACAATATGGTTTTTGAATTGTTTATATGGCCGTAAAATTTGGACAGCTTTCGCAAGGGACTATTCTGTTTTTATTGCGTCTTTGCGAATGGAATTGAATGGTGCTTAACGGCCCATCAACACAAACATATCATTTAGGGCCAGGCAATTTAGGTGAAGAAGAAAATAATAGTAAACAAGAAATGCGTCTGTCGAACGCGGATGCCACCTGCAGCATATTTGAGAAACTGTGACAAAGTGGTTAACCGAAAAGTGTGACGGACGGACGGACGGACGGACGGTCCAAACACTATATGCCACCCGTTTCTTCGAAACCCGGTGGCATAAAAAGTATGTTACATGTGGTAGGTAATCAAATGATTCGGGTAAAACTATGATGAACAATATAAATGAGCAACATGTATACAATGATTATAGTCTGTTTCACGAAAGCTGCACACATTTTACGGCTATATAGACAATTCAAAAACAATATTTTTTTCGATAACATTAAATTAAAGGAAAATTTAAGAATGAGCCTTCTTTCCATTTCGTGAAATTCTGTCAAATATTGATTTTATTACGAAAAATTGATTTGTCTATGAGAATTTAACATGGGGGAAAAAGTGGTAAGGAAGTGTGGGAGGAATCAAAAAACGAAAAAATTTGGAAATTGACTCCGAAACCTGACTAGATAGCTTGGATATGATCTAACTAAGAAAACAAAAGTTAAATTTTAAAAATCAGTCCAGTATTTCTAAAATTCAAAAACATTTCCCCATGTTAAATCCCCATAGACATCTTCACTCACTCCGTGAAGATGTCTATGGGGATTTAACATGGGGAAATTGTTTTTTCGCAATAAAATCAATATTTGACAAAATTTCACGAAATAAAAAGAAGGCTCATTCTTATTTTTTCCTTTAATTTAATATTATAAAAATAAATCTTGTTTTTGAATTGTTTATATAGCCGTAACATTTGGGCAGCTTTCGTGAAACAGACAGTACATCTTCCAATACAAGTTCAGGCCTCGACAAATTTTTATTTTTTGACTCGTCCCACTGGACGAGAGAACCTAAAAATCTACTCGTCCAGACTGGACTTCTACTCGTCCAAACTTTTGGTCAAATAACAAAACATACATTTTTCAGAAATGGTAATTATATAATGTCTTTAATTTGACATTACAACACAATTGTCAATATAACACTAGGTCTACTAATCAAGCAGTCATGTGTGGCAGAGTTATTTAGAAGGATACATTATCGCAAATCCCATATCTTGCATAAGCCACATTTTCCCAGTTGCAGTCAAACGGACGGACGCATACATGCATGTGTATGTACAGTTTGTGATCATTATAAAATAATATTTCCACAGTCAATTTGCCCGTGTAGATCTATATTTCCAGCTTTCGGTGCACGGCTTCAACAAATAAATTATGTAATTTATGTAATTTTTGTAACTGTTACTACACAGCGTGAAACAATGGTGTCGTGGTGGGAGGGGTACACTGCAGTTTGCGTCTTATTGTAAACGGCTTAGTGTAGCGCTGTGCATTGCAGGAATAATAAGATTGCCAAGTTTTAGATATAATTCGCCAGATACCCTTGATTAATTTCGCCTTTTCGAGTTGTTCATTGGATCTATCAATATCTGCAAAAACCAGCGTATGTCTGACATCTTGTTTTGTTTGTAAACACAGAGCAGACCACAGTTAAACAGGATGCTGAGTCACGGTTGACTAGTTGTAGAATGCACGGTGACTAGTTGTAGAATGCACGTATTAAATTCAGTAGTTGCAGCCATGAATGGGAATAAGTCGGACACAGTCTACATTGTATATGTGTATCTTGGCAACGCAGAAAGGCGAGTGTAGTAAGTAGTCTCCCTTTACCACGCTCGGTAATCAGTTGAATATTTTATTGGAATTTAGTATTTCGCTTCGCAAAACTTCGCATTTGCATTTTCTCAGTGGTGATCTTAAAATTTCCACTCGCCCGCCTGGACGAGCGGCTTTCAATTTTCACTCGCCCAGACTGAAAAGTTACTCGTAAATACGAGCGGACGAGTGGATTTGTCGAGGCCTGAAGTTGGTTTCATAGAGAAAGCTAAGCAAACACTTCAATGTTCTCCACCTGGAATAACATTGAAGTGTTTGCGTCGATACAGTCCAGTACCATGTGCTGTAAGGTAAAATTAACCCTTAGAATGCGGGAACCGAAAATAGTCGTCTGCTGTTAATTCATATTTTGTCTTTTCTCTCAGTAAAAACAAGGTTTGGCAGCATTTTAGAATCATTTCCATTGGAAATGATTCTAAAGTGCTGCCAGACCAAGTTTTTGATGAGAAAAATGGAAAATAAAAAATATTCAGCAGACGACACAAATTAATTCAACAGTGTAAGGGTTAATGCGAAACAATTGAAGTGTTCAGTGAAGGAATGGTCCCATTCCTTCACTAAACCTTCACTTCTAAGTCCTTTATCCTTGACCTTGGACATAGGGCCGCATGAGTGGGATACAAAATGAATATATGGATGATGACCAATAAGCATACGACGTTTCAAGCAAATTTGACTTATGGTTACAGAGATAGTAGGTACATGTATGTGAACAGTTTAACGCAAATTTTGACAAAAACATTTACGCAAATTTCTAATGCATTTGACCTTGACCTTGGGGCACAGGTAGCTCTGCGAATTCAGAGCCCCAGACAAGGTGCGTATTGGCGTATTTTAAGCAATTAATTTAGCTGAATACGCGTTGATTATCAAAAGTGGGAGCACAAAATACTCACAGAAATGTGAAAACACGCATTGAATTTCAAATTGAATAGTGAAAATACTGTAATTAAGTTGAAAAATTACTTAGTTGAGCTGCTAAATGTGTTTCTTTTAATCAATGATACATTTGTAAAAGTAAACTACGCATTGAGTTTGATATCTGGGGGTATAATACTCTTCAGATACAAAACGTGTCACTATTCCACCAGTTCTAACAATTACGAGTGCCCGCTACACAGATATAATCAGTTAGTAATATTTATTTTACTGGTAGTGACGCGCGGTGGTATCAGGCTGTTTTCATATGCAAATGAGGCATTGTATTTTTTAATTATTTGTAGTAATCAAATGTGTCACCTGAAAATATAATTTATCCCGTCAACACAGTGCGTATGTGCCGTGAAACACGGTGCCGTCAAACATTTTTGATATCCAGTCAATACTATTTTTGAATTTTACAGCCATTTGTAGGTGTTGACGGGATAAATAGAATAGTAGGTTAGTGCCGTGAATAGGAAAAAATATCTGGCGCGGCACGGAAACGGGATGTGCTCGGCAGAGCCTCGCCCATCCCGTTTCCTGAGCCTTGCCAGATATTTTTTCCCATTCACGGCACTAACCTACTATTCTCTATCTATTTTCCTTATTTCTGAACCAAAGTATATGTTGTGACCACTCATTTGAACCGTCTCGGCGAGACGGTTCAAATGAGTGGTCACAACATATACTTCTGATGAGAAGTAAAGAAATTCTTGAGCCTTGCCGGATATTTTTTCCCATTCACGGCACTAACCTACTATTCTCTATATTTTCGACAGATTATAAAGTTTAATAATTGCACATCAAAAAGTAAATACAGAGAATACATAGTAATGTCCGTTAACATTTTAAGGAAACACAGTTATCGCCCCTAGTATCAGTGTGGAAATTTACGTCTGCTATAAAATATATAATACTGCCAATCAATACGTGGGATAATGGTGAATGAATGTTTATTTTTGCCAGAAAATGTCTCAGATGATGTCTCTGATATAAAGAACATTTTGTGCCTACTGAGTGGGCGTGTACCTTTAACTGTCATGACCTGCGCACTATTGTAATGCTTACTTCGGGTTGTCACACTTGCGTTGTCGGTATTGTATGCCCGTTCCACACGTGCGACTACATGACGTCTCCGTGCCGAATGTTCCCCAGCCGCCCGCCTGTACCACGTATAGTGCGGGGTCCAGCGCCGTGTCAGAGAACGGGATACAGCCGTCTAGACGGTGACACATCTATGTTGTAAGACAAATGTCAAATATACCAACAGTGGCCACTATTTTCCATCAAATTTCACAAAACAAAGTTGAAACAGAACATTGTTCCAATTCCCCCAATGCCTATTGCAGAACAACACTATCAAGGTATATGATCACGTGGTTACAACAACAACAACAAGTACTGGAACTTCCAGAAGCCCTCCGATTCAAAGTACGTATTCTTTTATAATTATTTTATTATATAACGGATTTTGATGAAATTTGGCGCATCTGACGAGTCATGTTAAGCTGCATTTGGTGGTCTCGGTACTTCGGCCCAAACTTATGCCGTTCTTGCGAAGATTCTTCGGAAAAACGACATGCGTATGTGCCGAACTCCCGGGACCACGAAATGCAGCTTATGAAGACGAGTTTGCTGCGCCATATTTCATCCGTTGCCTATTAAGAATAATATCAAATAATACTTACTTTGGAGTGGGCGCGCTTTCAACACTTTGAGCAATTGGTGTTGTTGTTGTAACCACGTTATCATGCACCTTGGCAATTACCTGTATACAATTCTTGATTCTCCTACATCGAAATTAATCATAATTAAACAAAAATAGAAGAATCAGGAAGACACCGAGATTTGTCGAAGGTTCTCAAACGACATAAAAGAAAACAAATGGAAAACGCAGTTAAAACTGTCGTTTTGTACAACGATTATAGGGTTAACTGTATTGTAATTTTTAAATTTGCGGCGTATGTCAGAAAATGATAGGTCGGAAAATCTGTTTATTGGCGACGAGCTAGCGGAGCCATTAAACATGTTTTCCGACCTATCATTTTCTGATATACGCCGCAAATTTCAAAATTACAATGCGGTTAACCTATTTCTAATGCACTCCTTTACTTCTTACGTAGGAATACATATTGAAATAATTTGCGACCATTCATCAACAATGATATACATGTAATGTATGACAATCAGATTGCGTGATATTTATAGAATGCATTATAAATGTATATAAACGATCATCGTTCGTTTATTTGTACCTGAAAACGACATTTTCGTTTAAATACCCGGCTTTCAAATATTTAAATGTCTGTAATTTCTTTCAACACATCGTTTTTGACATCGTTATCGTTGTTTTTAGTTAGTAAATGATGTTTTCGTTGGCGGGTTTAACTACGTTCAAACCAACGAAAAATGGTTGTCTGGTTATAAACAGGAAACGATGTCAAAACGATGTGTCCGGGTGTGGCCGCTCACTACAAATGAAAATGCAGAACCTGATACTTTCTCAGAATCGTGTTAACCCTTACACCGCTATCTTAATTTGTTGTCGTCTGCTGTTCATTTTCTATTTTTCATTTTTATCATCGAAAACTTGACAGCTACACACAACGATTGTCGTCTGCTGTTGAATTTATATCTTGCCTTATTTCTCAATAAAAACATAGTTTGACAGCACTTCAGAATCATTTCCAATGGAAATGATTCTAAAGTGTTGCTAAAGCATGTTGTAAATTATTCTAAAGTGCTGTCAAAGATGATACAAATGGAAAATAGAAAATAAACAGCAAACGACAAAAATTATGATAGAGGTTAAAGGATTAATAATTCCAGCACAAAAATATTTACACAATTCCCTAACATTTGATTGGCCCGTAGTAAGTCTCTGTCCAGAATTTATATCCCAGTAAACCCCCACGCCGAACTACTTTCCGTAACCGTGAGGCGCAGTTAAAATAATTCTTAAGAAAACGGAAAATAAACACATTTTCTTGATGACTGTATTCCAAATGCTGGAATTATAAGGAATGAATGGCCTTTTTGTGGAATTTATCGGGGATATAAACTTGGAAAAGTCGCGGGAATACTGGACGAGGCCTTACGGCCTTCGTGCAGTATTCCCGCGACTTTTCCAAGTTTATACCACGATAAATTCCACAAAAAGGCCGTAAAAGACTAGACGAGGCCTTCCGGCATTCGTCCAATATTCCCGCGACTTTTCCAAGTTTATACCCCGATAAATTCCACAAAAAGGCCCTTCATTCCTATAATATTTCCCTAAATATTTCCCTAAATAAATCTTGCACTGAGATCAAAAAAAGTCGCCTCTAAAGGCCTATTATTATCACAGGTGTTTAAAACGTGACATGGAAGATAAAATGGTTATCTGACTTTCTGATGGTTTCTAACCACGATTAGATTGTTATCTACGGCTACAATTTGACCTATTACAAAAATGTGAGCAACCGAAGTGCATACCCAAACCTGATGCATGTAGGTCACAATTTAGTAAACTACATACATTTTATACCTTTCAACAAATAATCTTTGATGTAGAACTAGTAAATTGCCAAAAATGATATGGAAATAATTTTCTCATGGAAGCCATATTTTCTCTTGTGGTTGTTCAACATAACGAAATGAAGCTTTCAAATTTACAAGATACACATGTACATTTCAGATAAACACCTTGACATGGTAAAATAACCAATTTCTGCATGTGTATGTTTTTTATTAATAATTTATTGATACAGCCTTTGATTCAGCCTTGGCAGTTTTATATCGCTTACATATCAAACACGCCGGATAATCGGTTGCAAAAATAACTTAACCATGTGTTACATTAAAGTGATGGGGTTAAATTGATACCCTCGCGAGAGGTATGGAGCGGGGTAGCAATTTTGTTTTTATATACACGCCTGTGTGTAGTATCTACAGTACTATATTATCTAAAGGGAATGTTTTGTTTTCATGGCAATTTTTCTTTTTCTGACTTTCTGCTTGTTTCTAAACAGAACTTGATACAGTTTAACCATGATTTTGCTATCCCTGTCACGCGTGTTCACCTGTGGAATTATAATATCTTACCATTCCGTCCCCGCAAAATTTGCCCGGGGTCTGCCAGCCGTGCTGCACCGCCGTTCCGTAGGTGCTCGAACCCGCGTTCATGTCTACGCACGAGTTGGTCACACAGTCGTCCTACAAGGACACACATATATTGTAAATTATCAGGTAACCTGCCATGTATAGACCGAATAGTGAATGAAAGTTTATTTTTTCAGAAAATGTCTCAGATGTTGTCTCTCATATAAATAACAGTTTGTACCTACTGAGTGGACATGTACCTTTAAAGGAACTGGGTTTCAGATATGCAAACATACTGATGAAACATTAGTCAGTGAATATTCGCCAACGAAAAGTGTAGATTCTTATCTGTCTCAGATTATGCTAGCATGCAAGCGCTCGAAACATATGGCATACGCCTCATTTCATCAGCAAAATCCACAATTATATCGTGCTCCATTTGCGGTCAAAGTGACCGATACCATATACGGGTTAACACTGTTGTTAGTCCACGCACTTTAACAGATCAACTGTTGTTCATACCATAGTAAACGCAACAACTCAACGTTTCATTCCTTAAGTCTCACCTACATGTACGTATACACCGGTAACAAGTGTGATGTTGTTTCAAGTATTAAATCACCACATCTTGCCGCCAAGTGGCGAACGGTGAGGTGGTGGTGGGGTGCGGGGGGAGGGGGGTGATTGGAGTGCAGTAAAATAAGTAGTACGACAAACTAGTCTCAGTGATTGTAAGCCACATGCACAGAGTGTATGTACGGTGGAACCCCTCTAAACCGGACACCAAGGAAACGTATATGATCCTATATTTGATGAGTTTCGGGGTCATTTATCTCAGGTGATAAAATCTGCTCGTGATCGCATACCACACAACGATCGCTCAGAATGCTCAACTACCTGAATTGCAGTGAAACCTCTCTAAGGGGGATCTCCCAGGGTGTCCGGTTTAGAGAGGTTTCACTGTATAACCTGATCAACTGATGTACAATTCTGCATGAAAAACACGTTAATGCGTTTTAGACTACATTTTCATATGCAGTGGGGTCAGCGTGTAAGTGCAGCGTGTAAGTGGTTCCAACCTGTCGTTCGTGTGTGCACTTACACGCTGGCCCCACTGTACAATTGTATGACAGTTAACCATTACTCGAACACAATGGTCACTTGGTGTAAACAGTGTTGGAGCCGGTGAAAATTTCATAAAACAAGTGTAGTCAGAAGAGAGTGGATTTGTCTTTCTTAGGAGTCAGTGAATATATGTTATATCTAGAGTAAATCCAGTAGAGACAGACTGCAGCTTATGCAAAAGGAGTTTCTGCAACCGTAATATCAATGAAATGTAGACAATTGGATATACATTGGGTACGCGATTAAATAATAACTTAAACATATTTAGTGTTTCTAAACTCTGAGACACAACCACTTTAAGGACCCGTTCTATACCTAATCATTGTTTGATTCAAAGATAATTGCTTCATAAATGTGATAGAATATATGTATAACATATATGTGAATACTGCCTCGTTACTGTATCCTACGGCACATGGAGTGGCCAAGTCGGCCATCATTGTGTGTTCCAGCCATCAACCAGTTTCACATGTTCTGCAGTTTGACAGCGAGTTTGTGCCTGTGTTTTTAACAACCAAGGTGCATACTCACGTGGTTATAATAACAATAACAGTGGCTGAAAGTGTTGAATTTTGAAAGTATTATTTGGTATTTTCCTTAATATGAAACGGATTTTGATGAAATATGGCGCAGCAAACGCGTCTTCATGAGCTGCATTTGGTGGTCCATGGAGTTTGGCACAGACTTATGTCGTTTTTGCAAATAATCGATTTCCGTGTCGGAGACACGGAAATCGATTCTTCGCAAAAACGACATAAGTTTGGGTGAAAATACAGAGACCACCAAAATACAGCTTAACAAGACGCGTTTGATGCGCCATATTTCATCAAAATCCGTTACGTAATAAGGACACTTGTTGTTGTTGTTGTTGTTGTTGTTGTTGTTGTTAGTTGTTGTTGTTGTTAGTACCACGTGATCATACACCTTGACAACATGAGCCACCATTATAAATAGCTTCAAACACAGAAAATCGCACAGTGTATCACATTTACCTGGCAAACCACACAACACATACCATATATACCCACTACTGTACTCTGTTATTAGCTACCAAATCCAGTGACATGTAAGCAGTTACCTGAGTGTATTGTCCCTGGTGTCTACTCACCTACTATGCGAGTAAGTATGGCTTTACCTATGGGTTATGTACACTAACATAGGCTGTGCATCAGATTGAAAAGTTCACACATTAAAATATATTTTGAGATTGATGGGAGAAATGCTCAGATATCTCGTCTTCTGTATAGTTTGCTGGCATCATACTTATAGCTTACCGTTGTCATATCTGTCTATTATGTATTGAACCAAATTGTATTTGGTTTACTGTCATATTATTTGCTGTATGTGTCAAATGCACGAAGTGGTGAAACTGTACGACGGCTTGTACATACAAAGACGGACGGCGGAGATGGTAACTCAATGCTCCATATTGTATACACTGAATTAGAATATTCACATATGTTGTACTCATATATCACATCACTCTGATGAGCAATTCTAATTGAAGTCAAGTGTATCTATCTATGACCTAATGTCTGTTTCACAAACCTGCCCAAATTTTACGTCCATATAAACAATGAAAAAACAATGTTTTTTTACGATAATATTAAATTTTAGCAAAATTTAAGACGTAGCGTTCTTTTTATTTCATGACATTTGGTCCTATATCGATTTTATTACGAAATAATAATTTCCCCACGTTAAATCCCAATAGACATATTCACAGAGTGGGGACATGGGGAAATTGTTCAAATTTTTCAAAGTTTTGTTTTCTTAATTCTATTCTTTCCAAGCTACATGTATCTAGCTAGGTTTCAGAGTCAATTTCCAAAATTTTCGTTTTTCGACTCCTCCAGGTTCTGCAGCTATTTTCTCTCATGTTAAATTCCCATAGAGAAATCATTTGTTCGTAATAAAATCAATATTTGGCCAAATATTATGAAATAAAAAGCAGTCTCCGCATTCTTAAATATTGATAACATTTAATAGTATCGAAAAGAATATGTTTTTTTTGCATTGTTTGACAGTAAAATTTTGGCATGTTTCTTGAAACAGACAGTAATACCTTAAAGCACATTGAATGCATTTGATTAAAATTAATATTTGCACAAGGGTAATGAACAGCAAACATAAAATACAACAAAAATACATTAAACAGTTTACAAAGACTAACCCATCGAAGCTTAAACCATTTAAAACAAGATGGGTTTTAAGTTAAAAGAATTGCTTCGCTATATTTAGGCAATAAAGTTTAATACCCGCAGCTGGATCTGATAAACGAATATTGTAATCATCGCCAATACTTTTTTATGAATCCTACAGCATGTTTTTTTTTTGTAGATTGCTGCGTCGATAGCTCGGGAAAACATAAAACAAGCATAGTATCGTATACTGTTTGCGATATTTTCGCCAATATCTATTAACCCCCGCCGTCACCCCTAAGTAAATGGAATTGATTTGTATATGTTAAATTTACGACAATCCAATCACAACATTATTTTCAGAGTCGTCAATTTATGAAAAGGAGGTGTTGTTTCTTCTCACAAATATGAAAATTACTTGCAAGAAGTGCAGATCCAGATGAGAGCCGTCTCACCTGGATCTACACTGTCTGCCAATACCACTATAAGGCCTGGATATACATGACCACGGTTGGAAACACCGCTATATAGGTCTGGGGCCCGTTTCACTAATCTTCGTACCACTAAAATGTTCGTAAGTGCAAAATTAGGATATGTCTGGAAATTTCAATTCATGAATTTACATTTATTGAGCATATGCTGCATATGCAGCCTATGCTCAATAAATGTAAATCCAATAATTGTTTACAAGAAAACATTGTTAATGTGAAATTTACAGACTATCATAATTTTGCACTTACGAACATTTTAGTCGTATGAAGTTTAGTGAAACGGGTACCGATAGCTACATGTACACTGCTGTAAACATCGCTATAGAGGTCTGTAGTATCGAAAGGGTTAAATTCATCATTAATTGTTCGCAATGCGTGTTATACTTGTACTGCATTTTAAATAAGCTCATTCCTATGGTCGTTAATGCTAGCTCGAAATAGTTTTATTAAAATTTGCAAAATATATACGTACTATAAGTAGTAAAATGAAATCAGTCAAAAGAATTTAATAAATATCATATAAAATCAACAACAATGTTAATTATAGTTATTTCATAAGCATAGCGTCATACATAGAGAATAGTAGGTTAGTGCCGTGAATGGGTAAAAATATCTGGCAACGCTCAGGAAACGGGATGGGCGAGGCTCTGCCGAGCATATCCCGTTTCCGTGCCGCGCCAGATATTTTTTTCCCATTCACGGCACTAACCTACAATTCTATTTATCCCGTCAACACCTACAAATGGTTGTAAAATGCAAAAATATAACCCCAGCCACCGCACATATTCACACGCAGTGATTAGGTCGTATTGACAGGATATCAAAAATGTTTCACGGCACCGTGTTTCACGGCACATACGCACTGTGTTGATGGGATGAATTGATATTCCACCTATCACCAAACGAACTTTCTGTACCATACATACATACGTATTACATAGGCATTATATAAATGTTAATACACTGTGTTATTTATAATGAAAAATATAATGTTATGTAATAAACCATAGTATTGGCGTTGGGAAAATTTCACAAAGTTTCGCTCTGAAACTTCTGATCAGGCTATACGGATGAACATGCAAATCCGGAATTACTGTGACTAAAAGCTTACTAATATTTGTCATTGCCAACGAGACCAGTGTAACTAACTGAATTACATTACATATTCTGTTTATATTTTACGATACGGATTTTATCGTATCTTGTAGCTCATATTTCACGATAGTCGCTTTATGTCGCCATTAAAATCGTGCCCACGGGCTATAGGCATTTATCGTTGCTGCATTAACGTACTTTTATGCGTTTGTGATGCATGTCAGCGTTTAATAATTTTATCTTGCACAAGCTCTCTTTCAGATGTGTCATATAGAACTAACGACTACATAATTTGATGATTAAAAGTATGCAGAATTATTATACTGAATTTATCACATTATCACAGCCAAAATGGCTGTGATAATGTAATAAATTCAGTATAATAAAAATTTATAAATTTATACTTAAATTGAAAACTTCTCCCTCAAAGTATACTTGGCTAGATAAGTATACTTTGCCATGTTGGTGAAATAGGCTCCTGATCATCAGATGTGACTGTGACTGGAAAAATGGGGCTTATGAGATTTGTGGCCAATGCAGCTCCTGATCAAATATCACACTCCCGTAGACTGATAACGATATTGCTTGTTCGAAGCATGACGGGTGTTTCATTCATGGAATGGCGAACAATGCAGAGCCTGATCAGACTGTGTGGATGCACAGGCTGATCTGGATCTACACTGGTGGCAAAACCCATAAGCCCAATTTCTCCAATCACAATCAGTCTGACCGCCTGTTAGCATTGTGGCTGTTCACTACTACTGTCTGTTCCACATTTTTCTGCCGATGAACGTTTGGCTATTAAACACATTAAATATAAACAAATATTTAAATGTAAGTACTTGTTCATCAATCCCCAAAACAAATTTGATGACATTTTCAATATTTTTTTATTTGTCGACCGATTTTCAAAATCTAACTTTTGTTTTCTTATTTACATCATTTCCAAGCTATCTCGCCAGGTTTCGGAGTCAATTTCCGATTTATCTTTTCGTCAAATAATTTTTTTTTGGGAGGGTGACTTTTTGTTATTGATGAAACAGTACTTACATTTAAATATATGTTGCACCGGTTATATCTGAGTGATTTTTACACTGTTTATGCATACTTGGATGCTAGCCTGAATACCGAGTAGGTCATATCAACTGATGACTGAATTATTTCACATTACCTCGCCAGATATCGCATGAGCTAGACTGACTTTCAGAACATTAGTCCGCTTATGCAGAATTGTAAGCGAAATGTTGGTACGGAGTTCTTATATTGACACGCGGACCACCATAGGCGTCTAATGCGCCCGCTTGTCTATATAAACTATCTGAATCTATATTTTGTTTGTCGGACATTCAGCCACACTTGTGATCATATCAGTAGCCTATTTCACCAACATTGCAAAGTATACTTTTCTAGCAAAGTATACTTTGAGGGAAAATTTTCAATTATTATACTGAAATTCAGTATAATAATTCTGCATACTTCAATCATCAAATATATGCAGTCGTTAGTTCTATATGAAATAATGCATTTGGGGAAAAATAAATGATAACTCACTCAAAGTATACTTTGCTAGAAAAGTATACTTTGCAATGTTGGTGAAATCGGCTACAGGACGCAAGATTCCACTGGGAATTCTGTCCCAGCCAGTGACGGCACATCAATATGGGTAGAGCCTGTAAGGTGAACCGATTCGATTCTGGGGTCCACGACACAATTCCGTGTACCAGCGGGAGCTATAGATCTGCTCCGAGTGGACCAGGGCGTGACTGAGCGGGGCCGCTACTCAGGTGACGTCGTCCCGTCCAAGGACGAGATGAATATTAGTTTAGAAGGACGACCGCTCATAGAAGGATACATATCTAGTTTGCCCAAATCGTGATAGTTTCACAAGTAACTGAACGACGTCCTAGAATGTCAACGTCAACGGAATCCTGAACTAGTTATTTGATAATCTTAGTTCATATCACATGAAGATTATATGTACTATACCAAGGTGTGTGATCACATGGTTACAACAACAACAACAACAAGTACTGAGACTTCCAGAAGCGCCTCCGATTCGAACATATTCTTTTATCTTGTCCTTATTGTATAATTTTGATGAAATCTGGCGCATCAACAGCGTCTTGTTAATCTGCATTTGGTGGTCTCTGTACTTTGGCACAAACTTATGTCGTTTTTGCGAAGAATCGATTTCCGTGTCTATCGACACGGAAATCGATTCTTCGCAAAGACGACATAAGTATGTGCCGAACTCCCGAGACGACCCAATGCAGCCCATGACGACGCGCTTGCTCCGCCATATTTCATCAAAATCCGTTGCATATTGAGGAAAATATCAAATAATACTTACTTTGGAGTGGGCAAGATTTCAATACTTTCAGCCATTGTTGTTGTTGTTGTAACCACGTGATCATGCACCTTGTATACGATGCATACCTGTTCCAGAATACTGACTGTGCACTGTCAACCCTCAAGAGGACCTAGTCCATAGTGAATACCGTTACATTTTAATGATGACCTGCCCCAGTCGTTAAGTAGTGCTGCTCTTATATTGTCGTACTCATGGGCTTAACTACGGAGTCCCGCAGGGGACGTATATTTCTGTTTTTTATTAATTGGTTCCCACGAAATAACAATTCGTTCCCTCAAATTAACAATTCGTTTCCAAGAATTAACAGCTCGTTCCCACGATATAGCAATTCGTTCCCTCGAATTAACAATTGGTTCCCATGAAATGACAATTCGTTCCTTCAATTTAACAATTCGTTCCCTCGAATGAACAATTCGTTCCCTGTCGGAACGAATTGTTATTTCGTGAGTACGAATTGTTAATTCGAGGGAACGAACTGCTATATCGTGGGAACGAATTGTTAATTCGAGGGAACGAATTGTTAACTTCATGGAACGAATTGTTCTTTTGTGGGAACGAATTAATACAAAAAAGAATTATACGTCCCCTGCGGGGCTCCGTAGTTAAGCCCATGAGTACGACAATATAAGAGCAGCACTACTGCTGCAGTTAGTCTGAACAGTCCGTAGAGACATTTCAAATAAACATATTTTGCATTGGAACGTCGTATACATACTAAATATACATACTATAAACTTGATATCGAAATACACCAGTCATGTATTCTCTACATATGCTCTCAACATCTCCGCTCGGAATGGGTAGGAATTCCTCGACAAGCCTCGGAATTCCACGCGTTGCCTAGCCTCACCTGCTAAACATGATATCAAAGCCTGTTTTTTATTTACCCATATACGTACCACAGCGGAGTTAGGAAACGATCTGAACCTCCAACCAGATGTATGTTGGAATTCACATATCTCGTCATTCGTATACACCATACCTGTAAAATACAACAGTAACACATAACAGCATAAGTATAATATGAGACAAGCCGTGCGATGTGCACTTAAGAAGATGTGCACTATATCATGCAAAAGTTTCCGTCACTGACATCGAATGTTGACGTAATGTTCAGAGCAAAGGCGGAATAGGATAGGATATCACAGTTCATGTAAATAGTTTTCATCAAAAATCGCACATCGTCTTAGGTACGAAATGGCATGGGTCCCATATGTGTCTGTGACGGCATGCTCTTCGTCTTATACATTCGTCTCTCCCCAGCAAAGTGCACGGCAACCATTTACTTGGTCACCGTAACCTTAACGAGGGCAATATGCTGCCAATGGAATAAAACAATACTAGATGGACTTTACAATTAATTAATATACAAATACATGTACGTGCTGTGTATCCATATAGTTATCTCCTAATTAGGAAATACTAACTCCTAATTAGGAGATACTAAGTCATAATTAGGACTTACTATCTCCTAATTATGACTTAATATCTCCAAATTACGAGATACAAACTCCTAATTAGGAGATACCATCTCCTCAATAGCAGTTGAAATCTCCTAATTATGACTTAGTATCTCCTAATTAGGAGTTAATATCTCCTTATTATTAGATACATATATTTTATCATTGGCACCAGGGGCCCGTTTCACTAAACTTCGTACGCCTAAAATGTTCGTAAATGCAAATTTAGGATCGTCTGAATATTTCAATTCATGGATTTACATTTATTGAGCATAGGCTGCATATGCGGCCTATGATCAATAAATGTAAATCCAATAATTGTTTACAAGAAAACAGTGTTAATGTGTAATTTACAGACTATCATAAGTTTGCACTTACGAACATTTTAGTCGTACGACGTTTAGTGAAACGGGCCCCAGGACGCTTCCATACGAAACTGCATACGTTATAGTTGCGCACATAATTTAAAACTAGATGGCCGCGGCATGTTGTCATTTCGTGGGAACGAACTTTTAATTCGAGGGAACGAATTGTTATATCGGGGGAACGAATTGTTAATTCTAGGGAACAAATTGTTAAATTGAGGGAACGAATTGTTATTTCGTGGGAACGAATTAATAAAAAAAATCCATGTCCCCTGCGGGGCTCCGTAAATTAGAGATGAACGTACATCGAAGTTTTACTGGCCGTGAGCTAAAAACATATCTTGGTATTTCATTAGAATTGTCTCCAATGAGACAATTCTAATGAAATGCCAAGACAAGTTTCGAAAAGTCACGCCGGAACTGTGACCACTATTTCACTTTACGGAGCCCCACAGGGGACATGGATTTTTTTTGTATTAATATTTCCAAGATAAACCCAGCTGTCTCCTGCAAATGTCAACTTGTTATGCAAAAACGATTCATCAAAATGTATCAGTATCTGAAAAATCTAGATTAATTTAATATTAATTCCATGTACAATAGCAATATAATATTATATCTAAGAGGCGTGAAAAGTGAGAATGTGTACTTTATGATATAAGTTACAGAATTATTGAGGGGGCCAGGCCTCCCCAACAAAATTATTGGGGGGGAGCAGGGCCCCGGTCCCCCACTGCCGCCGCCCCTGAGTACTACTAAATACTTTCATAATTTCATTAGCGAGTCATGAGTCATTCTAATACCGCTTAAAATATTATATTATATATAATGATTTTGATAAAGTCATTTACCACCCCCCCCCCCCCGTTCCTCAAATGCTGGATCCGCCCCTGAAACATGATAGCCGACACTGAATTCTTTCTATAACAATCTTCTTCAGAAATAAGTCATTTTCGTATTCGAGTTATACTGGTAATGCTCATGACCGGGATATGACCACTAGAGGACGTCCGCTAAAGGAAAACACATGAAAATAATACAAATAATTTCCAGAGGTATTTTTTCGAAAAATATCCTTCTTAAAAAAAAATCCTTTTCGTATTCTAGTCATACCGGTAACTCGCATGACCGGGATAAACATGAATATCATAGACGAACCTTTTCCAGGAGTAATTTTTTGAAAACCGATAATGTGCATGACCACTGGGGCACTTCCGCTAAGGTAAAAAGTGAAAATAGGAGACGAATCCAGGCGGCCAAACTGAATTCGTCTAAACAAATGTTGCCGAGCATCGGAAAGGAAATATCTTTTTTTCGCGATATTTTATTTCGTGGGAACGAATTGTTATTTCGTGGAAAATAATTGTTATTTCGTGAGAACAAATTAATGAAAAATAATTCTACGTCCCCTGCGGGGCTCCGTACGTTAGAACAGAAGGTTGTCCAATATTTAACATAATACAGTCTGAGTTCTATACCCGACTTAAAACATGACATAAATGACACCCCTTTGTATACTCAGTATAACAGTGTTTATCCCGTCAACACAGTGCGTATGTGCCGTGAAACACGGTGCCGTGAAACATTTTTGATATCCTGGCAATACGATTTGGAGATGCGGCTGAGGTTATTTTTTGAATTTTAAAGCTATTTGTAATGTTGACGGGATAAATAGAATAGTAGGTTAGTGCCGTGAATGGGACAGAGCCTAGCCCATCCCGTTTCCTGAGCCTTGCCAGATATGTTTTCCCATTCACGGCACTAACCTACTGTTCTCTATCTATTTTCCTTATTTCTGCACCAATTATTTAAAACATGACACAAATGACGCCCCTTTGTATACTCAGTACAACAGTACATATTCGCCATGGCATGTACACATGTCACGAGAAGCACATGCAAACGTTACTATCAGGCAGCTGAGTGAGTGATTAATGTACATATACACGAAGAAGCATGCTGCACGCACGACCACTTTATAGTATGACATAAGCACGTGCTGACTATTTTGTTTAAGTTTGAAACCAGCTTTGTCAGTTGTGTGTGTACAACTCGGAACAACCCTGGGCCTGGATAATAGTGGCACATTCAATCAGTGTTCTGGAATTTAAAACACTTGATGTTTATTCAATTCTTTATTTCCTGAAGCTATACAGCTTATGGGAGAGTACAAAACAAACATATATACATACAAAAGCTGTGGAGCTTGTTCATCCTGGGAGACGCATGATCATTGTCTCCCAAAATGGGCAAGCACCAGCAAATAATGACATTACATGTAATATAGGGTATGCTAACTATTGCAAAATTACTAGTCGAAATTACAAATGAAAAACATATTCATATTCATAGATGTAGGTGCGCAACAAGCAAAACGATTAGATTGCGTGTAGCATTTATGTTAACTATTGCAGCATGCAGTAGTCTCTGAAAACATTTTCGTATTCATAAGCGCACAAAAAGATTGCGTGTAAGATGGTGTATGCGATATATTGACAATTTTACTAGTTTTAGTTACACCGAAAATATGTTCAAATTCCTAGGCACCCAACAAGCAAAACGGCTGAGAAACATGTTCAAATTCCTAGACACACAGCGAGCAAAACGATGAGATTAGAGTAAAATGGAGTTTGCTAATTATTGCAGCATTTACTAAGATCATGTTCAGTTACCTAGGCGCGTAACAAGCTGAATTGTTGAGATTACGTCTAAAAACTATGAGATTTGAGTAAAAATAGAGTATGCTAGCTATTGCGTAGTTTACTAGTATCTAGCCCAAATGAGAAACATGGTAATTATGAGGTTACATGTAAATTAGAGTACGAGAATTGTGGAAAATAAACAATGGCTGTGTGTATACCCCCACTGTCCCAATCTCCAGTTTATGGAGAATGGGACTTGGGTAAACGTAGATGATTTGTCGTGAAATGCATACTAGCTGGTACCCTCACATTGGTGCGAAATCGAAATACGTGAGGCTATCAGACAGTCCAGTAAAAGCAGTTATTTATTGCACCTCAATAGTAAAGATTGTATTATTATAATGGTTGTAATTATATCAGCACTAGTTACAAGAAAGCGGGAATTGCAATTCATTGTCGTAAAGTTCATCATAGGTGTAGTCGCCGATATTAATCGATATATCAAACGACCATTGGCCGCTGGGTATAGCGAGTAATCTCGCGAATATTACCTTGACTAATCGGTGTGATCACTTGAAGTTCCGAAAACAGTATGTTCCTGTTCCGTTATATTTAATATGTATGTTTTAAATTCGTAATCGACAGGTGTATGTAATGTACATTATTTTGCAAAAAAAGAGATTAACCATTTGTGGAAAGTACGAGAAAGAGATACCGACCGATTTTATCTGCCTCTACGAAGATATCATTGGCCCCTTACGGAGTCAGCCCCATACGGCTCAATCAGGTCATACGGCAATA
This sequence comes from Conchocele bisecta, assembly GCA_029237695.1. Lineage (NCBI taxonomy): Eukaryota > Metazoa > Mollusca > Bivalvia > Lucinida > Thyasiridae > Conchocele > Conchocele bisecta. The sequence continues at coordinate 8,925,441 of CM055278.1, read as the reverse complement.
TCACGTCGTAGCCCCATATGGGGTTACTCTAATTATCAAAAAGAGCGACCCCCACTTTACAGTAAATTGTTCGACATTAACGTTGATCTGTGTAACTCAGACGCTTATTAAACACAGTATGCAATATAGTAGCGAAGCTTTGGTACACGACCTTTACGGAATAAGTATAAATTACTCTTTACTCTATACACAATATTGAAATTTCTACAACGTAATGTTACCGGAGTACCGAATTTGTTATGCTCGGCATTTGGGTCGCAATGGAATTATGTCTAGTTTGTTTCGCTTACACTACAGCTTGTGTAGTATGTGCTACAAATTGTATTTGTAGAAATAGACGGAATGAGTTGCAGCTTATATTATATGCGGCTTATTCCGTAAGTGTTGTATATTATAAAAAATGTTGACGACATTCTATTCTATAATGAAGGATAGTTCCATACACGTTTGCTAGTCATATAGCTATGTAATACGCCATCATGCAGTATACATACGGCTTATTCCGTTTATCGACTATTATATTCCGTAATTATCATGCAACTTATTTGGTAATGCTGGCACAACAGAATAAGCACACTATCCAATGTACACTTGGGTCAACGTGTAAGTGCACACACGAACGAACACGACAGGTTGGAACCAACCTGTCGTGTTCGTTCGTGTGTGCACTTACACGCTGACCCCACTGTATGCCCTAGCAAACAAAGCGGTTATTTCGTTTCATCATGTGTTGGTAAACACGTCATAGTCTGGACATCGAACTGCTTTATATACATATACTACTACTATATATATATTTGTCATACCGCAGATAAGTTTCTCGTCTTTTGATTGGCTAGTTTGCCTGGTCATATATATTATATGACCTGCCAAGGCCGTCTGACATAGAGGAATTGCGATTCCCCTCCGGCGCCTCGCGTCCAATGAAGACACATTTTGCAAGCGTCTAGCGATTGCGAATTGTATTCCTCACTAAACACAATAAAACCCCGAACAAATTGTACACTCAAAACCAGTCTTTATTGTTTATTTTTCCATAAATATTCTTCGCTCATCAAAATATGAGCGATGCCGTCACAAACTGTCCCGTTTAGTGTTTTCAAATCTCAACACACTTGGCTTCGTGACACGGCTATATTTAGGTCACGAACTATGGGTTCCACGCACGAAACGCGGCGTAGCATGACAGCGAATGTTTGGGAACCAGTCGCATTCTTGTAGAGGCGCCAAAGGGAGAGCAGATCGATAGAGCAGTGAAATATAAATTAAATTACACGATATAAAAAAACTGTCATAATGTCGTTTTCGATGGATTTCTTACTCCATATTTAGTTTGTTTTCGACTTTATCACTGTTTTTTGAAAATTCCACAGGAAAATGCCACTTTACAAGAGTAAGCCATCATGACTGTATATCAAGACAGTCATGCAGTCTGAGATTCGATGTTCTACCGTCAGTCTTAATATAAAGGCGTAAATGAACAAATTCACACATTTAAAAAAAAACAAACTTGTGGGTTATTTCAATATGCATGTAAATGGTAGTTGAGAAATATTTTAAGCTTTTATTGTTTATAGAAATTACAAACAAATAATTTTTAGTGACCCAATTCATGAATATCTGAGATTTTTTTGATTTTTTTGGGGTAAAAAAATGTATTGAAATCAACAATACAATGCTGGTGTATGTTTGTAAATGTAAATTAGGGTTCAATCCAAGTGTTTATACAGCTAGATGCTGTATATGTTCAGTTTTATTGAAAAAATATAAAATGCCAAACAAATAGCAGCCATCACAACCCAATTTAATGGGTCGGTGATGTTTTCGACTAAATCCGTACATGCGGACACCCGTGCTGTAAGTGATGTATCCCACCCTATCGGCCTACAGTGGGATCAGCGTGTAAGTGCACACACGAACGAACACGACAGCTTGGAACCAACCTGTCGTGTTCGTTCGTGTGTGCACTTACACGCTGACCCCACTGTACAACGGGCACAATGGCTGCTTCCCGTGATAACACGGGGTCAAATAGCGTCGAGGGAAATTGAAGAGTCCCACACAGGGGCGGATCCAGCATTTGGGGAACGGGGGGGGGTGTCTAGTGCAATCTACTCCTGGAATTTTTTGTAAAAAGGATATTTTTCGAAAAAATACCTATGGAAATTATTCGTCTGTTATTTTCATGTTTTTCCTTTAGCGGACGTGCTCCAGTGGTCATATCCCGGTCATGCGCATTACCGGTATAACTAGAATACGAAAATGAATTATTTCAGAAGAAGATTGTTTTAGAAAGAATTCAGTGTCGGCTATCATGTTTCAGGGGCGGATCCAGCATTTGAGGAACGGGGAGGGGTGTCTAGTTGCGAAGGAAACTCTTGCAATATACTCCCGTACCGTCCGTAGCTAGCTAGCTACGGACGGTACGGGAGTAATTGCAAGAGTTACCGTTCGCAACTAGGGGGTTGTCCGATTTTTGAGCTCTTGGAAATGCACTTTCCTGTGTTTTACGGCATTTAAATTTAGACTCCAACTGGTGGTAAACTGTGATCTATGTAAACTCCGTGGCTGAACGGTGGGGGGATGCAAACCAGGAACCCCCCCCCTTCTAGATCCGCCCCTGCCACATCAGCCTGCGCATTCGAATATTCTGGTCACGGTCTACGCTAGTCAAATAAGTATTCGTTCGACTGATAAAGCTGATACTAACGAAACACAAACAACGCCATACATTTTCCATCATGTACAATTGACGCCGTCCTCTTAACTGTAGTCGTTTCTGGCTATTTATTTTAATTATACTACATGCTTATATCTTTTTGTTCTCAAAATCATTCACAATCGGCTCTAGCTCTGATGACGGTGATCACACTTGCACTATTATGTTCCCCGGTATTCAGGGTGTGGGATCGCGTGGTTTCCGAACGGCGTGACGTCATGTGTTGAGATGAATCTAAAGTAGTTTTCCGCTAATATCTTTCTAACGAAATGACAGATTGTATAATGAAACATAGCGCAGCAAATGCGGAACTTGCACAGTTTGCGTAATTCTCTCATTTTGCAGAAGAATCGGTTACCATCAATGTAAACACAACTCTAGAGCACGTGAATGTAAGAAATAACCTATTTATTGGATTTACATTTATTGAGCATAGGCTGCATATGCAGCCTATGCTCAATAAATGTAAATCCATAAATATTTCGTTCGCTATTTACTTATCATAAGAAATCGTCAGTTCGTAATTTGTTTAACCCTTTCCACACTAAGGAACTGGAATGGACTGTGATATGCTAATGTTCCGACCAATCCAATGGTCACAAAATGATTTTCAGATTCGTCCATTTAAGAAAAGGGGGTGTTTTTGTTCTAAGAAATATTAAAATTACTTTCACAAAGTGCGGATACTGATGATACGGCTCGTTACGAGCCGGCTCATCTGGATCTGCATTTTTTGCATAAACCGCTATAGCGGGATTTCGGGTTCAAAGGGTTAAAAATGATCGACTGTAACAATTACCTCAAAGATTATGTCCATCGGAGATTGTGGTTCGGAAACGTTCGGAAACCACGTGGATCCGGAGTTCTGAGTACATAACTCTAATTAAATTTCATTACACTGCATTACATAAGAGTATATGACGGTGTAGTATTTCCAAATTTGCGTTTGAACCGTTATTTGTTCTAAAATAATTGCTAATACGCACATTATTAGATAAGTTTATGGTAATATTTGTGTGTCATATTGTAGAATTGTCTCTCACTAACAATATTTTCTATATTTGAGTGCGCGAAGTGTAAATGTTATTACGCACATTTTTACTGTGTAGCGTGGTTTAGCGATATAGTGCAACTCGTTTCCTATAAAGCGGAAAACGTGCAGCTAGTGGATCCCATGCCATTGCATTTGCCATTTCTGCCATCATAGTGGCTCATGTTTGTTGTTTATTTGGTGTTTAACGGCCTATCAACAGCTAAGGTCATGTAAGGCCGGGCAAACGGGTTCGATCCTGTTTGAACCTGCTGCATTGGGGGGGGGGGGGGATCCCAAAATCAAAACGGAATATTTACATCGAGAAACAATATATTTAGCTCTGAAATTAGAATAACCTGACCTGGTGCCAAAGCCACATGGCCCCTTCCCCTAAAATAGGATTACGAATAATCGTAATACTCACATAAGGGGTATAGTATAACCAAATTCAACTGTCATATACAAAATACCAAAGACGTATGTGAGGGCCAAACCTGGTCTCCAGTCGGAATTCCGGTAAGGATGAACGCCGATCGTTGAATTACCCATAGCATTCTTCCACCTGTCACCCACAGTGGCTCATGTAATGACTTGACAAGTTTAGGGAATTGTTCGTTCACGTGGATTAAAATGCTGCGAAATCACGTGTTTTACTGGGCACGATTTGCTGAGATACACGTGTAAATTGCTTGTGTCCGAGAGTGTCCAGTATTTTGCGAATACCTGTCCAATATTGAAATACTGGACTGTATTTTCAAAATAAGTAATCAAAACATATTTGACTGTTGTGGGAAATATTGGCCCGCAACAGGACAGTAAACCAACATGCAGTTGGACAGTTTTGACAAAAGGTGACGTCACAAAAATGTTTTAATTATCGGATTGACTTCTCCGTGTCTTAAAAGGGACTGTGTCTCAACTATACACAGAACGTGATAAATTGCATTTGTGAAAAACGATTTAACTGCCCACATTGTTTTAAAGTCACACTTTTTATTAAATGTTCGACTTCTTTAATAAAGACCAAGTGGTCGAACATTTAATAAGAAGAGTGACTTTAAAACAATGTGTATTAAATGTGCTTCCCTTTGGAGGTTATTGGGATTTCATTGTAACTTTGTATTTTATTTCTGAACTCAATAATTGTACATATGACTACCCCAAAAAAGAGGGCTTGCTAAAATGTTTAATGATGAACAACAATTTGCCAACTTGAATGTATGGACGCGTCCTGGTGCCAATGCTAAACTATATGTATCTCCTATTTAGGAAATACTAGCTCCTAGGATATGGTAACTCCTAATTAGGAGTTAGGAGATACTAACTCCTAACTAGGAGATACTAATTAGGTTAGGACGAAGTATCTCCTAATTAGGACTTAGTAAAACTATTTTAGTATTGGCACCAGGACGCTTCCATACCAATGCAATCGATGGTTAATAGTCAGTGCTAGTTACGGCCTAAATGAACAAAATCATAGTGTATCAAAAATCATAATACACTAGTATAATACATATACAAATTAGGCCACTACAGCAAACACGTTCAGGCGAGGTAATCAGTAGAACTTCATTGTATGATGGTGTCCTTATGCAATGAATATCATCTAACAATCACAGTGCTTTAATATGATGTTTATTATTTTAACTCGCTGCTGATTCTATGACTCGTTTATAATGAAATTAGTAAACTACTGCCTTTTCCACATTTCGTTGCCGACGAACTTTTGGCCAAAAACAATTATTTGATGAAATTCCATCAAATATCGATTTTATTGTGAAAAACAATTTTTCTATGGGAATTTTACATGGGGGCTAACAATAGAAGATTTTAAATAATTTTTGGAATTTGTGGACCGATTTTCAAAATCTAACTTTTGTTTTCTATCCAGGGCCCGGTTGTTCAAAACACCAGTTAGCTTAACGGACTGTTAAATCCTTAACGGACTGTTAAATCCTTAACTGAATGGTTAAAATCTCTGTTAAAACAGAGATTTTAACCATTCAGTTAAGGATTTAACAGTCCGTTAAGCTAACGGATGTTTTGAACAACCGGGCCCAGGTTTCGTATTGTTTGGTATTACGACCCTGCTGCTCACTCTCCAGGCCCTTTTTCGCACTAAAATCAATATTTGATGGAATTTCATCAACTAAAGAAATGGGCAGGGTGTCTTTTTGTTTTTGATGAAAAGTTACTTACATGTAGATATTGTTTTAGATATAATGTGTTTAATAGCCGAAAGTTCGTCTGCAGATAAACGTGGAACAAACAGTAGCGTAATAAATATCATATTAAATATCCCTCTTGTATGGTCCTCTTTCTAGCAATCCAAAACCAGCTTACCAGGCCATTTCTTCTCCAACGCTATAGAGACTGTGGCGTCACCAGCGGCGACGTTATCTGTCTGCAGACACTGCAAGCCACTGAAATTTATGTCGCTTCATTGTGACCGGCGCTAATCTTGCCAATATTTGTATATTTCTATATTTCAAAATACACAGTCGCACCACAGGTTTAAGTAATTGACCAAGGTCTATACATACATTAAATATGCCTAAATGCATCAATAAATGAAGAAGAAAAAAGATAAACAAATATATTTTACTCCCTATATACAATGTACATTATATGTAAACATTTTTTTAACTTATTTGTTTTTCGTTTATTGATGCTTTTAGGCATATTTAATGTATTTATAGACCTCGGTCCGTTACTTCAACCTGTGAGTCGAACCTAAAATACCACCTCGAAATAGATTCTCAGGTTTGACTGTACAGTGCAACCTCTCTACAACAGCCACCCATGGGAAGACGCAAAAGTGACTGTTATAGAGAGGTGGCTGTTGTAGGGAGGTTAATGCTAAATTCAATTTTGTCGTCTGAAGTTTATTTATTTTCTTCAATAATTCTCAATAAAACATGTTTTGACAGCATTTTATAATCATTTCCAGTGGAAATGATTCTAAAGTGCTGTCAAAACATGTTTTTATTGAGCAAGAATGCAAAATCAACATCAACAATTTTCATGCTCAGCAGTCTAAGGGTTAGATATAGAGGAAATCATCCATTTGTGATATAAAATAGCGGCTGTTACAGAGAGGGTGTTGTTGTAGAGAGGTGGCCGTTCGGGGAGGTTCGACTGTACTTGAATATTTTGCTTGAAATCAAGCAGCTTTATTGTCTGAGCCTGAGCTGTAGCACAGCTCAGGCGCAGACAATCACATTGCTTTATTGCGAGTTGGCATTGCCGACAGATGTTCAGGAACGTTGATAATCTGGGCAAGATTAACGCAGGCGGTTGTGTAAACAGGTCCATGCGAGTATTATACCCACAGTCACGCAGTGATGGGGTGGGGTGGGGTGGGTGGGTGTGGTGGGCTTTGAATAATGCTTGACATATGGAACGAAAATAATTCAATCTTCAAACCCGGAACTTACGTATATTGCAGACCATACATACATGTATATACAACTCTGCCAATATCGTCCATAGTAGAGCTGATGGGGACATCGTTTTTACCGTGTTTAATATGCATAAGTTTTATTATACTGAATGTATTACATTATCACAGCCATTTTGGCTGTGATAATGTAATAAATTCAGTATAATAATTCTGCATACTTTTAATCATCAAATATATGCAGTCGTTAGTTCTATATGAAAGTATGTATTTTGGGAAAAATAAACGATTATCCAATCAAAATATACTTAGCTACATAAGTAAGCTTAGCGATTTGGGTGAAATCGGCTACTGGTCAACCATGTCAATGCAAAGCAATGACCAGTTAGCCGCCATTTTCGTATAATGGCACCGGTGAAATATATATACATTACACTTTCTGCTGATTAAAATTCACCTGATTGTTTAATTATTATGTTCTAATTGATTTTTTATTTTAATTAAATTTTACATCGTATTGATTGATGAATGCTCATTCCAGGGCCATCTGACCTGTTCGCATTGGTCAGAAATGGGCAAATACGAATTGAGGGTATGTTGTGACAACAAATAATCAAAAGAACATACTTTTCGGGAGTTTCAAACAATAATTTATTCAAGAGAAAACCTATGGATGGGAATTGGTTTGCACATGATAGTACATTTGCCTCTCGATGATGATTGAGAAAACATGCAACTTTCAAGATGTAGTTCTGCAAGTGACGTGGCACGGCATGGTTTGAAAGTGAACATTTTACCTCAGAATTTGATAATTTTAAAGAGGCTGCACCGAGATATTTCACATTCCTGCATAGGTACATGCAAGGAGCACTAATATAGCAGCATATGTGTGTATGTAAATAGAGAATAGTAGGTTAATGCCGTGAATGGGAAAAAATATCCGGCAAGGCTCAAGAATTTCTTTATTTCTCATCAGAAGTATATGTTGTGACCACTCATTTGAACCGTCTCGCCGAGACGGTTCAAATGAGTGGTCACAACATATACTTCGGTTCAGAAATAAGGAAAATAGATGTGCCGTGAATGGGAAAAAATATCTGGCAAGGCTCAGGAAACGGGATGGGCGAGGCTATGCCGAGCACATCCCGTTTCCGTGCCGCGCCAGATATTTTTTCCCATTCACGACACTAACCTACTATTCTATTTATACCGTCAACACCTACAAATGGCTGTAAAATGCAAAAATAGTATTGACTGGATATCAAAAATGTTTCACGGCACCGTGTTTCACCGCACATACGCACTGTGTTGACGGGATAAAAGCTTCCAGTGTGTCGTGTACATAAATGTCGAACGCATATTGCCCACTTATTTGGAATATTGCATTAAATACATACTATCAGAGGGCGTGAAATTGATAATTTTAAATTAACTGGTCACTGCCCCCTAAATCAATACGGTCACAGGACGCCACCGCAGATAATCGACTGTGTTGTAATCCTACGTTTTTGTCTGCAGATTTCTTACGTTTAACGTCCGCATTGTTCTTCCTGCGATACGTGCAGTTTGATCAGGGTCTGTATTTTTATTTTTAATTTCTGCATCATTCTTGACATGTTTTCCCGTAATCAACTGGTCTACAATTAACATATCCAAATGGTTCATGTACGTATTGCCTCTTCCAAGCACATTGCACATATTCTTGTAATTCATATATGTGGCTGCGACTGGAGAAATGGGGCTTATGGGTTTTGCGACCAGTGTCAGCACAGTCTAATCTTCAGTATTTGCCATTTCATCAACAAAACAACCATCATGCTTCTAACAAGCAATCTAGATCACTATCAGGCTACAGGAGTGTGCTATTTGATGAGGATCTACACAACAAAAAACATGGTTTGACAGAACATTAGAATCATTTCCAATGGAAATGATTCTAAAGTCCTGTTAGACCATGTTTTTATTGCTGGTCACACATCCCATAAACTATATTTCTCCAGTCACAGCCACATATGCATACTATCTATTGGTGTACCGTAAACCAGAGGTATCGGGTTCGTGTCCCGCGGCTGGGTATGTCTTGTCCTCGCCGTGTGACATTTCTATGTATACCACATGTATACGTGTACAGTGAAACCTCTCTAAACCGGACACACTGGGAGGTCCCCAGGGTGTCTGGTTTAGAGAGGTTTCACTGTAAATCAGGCATTTGATCATTCTGAGCCATAGTTGTGTGCTATGGAGATCCCCAGGGTGTCCGGCTTAGCGAGATTTCACTGTAAATCAGGCATTTGATCATTCTGAGCCATAGTTGCATGTTATGCGATCATGAACAGACATTATCACCTGAGATAAGTGACCAAAAATAAGGTCACAGGTGTTTTCTTGGTGTCCGGTTTAGAGGGGTTCCACTATACTTACTATATAAACGCATCCATGTCCAACATACTGCACTCGCTCCACCCGGTGTTGTTGAAGCCCATGATACCCCGAACGGCGGCTGAGAAGTCACACTCGGATGGGTAAACGTCATCATGTACCATGTTCAAACTGAAATTTATGGCGGCCTCTTAGGGACACAGGTTGACTTAACGGACCGATGTCTATAAATACTTTAAATATACATGCAAACATAAGTGAAAACATAATAAGCTAAAAACAAAATCTATAGTTTAGTCCCTCCTATATTAACCAATGCGTATAGGAGGGTGTAAAGAATTGTTTAGTCCCTCCTATATTAACCAATGCGTATAGGAGGGAGTAAAGAATTGTTTTAGCTTATTTGTTCACTTATTGATGTTTTTAGGCATATTTAATGTATTTATAGACCTCGGTCGTTTACTTCAACATGTGCTTAGGGACATGTCATCTATGCGGCGGAGAAGCGAAACTCAGGACGCGTAAATGTGGCTTATGTGATATGTGACCAGTTTAGCTCCTGATCAAATAGCACACACATTCAGCCTGATAACGAGCAATATTGCTGCTTAGAAGCATGACGGATGTTTCATTGACGGAATGGTGAACAGAGCAGATCCTGATCAGACATTGCGGATGCACAGGCTGATCTGGATCTACACTGGTCACAACATCCATAAGCCCCATTTCTCCAGTCACAGCCACAAATATGGCTGTCACTGAAGGAATGTGGTTATGGGATTTGTGACACGTGTACCTTTTGATCAAATACATATAGCACACTTCTGTAGCCTGATAACGATATATCAGCCTGTTTCACCTATTGTAGCGTTTGACACAGACAACTCAAAATGTGACAGATCAACGAATACAATTTAGTATACTACCAAGTCGGATTTAATCTGCACATTTTCTTAAAACACATATATCTCTACAAGGCTATATATAGTGCACAGTTATATCGGCCATCTTACCGGTACCCAGTTGATTTACCATGTATGCTGTATTGAGTGCAATAAGGACTATTTGAGTTTGTATGGACCTGAACTGCTGTCATAAACGTGTCGCTAGCAGACTATATGTGGTAAGATTGTCATACATGCAATTCTAAAATGGAGTGGAGTGACCCGATGTTTTACACAGTGCAACATGGCGATTGTAGATTTTAGAAATGACAACCTTTATAACCAATGTATCGTATCAATCATGGTGAAAACCTTTGCATGAGACAATTGATAGCACGGTGCAACAAATTATCCTTCCAACATGTTGTACCAACTTTTGTTAGTTTATCTTTCATAGTTTTTGCTATATGTATCAAACTCTACGGTGACCGATAGTTTGTCCATGCTAAGATGGCTTAGATGGTAACTCAATGTCCAGTATAGTATACGCTAAGAAGAACAGGGTCGGTTATTGTCTTGGAAACGAAGGTTGGTGTTCTATAAAGTCATTGGATCAGGTATTTTAAAAAAGGGCCAATATCAATAGTTAAGGAGGTTGCTGAATTTGTATCAAGTAACCTGCTCTGTATTGACATAATACGTACACACTCACTGATAACATATTGTTGCATCAGGCATTGACCTACTGTCTGTTTCACGAAAGCTGCCCAAATTTTACGGCCATATAAACAATTCAAAAACAATATTTTTTTCGATAGTATTAAATTAAAGGAAAATTTAAGAATGAGCCTTCTTTTATTTCGTGAAATTTGGTCAAATATTGGTTTTATTACGAAAAATTGATTTCTCTATGGGAATTTAACATGGGGGAAAAAGAGGCAAAGGAGTGTGGGAGGAGTAAAAAAACGAAACCTAGCTAGATAGCTTGGAAATGATCCAACTAAGAAAACAAAAGTTAAATTTTGAAAATCGGTCCAGGATTACTGAAATTCTATAAAATTTCCCCATGTTAAATCCCCATAGACATCTTCACTCCGTGAAGATGTTAAATCCCCATAGACATCTTCACTCCGTGAAGATGTCTATGGGGATTTAACATGGGGAAATTTTGTTTTCGCAATAAAATCAATATTTGACCAAATTTCACGAAATAAAAAGAAGGCTCATTCTTAAATTTTCCTTTAATTTAATATTATCGAAAAAAATATTGTTTTTGAATTGTTTATATGGCCGTAAAATTTGAGCAGCTTTCGTGAAACAGACTATAATACAAACATCCGGGTTACAACGAAATGAAAACTGACGTTCCATTGGTCACGTGACGTTACCTAATGACGCCAGTGTAATGACGCAACGTAAACAAGTCCGCGTTTTGTCCATAGATAACGACGTCATATGTGGTCATTTTCGAGCATAAAACGCTACCTGATAAATAGAATATCAGACTACTTTTTTTTATATCAAGTTTATCAGGCTCGCCTCGAAATTCCTACACGTTTCCTAGCCTTGCCTGATAAACCTGATATCAAAATACACTAGCCTGGTATTCTCTATGTATTGTCTACTATGTTTTCTTCTTCTATCGCACGGCCGTAGACACCACCACGGCAGCCACTGCGCGCGCCGTGCCACTATTTTGGCTCTAGAACGCATGAAACACCATTTTAAGGGTCTATGTCGGTTTCTTTCCCGCTCAATAGTCCACCTTTACATTATTTTATTCACCGCTATGTGCCTGTTAATTAATTGTCAGTGATTGTAAACATTTATCACAAGGACCACATGCAATTATTTATGTCAGCGGTTGTTTGCACGCGAGGACCGCCACCCGCTACAAAGGCCTCGCTTTCAACTGTTCCATGATGCCAGACATTGTCAGAAAATGGAGTGGCCAATTCAATACGTGTCCACTGACAACGCGCAGTTGCTGCTAATATTATACTCACGTGCTCCCAAATACGTGGACACCAAGGAATTCATATTAAGGGGCCAAGAGGGAGTTAGCCCCCTTCTTCCACTAATCCCTATTCCCCGAACACATTCAAATAATAGCACACAGTTATGCACACTATACTCTACCAAGCCCCGCTGGGGACATGGGTTATTTTTTATTAATTCGTTCCCACGAAATAACAATTCGTTCACTCAATTTAGCAATTCGTTCCCTCGAATTAACAATTCGTTCCCATGATATAACACTTCGTTCCCACGAATTAACAATTCGTTCCCACGGAACGAATTGTTATTTCGTGGGAACGAATTGTTAAATTGAGGGAACGAATTGTTATTTCGTGGGAACGAATAAATAAAAAAAGAATTATACGGCCCCTGCAGGGCTCCGTAATAATCATCTGCGCCCAAGTTCTTGCGCAACAAAGAAGTCGTCAATATTTGTTGTTGTTGTCACTGCCTTTGCTGTTGTCAATATCATACTCACTTGTGCCCAAGTTCGTGAGCAATCAGAAAGCCCTCAGTGATGTCGGTGTCCATGACCATCGCACATCGTAGGGGGCCCGAGCAAATCCCGCCCACATATGACAAGCCAGCCGGTGTTATTCCAGTCACTCTACCGTAGGGAAAAGTAAAAATGTTACACTTGCAGAAGGTTCCCAGACGAAGCACACGCAAACGAGTGGTAAACGAAGTGAAAATGGTCGTTGTGTTCAACGATACATGTATGGATAGAAAGTTATAAACAATCATCGTTTGTCTTTTTTTTTTTATACATAAAAACGATATTTTAACTATTTAAACACATTTCATTTCTTTCAATACATAATTTTGACATAGTTCTCTTTGTTTTCAATTAGTAAATGATGTTTTTCGTTGGTTTAAAAGTGACACGCCGCCGTCAAACTTAACGTTCGCATGCTCTCAACCAACTGCCCAACATCTATGTGCAAGTTCTCAAATGCTAAAAACGAAATTTAAACGTTCGACCACAGACATACATGTAGATATCTCGTCAACACGATATACTACAGCCACCGCTAATATTGCCAACTCGAAATCAAGCAAGTTGATTGTCTGAGCCTGAGCTGTGCTACAGCTCAGGCTCAGACAATCAAGCTGCTTGACTTCAAGAACAATGTTTAATAGCTACAATAATTCGCCTCCGATGTTATCTACGGTTACAAGTTGACCCATTCAACAAATGTGAGCAACCGAAGTGCATAGTATTACCCAAACCTGTTGATGTTATGTCAACATTTAGTAAACTGTATATTGTATACCTTTAAACAAATAATATTTGATGTAGAACTAGTAAATTGCCAAAAATAATAAAACAGGGAAATCATGTTCCCATGCAAGCCATATGTTCTCTAGTTGTTGTTCAACATTCAACATAACGAAATGAAGCTTTCACATTTACAAGATAGACATGTAAGTGTCAAATAAACACATTGACACGGTAAAATAACCAATTTCCGCATGTGTATGTTCTTTATTAATACTTTATTGATACAGCATTTGCAGTTTTATTGATACAGCATTGGCAGTTTTATATCGCTAACATATCAAAGACGACGGATAACCAATTAAAGAGATTGGGGGGGGGGGTAAATTGCTACCCTCGCGAGGTATGGAGCGGGGTATCAATTTTATTTCTAAATGTTTAAGTACTTTGAAATAAAAATCATGACAAATACTGGCAAGATTAGCCCAAACTGAAACTAATCAGCCAATCAGTCTGCTTGATTTCAAGAAACTCAATGCAACTCAAGACGTCAGTATTTTTCCATATTGACGTCTCGTGAGTTAACATTATTGGTCAGTGCTGGAACATCGCATCGCACATCTCCACATCGCAAAATAGCTCCTTCTAAATCACCACTAATTTGTTTCTTTATTTATGTTTTGTATATTTTTGAAGCGCATATAAATTGCGAATGATGAAATAAAAAGGTTATTTGATTTGTATGTGGATGTATAAATATCGCACGCTGCGGAACTCGTGTATATATCCACATACAAATCAATGAAACCTATAATTATCATTTACAGCCCCAATGGCGTACCCCGATACAAGATGGACGTGGTCGAAGCCGGGAAACAGTCCATTGTCGTTGACGCCGCCACAGAAGTTGGCCAGAAACGGGTCTATGGTCGCTGCTGGCTGGTACCACGCCTGCAAACACGGGTGTTCAAGTTATAGCGAAGATTTTTTAACGTTCCCAAATATAGAAACAATAGTTATCTGGGTTTTTTATTTTGTACGTGAAAACAGTATTTTCGTTTAAAACCCGGCTTTAACTATTTAAATGCCTGTCGTTCCTTTAAACGCATGTCGTGCCGTTTACACATCATTTTCGTTCGCGGAACCAAGAACACATCCGGACTGAATGTCTGATTTTGACATTATTTATGGCTGTGATCACAAACATTCGGCGTGCTTCGGCTTTCTGTGTTATTTCTATATACAAACAACTATAAATAACAAAGCAAATGGCTTAATGTTAATATCAAGGGCAAAATTGTAATGCATACATAAGGAAATGACTTTTCAGAATACTTCCCATGCATGGTGGGTGTCAGGCAGGGTGAAAATATGTCACCATTTTTGTTTGCCATGTTTTTGAACGACCTTGAAGATGCTCTAAATTATTTTCATCAATACTGTATTCAGTGGAAATTGGAAGTAAACGCATCAAAAACCAAAATTATGATTTTCAAAAAACGTAAATCATCAAAAAAGATAGCCTTTACATATAACGATAACACAATTGAAATTGTAGACCACTTTACATATTTGGGAAATGTTTTTTCACAAAACGGAACTTTTCATAAGACTAAGAAACATTTGATTGACCAAGCATCCAAAGCTCTTTTCGGCCTATTTAGAAAAATTAACAACTTGTCAACTCCATTAGACTGTCAGCTTAAGTTATTTGATCAATGTATCACTCCAATTCTCTGCTATGCCTGTGAAATCTGGGGATTTGAAAACATTTCGGCTATAGAAACAATTCATTTGAAATTTTGTAAAACTGTTTTGGGGGTAAAGAAATCCACACCAAATTTCATGGTTTATGGAGAACTAGGCAAATTTCCGCTTATTATTGACATTAAATGTAGAATTATTTCGTTTTGGGCAAAATTAGTTTCAGGGAAGCAGTGTAAATTATTGTTTCTTATGTATAAGTTATTATATACACAACATGAAGCAAATGTGACTCATTTCCGATGGATTCAGAATGTTAAATCTATTTTAACTGAAATTGGAGTTCCTGGCGTATGGCTTAGCCAGAACGATGTTAATGCTATCTGGCTGGGCCACTACGCCAGGACTCAGCTTCAGAACCAGTTTATTCAGTCATGGCTCACCAGCATCGATTCATCTTCACGTGGAATTACGTATAGAATCTTTAAAACAGAGTTTGGATTAGAAACATATTTAATTAATCTCACGGAAAGGTTAAGAAAAACATTGACCAGATTTCGAACTTGTAATCATAGACTGGCGGTCGAAACTGGTAGATGGACAGGTGTGCCGAGAGCAAGCAGGGTCTGCAACAAATGTGGCGCTGGTGCTCTCGGTGACGAATTTCATTTCCTTTTCGAGTGCCGCTTCTATGATGAAGTTCGAAAACGGTATATCAAGCCATTTTATTTTAGAAGACCAAATATTTTAAAATTCGCACAGCTATTTGAGAAAAAAAGCAATTAAGAAATTTAGCTATTTTTATAAGAAATGCTTTATGGTTATAATGACTAGTGAGCTTATACATATGCATTTTGTATTTTTACCCATCGTTGTATTATGTAATCTATTGTATACCTCGTGTGTCACGTATGTGGCTTAGAGTGAATAAAATGTATTGTATTGTATTATTGTATTACCGCGCCGTTCATATATAGCAGTACCGACGAAAGCTGAAACACGCCGAGTGCCTGTGACTTCGGTACAGAGTATTACTGTCAGATGATTATTTCACATAGACACAGATCTGTATTCTGTAAATTTCTATGTGGTGTTGCTCCTATAAGACTCGAAACAGGTCATTATGAAAACTTGTCAATTAGTGACCGACTCTGTCCATTCTGCAAAACTGAAGTTGAGGATGAGTACCACTATTTATTTCACTGTAACCTCTATGATGATTTACGAATGGAATTAATCATGAAGGCAAATGTAATACAGTGGGGTCAACGTGTAAGTGCACACACGAACGAACACGACAGGTTGGTTCCAACCTGTCGTGCAGGTTGGTTCCAACCTGTCGTGTTCGTTCGTGTGCGCACTTACACGCTGACCCCACTGTATTTGATTGTACTCAGTTGTCAGATCAGCATAAATTATAAAAATAATGTTCACATCCAATGAAATCATACGTCTATGTGCCAAAACCTGCGATGCAATTTTAAATAGGAGGGCGCTATTTCTTTACACTTAATTAGCTTGTATTCCTTTTACATATGTATATAATGCAACTATCGATTTATATTTCAGATGATCTTCTTTTTCACTCACCTGCATTTTTACTGTTAGTCAGTTAATTTCAAATCTGATTAGAGATTATTTTTATATTTTACAAACATTTCATAACATACTGCCTTTGTAAATATATCTCCGTATGAGGTTTATTCAAATGGTTTTAATACTTTCTTAGATAGTGGATTAATCCCACAGCAGTCATGATTAACAATAGCTATGCAGGAGAGACGCAAACAAGCAATAAACCCAACACCAGTTGCCGTTGTCACTGATTGATAATTCCAGCACAAAAATATTTAAACAATTCCCTAACATTTGATTGGCCCGTAGCAAGTCTCTGTCCAAAATTTATATCCCAGTAAACTCCCATGCCGAACTATTTTCCGTAACCGTCAGGCGCAGTTAAAATAATTCTTAAGAAAACGGAAAATAAACACATTTTCTTGATGAATTTATTTAAAATGCTGGAATTATAAGAAGAATTTATCGGGGATATAAACTTGGAAAAGTCGCGGGAATACTGGACGAGGCCTTCCGGCCTTCGTCCAGTATTCCCGCGACTTTTCCAAGTTTATACCCCGATAAATTCCACAAAAAGGCCATTCATTCCTATATTTAACCAGGATAAGAACGGTGACAAGGGTAACTCCACTGGTGTATTGCATGTTTACAAATAGTTCCAAATAGTAGTGACAAGTAGATGAGTGGCTCATATATAGTTTGTCACATGTATGTGACTAGTCTCTTACAATTCTTATTCAGAATGACAAGGTACTGTTTTACTGTTTTTTGCAGTAATATATTGTGATATGTATATTGATGAGACTTTAATAAACACACATATCTGTGGACGGAATAGCGGACCGTGCAGACCCTGGTCAGACTGCGTGGATGCGCAGGCTGATCTAGGTCTACACTGATAAAAAAGCCATAAAACCCATTTCTCCATTCATAGACACAAGTGTGTCCCATTTATGTAGAGTTGCGCTTACTCCGCTACTAGGGGGCGTATTTTAATCGTATTTGTATTTGCTTAAAACAAAATGTTATACATGTACGCATAATATAGACTGGAAGCTCTCTAACTAAATATTAATCAACTAGAAACAGGTGGGTCAGGAATAATAAAATGACAGACAAAAAAACAACATGTTAGCTTGCCATGTTAAAATCTCATTTTCCCCCATTAAAATCAACATTTCACGGAAATTCAGAAAATTGAACAACATTTGTCGGACTTTCAGAAAATTTAACAGTATTAGTGTCAACCTGTCGTTATTACGAGCAATGTACATGTAGTTAAAGTTTCATAATAATATAATATACAGGTGCGGATCCAGGTGGGGCGTGTCCGGCGCACGCCCCCTTTACAATTGGTCGAGTTTAGATTTTAACCCATTTTTTCGTGGAAAAAAACTGATTATTTCCTTATTTCTGACACAAAGTGTATGTTGTTACCACTTAGTTGAACCGTCCCGTCGAGACGGTTCAACTGAGTGGTAACAACATATACCTTTGACGAGAAATTAAAAAAAATGCGGAAAAAAAATCTGTATTTCATGAAAATTGAAATCCACGGCCCCACTAGACATAAATCCTGGATCCGCCCCTGATATATACATGTATATATGTATAGCTGTCCAAACCCCCAGCACCGGCCGCTGTATATTCACGGGACTCGGGTGTGTTGTTGAACAGGGTCTATATTGTTATTAATATCAGCGCTCCAGATAAGGAATTAGTAATTGGATATTGTTACTCCATCATTTCTGAAGCAATCAGGTATTTCAAAATTTTAATTGGGTAAAATAAAATCACACTACTGTTTACACATCGTCAGACAGCAATTATTGAATATTTTATTTCGAAATGAAACATGTATTGGCATTTCATGAGAATTGTCTACTTGATGACAATTATAATGAAATAACAAGATGTGTTTTCATGGAAAAATAAGAAAAATATGCTATATTTGTGGTCTCTTTATTGTTTTCTGCAGCATGATAAAGGTACCACAATTGTTCTAATTGCTTTTTGATACTCACTACGTCTGATTTCAATTGGGTTTTTGGCAATTTCCGTCCGTCCGTCCGTCCGTCCGTCGTACCGTCCGTCCGTGTCGGGTACTTTTGTTGGGTACTTTTATATAGTAAAAACCCAACAAGTATCCATTCGTAGGAACGTCCGTCCGGTCCGGTCCGGTCCGGTCCGGTCCGGTCCGGTCCGGTCCGGTCCGTCCGTCCGTCCGTCCGTCCGTCCGGGCCAACATCGGGGGTTTAGGAGCTTAGGGACGGGGTTAGGAACAAAAGATTCCTTTGTATTATTCAGTTAGCTCGTAATTCTATTGAAATTTAGGAGCTATTCCTTTGATCTTTTAAAGAACAAATAGCTCATAACTCCCAAATATTTGACGTGAATCCGTCCGTCCGTCCGTCCGTCCGTCCGTCCGTCCCGTCCGTCCGTCCCGTCCGTCCGTCCAGTCCAGTCAGGAAAAATCGCACATCTAGTACGAAATCACATGGCTTATCTCAAATTTAAGGAAACGGTAATATACATAATTATACAAACCGGATTTGTCTCCCAGAATTCCATAGCCTTGATTGCAAGTGTGAAATCCCAGAACAGTACTTCCGCTCGTCCATATTCAGCCTGAACCTAGAACAGTAAACCAAATATACATGTTTATACTGCTTCGCGAAACCCACCCACATTTTATGGCTATATCCACAATGTAAAAACAATAATATTACATTTTAGCAATATTTAAAAATTGGCCTTTTTATTTCGTGAAAATTGGAATGTTTCGAAAATTATTTCTCTGTGGGAATTTAACAGGGGGGACAGAACTGGAGAACCTCGAGGAGGAGTCGAACAAAGAACAGAAATGGAAATTGACTCTGAAGCCTGGCTAGATAGATGGTAAATGATCTAACTAAGAAAACGAAAGTTAAATGTTGAAAATCTATCCTCTATTTGTAAAATTTTAAAACAATATCCCCACGTTAATTCCCAATAGGCATCTTCACTCTGTGGGAAAATTGTTCTCTCGCAATAAAATCAATATTGGGACAAAATTTCACGAACTTTTTAAAAAGATTCGCAATCTTAAATTTTTATAACTATTTAATAGTATCGAAGAAAATGTTGTTTTTGCATTGTTTAAATAGCCGTACAATTAGGACAGCTTTTGTGAAACAGACGGTAGGTTATTTGATTTGTATGTGGATATTTGCACGAGTGCCGCAGCATATATAGAGAATAGTAGGTTAGTGCCGTGAATGGGGAAAAATGTCCGGCAAGGCTCAATAATTTCTTTATTTCTCATCAGAAGTATATGTTGTGACCACTCATTTGAACCGTCTCGCCGAGACGGTTCAAATGAGTGGTCACAACATATATTTCGGTTCAGAAATAAGGAAAATAGATGTGCCGTGGCGGTTCAAATGATTTGTCACAGCATATATTTTGGTTCAGAAATAAGGAAAATAGATAGAGAATAGTAGGTTAGTACCGTGAATGGGAAAAAATATCTGGCAAGGCTCAGGAAACGGGATGGGCGAGGCTCTGCCGAGCACATCCCGTTTCCGTGCCGCGCCGCCAGATATGTTTTCCCATTTACGGCACTAACCTACTATTCTATTTATCCGTCAACACCTACAAATGGCGGTAAAATGCAAATATTGTATTGACTGGATATCAAAAATGTTTCACGGCACCGTGTTTCACGGCACATACTCACTGTGTTGACGGGATAAATGTATATCCATGTACAAATCAAAAGACCTTTTTTATTATATACGTACATCACTCGTACATTATATGCGCCTACATATATACACAATATAAATAAAATAAACAAGTTAGTGGTGATTTAGAAGGAACTATTTTGCGAGGTCTCGGCACGGACCAATATGAACGAACTCACGAGACGGAAACAAATTGACGGCTTACGTTCCAGTGTGTTTCAATGGGAAACGAAAGTACATGTACGTATAATTATAATAAATCTATTTATACCGCAACCATTGCTCCATGTAGCATAGTACAGGGGGTTGAATAATGCTATTTATATATGAAGTAACAAAATACACCTGAAGTAGCTTAATATACAATTTGTGCAATGTTTGCCTTTCTTTTTTTACGTTTAACCCCAAATCGTGGCCTCTGATTGGTCAGTCGCAACATAAAATTGAAGATAGTGGCCGATTTAAAAATGTAAATTGCTGTTGATTCTGCTGAATTTTGCTCAGTTTGTACAGTATATGTGAAGTAACAAACGACAAAGACATACATGTCCATTGTGATTGTAATGCTTAAAGGCCCTGAACGGCTCAGTATTACAATTTTCCGATTTTTTCCAACACAAAAACATGTTTGGCAACTGATTTAGTACACAAAACTAACATATAGTGCCGAATAGATACATCTCAAGTCTTGAGATTTACATCTTAATCGCAATGTGAAGACAACAAAAACATGTAACCCAACGGCTTCGGCTCGGAAGCGAGTCGATAAACTACGGCTATCGGAATGCATCGGCCGCGAATCAGGGAGTTGAGGAATTGACCCGAGCGTCTATCGGAAAATCGATCGGGCTTTGAAACACGCATCTGCTGTTTGTTTATCAACAAATATTGATATTTTCATCGACTACAAACTCATTTTTGTACCAAAATGAATGCAAACAGTTTCAAAGTGTGTGCAAATAGAAACCTGTTGGATGTATGTGTGGGAAACCCCAATAGGAGGCCAAATTCGGCAACTTGAGCCGTATTGGGGCTTTAACATGATAACTGTGAGGTCTAAAGCCAGCCAATATTGAAGCTCATTGTAAATAAATAAGCAATTTAATCTGACACAAAACGGGTTCAACCTCCCGGGTTCAACCTTCCATTTTCTATTGAATGACCTCGTTAGATTTATGCCGCTTGATTAGCGAATTACGTCAAAATAGGATATCACGCATTTTAAAGCAAGTAAGTTCAAGATGCGGTATAAACTAAATACATGGATATGCTGGTACATGGTTATCGTTTGGTTGTTTAAGGACTTTAACCCTTTGAACCCGAAATCCCGCTATAGCGGTTTATGCAAAAAGTGCAGATCCAGATGAGCCGGCTCGTAACGAGCCGTCTCATCAGGATCTGCACTTTTTGTCGCGCCCGCTTGCGGAAAGCGCGATATAGTCGGCCGTTTGGCGTACGTACGTACGTACGTACGTACGTGTGTCCGGTTAAAGTTTTTGGTTAAGTTGTTTGGTTAAGTTGTTTGGTTAAGTTTTTTGGTTAAAGTTTTTGGTTAAGTTCTTTGGTTAAAGTTTTTGGTTAAGTTGTTTGGTTAAGTTGTTTGGTTAAGTTTTTTGGTTAAAGTTTTTGGTTAAGTTCTTTGATTAAAGTTTTTGGTTAAGTTTTTTGGTTAAGTTTTTTGGTTAAGTTTTTTGGTTAAAGTTTTTCGTTATACTATATCTCTGCAACTGCTTTGCCCATTACCTTGAAACTTCACATGGGTGTTTATCATCATCTATATTTTCATTCTACCCCCTCCCGTGCGGCCCCTGTGCCCAATGTCAAGGTCAAATTACTTTGAATTTTTTTTGTTAAGTTTTCTTGTTCAAGTTTTTGGTTAAGTTTTTTGCTTAAGTTTTTTGGTTAAAGTTTTTCGTTATACTACATCTCTGCAACTGCTTTGCCCATTACCTTGAAACTTTACATGGGTGTTTATCATCATCTATATTTTCATTCTACCCCCTCCTGTGCGGCCCCTGTGCCCAATGTCAAGGTCAAATTACTTTGAAGTTTTTGGTTAAGTTCTTTGGTTAAAGTTTTTGGTTAAGTATTTTGGTTAAGTTTTTTGGTTAAAGTTTTTGGTTAAGGTTTTTGGTTAAGTTTTTTGGTTAAAGTTTTTCGTTATACTATATCTCTGCAACTGCTTTGCCCATTACCTTGAAACTTCACATGGGTGTTTATCATCATCTATATTTTCATTCTACCCCCCTCCCGTGCTGCCCCTGTGCCCAATGTCAAGGTCAAATTACTTTGAAGTTTTTGGTTAAGTGTTTTGGTTAAAGTTTTTGGTTAAGTTTTTTGGTTAATGTTTTTGGTTAAAGTTTTTCGTTATTCTATATCTCTGCAACTGCTTTACTTTGGTTACCTTGACACTTCACATGGGTGTTTATCATCATCTATATTTTCATTCTACCCCCCTTCCGTGCGGCCGCTGTGCCCAATGTCAAGGTCAAATTACTTTGATGAAGTTTTTGGTTAAGTTTTTTGGTTAAAGTTTTTGGTTAAAGTTTTTTGTTTAAGTTTTGTGATTAAAGTTTTTGGTTAAGTATTTTGGTTAAGTTTTTTGGTTAAAGTTTTTTGTTATACTATATCTCTGCAACTGCTTTGCCCATTACCTTGAAACTTCACATGGGTGTTTATCATCATCTATATTTTCATTCTACCCCCCTCCCGTGCGGCCCCTGTGCCGAATGTCAAGGTCAAATTACTTTGAAGTTTTTGGTTAAGTTTTTTGGTTAAAGTTTTTGGTTAAGTTTTTTGGTTAAAGTTTTTCGTTATACTATATCTCTGCAACTGCTTTGCCCATTACCTTGAAACTTTACATGGGTGTTTATCATCATCTATATTTTCATTCTACCCCACTCCCGTGCGGCCCCTGTGCCCAATGTCAACGTCAAATTACTTTGAAGTTTTTGGTTAAGTTTTTTGGTTAAAGTTTTTGGTTAAATTTTTTGGTTAAGTTTTTTGGTTAAAGTTTTTTTGTTATACTATATCTCTGCAACTGCTTTGCCCATTACCTTGAAACTTCACATGGGTGTTTATCATCATCTATATTTTCATTCTACCCCCCTCTACGGCCCCTGTGCCCAATGTCAAGGTCAAATTACTTTGAAGTTTTTGGTTAAAGTTTTTGGTTAAAGTTTTTTGTTATACTATATCTTTTTTTTTAGTGTGCATGCCTCGCCACAAGGCGCGACATGCAGGCCGCGGCCATCTAGTTGAAAGTAATTTTAATATTTCTTAGAACAAAAACACCCCCTTTTCATAAATGGACGAATCTGAAAATCATTGTGTGACCATTGGATTGGTCGGAACATTAGCATATCACAGTCCATTCCAGTTCCTTAGGGTTGAAAGGGTTAAGGACCTTTTGGACACATGTTCAGCATAGGATTTAAACATAATTGCTTCCTAAAATAATGACTAAAGGTGATGGGATATTGTTATTGTATTATATACGGCTCATAAAGTGGCAAAGTCGGCCATCTGTGTGTGTTCCAGCGATCAGCCAGTTTCACAACTTGTGGCGTTTGACACTGAACGCAAAATGCAAAGTAGATCATGTGATATAATGTATCTAATAATATTTAGGCTAGAACAACCAGACCAAAACACTAGATTGTAGTGTATTCTTTATCCAGTACACCACCCTATACTCATGCCATTATTTGCATTTATTCTCATTTCAAAATACTTGAATATTGTGTTTCAAATCAAGCAGCTTGATTGACTGAGTCTGAGCTGTGCTGATTGAGAGTTGAGATATATGTTCAGAAACGTTAACACTTCGGCAAAGATTAACGCAGGCGGTTTTGTACAGTTAGGATTAAAGTATTTTTAAATAAACAATTAAAAATGTTCGTAAGTGCAAATTTAAGATTGTTTGAAAATTTCAATTGATGGATTACATTTATTGAACATACAGCCTATGTTCAATAAATGTAAATCCATTAATTCTTTACAAGAAAACAGTGGATAAATTAAATGGGGCTTGTGGGATTTGTGGCCAGTGTAGCTGCTGATCTAATAAATAGCATACTCCTGTACCTTGATAATGGTCTATATTATAGGAATGAATGGCCTTTTTGTGGAATTTATCGGGGTATAAACTTGGAAAAGTCGCAGGAAAAAAAAATCTTTTTTTTCATTTTATTTTTTTTCGAAAATTGTAATTTTTTATGGCCTCGTCCAGTATTCCCGCGACTTTTCCAAGTTTATATCCCCGATAAATTCAACAAAAAGGCCATTCATTCCTTATAATTCCAGCATTTGAAATAAATTCATCAAGAAAATGTGTTTTTTTTTCGTTTTGTTAAGAATTATTTGAACTGCGCCTGACGGTTACGGAATGTAGTTCGGCATGGAGTTTACTGGGATATAAATTTCGTCCCCGAGACTTGCAACGGACCAATCAAATGTTAGGGAATTGTGTAAATATTTTTGTGCTGGAATTATTGATTGTTAGAAGCATGGCGAGCGTTTCAATGATGTAATGGCGAATATTGTAGATCCTGATCAAACTGTATTAGTAAGATTATTACTGATCCTACTGCTTTTGGGAGGGGACCAAGTGATTCTGGTGTGGCGAGGACCTGGACTCAGATCAGAATTATTCTGATTTCAGGGCTGAATACATAATTTTTGTCCCGCCTGCTTTAGCTTAATGTTACTTTGTTGTAACTTCTGTTTCTCTTGATGGAATGTTTTAATATTTCATACACGCATTTGTAAGAACATTCAGCATCATCTGCAGAAAGTTCATGGTGTCCGGTAAACCCAAGGTCAAGGTCTAAAATGTCTAGTATAGATTTACAGCTCCTTATGTACTATCAACCTGCGGCAGGCGGGACATCTTGCTCCGCGGAGCTCTTGTTTATTGTAAATATTCAGTTCCGATTTTGGGATTTCCCCCCATTTGTATATGTACTTGAACATGTACATGTACATGTACAGGTAATCTATGGGATTTAGTACTAAACCCATTGACCCGGCCTTAAATGACCTTAGCTGTTGATAGGCCGTTAAACCGCAACAAACAAACAAACAAAACTGATCAAACTGTGCGGATACACATGCTGATCTGTATCTACATCGGTTGCAAAAACCGTTCGCCCCGTTTCTCCAGTCACAGTCACAAACCAGTACGAACCATGGTCCATTTGAAAGCCATCATTTGTACGAGTTCGGCGTCCGAAGCGCCATAAGCGCGCATGCTCGCAGTCAGGAGAGCGTCAGCAACGACAGCAATCTCGATAGTGGCCGGTAGTATCTCAATCTGACGCTTGTATCGCCGTTTCCCCGGCTGCATTTCCCTGTCAGTTTCTGGAAAGATGAATTGAATGATTGATTGATTGGTTGCTTGATTGATTGAATGATTGGTTGATATATTGAGAGATTGATTGATTGAACACTCGATTGGAATATATATATATATATTTTTTTTTTTCAGGTTTGGAAAATATTTATTGTCCCCGTAATAGGTTTGTTTCGGGTGGGCCATCCTCCACAAACTGTACATAATTATACATGTAATAGTCAGATACAAATACAAAATATACAATTACAGATATTCACCCTCTTACTCTTGCTGTACAGGGTAGAAATCACTGTCCCATTATTTGTTCAAGACTGCATGGTTGAGTGGTACAGGAGAATCGTCACTAATGAGAGAGCTAAATAAGCTATAATAAACGTGCCCATGTTATTAAATATAAGACAGCAGTACAATCTGGAATATTATTTATTACTTGCTTGATTTAATTGATCGATTGATTGATCGATTGGTTAATTGGCTGGGAATTTAAGTGCGTTCAACAGCAAACGGGAATGTTCGTGTATGCGGGGACCACCGTTGAGTTGAGTTAGCATTAAAATGTTGCTGTGGCTGCAGAAATGGGGCGTCTGTGTTTTCCGACCAGATCATATCCAATTATATATAATTACAAATCGTGGTCATCAAAAGAATGGTTGTGATTGGAGAAATGGCGTTTATGGAATTTGCGACCAGTGTAGATCCAGATCAGCCTGTGCATACGCACAGTCTGATCAGGATCTGCACTGTTCGCCATTCCATTAATGAACCACCCGTCATGCTTCAATCAATAAATACAGACAGCTATCAGGCTACAGGGGGCCATTTCACTAAAATCTGTACGAATAAAATGTTCGTAAGTGCAAACTTATGATAGTCTGTACATTTCACATTAACAATGTTTTCAAGCAAGCGATTATTGGATTTACATTTATTGATTACATTACATTTGCTCTTACGGACATTTTAGTCGTACGAAGTTTAGTGTGTGGGTGGTGGTCGGTTGAACGAGACGGTATGGGTTCCTCCTTATAGGAATCACGATTTGCTTGGTTTGACCCTACGGTACGTTTTTATCTTTGGCTCTTTTGTTACCTGGGAGTTGAATTGGGTTATTGCCCATTATACAAGTAGTAAGATTATTACTGATCCTACTGCTTTTGGGAGGGGTCAAGTGATTCTGGTGTGGCGAGCACCTGGCATCAGATCAGGATTGTTCTGATTTCAGGGCTAAATATATAGTTTTGTCATTGTAAATATTCAGTTCTGATTTTGGGATTTTCGCAATTCCCAATGTGATCCGGAGCTACACCACAGGTGGAAGAAAAAATGCCAATTACAAAAAATCCATTACCTCATCAACTTGGTCTCGTACAGTACTGTCTTCTATTATAGAAGATAGTACTGTATGAGATCAAGTGGGTGGGGTAACGGATGTTTTTGTAATGGGCATATTTTGTTTGTGTCAAAAGGTCCCAGTCTTCCACTTGTGAGCTACACTAGACACACATTCCATAAGCTCCATTTCATCAGTCACAACCACAAATGACAATAACACTTTTCAACACTGAACGTTGGTATCGTGGGGGCAGTTCTACTAAACTTGATATGACTAAAATGTCCCTAATATACAGGTGGTTAGTGAAACGGGGCCCTGTTCTATGACTGGGTAACCAAATCTGGGGGCCGTTCCACTAAACTTCGTACGACAATATTTGTTCGTTAGCGAAAATTTAGGATCATCTGAATATTTCAATGGATGGATTTACATTTATTGAGCATAGGCTGCATAAGCAGCCTATGCTCAATAAATGTAAATCCATTAATTGTTTACAAGAAAACATTGTTAATGTGAAATACAGTTTCCATTGTAAATTTCCAGACGATCCTAAATTTGCACTTTTTAGTCGTACGAAGTTTAGTGAAACGGGCCCCAGGACAATTTGATATCAAATAATATTGTACACTACCGCCTGCGCTTGATGGGCTGAGCCCGAGATGTGATACAGCTCAGGCTCAAGCAGTCAAATAGATTGCGAGTTGGCATTGCCAATATACGTTCATAAATGTTGATAATCTGGAAAAGAGTAACGCAGGCAGTAGTGCATGTATACGGATGTTTTTTATTGTTGAAATGATCGCAGACGTTTCGTCATCACACATAAATCATTATGTTATTGTCACGTGATCACATTTCAGCTCAGCATCGATCAATCAAACTTCCTTATGTCGCGAATAAAATAAAGTATGCATGTACATAGAGTTACATTTGCATGTCAAGTCCGCACGTGATATCGTGCGACGTTGTTAATTGGTTAACATGTTGTTTGACGTCATAAATCTCCACGACGCTGTTGAACGACAATGTCGCTGTCCATGAATTGCGACAAAATTACGTAAAACAAGATGATTCTTGATTTTAACGTCATATTTGGTTATTTGAATCTTTAAGTACATGCTGGTTAGTGCTCTATATAACAACAGTCCAGGGGCCGCTTCATTAAACGTACATGCCTACTCAGTAGGCACACACTGTTTTGTATATGAATTAAATAAGTGTGTAATTGTGTTACTATTCCGCCAGATCTAAAAATTAAAAGTGCCCGCTATACAGATACATGTATAATCATTTAGTCATATTTATTTCAGAGCTCCAGATAAGGTGCGTATTTGCGTAAATACCCAATTAAAATTTCCGAAAACCCAATTGAAATCAGAAGTAGTGAGTATCAAAAGGCAATGCAAAATTTGTGGTATCTTTATCATGCTATAGAAAACAAACTGACAACAAATATAGCATATTTTCTTATTTTTCCATGAAAACACATTTTGGTATTTCATTAGAATTGTCTCCAAGTCCAAGGAGACAATTATAATGAAATATCAAGATGTGTTTTCATTTAGAAGCAAACTATTGAATAAGTGCGGTCTGCTGATGTGTAAACAGTAGTGTGATTCCATTTTACACAATTAAAACTTTGAAATACCCAATTGCTTCAGAAACGATTGAGTGACAATACTCAATTACAAATTCCTTATCTGGAGCCCTGTTTATTTTACTGATAGTGACGCGCGGTGGTATCAGGCTATTTTCTATGCAAATAAGGCATGATATCTTTTAATTATTTATACTAATGAAATGCGTTATATTAAAAAACAATATTTTCGACCGATTATAATGTATGATCATTGCACACCGAAACTAAATACAGAGAACATCACTGTTCGAAGGTCCGTAAATCTCGTTTCGAAGGTCCGTAAATCTCGTGTACTTCGACTCAAAAGACAATAATTGTTTTATTGTATGACACTTGTTGGCCCCATATTAAAAATATCCGGCCGAAAAAAAATGTGTTCACTTGTTTTTGTTTCACATAATTTTCAATAATTATCTAAAAAAAATATATTTTAAATTTTAAAATATTTTTTTCAAAATGTGTTAGATTTACGCATGCGCTCTAAGGAGGTGAACACTATGTTTGTTTACATGAATAAACACATCTCGGACCGGTCTCGCGGTCCGAGAGTGCTTATTAATGTAAACAAACCGTTCAGAGGTCTACATTAAATTTGTATATAATCACGTGGTCGTGTTTCGGCCAATGAGAATGACTGAAATACTTAGTCATATAATAATTCCTATTGACACCTGCCCGTTCCCAAACACTCACTCCGACCAGTCGGTTTGTAGAACTCATTCAAAATGTCATTTCCCACCTGACCAACTGGTGGCCTTTTCGCTAAACCTCGTACGACTAAAATGTTCGTAATTGCAAATTTAGGATCGTCTAGAAATTTCAATTGATGGATTTACGTTTATTGAGCATATGCTGCAACGCAGCATATGCTCAATAAATGTAAATCCAATAATTGTTTACAAGTAAGCATTGTTAATGTGAAATTTACTATCATAATTTTGCACTTACGAACATTTTAGTCGTACGAAGTTTCGTGAAACGGCCCCCGGTGTAACGACCCTAAGATTCACATCGTACATACCCACGACTCTAGGCGTGTCCGTGTTGCATGTGTGTGCCTTTGACGTTATAGATCTGCGGGCGACCAACACCGTCGTTTCGTTACTTGTCGGGTCGTTGTCAATCGTTTCCACCCTGTACGTATGTCCATCGTGAGAGAACGTGCCCATCTGGAATTGTAAAATGACCAAGTATTGTGTGTTTCTGCCTTTGCATTTCACCGTATTTCGACGTTCATTTTACTGGTTCCGAAAATCAAATATATATACATGTACAATATAGTCTTCGAAAGTTGACAAAACTCCCAGAGTACATGCCAACTGTTGACGTCATTTACAGAAATTGTCTACGATCTTCAAAATTAATTGCGTTACACCGTCCATAAACTGTTAATAGAAACGCTCATTCAGTATATTGCCTTTATATCCCAAGTGTTACATTAGCTCCACGTGACGTCGCGCGACATTGCTGACGGGTTAAAGTTTGTTTGACGTCATTAATCTCCACGACGAAGTTAATAACATAATGAGTGGGTTGTTGGTCGGGCGAACGCGACGGCGTAAATCAACGCGATATGGGTTCCTCCTTATAGGAATCACATTTGCCTGGTTTGGCCCTCGGGTAAGTTTTTTTCTTGGTCTCTTTTGTTACCTGAGAGTTGAATTGCCCATTATAGTAGTAGTAAGATTATTACTGATCCTACTGCTTTTGGGAGGGGGCCAAGTGATTGTGGTGTGGCGATAGGTGTGGCCGTTAAACACCAACAAACAAACAAACAAATAACGGCATGATATTCACCGACAACGTCGCTTGCTACGAAATGACATAATACTAAGACAAATCTTAATTTAAATCCCATATTTGGTTATTTACATTTTTGAAACTACATATACATGTATCAGAACTTATTTTTTGGGGCTGTGGGTCTCGGGCTAATACCAAACTTTGCTTACCACCGTTAACACAACAGCGCATGGATTTATTCTTTAAGACAATATGATCAGGATGTACACATATCAGTAGCCGATTTCATCAAAATTGCAAAGCATACTTTTCTAGCAAAGTATACTTTGAGGGGTAATCATTTATTTTTCCCAAAATGCATTATTTTATACAGAACTAACTACTGCATATATTTGATGATTAAAAGTATGCAGAATTATTATACTGAATTTATTACATTATCACAGCCAAAATGGCTGTGATAATGTAATAAATTCAGTATAATAAAAAAGAATAAATTTATCATAAAATTGAAAATTTCTCCCTCAAAGTATACTTTCCTAGAAAAGTATACTTTGCAATGTTGATGAAATAGGCTACAGAAGTGAAGCTTTGGAAACTAGCGGAGAAAAGGGACGTTACAACGCTTGTGACCAGCGTTGCCTTAGTAGCATATTTCACCAACATTGCAAACAACACATTGAGGGAGACATTTTAAATATAAGGATAATTTTATTATTTTTAGCCAGGTTTTTTTTAAAAAAATCCAGGCTATTGGATTGGCGAAAGCCGGGCGGGCGGGCGGGCGGGCATCGGGCGGCGTCCACAATCATTGTTAAGTTTTCGTGTTTGAGTCCATTTCTTTGTTACTGTACCACCTAGGACCACCAAACTTTCACAGCTTCATAATCAAGGGGTGCCCACCACATATCACTATCCAACATGTTACTTTTTTTTTAACTTGACCCATTTTTTCCGCGCAGTCGACTTAGCCATTTTCAATGTTAAGTTTTCGCGTTTACAATGTTAAGTTTTCGTGTTTAAGTCCATTTCTTTGGTACTGTACCACATAGGACCACCAAACTTTCACAGCTTCATAACCAAGGGGTGCCTACCACATACAACTATCCAACATGTGACCATTTTTTTACCTTCACCTATTATTTCTACGTAATTGACTTAGCCATTTTCAACGTTAACTTTTTAACGTACGTCTGGTTAAAGTTTTTTGCTTAAAACTTTTTCCTTATACTATATCTCTGTAACTGCTTCGTCCATTACCTTGAAACTTCACATGGGTGTTTATCATCATCCATATTTTCATTCTACCCCCCAACCGTGCTGCCCCTGTGCCCAAAGTCAAGGTCAAATTACTTTGAATTATTTTGTTAAAGTTTTTTCGTGTACTATATCTCTGCAACTGCTTCACCCAATACCTTGATACTTCACATGGGTGTTTATCATCATTGTCGCACCCGCTTGCGGAAAGCGCGATATCGTCGGCATTTTGGCATACGTCCGTCCGTACGTTCGTGTGTCCGGTTAAAGTTTTTTCGTTAAAGTTTTTCCATGTACTATATCTATTTTGTTAGTGTCCATGCCTCGCCCCAAGGCGCGACATGCAGGCCACGGCCATCTAGTCTACAAAAAGTGTGTATAATTATGTTATCCAAGTGTCCATGCTTGGAAAAAACCTGGCCTTCGTGGCTTTGTCTCGTTTCTTGTTATTATACTGTATTCATTACATCAGAGAGATAATGTAATACTTTCGGTTTATTTGTTTTATATGAAATAATGAATTTCGGGAAAAATAAGTGATTACTCCCTCATAGTAGACTTTGCTAGATAAGCATGCTTCGCAATCAATGTTGGTGAAATCGGCTACATGGGTAGACTAAATTCAGTATAATAAAATAGTATAAACATCAAATAGATGTATATGCAGTTACTAGTTCTATATGAAATAATGAATTTCAGGAAAAATAAATGATTACTCCCTCAAAGTATACTTTGCTAGCTAAGTATGCTTTGCTATTTTGGTGAAATCGGCTACAGATCCACTCTGATCGCCATTCAATCTAATTAGGAAGGAATATCTCAAGTATACTGTTCCATCCGTTGTCAACTTAAAAATGATACAATGTGAAGTGAACACCCGTAATCACCCGCTTGCACTCACCCGTATAAAATAAGCACCTCCCATAAGCAATCATACGCCGATGCTAACGCCCCTCGAAACATTATGCAATGCATTTTGTTCGCAAATTTTGTTCAGACATATAATAAATAGGATATGCCATCGTACATGTTTGAATAGCTTGAAATAATACACGAGAGTACGTCGGCTTCTGCGTAAACAACTCGTTCGCTTCGCTTACTCGTTGTTTACGCGGAAGCCGACGTACACTCGTGTATTATTTCACGCTATTCAAACTGCACGATGCAATATCCTCTGTGTATTACGGGCAGAATTTTTATCTGCCAAATCACTAATCACTAATCACTAATCACTAATCACTAATCACTAATCACTAATCACTAATCATTAATCACTAATCACTAATCACTAATCAGCAAACGTTGGATAAACTTCAAATTCATATTTAAAATTCAACTTTTTATATTTGCACTTAAACTCTATAACTTACAAGTTGACTACAGTATGAAAACACGGCTGAGGATAAGTCATGTGACACCAGACTTCCGATGAGGAAACAGTCGGGAATTTCTTGGTCGAATTCATCCACGATATTCCCGCTCCGGAAGTGAATACTAGCGTCCGGATGAATAATGCTTCGTGATTGGTTGAGCCAGATCGTGAATTCCTGGTCGTGTGAAACGATGTGGATATGTAGAGGTTGAATCGAACCCGTCGCAGACCTTCGACGTCGTTTCAGGTGATTTACATTCAAGCTAAAAATAGAAATAATTATCATAATGAATTATGTCCCATTTCGCATCAATTGATTTTTTCGCCGATATTGATTCAGTATAAAAAGAAGCTAAATGTTCTTTCTCAATGATAGAAAATGTTAGAATGTCGGAACAATTGTTTATTAAAAATGATGTGAATTTTTCAAACTTTCGATGTCATTTGTGGCTGTGACTGAACAAATGGGGCTTACCGGTTTTACGACCAATGTACATCCAGATCAGCCTGTGCATCCGCACAGTTCGATCAGATTATGCACTGTTCGCCATACCATCAATTAAACACATGCCATGCTTTTAATTAAGGAATAAAACCATAGGCTGTTGCGCTTACGCTGCTCCATGAATTGCGACAAAACGACGTAAAACAAAAATATTCCTAATTTTTACGCCGTATATGGTTGTTTACATTTTTGAATCTATCAGAAAATGCAGTGTAAATATAAATAATACAACCATGGGATTTTGCGTTTACTGTGGTGTAAAATACATTTGGTCTGTTTAAAGTGCATGAAGTCCGAATGCCGTCATGTATTTCAATGACGTCAAACAAACGTTAACGAATCAACAACGTCGATCGACATCACGTGGGACTAATGCAGTGTAATGGATATAAACGCGATATGTTGTATGGGTTTCCATTATTATGAATGTAAGGGCAGCGTAAATATCAAGCAATGTAGATGGTTATCAGGCTACAGGTGTGTGCTATTTGATCGGGACATACACTGACCACAGATATCATAAGCCCAATTCCTCCAGTCAAAGCCACATTTCCAGAAGATATGTAGTATTTTAAAAAGAATATCAACAAAAACGGCCTTGTGATACCACAAGGGTGGTACTATGAGAGCCACTACAGAGTCAGTTAGCCCTTTATGGACGCGTCCTAGTGCTAATTCTAAAATATGTTATCTCTTAATTAGGAGATACTAACCCCTAATTAGGATATAGTATCTCCTAATTAGGACTAATTAGGAGTTAGTATCTCATAATTAGGAAATAGTAACTAATAATTGGACGTATTATCTCCTAATTAGGACTTAGTATCTTCTAATTAGGAGTTAGTATCTCCTACGTATGACTCACTATCTCCTAATTAGGACTTACTATATGTGTCAAAGCTAAACAATGTGTCAAATGAGGAGATATTAACTCATAATTAGGAGACAGTAAGTCCTAATTATGATATATTAAGTCCTAATTAGGAAACAGTAAGTCCTAATTGGGAGATAATAAGTCCTAATTAGGAGATAGTAACTCCTAATTAAGAGATAGTAACTCTAACTCCTAATTGACAGATACTGTATCCTAATTGTAAGTTACTCTCTCTTAATTAGGACTTAGTATCTCCTAATTAGGATATAAATATATTTTAGCATTGGCACGAGGACGCTTCCATATTCCTTTCACCCATACTGTCTGTTTCACATTTTGTTGCCGGCGATCCTTTGGCTATGAAACACATTGCATTTAAATGTAAGTACTTATCAATAACAAAAAAGGCACCATCCCCAATGTGTTTACAGTTGACCCTAACTAATCCGGACACCATGAAAACACATGTTATCGTTTTTTTTTATGAGTTATTGGTCATTTATCTCGGGTGATAATATGTCTTCATGATTGCATCGCACACAACTATGGCTCGGACTGTTCAAATGCCTGATTTACAGTGAAACCTCTACAAGCCGGACACCCTGGGGACATCACAGGGTGTCCGGTTTAGAGAGATTTCACTGTAGTAGATGAAATTCTTATGGGAATTTAACTCGCAGGATGCCTGGTTCAGAGAGGTTCCACTCGTCTGCACTGCAGTGTGTTGATAATTATGCGGTAACAAAACACATAAGGGTATTACCAGTGAAATGTAAGTAGAAAAGAATTGGAGAAGGGTGTATTACAAATTAACAGCGTTACATTGTGGACATCAAATACGCCGCGGGACCTCAAACAGGCAGGTGTCATATCGACACTAAACCACAAACAACTATGATTGCAACATTGAAAGTACAAAATTGAAAAACCTAATTTGCATATTGTATTGGGATCATAAAACTATCTGCTCCGGTTTTTCATACATAAATGTTAAAGTGCGTAATTTTAAATTGTACTATTTTTTTGACAATTACATTTTGACATGAATATGGCTTGTCGTTAATTGGTACCACACGCATTATTCATGAGAGCCATTCGGTGAAAATCGTTCTAATAGCGTTCACTTGTCTGTTGTTGCTAGGAATGACACAGCGCATTTTCTAGCACACACTGTCTCCTGAGATAAACCATGCCGACATCTGTCATTCGTTTTATGTACATCAATACACTTGCATATTATGGTTGACACCATGCAACTTGATTGACTGAGCCTGAGCTGTGCTACAGCTCAGGCTCAGGTAATCAAATTCCATTGCCAATAGAGGGTCAGAAACGTTGGGTGCTATTCACACAGGGTTGTGTATAAACAGAGGGAATATGCACCCGCCCCGGGACTCGAACCCGGCACCTCCCGCTTACAAGGCGGTCGCTCTACCGACTGAGCTAACCGGGCACATATAAATATCTGCTCTCCTGGGTTACTAGATCAGTACGGTGGCAAACAAACAACGTGTTGGTTTGTTTATTAGCTGGTTGACTTATATTTCCTAACGACGGCGCAATAATGTACCGATGGTGGTGTCAGGGGAATGCATTCCTGCACAACAAGGAATCGATGCGCTAACGTTATGCCAAACGAAAAGAAAATGAAGGCGTTCCAAACACAGGAAGTCGGCATGTTGGTAGGATAGTGTAATATATACTGTTTTAGACACATATAATTCCAGCACAAAAATATTTACACAATTCCCTAACATTTGATTGGCCCGTAGCAAATCTCTGTCCAAAATTTATATCCCAGTAATCTCACACGCCGAACTACTTTCCGTAATCGTGAGGCGCAGATAAAATAATAAAATAATGCGTGATAATCCAACCAGCATGCCGACCGCCTGTGGTTCCAAAGGACCTCCATAATAACGACAAAGCAATGTTGTTTTCATCGTGTTTGAAACCGCATTAGAAGCGTCCGTCACGGAGTAAAAATACTACAATTGTCCGTCTACATGTGTGTGATCAAGAGCTACATTGATCACAAATTCAATAAGCCCCATTTCTCCATTCACCCACATATATGTCGATGCAGGTTAGAATCATACCCTGGCACTACAAGCATAGAATGAATTAGATGAAAAATGTTAACAACCTATCAGATATAATCATGTTAAGTGCTGCGCGGCAATGATCATGTCATGTCCTGATATAATCAGTTCTAAATGAGTGCAAACACTTGAAAAAGAAACGAAAACTCTAGAATAAAACAGAGTTAACAGTAACTTGTTATAAAACTGTAGATAATTTGTATGCAATGCACTTGGAATATTTGCACAAACTTGGTACATTATATAATGTGTCGTGCTATGAAAAAGATAGACTAATTGAGTTTCATACCAGTGATGCTCCTGATTGGCCAACAGTCCCATACAGGTTGGTATCAGTAGCCGATTTCACCAAAAAGTGCCAAGTATACTTATCTAGCTAAGTATACTTTGAGGAAGTAATCAATTATTTCCCCCCGAAATGCATGATTTCATTTAGAACTAACGACTGCATATATTTGATGATTAAAAGCATGTAGAATTATTATGCTGAATGTATTACATTATCACAGCCAAAATGGCTGTGATAATGTAATAAATTCAGTATAATAAAAATTCATAAATTTATCCTTAAATTGAAAATGTCTCCCTCAAAGTGTACTTAGCAAGATAAGTATACTTTGCAATTTTGGTGAAATCGGCAACTGGAGAAGAAAAATTATGATACTCGGATTGCGAAGAGTGTATTCCCTGGCAATATGCACGAACGGACCGCTGCTACATTGGTCGCGAACACAATAAGCCTAATTTTGTCAAGACGGCTATTATGCCAGTATATAGATAATATAAACACTTCTACCCCCACATAGCAAATATCATCACTGTTCGTGCTTAATTTAACTGGTGTACGTTTATTTCGTGGCCGACTGGCCAGTTTAACTGACGTACGTTTATTCCGTTGCCGAGTGGCCAGTTTAAATGGCGTACGTTTATACAGTGACCGAGTGGCCAACTTAACTGGCGTACGTTTAT
The DNA here is from genome assembly GCA_029237695.1 of Conchocele bisecta. Lineage (NCBI taxonomy): Eukaryota > Metazoa > Mollusca > Bivalvia > Lucinida > Thyasiridae > Conchocele > Conchocele bisecta. The sequence continues at coordinate 8,887,634 of CM055278.1, read as the reverse complement.
TCCGTGGCCGACTGGTCAGTTTAACTGGCGCCCGTTTATTTCGTGGCCAAGAGGCCAATTTAATTGGCGTATGATTATTCCGTGGCCGAGTAGCCGATTTAACTAGCGTATGATTATTATGTGGCCGATAGGCCAATTTAACTGACGTATGATTATTTCGTGGCCGAGTGGCCAATTTAACTGACGTATGATTATTCCGTGGCTGAGTGGCCGAGTGGCCAATTGAACTGGCGTATGATTATTCCGTGGCCGAGTGGCCAATTGAAATGGCGTATGATTATTCCTTGGCCGAGTGGCCAATTGAACTAGCGTATGATTATTCCGTGGCCGAGTGGCCAATTGAAATGGCGTATGATTATTCCGTGGCCGAGTGGCCAATTGAACTGGCGTATGATTATTCCGTGGCCGAGTGGCCAATTGAACTGGCGTATGATTATTCCGTGGCCGAGTGGCCAATTGAAATGGCGTATGATTATTCCTTGGCCGAGTGGCCAATTGAACTGGCGTACGCTGAAAGAATGAATATAAGGTTTATTATCCACCCGACGATAGGCAAGATATAGTCCATACACGTACGTGCGTACGTACGTTAGCAACATATTTCATTTTTCAATAACTCATGAACCGCTTCACCGATTTTGATAATATTTGGCCACACTGTGTGTCTAGAGGATGTAGCTTTGTTCTGTATACGACCCACGTCAGACCGCCCAACGTCAATGTCACTGATGACTTATGTTCACCTTGTTTGTAAGGCAATACTATTTTTCAAATTATTTTTTATTATTATCAAGGCTGTCGTGGGAGGGATTATATTCGTTTAACGATGCCAGTTCTTGTTTTAAATTATTAATGTGTCGCCAATATAAATAAATATTGCCAGCCCTTGAGGGCTTATGAGACATTATTTACAACATTGAATCTACATGTATTTAGTACATGTACATGAATGCAAGCGGAAATAATACAAATGTGCGTGATTTCAAGAGGTCAACGCGTCAAAGTCGTGTTATACAGGTAACCGGTTGCGAAACAGAGACTTTCAAATGTTTAATAGATTCTCCAATTACAAGTAGTTTAGTGCACTGTAATACTAATCGTCACAAATGCTGCGGAAACAACACTATTATACCACACAATATGAAACCGAAGCTTCAATACGACTACTCTGTTTCACCATTAGAAACAGTAAACCTTCCCATCAGCAACACAGTGTCTCGCATCAGACGCACTAAGTTATACAATTACAAAATTAAACTACCAGTATGCATGCACAGTCTCAGCGAAAATGCCAACATTTTACAGCACATTCGGTCTGGTAAACTTGAAAGCTTTACCAGACCGGGCAAAAATTTACCAGACCGAAAAAGTTTTATAAAAAATAAAATTGATTTTGTGTGATATTTAAGAGCTCTTTAGCTTAAAGTACATGCCCACGCAGCAGGTTGCACTGTACTACAACTTTTAATTTTCTGTCATGCCTTATATGAGCCATTTGTCTACCCACTAACGAGTTTTTTTTAATTACGGCGCGTGTTAATTGGTGTTAAATCGCATTTTATATGCAACCAGAAAGGGTATTTTCCGACCTCGTGTTATTTTTACCAATACGCGTCACGTGACACGGTCAATCATATCACATCTTTGACATGCGCAGTGAAGTATCGGAAGTTGAGAAGAAAAATCTCTATTCGAGTCCAAATCTAAATCTCCACGTAACTCTTTCCATTTGGTGATTTGGTCGCCAATATTAACCACTCTCTCTCTCTGTACTGCCTGTCCCTCAGACATTTCGCCTTTCTTTTGGCCGACGCTGTTTCATACAATTTCCGTCTTGGACGTTTCGACATGTTGATATTCTTGTTTACATATTGGGAAGCCTGCTGGCGCGCGTAGTATACTGCGCATGCGCACCGCAAGCCGTGATGTGAAAGTAGTCGTCCCCGCACATTATCAAAATAGACTGTTACCGATGATTATATTTGTATAGCGGGCACTCGTCATTGTTAGAACTGGTGGAATAGTGACATAATTATACACTTATTTAATTCCTATAAAGAACATTTTGTGCCTACTGCGTGGGCATGTACCTTTAAGTATATCAGTCATATAAGAAAAGCTAGCTAGCACCAGAAGCGCATACCAAAGGAAGATGTGATTCATTGAATTATTTTTTTTCTCACTGTTTTATTTATAGACGGACGTTCGGTCCGGCGACTTCCGGTTTACCGTCGGACCGGGGGCAAATTTAACAGACATGTCCGACGGACCGACGATTTCCGCGGAGACTGCATGCATACTTACAAATGTATTTTATCCGGTAACGGACATTGTATTGGCCGAATACGTAATTTATCAGGTAACCTGCCCTGTATTGACCGAATATGTACTGACTGATAACATATTGTTGTATCAGGCATTGATCTGATACAAACATCCGGGTTACAATGAAGTGAAAACTGAAATTCCATTGCTCGGATGACGCCACGTGACGTTACCGAAAGACGTCAGTAACCGAAAAGACCGTTACCGAAAGACCGCAACGTAAACAAGTCCGCGTTCTGTCCATAGATAATGACGTCATCTGTGGTCATTTTCGAGCATAAAAGTTACCTGATAAATATAATACCAGGCTACTGTCTTTTGATACCAAGTTTATCAGACTCGGCTCGGAAACGGTAGGAATTCCTCGGCAAGCCTCGGAATTCGTACGCGTTTCCTAGCCTTGCCTGATAAATTAGATATCTAAAGACACTAAACTGGTGTTTTATATGTATTCACTATGTCGCAATGTCTAAAACACCAGTGGTATATGTCTGTCTTGCCAACGCTCCAACCATGTTGCCATGGCAACATGGTTGGATCGTTGGCAAGACAGACATATACCACATATTCAACCCGATACTAGAATCACGATGCATGGGATTAAATTGTACACTGATTCATATAATAATATATATTCTAATTCCGGTCTCTAGAAATTAAATATTATGTATCTAATGCCTGAGAATGGGGATGTGATTTTTCGTAGAAATGGCACATCAACAAGCTTGTGGATATTTAATATCCGTGCATAGTTACCGCAGTCTGATTCCTGTGTCTCGGATATATGTGGTTGTTCAATGTACGTGTTTTTCGGAGTGCGATTTCAAATATGCACATCATGACAAACGTCTCGAATTTCACAACATAATTTATTCCCTGCATTAAATGTGCTGTTCATGTACATACATGCACTATTGAATAATATAAAGTTCATGTTAATGAATACAAGGAGGTCGCCGGGGGAGTGTCTTACCCAATGCATGATGAAGCTATTGATTACGTTTGGTAAAGATCCGACCAACATGTCAGGAGATATGCAACACGTTGATGTACGTATGTCCAAAACTGTTGATGACATACGCTGAAGTCTCCGACTCTGTGAAGATGTATATGGGGATTTAACAGCGGGATTTTCTTTTCGCAATAAAATCAATATTTGACCAAGTTTCAAGAAATAAAGAAAGGTAGATTTTCGAGTCGACTATCGTTCAACGACGACTAATGTTCACCGGTGGTGAAACTTCTTCAAAGTGTTTAAATGTGTTCAGCGGCCCACACTAACGTTGACACAGATAACAGGCTCCAGATAAGTTGCGTATTTGCGTAAATACCCAATTAAAATTGCCAAAAACCCAATTGAAATCAGAAGTAGTGAGTATCAAAATGCAATACAAAATTGGTGGTATCTTTATCATGCTATAGAAAACAAACAGACCACACATATAGCATATTTTCTTATTTTTCCATGAAAACACATCTTGGTATTTCATTAGAAATGTCTCCAAGGAGACAATTCTAATGACATACCAATAGTGTTTTCATTTAGAAGCAAACTATTGAATAAGTGCGGTCTGCTGATGTGTAAACAGTAGTGTGATTCCATTTTACACAATTCAAATTTTGAAATACCCAATTGCTTCAGAAATGATGGAGTGAAAATACTCAATTACTAATTCCTTAAGATTTATTTTATCAAAGGTAGATATAATCACCATTAAATGTATATAAAGAAAACTAAGTACGCAAAACAACGCACGTCGTGGTAGGAAATGATGTAGTTGCACACGCACTAGCTAAATTATATGTGGATGTGACTGAAAAATGCTTATTGAATGTGTCACCAATATAGATCCTGGTCGAATAGCATACCCCTGTAGCCTGATACGATAAATATGTCTTGTTAGAAGCGTGCCGGGTGTTTAATTGATGGCTTAGCGAGCTGTGTGGATCCTGATCAGACTGTGCGGATGCACAGGCTGACCTGGATCCGCACTGATCGCAGAACCCACAATCTCAGTTTTTCCAGCCATAGTTACATATGTGCACGGTATTTGATCTAGCCAATTATTGAAGCCTACATGCAGGTGCAACTTGATGTAAAGAAATACAATGCCGCGTCACTAACCGTAACTATATACATGTACGCATCAAATTGTTACTGGTTTCACTAAGGATCGACTGCCCATGGTTTTGGCATCAGTTTCGTTTTCATAATAAAATGTTGGTTCAAAAGTATGACGTATAAACCAATGAAAACATCAATCTTTTCTAATTAAAGACAATGAAAACTATGTCCAAAGTAATGCGTTTAAAGAAACGACAGACGTTGAAAGCCAGGTATTTGAACGAAAATATCATTTTCACGTACAAAACGAAGCATAAAAAAGGTGTTCGATTAAGTTTGTTCGTTTGGGAACATTCAACAAATCTTCATTGTAGGTCACTGGCAATTAAAGGCATAGGAATTGTATAAGAATTAAATAAGTGTATAATTGTGTCACTATTCCACCAGTTCTAAAAATTACAAGTGCCCGCTATACAGATATAATCATTTAATAATATTTATTTTACTGATAGTGACTCGCGGTGGTATCTGGTATCAGGCTATTTTCATATGCAAATGAGGCATGATATTTTTTTAATTATTTATTTAATAATATTTTCGACAGATTATAAAGTCTGTTGATTGCACATCAAAAAAGAAATACAGATAATAAATAGTAATTAGTTATTAATAGTAACATTTTAAGGAAACACCGTTATCGCCCCTGATATCAGTGTGGAATTTTACGTCTGATATAAAATGTGTAATAATGCCAATAAATACGTGGGGTAATGGTGAATAATTGTTTATTTTGCCAGAAAATGTCTCAGGTGATGTATCTTATATAAATAGAGAATAGTAGGTTAGTGCCGTGAATGGAAAAAAAATATCTGGCAAGGCTCAATAATTTCTTTATTTCTCATCAGAAGTATATGTTGTGACCACTCATTTGAACCGTCTCGCCGAGACGGTTCAAATGAGTGGTCACAACATATACTTTGGTTCAGAAATAAGGAAAATACATAGAGAATAGTAGGTTAGTACCGTGAATGGGAAAATATATCTGGCAAGGCTCAAGAATTTCTTTATTTCTCATCAAAAGTATATTTTGTGACCACTCATTTGAACCGGCTCGCCGAGACGGTTCAAATGAGAGGTCACAACATATACTTTGGTTCAGAAATAAGGAAAATAGATAGAGAATAGTATGTTAGTGCCGTGAATGGAAAAGATATCTGGCAAGGCTCAGGAAACGGGATGGGCGAGGCTCTACCGAGCACATCCCGTTTCCGTGCCGCTCCAGATATTTTTTCCCATTCACGGCACTAACCTACTACACTATTTATCCCGTCAACACCTACAAATGGCTGTAAAATGCAAAAATGGTATTGACTGGATATCACAAATGTTTCACGGCAGCGTGTTTCACGGCACATACGCACTGTGTTGACGGGATAAAGAACAGTTTGTGCCTACTGAGTGGGCATGTACCTTTAATAAATGGAGGCATGTTCTGTATTAATAATTTATCGTTACAAAAATCACTCTTCCATGTGTTACATTAAAGAGATGTGGTTAAATTGCTACCCTCTCAAGTGGTATGGAGCGGGGTAGCAATTTTGTTTCTAATGAGTCGTGCACTTTGATATAGTTAGTCATCAGCGCCTGAATCACTAGAATGCAAACCTTATATTAACAAAGTAAAACACACGTCAAACAATCGTTATTTATTTTACATCGCTTGCAAACAAATATGGGAGCGCCTTCAATAACAAGGTGCATGATCACGTGGTTACAACAACAACAACGTCGCCCACTCCAAAGTAAGTATTATTTGATATTTTCCTTAATATGCAACGGATTTTGATGGAATTTCATGAGCTGCATTTGGTGGTCCAGGGAGTTTGGCACAGAAATCGATTCTTCGCAAAAACGACAGAAGACAGACAATACAGAGACTACCAAATGCAGCTTAGCAAGACGCATTTGATGCGCCATATTTCATCAAAATCCGTTACGTAATACGGACAATATAAAAGAATACGTACTTTCAATCTGATGGATTCTGAAAGTTTCAGTACTTGTTGTTGTTGTTGTTAGTACCACGCGATCATACACCTTGATAAAGTGCTATCATTGGCGCGGATGTAAGCTTCTAGGCTTGCATTGTATCAAGCAAAATAAATACTAGTACAGCGTCTGACGTGCACAAAAACAATGTCATTCTTTATGTTAGTGATACTACAATTGGCTTTTACAAAATACCATATCCAGTAACTTTTTATGTTTATGCTTTTAACGATGTAATCTGATGGAAAATAGTTTTGTTTTTTACCCACAAAATATGTTATTTTTTTGCTGGCACATGTATACAATTGAAGTGCGTTGTCAAAAAGTGTCCATTTATGGGGAAATTAGGAAAATTAGAAAATATGTGAGTTGTCAATATTGGTCTCCATATGCAAACAGTGTGCAATATTGATGTTATTGTGTTAATATTCGCCACATCGGATGCGAAGTTGTGCTGGAATAAAATACGGAAAGTCTGTTTGTGTACGATGGCGTTCCTTTGAATTAATTCATGATAAGTCCGAGTACGTACAGAGGCGTCCGTTGAATGTTCCTATGTACCAAATCGGACTTTGCATACGACTCTTCAAGCACAGATTCGCACCTTGTTAAACTTTAGTAATTGTGTATCGAACAACCAGTTCCATACGAAAGTGTACGGAGCCGCGCAGGGGACGTATACTTCTTTTTTTTTATTAATTCGTTCCCACGAAATAACAATTCCTTCCCTGAATTTAACAATTCGTTACCACGGGAACGAATTATTAATTCGTGGGAACAAATTGTTAAATTGAGGGAACGAATTGTCATTTCGTGGGAACGAATTGTTAATTCGAGGGAATGAATTGTTAAATTGAGGGAACGAATTGTCATTTCGTGGGAACGAATTGTTAATTCGAGGGAACGAATTGTTAATTCGAGGGAACGAATTGTTATTGCGTGGGAACGAATTAACAAATAAAATCCATGTCCCGCTTTGTACCTTGTTAAAGTTTAGTAATTGTGTGTCGAACATCCAGGGGCCCGTTTCACTAAACTTCATACGACTAAAATGTTCGTAAGTGCAAAATTATGATAGTCTGCAAATTTCACATTAACACTGTTTTCTTGTAAATAATTGTTGGATTTACATTTATTGAGCATAGGCTGCATATGCAGCCTATGCTCAATAAATGTAAATCCATCAATTCAAATTTGCAGACGATTCTAAATTTGCGCTTACGAACATTTCAGTCGTAAGAAGTTTAGTGAAACGGCCCCTTGTTCCATACGAAAGTGCATTTGCCAATGCTTGCGAGTACTTAAAGAATATAACGATTATCGATCATAATCGAAAATTGATCGAAATTACTTGTTAGATTCTGCTATCAAATTTGTAAGGAAATAATCGATTAACCAAAATCATATTTTTTAACTTCATTAGCATAACTTCTTATGGATTATTTAATGGTGTTTAACGGTCTGTCAACAGCTGGCGAAATAAAAAGAAGGCTTATTCTAAAAAAATTATAAAATTTAATATCGAGAAATTATTTGCATTGTTTATATGGCCGTAAAATTTGGGCATGTTTCGTGAAACAGACAGTAAATATCATGATATTAAATACTCACTCATGTATGGTACTGTAGTGCACTCACCTTTCACCTGTTCCTCCATACACGTCACGTAACACAAGGTTCGTGGTTTGAAATGACCCATACCCATCTGAAATGAAATGGTATACAGTTCAACCTCTCTACAACAGCCACCCATGGGAAGACTCAAAACTGGCTGTTGTAGAGAGGTGGCTGTTGTAGGGAGGTTAATGCTGAATTATATTTTCTCGTCAAATGTTTATTTATTTTCTTCGATAATTCTCACCAAAAACATGCTTAGGCAACATTTTAGAATCATTTCCAATGAAAATGATTCTAAAATGCTGTGAAAACATGCTTTTATTAAGAAAGAAGGCAAAGCAACAGCAGACGACACTTTTCGTGCTTAGGAGTCTAAGGGTTGGATATAGAGGAAATCATCGCGGTGGTATCAGGCTATTTTCATATGCAAATGAGGCATGATCCTTTTTGAATTATTTATACTATTGAAATGCGTCACCTGAAAAAATAATATTTTCGACAGATTATAAAGCATGATAATTGCTTATCAAAAAATAAATACAGAGAATAAATAGTAATATCCGTTAACATTTTAAAGAAACACGGTTATCTGGCAAGGCTTAGAAAACGGGATGAGCGAGGCTCTCTACTATTTTATTTATCCCGTCAACACCTACAAATATCTTTAAAATGCAAAAAAATAACTCCAGCCGCATCGGCAAAATCGAAGAATCGACTAGTATGACAACCGCACATATTCATACGCAGTGATTAGGTTGTATTGACAGGATATCAAACATGTTTCACAGCACTTCCGATTTCGACATGTTTCTATTTACAGTGGAACCTCTCTAAACCGGACACCCTGGGAGGTCCCCAGGGTGTCCGGTTTAGAGATACTCCACTGTATTTCAGGAATTTTATCCCGTCAACACAGTGCGTATGTGCCGTGAAACACGGTGCCGTGAAACATTTTTGATATCCAGTCAATACTATTTTTGCATTTTACAGCCATTTGTAGGTGTTGACGGGATAAATAGAATAGTAGGTTAGTGCCGTGAATGGAAAAAGATATCTGGCGCGGCACGGAAACGGGATGTGCTCGGCATAGCCTCGCCCATCCCGTTTCCTGAGCCTTGCCAGATATTGTTTCCCATTCACGGCACTAACCTACTATTCTCTATCTATTTTCCTTATTTCTGAACCGAAGTATATGTTGTGACTACTCATTTGAACCGTCTCGGCGAGACGGTTCAAATGAGTGGTCACAACATATACTTCTGATGAGAAATAAAGAAATTCTTGAGCCTTGCCGGATATTTTTTCCCATTCACGGCACTAACCTACAATTCTCTATTTATCATTCTGATACGTGTTTGCATGCTGTGCAATCATGAATATAGATTATCATCTGAGATAAAATGACAAAGAAACTCATCAAAAATAAGATCACAGCGTTATCTTGGTGTTCGGTTTATAGAGGTTCCACTGAACACGCTGTTCTAAATATCTAAGGTAACACGTAAACAAAGTGTAAGTGGAAATCTCTCAGAAACAGATACAGCTATGGGGACAGCGTCATCGATGGTCATTATTATAATTGTCTGGACTATTTGCGATTTATCACATCAGGGGGCCATTTCACTAAACTTCGTACAACTACAATTTTGGTAAGTGCAACTTAGGATCGTCTGGAAATTTCAATTGAAGGATTTACATTTATTGAGCATAGGCTGCATATGCTCAATAAATATGAATCCGATACTTGTTTACAAGAAAATAGTGTTAATGTGAAATTTACAGACTATCATAATTTTGCACTTACGAACATTTTAGTCGTAGGAAGTTTAGTCAGAAACGTGCCTCTGGGGGCCGTTTCACTAAACTTCTTACGACTAAAATGTTCGTAAGTGCAAACCTATGATAGTCTGTAAGTTTCACATTAACAATGTTTTCTTGTAAACAATTATTGGATTTACATTTATTCAGCATAGGCTGCATATGCAGCCTATGCTCAATAAATGTAAATCAATCAATTGCAATTTACAGACGATCCTAAATTTACACTTACGAACATTTTAGATGTACGAAGTTTAGTGAAACGCACCCCAGGATTGCCCCGAAGTTACTGGGATATTTACTGTCTGTTCCACGTTTTGCTGCCAACGAACATTTGGCCATTAAACACATTAAATCTAAAAAATATTTAAAAGTAAGTACCATTTCATCAATAACAAAAAAATCACCCTCCCCAAACAAATTATTTGATGAAATTCCATCAAATATTGATTTTAGTGCCTAAAAACGATTTTCCAATGGGAATTTAACATGGGGAGTCAATTTCCGAAACTTTTCGTTTTTTTTTGGAAATTGACTCCGAAACCTGGTGAGATAGCTTGAAAATGATGTAACTCAGAAAACAAGTTAGATTTTCAAGATCGGTCCACAAATAAAAACATTATTTTAAAAAAGTCTATTTTTAGCCCCCATGTTAAATTCTCATAGGAAGGGGAGGCTGACTTTTTTGTTATTGATAAAAAAGTACTTGCCTTACTTTTAACTATTTTTTAGATTTAATGTGTTTAATAGCAAAAAGTTCGTCGGCAGCAAAACGTGGAACATACAGTAGAAATATGTATATATAAATGTACCACAATACAGTAGCATGCACGGGCGATGTACTGTAACCCATTATTATGCAAACTTTATTGTTTTTATTATTATCTTGTTTATTTCTCCATACAAATATATGTTGTTACCACTCATTTGAACCGTCTCGGCGAGACGGTTCAGATGAGTGGTAACAACATATAGTTTCGCTTAGAAATAAATAAAATGGCGAAATAATTCTCAAAAATTGCATACTACTTGTACTATATTATATATGCTAATTACAGTGGGGTCAGCGTGTAAGTGCACACACGAACGAACACGACAGACAGGTTGGTTCCAACCTGTCGTGTTCGTTCGTGTGTGCACTTACACGCTGACCCCACTGTAATTCATGTATACAAAAAAATGTAAATATTGTTCTACATTTTTTCTCATTTCGCATCAAAAGTGTATGTTGTTACCACTCAGTTGAACCGTCTCGGCGAGACGGTTCAACTGAGTGGTAACAACATACACTTTGGGTGGGTTGGTTCCAACCTGTCGTGTTCGTTCGTGTGTGCACTTACACGCTGGCCCCACTGTATATCTAGCCTAGAAGTGCAAAGGTGATAAGTTAACCAAATTATTTAATGATTTATCTATTACATGTATCTCTTTCATCTCTTACTTGTTAAACATGTTGTTGTAAGCAAAATTCATTTTACTCTGTGATTGTGTTTCTCAATAACACTCAATTACTCTGTGAATAGCATTGACTTGTTTTGTAAACATATTATTTCACCACCTATGTGCGAAAAAACTATTAAAATATCTGCATAAATGAATACATTATGAACAAAGCAAGTCTTACAACATTATGTGAGTATCATAATGACATTTAATTAACTTAATTAGATGCCAAACGATGGTGTCATCCAAACAATTTACATGCAAGTGTTTTCTTATCCCACGTTAAGTACCCGTCCATACATGGGGGTCGTTTCACTAAACTTCGTACGACTAAAATGTTAACATTAGCATTGTTTTTTTGTAAACAATTATTGGATTTACATTTATTGAGCATAGGCTGTCCTAAATCTGCTCTTACGAACATTTTAGTCGTACGAAGTTTAGTGAAGCTGGACCCTGGTCGTCAAATAATTTAAAACATACCTGCTTCCTAAATGTGATATATGTATACAGATTTAACCCTTTCACCCCTAAGTAACTGAAATGGATTATGATATGCTACTTTTACAACCAATCCAACCGTCACAAAATGGTTTTCTGACGAGTCCATTTATGTAAAGGGGGTGTTTTTGTTGTAAAAAATATGAAAATTACTAGCAATTACTAGATCCTGATGAGACGGCTCGTTACGAGCCGGCTCATCTGGATCTGCACTGTTTGCATAAACCGCTATAGCGGGCTTTCGGGTTCAAAGGGTTAAAACATTATGTGAACACTGTCTCGGTACTGTGGTCAACTCAGCCATCTTTGTACGTTCAAACAGCCATCAGCCACATGATTGTTTGGCGTTTGACAAAGACCGCAATATGCGAAGTAGAACATATGATATACTGTAGCTAATCATACATAGACAAGCCAGGACAACGGACTCCTACATGTATAGATATATTAAATCACGTGTATGTAACACTTATCTTTGAATAAAACGATACTCAGCTATAGAACGGGTCCTTAAATCAGTATTAAAAAAAATGTAAAATTGTATACGTATAATATCCCCTAGAATTACAAATAAACGTATTATAATACAACAACGGGCATAGTCTGTCATTGACCCCACGAGAGACTACCCTGACGGAATATAGAACGCTATGTGTTGTTTTATCCCTAATTTTACTTGAAACCTCACTACGCGGGAGACGGATATTGTAGTATACTGTGTTTCATTTTTGCCTTAATTCTTAACAAAAAACTGTTTTGACAGCATACGAGAATTGTCTCCAGTGGAGACGATTCTCATACGCTGCAAAAATAGTTTTTTTATCGAGAAATATTGAAAATAAAACATTTCCAGCAGACGACAAAAAATTAATTCAGCGTAGTAAGGGTTAAAGTTATGTACCACGTGACACTACTTATTGACCCACCCTCGTATATTATAATTAAAAAAGGGACTGACACTATACGACCGTTCAACTAAAGAGTAGACGATCACGTGCCAGCGCAATATACTACAGACTGCGTTAATCTTGCCCAGATGACAACGTTTCTGAACATCTATTGGCAATCGCAACTCGAAATCGAGCAGTTTGATCAGCTGAGCCTGAGCTGTAGCACATCTCAGACTCAGTCAATCAACTGCTGAATTTCATACACAATATTCAAGTATTTTGAAAGAAAAATAGATTCAGGCAGGCAGGTGGTTAGCTACAATAATTCGCCTCCGATATTTTATCTCGCGACGGGTACGGAGTGGGGTAGCAATTTTGTTTCTAGCGGGTGGTGTATGTAATCCCACTTTTTCCTTCAAATATTTAAGTCCGATAGGGGAGATACTTGATGAAAAGGTAAACTATAGTGTGCCCATTGTTTCAGTATAAATCGTTACCACGCTACAAACCAGGGGACCGTTTCACTAAACTTCGTACGACTAAGATGGTCGTAAGTGCAAAATTATGATAATCTGTAAATTTCACATTAACACTGTTTTCTTGTAAATAATTGTTGGATTTACATTTATTGAGCTGAGCATAGGCTGCATATGCAGCCTATGCTCAATAAATGTAAATCCATCAATTAAAATTTGCAGACGATTCTAAATTTACGCTTACGAACATTTTAGTCGTACAACGTTTAGTGAAACGGCCCCCTGGGGACCGTTTCACTAAACTTCGTACGACTAAAATGGTCGTAAGTGCAACATTATGATAGTCTGTAAATTGCACATTGAAACTATTTTCTTGTAAATATTTTATTGAATTTACATTTATTGAGCATAGGCTCCATATGCAGCCTATGCTCACTACATGTAAATCCATCAATTGAAATTTCCAGACGATCCTAAATTTGCACTTACGAACATTTTAGTCATACGAAGTTTAGTGAAACGCACCCCAGAGTCTAGACTAGTCACATAAGCGATAAACCCTATTTCTCCACCCATAGCCGCATATAGACATGGGGCTTGTGGGTTTTGCGATCAGTGTAGATCCAGATCAGCATGTACATCCGCACAGTCTGATCAGGATCTACACAGTTCGTCATTCCATCACTGAAAAACACATAATGCTTCTAACGAGCAATACAGATCGATATCAGTCTACAGGAGTGCGTTTTTTTTATCAGGAGCTACGCTGATTACAAAGCTCATAAGCCTAATTTCTCTAGTCACAGCCGTATTAAAGGTACATTCCCATTCAGTAGGCACACAATGTTCTTTATATCAGAGACATCATCTGAGACATTTTCTGGCAAATTAAACATTCATTCACCGTTACCCCACGTATTGATTGGCAACATTATACATTTTATTTTACACGTAAATTTGCACACTGATATCAGGGGCGATAACCGTGTTTCCTTAAAATGTTAACGGATATTACTTTTTATTCTCTGTATTTATTGTTTGATGTGCAATTAACATTACTTTGTAATCTGTCGAACATGTTATATTTTCAGGTGACGCATTTATTTTATATAAATGATTACAAAATATCGTGACTCATTTGCATATGAAAATACTCTGATACCACCGCGCGTCACTATCAGTAAAATAAATATTACTAAATGATTATATCTGTATAGCGGGCACTCGTGATTTTTAGAACTGGTGGAATAGTGACACAATAATACACTTATTTAATTCCTGTAAAGAACATTTTGGGCCTACTGAGTGAGCATGTACCTTTGACTAGTTTCACAAAACTGATACATACCTTCTATGAATCTTCGCTCCACGTTGTGCCGTGCATTTGCTCCATTCTGATCGCCAGCGGCAAACTAGAAATATACGGACACACATGTAGCCTATTTCACCAAAATTACAAAGTATACTTATCTTGCTAAGTACACTTTAAGAGAGACATTTTCAATTTTAGGATAAATTTATTAATTTTTTATTATACTGAATTTATTATATTATCACAGCCATCACAGCTGTGATGGCTGTGATAATATAATAAATTCAGTATAATGAAAAAATTCAGTCTAATAATTCTGCATACGTTTAATCATCAGCTGTTCATGTATGCAGTCGTTAGTAGATATGAAATAATTAATTTCGCGAAAAATAAATGATTGCTCCCTCAAAGTGTACTTAGGTGGATAAGTATGCGTAGCAATTTTGGTGAAATCGGCTACATGGTGTGGGGTCAATTGGTTTCAAAATGGTGTGACGTCATGTTTGTCGGTTGTTTGCAGTAGATTTCCGTTATTACATTGTATCTTTATAACGGAATGACGGACTTTTGTGAAAAATTGTGCAGCAAATGCGAAACTATGGAAGCGTCCTGGTGCCAATGCTAAAATATATTTATCTCTTACTTATGAGATTATGTCTCCTAATTAGGACTTAGTATCTGCTAATTAGGACTTAGTATCTGCTAATTAGGAGTGAGTATCTCCTAATTAGGAGTGAGTATCTCATAAATAGGATAACACATTTTTATCATTGACAAAGTAAGTCCTAATTAGGAGATCATAAGTCCTAATTAGGAGATAATAATTCCTAATTAGGAGGTATTAAGTCCTAATTAGGAGATACCATCACCTATTTAGGAGTTGATATCTCCTAATTAGAACTTAGTACATGTATCTCCTAATTAGGAGTGTGCCGTTTTGACGAAGAATCTGTTTAATATCGTCGGTACTCGATTCCTCGTGAAAGTTATTCGCGTTAGTAAATACATGAATACATGTATTAGTGCAACCATAAAACATGTAAGTAAAACATGTAAGTAAAACATGTAAGTAAAACATGTAAGTAAAACATGTAAGTAATGTAAGTAAAACATGTAAGTAAAACATGTAAGTAAAACATTTAGTTGCAGGGATTCCGCTGGCGATCGCCACTTTCGCAATTTGCGATACAAAATAATCAATTGGCGATAAAAAATTGCAATTTTGGAGAAAAAAATTTTTTTTTTTTTAATTTTTTGGATTTTTTTTTGATTTTTTTTTGTTTTTTTTTTTTTAAGTGGCGATTTTTTTCCCCCAGCGGAATCCCTGTAGTTGGTGCGCTATATATCATCAAAATATGTCTGTTTGTATGGAAGATTTTAAAGAAACTATATTGTAAAAAATAAAAATGACGTCAAATTGGAAAACTCCGTCCGGAAACGTTCGGAAATCATGTGATCCCTGATCTTTTAACCAGTCCAATCGTACAGTTGTTTTTTGTTTGTTTGTTTGTTTATTGGTGTTTAACGGCCTATCAACTGCTAAGATCACTTAAGGCCGGGAAAACGCTTTCAATCCAGTTTTAGCCTGCTGCATTGGGGGGAAAATCCCAAAATCAGAACGGAATATTTACATAGAGAAAAAATATATTCAGCCCTGAAATTAGATCACAATCAAAGTACTGAAAGTACTGAAACTAGGTTAGCTCCACAATATGGATAACAAGTAGTATTATTGATATAATGATAAGTTCGCCTGTGTCTGTATTTTGACAGACATGCCACTCAACACCGGAACTATGTGAGTCACATGTCAAACAGTTCACGCGAGCTCAGGGGTCCGCCATTGTTGTTATACTAGACTGAGCCGAAAAATCAGCGGCTGGATCTAACCATCAGCGCGGTAAATAATAGTTGCTCAGTCAATACACAGCATCGGTTTGTCAGGTGTGGTGTGTGTCCGGCGGCTCTGTTCAGACATCATCAGGCAATGTAAAAATAATTTACTGAATATAATCCCCACCCGCCCCTAAACAGTAATGCCAAATTATTTTTTATTTGTATGTATTTGAAGATAAATCATTAATTATTGTTTGTTAACACTATTTACAACAACTGTTAATAAAAAAAAACACACACACACTACCGCCCTATGTCCCCCCGAAATTCGGATGATATTCAATACATTAACGTTATATGGCCGCGAGGTGTCTCTCCACTAAACTGGTGTGTTACCTCTGGTGACAGTTCTGTTAACTTCGGAGATAACTGTATTGAAATTTGTAATTTGGGGAGATACTCGGTGGTTTTAAGGTTGGAAACTTCAATTTACGGCGACGCTGCGTCTTCGCCGTAAATCGAAGTTTCCAACCTTAAAACCACCGAGTATCTCCCCAAATTACAAATTGCAATACGGTTATCTCTATTCTAATGTACGACCGTCATTTCTGACTCATTTCCTGATTTCTGAACCAAATACCAATCCATATGGGCATACCTATTACAACCCTCACTATATTGGCCGATATACACCTTGTCTGCAACCGTGACAACTGACATAAACATATTACACGAAAACAAATAGTGCAAAACAAAGGCGTAAACTAACGAAGAATTGTGCTACCATTTACAAACTGTTATTGCATCTATATTTTCTTTATCATCCATCAATCATTATTTTACCTATGGTTGAACACTACCTTGATTATTAGAATAACTGTTCAATGACCTACAATGCTGGGAATTCCCATTCAAAGTTAGACAAAAATGGCCGACATCGCTGATGCTTGCTTGTCGAGCTTGACATTTTACAGTTTTATAAGTGGATCACTTAATGATTGTAATAGTTTATGGTTGTGTATATTCACAGTGCAATTGGGAGGGCTTTCGTCTTCTTCATTAGCTCCATCATTTTGGAGAATAGCCGAATACTGACGTTTCTGGTTGTCCGAACAATCTCTATTGTATGACGTCACGGAACTTTCAGGGTGAAACGGCGCATAGGAATACATCTAATTGTGTAAATGTGATCACATGACATGCTTCGCATAGGAATACATCAAATTATGTAAATGTGATCACATGACATGCTACTTACTTGTAGATCGTGGATTTATTTGCGGATAATTGATCGATCAGCCTATCAGATTTCGACAATTTCATTACGGTGCATTATAATATTGTTTAATGGGACACTCAGTATGATAAAACAT
Source organism: Conchocele bisecta (assembly GCA_029237695.1). NCBI lineage: Eukaryota > Metazoa > Mollusca > Bivalvia > Lucinida > Thyasiridae > Conchocele > Conchocele bisecta. The sequence goes on along the minus strand of CM055278.1, from coordinate 8,869,929 downwards.
TAACTATAATGTAAATATACATGTATACTTAAATAATTCAGACTGTGCGCTTTATTCTTTAGTTTACATGTGCTAATTCAGTAATGAAACATTACAAATTCCACACTCATAATGCTAGTTTTAAATGTAGAAATAGTTGACATACCATCTCTACGACTGCGATACTATCATTGTATTAAATAATCCAAATATTGTAGATACAGATAAGCCGGCTAGTAACGAGCAGTCTCATCAAGATCGTACCCGTGGTATTAGGAGAACTAGATATATATATGGGCGCGGGATAAATTACTTACAGCACGGTTCGTACGAACAGTGTTCTAAATAATACAACGATTATTCCGCTGCCTCAACAGTGTATAATATTGATACGATTGCGCGAATGCACATCCAGATCTGGGTCTACACGTATGACAAAACAATTTATCCCATACTCTGTTTCTGGCAAATATATAGAGAATAGTAGGTTAGTGCCCTGAATGGGAAAACATATATGGCAAGGCTTAGGAAACGGGATGGGCGAGGCTTTGCCGAGCACATCCCGTTTCCGTGCAGCGCCAGATATTTTTTCCCATTCACGGCACTAACCTACTATTCTATTTATACCGTCAACACCTACAAATGACTTTAAAATGCAAAAGAATAACTCCAGCCACCGCACATATTCATACGCAGTGATAAGGTCGTATTGACAGGATATCAAAAATGTTTCACGACACCGTGTTTCACAGCACATACGCACTGTGTTGACGGGATAAATACATGCATTAATTATATTGCCGACGAGATCAATGTGCCTGTGGAGGAGACATTTTCTTTTGCAACAAAATGAACGCACAGGTAATCCTAGTTGCGAACAGTAACTCTTGCAATCTACTCACGTGGAGTTGATTGCAAGAGTTATTGCTCGCAATTAAGATATTCCGCAATTAACAATCGACCCTCTGAGAGAAACAATTTCTCAACTAGCACGTATCTGTAGATCTCGTATTTAGTATTTGTGTTAATAGTATGCATGTAGAAGGGTACATGTTACACAATATGCAATTTATAAATCATAATGTTAACCTGCTTGAGTAATATTTACGTTATATAGCGTAAATCTATATATATGTATATACGTGTAATAGAATATATACAATTTAAACACCATATGTATGTTTGTTTCCAATTAAATAAATAGCATTTCTAAGAATATGTGTTTACGTACATGTACATGGACTATCGCTAATATTATTTCGCTAATATTATTAGCGAAGCAAATCCCCTTGCTTAAGCAAGATTCTTTGAGGCCCTTAAATACGGCGAATAAAACCGGAAATCACAAATAAATAATCAATATAAAGAGTTACTATATCCTCAATATGAAGTAAAATAAAGAAAGAAAAACAGCAATCATACTGGTTTATACAGAGGCCCGCAGAGGACATGCATTTTTATTTTTATTAATTCGTTCCCACGAACTGACAATTCGTTCCCTCAATTTAACAATTCACAATTCGCTCCCGAATTGTTATTTCGTGGGAACGAATTGTTAAATTGAGGGAACGAATTGTTAATTCGTGGGAACGAATTGTTAAAACAATCATACTGATTTATACGGAGGCCCGCAGGGAACATGGATGTTTTTTTTATTAATTAGTTCCCACGTAATGACAATTCATTCCGTCATTTTAATAATTCGTTCCCACGATATAATAATTTGTTCCCTCGAATTAACAATTCGTTCCCTCGTATTAACAATTCGTTCCCAAGAAATGACAATTCGTTCCCACAATTTAACAATTCGTTCCCTCGAATTAACAATTCGTTCCCACGATATAACAATTCGTTCCCACGAATTAATAATTCGTTCCCATGGGAATAATTGTTATTTCGTGTGAAAGAATTGTTTCATGTAAATTGAGGGAACGAATTGTTAATTCGTGTGAACGAATTCTTATTTCGTGGGAACGAATTATTGACAACAATAATTCTACGTCGCCTGCGGGGCTCTGTAGGGTTACGCAGTTTTCGTGCATTTAAGCAACCCATTATTCGATTATAAGAAACGTATTTAGAACGTCGCTGAAGACATAGTTTTCCTAATATGATGTAAAATGAAACTTATGTTATAAATACTAAATGTTTTGTGAAAATTTAAGTCTTTAAACACTGTTAAACGTCACGAGTAGCGAAAACCGAGTTCTGTCGATTACCGGGTGACTGACCACATGCTAACTTAGATAATCTCAGCTAAACGAATGACTTTTACTATATGTCCACCACCAATATCGATACCACAGACCGTTGAAGTCACATATAGAGTTGCGAGGTGTGTCCTGGCAAAATGGGACCTGCTCCTGATCAGTCTACATCCTTGTCAGAGTGTGAATACGCAGGCTGGCCGGGATGTATGCTGGTCGCGGTTGTGGCATGGCCCACTTTGTCAGAATACAACTCGCATTAAATATGCATTGCATGTATCTACCAAATAAGTGCCAGTCATTGTATATACCTATTCAACATTGACAGTTATCAGAACAGAAAAATTCACCCTCTAGAACAGTATTTACCTTGCAATCCATCTCAGCTCATGTTCACTCATACCTATCATGTATTATATTGATTGTATTTTGTTTCATGACGAGGAACTGTATTCAGTTTAAGTCAAATAAAACATTCTTCTTCTTCTTCTTTTTTTTTTTTTTTTTTTTTTTTTTTTATGAAGTATCAGTTTATTGTAGTACGCCCATAAAAAACAGCATAAATGGTAAGTTTGTATTCATGGTTTGCGTTGTGTAATATCTAACTTTCTTTTTTTTTTTTTTTTTTTTTATTATTTATTTCTCAGAATATGTTACATTCATACAAGTATACAATTACAATATTACATGAGAAAACAATTGTGTTTTTTTTAGTATAGATAGAAAGAAGTTGAAAATAATAGAATGGGAAGAAGGTGTTAAGCTGAGTTCCAGCTAGGAAGCGAAAGACATCAAGAGAATAGTTTATCCAGCCTGTAACATTCATGTTCTATGTAAGCACGTGCATGCACGTGTAAAAACAAAAGTAAAACACTTGCAATTTCATAATACAACTTATGTTTTCGTTTGTATGCCATATATAAGACGATACCTATGTATACAACATGTACCCCTTGCGGTACAAAACAGTCTTTTCAGCAACACAACACAGCATGTAGTGAAGTGTAACTAGTTTTCGATTTAGTCCATATTGAATGATGCTCGGTCTGATCGTGTAATATTATAAATCAAAATCCCTCCATTTATTTTGATGTATCTTCCATTTTCCTTTCCTTTGCGCTATAATTTCTTCTACCGTAATACTATGTTTTAAGTACGATAAAAAATTGTCGAAACGTAGATTAGACTTATTATATTTACATTTGAATATATAATATTTTGCTAGGATTAAGATATATTGTAATTGCTTTTCATGCTCTACCGTTTCGATTATTCCAAATGAAGTAGTATAAAAATTGATGTTCACTGTAATGCCCTTTTGTATTAAAAAGTTAGTCATTTGTGACCAAAAATGTTGTATTACTGTACATTCCCAAAACAAATGATTGAATGTTTCTATGTTCATGTTACAAAAATCACATATACTAGACTCTACTATATTACACCTGGCCATCAGTTTGTTGGTACCTATGATTCTCATCAAATATTTGTATTGAAAGGTTCTAAGTCTTGTATCTATGGTGCTCCGTATGGTAATAGAGTATATTGTTTTCCAATTCAGGATTTGATCTGGAAATATATTCGCCCATTTTTGTTCTGATTTTATGTTCTCCCTTGTTATTTTTCCTAATTGCATATTGTATAGTTTTTTATTTATACCTTTACATTTTTGTACTACATGAACAAGGTTCGGAGTATTTTGTACTGAATTAATGCTTTCTGTTTTCATATGTTCTACCCATTGTGCAGTATACTCCTTGTTAATGTGTAATACTTTAGAAAGTCTGAAATTCTGATTGAATATAGTTCCGCAAACACTGGGAATAGGTAAAAATGTTTTGTCCTAAAATCAAAAATATGTTCTATCCGTTGAACACCTTTATCGTGCCAGTCTTTGTAAAATAGTATCTTTGCGTCATTTTTGATGTGCGAGTTATTCCATAATACTTGTTTTGATATGATATCATTTGATTCTGTGAAGTTAATTTTTGACCATGCTGTAAGTATGCTGTTTATAAATTTGTGTTTATGAATGTTGTTTGCATCTTCATATTTAATATTACATTCAAAAATAAAAGTTCCACAAATTGTTTTAGTTGTTCGATGTATATTTGCTTCCATATCCCAGTATTATTTTCATCGCAAAGTCTCTTTACCCAACTAGCCTTTAATGAAATTATAAACAAATCAATATCAAGCATATTGATTCCTCCATTTTCGTAACTTTGGGTTATTACATTTCTTTTTATTTTGTCTGGTTTAGAATCCCATAAAAATTCGTACAGCTTTTTCTTGATATATTTTATAGTGTTCTCTGGGGGTGTTTGAATGACTTAACGGATATATTAATTTTGGTAGGGCGAATGTTTTTAATTTTATATTTATCTTACCTATCAAAGTTAGATGCCTGCCTTTCCATTTATTTAGACAGTTTTCGAATTCTTTAATTTTTGGATCAATGTTGTATTGATAGATCAAATTTGCGTCATTTGAAAATGTCATACCTAAAGTTTGGGCTTTTTCTGAGGTCCATGCAAATTGCTTATTGGGAAGGTAATGTAAAGACGATTTAGATAATGATCCTACCCGAAGAACAGTGCACTTTTTAATATTCAAGACCAGACCGGTGAATTTACCAAACTCGTCTATTGTTTCTACTAACTTATTGAATGAGTGTTCTGTGCCGTCAGTAAAAAAAGTTGCATCATCTGCAAACATTGTGCTTTTAACTGTTTGATTATATATGTTAACTCCTTTTATTTCATTGTCATTTTGAATAGCTAATGATAATATTTCTATAGCTATTATAAAAAGATAAGGTGATAGGGGGCAGCCTTGGCGAACTCCACGGCCTATATTGAAAAAATCGGATAGGTGTCCATTGTTGCTAACACAACTTCTAGCATCTGAATAAAACAATTTAATCCATTTAATAAACTCATCTCCAAAATTGAAATAGTTCAGAGTCTTCATCATATACTCGTAATCAACACTATCAAATGCTTTTTCAAAATCTGAGAAAAATAATATTCCAGGTGTGTTAGTTTCATTTAAGAGTTCTATTGACTCGAATAGTAATCTAATGTTTTCTCCGATATATCTTCCTTTTATGAAACCTGTTTGTGAGCCGCTGATTATTGAAGGTAATACTTTCTTGAGTCTGTTTGCAATTGATTTCGTGGCTATTTTATAATCTACGTTAAGAAGTGATATAGGTCTCCAATTTGATAATAATGATAACTCTTTGTCTTTTTTTGGGAGTAACGTTATAATACCCTGTTTCTGAAGATCGGTAAGGTTTCCTGTTTCAAAAGAGTAGTTTAGCGAATTTACAAGATGCATTTTAATATTATTCCAAAATATTTTGTAAAATTCTACTGTTAGACCATCTGATCCTGGACTTTTATTGTTTTTCATATCTTGCACCGCTATCTTGCATTCGTACTCTGTTAGTGAACCTTCGCATGATTGTTTATCCTGGTTTGTTATTCTGTTGTTGTCATTTGCTGGAAAGAAAGTGTGTGTAGTTGCTGATATTTCTTTCTTAGTGTATAGTTTTTTGTAGTATTTTTCCTCTTCCTTCAGTATTTCTGGTTGTTCTGTGATTGTTTGTCCATTAACATTTAATCGTAAAATTGTTTTGCATTCAGAGTTTTTCTTTTCTAGGGCTATATATAATTTCTCATTTTTTTCTGCACCTTCGACCCACTCGGCTTCTTCTTCTATTTCATCTGTCTTTTGTATTATCTGTATCTTTATCGCTGAGACCCGGCCATTATAAAATATGGTCACAAAAACAGTCCATTCTTTCATGACAGTTTGTGATGAACGAGCGGTTTAATACTTCGCAGTTCTGATAAAAAAACTTGCACAGACCAATAATAAACATGTAAATATACCTACTTTGACCTGGATTATTCTTTTATTCCCGTTTTATTCGTAAAACGCGAGCACAGAATGGGCTGTTATTGTGACCATATTTTATAATGGCCGGGTCTCAGTTATAAAGATACAGACACTATAAAAGACAGATGAAGTAGTACAAGTCATTCGAACAGCTGAGATTATCTGAGCTAACTACATGTATATGGCCGTACGCGGTGGAGTCCGGGGTGTCTTACAGACATGCGCATGTCGTGCCATACAAACATGCGCATGTCGTGCCATGCAGCATGTACATGTCCGTGATGTCTATGACGAAATAATTTGTATACATTTGGCTTTGACTGGATAAATGGGGCTTATGAGTTTTGCGACCAGTGTAGATCCATATCAGTCTGTCCATCCACACAGTCTGATCAGGATCTGCACTGTTCGCCATTCCATCAAAGAAACACCCGTCATGATTCTAACAAGCAATGTAGATCATTACCAGCCTACAGGAGTGTACTATTTGATCAGGAGCTACACTGGTCACAAATCTTATTACATAAGCCCCATTTCTCCAGTCACAGCCACAAACGACTTACCCCTGATCCTATAGAGGAATACACATGCTGGTGCCATGACGTAGTATTAATTACGAGAGACATCCAATAAAGACAAACAGTGACCATGAATACAGATAGTACACTGAATGAAACTTGGCATGTCGCCATAATGACGCTTCACCAATCACGTTGCATGATATGACGTAAATGTGGTTTGGAGTGACGTCATAAAACGCATTGACGTACAGACGTACATCAGTACATGACGTCAAACACCGTGAACCGCATGACAAGCGACCTGAATAATACATTGCTCAAAACATGACACATTCAGTTACCATTACCCCGCGTATTGATGGGCATTATTATACATTTTATAGCATACGTAAATTTCCACACTGATATCAGGGACGGTAACCGTGTTTCCTTAAAATGTTAACGGACATTACTTTTCATTCTCTGTATTTATTTTTTGAGGTACATTTTTTGTAATCTGTCGAAAATAATATTTTTTTCATGTGACGCATTTAATTACTGTTGTGTAAATAATTAAAAAATATCATGCCTCATTTGCATATGAAAATAGCCTGATACATGTACCACCGCGAGTCACTATCAGTAAAATAAATATTACTAAATGATTATATCTGTGTAGCGGGCACTCTGAGTCTCGTAATGTTTAGAAATGTTGGAATAGTGACACAATTATACACTTATTTAATTCCTATAAAGAACAGTTTCAAGGTGTATGATCACGTGGTACTAACAACAACAACACGTACTGAAACTTCCAGAATCAATCTGATTCAAAGTACGTATTCTTGTATACTGTCCTTATTACGTAACGGATTTTGATGAAATATGGCGAATCAAATGCGTCTTGTTCAGCTGCATTTGGTGGTCTCTGTATTTTCGCCAGACAGGGTATCGACACGGAAATCGATTCTTCGCAAAAACGACGTACATGTATGTCAGTCTGTGCCGAACTCCATGCACCCCCAAATTCAGCTCTTGAAGACGCGTTTGCTGCGCCATATTTCATCAAAATCCGTTGCATATAGTAAGGAAAATATCAAATAATACTTACTTTGAAGTGGGCGACGTTGTTGTTGTTGTAACCACGTGATCCTGCACCTTGAGTTTGTGTCTACTGAGTGGGCATGCACCTTTACATCGGCAGATGTTACTTACTACATGTATGTCATTTCCCGCATTTTTCACATACAAATTCTCCCATCAGCTGCTGAGATATTTACATGTAAAATTAATTCCTATAAATATTCATAATAATATGTATGTGAAGCTAAACTAATTCATCTTCGTCGTGCGAATGTGCTAAAGTAAATTAAATATCTATCTATTGCATCTAACCCTGTATTCACCGTGCTGGTGTGATGAGGGGTAGCGTTTGTAAATATAGAAATTCTAATTTAATTCCCGCCTCTCGGAATCAAGTTTCTGACTAATTATCCGAGAAGGCCCCCAGTTGTTCAGGTGGGGAATGGCATTTTAATGATTTCTACAAACCGACTGGTCGGAGTGAGTGTTTGCTCTTTGGGAACTGACAGGTGTCAATAGGAATTGTTACGTTATTGTCGGGTAGAAACAACAACGCGAATTGATAGTAGTTATATGTCTATATATAAAAAGGTGAATATTGTGAATATTTGTTATATGGAATGCGTTGGAAAATGGGAAAAAAAGATATTTACGTCCATGGAACAACAATGCCAGTTTAAGTTGGCATATCACGTGCACGAGAATGTTAAACTTCATGACTCAGGGCAAGCCCATTCGATTTTGAATGTCCTTAAACATTCAGATTATTTATTAGAGAGGTTACACGTATTTATCATGTCAACACAGTGCGTCTGTGCCGTGAAACACGGTGACGTGAAGCATTTTTGATATCCTGTCAATACGACCTAATCACTGCGTATGAGTATGTGCGATGGCTGGCGTTATTTTTAATGCATTTTGAAGCTATTTGTAGTGTTGACGGGATAAATAGAATAGTAGGTTAGTGCTGTGAATGGGAAACAATATCTGGCGCGGCACGGAAACGGGATGTGCTCGGCAGAGCCTCGCCCATCCCGTTTCCTAAGCCTTGCCAGATATTTTTCCCATTCACGGCACTAACCTACTATTCTCTGAGTATACGTCACAGTACACGTGTATTGATAGATCGTTGGCGTCATTTGTATTGTTGTCTAGCAACATTTACATACAGTAATCTACACATGTTTGGAAAGCGCAATTCTACATTATGGAATACGCACACATGTAATAAAATGTACCGCCATACATCTGTTATATGGACGAATGTACAGTGGAACCTCTCAAGAAGACACCGGAGATCCTATTTTTGATGTGTTTCTTGGTATTTTATCTCAACTATGGCTCAGAATGATCAAATGTCTGATTTACAGTGAAACCTCTCTAATTCGCACCCCTGGGGACCTCCAAGGGTGTCCGGTTTAGAGAGGTTTCACTGTATATGTTGTTGTTGGTGCCTGTGTTCTCCTGTTGTTTTTATTTTCATTACGAAGAAACAATTTCATACGCATACAGTGGCTTCAGCGTGTAAGTGCACACACGAACGAACACGACAGGTTGGTTCCAACATGTCGTGTTCGTTCGTGTGTGCACTTACACGCTGACCCTACTGTACATGTGCATAATGACTTAGGACAACACACACTGTTGTAATAGCGTCATTTTCTATATGTTATCTCCCTTGAGATAGAACATTTTATCACGCAAATTTCTATGGGGGCAGCCATATTGTCGTGCTACGCCTAAATGGCGAGTACGACCAAGACAATAGTGCCCTGTGCCAACTTATCCTATGGAGTTTTGGTCTGTCTTGATGTGTATCTAAAACTCTACATATACATGTACTATTCTATATAGTTTTCGCTCAGTTTATCAGTTAAATTCTGGAAAATACAGCAGCTAATATATTTAGTTCAACGACTACGGCAGAGTTCTCATAGCCACTGACATGGCATCGACGTATACGATCGACAATGTTTCGCTGGAGTACGACATGGTCACGATGCCCGAACTCGCGCGATTGATCAGAACCCAGTACACCGGGCGCGTTACCATACTTTACGACTGAGTTCTTCGCCACCGCAAGATGACGAAAGACAAAAGCGACACATTGTGGAATATTAATGTCAACGTACCCGCCCGCTCGATGAAGGGTATACTGATGCTGTTCGAGGAGGGTCGGTTCGCGCTCGGGGTTAGAAAAACCGACATTTTATATAACCCCAAAATCACTAAGCGCTCCCCGGATGTTGCCGCGGTTGCCAAAGACCTGCAGCTCTCGGACGTCTCCCTCGTGGAGTTCCTGACTTCCAAGTACGCGTTATGGCCAGACATGCGAGCCAGCGACGACGACCAAATTCATGGTAGTGGACGCCAAGTTGAGAACGCTAGCGAGGGTGTGACGATCCAGATAGCCAAAGAGGCGGATGGAGCTGTGCCATTGAACGTGTACTTATATATAATCACAGACGCACAACTCAACATCGAAAATGGCCGATACGTCTCAGCACTCTACTGAATCTAAATCTAAAGATTTAAAACCTCTGGGTTTTAAATCAAATAAAGTTTGTGATGCCCACTCTGCCATAATATGTGGGCAGACAGGATGTGGAAAAACGGTTTTCATCCTGCTCGAGGGGTCATATCGCGATGCCATTCGACACATTGTGATCCTGTGTCCCACTGTGCGGCACAACGAGACTTATCAGCGGCGCCCGTGGATATGGACCGACCCTGAGGTATACGTCGTTGACCCCGGCGAAGAAAGGCTTCACGATTGGCTGCGTGGTTTATACCAAAGATTCCTGGGTGAGTCCACCCTATACGTGATTGACGACTGCCCGGCCAAGGCGGCGATGACCAAAAAGAAGGACATGCTATCCGAGCTCGCATTTTCTGGCCGGCATGCGGGGCAAAGCGTATGGATCTCCACTCAAAAGTACAACGCCGTCCTCAAGGATCTGCGCAAGCAAACGAAATGGGTCGCCCTCTTTCACTGCAAGGACCGAGCCTCATTCGATGACTGTCTTCGAGAGAACGACGTTATCCCAACGCGCGAGGAGCGCATGGAGGTTCGACAGATTCGTTCGGAAACTAAGCACGCCAAGCTTCTGCTAAAGACAGATCAACCAACTGCTTACAAAGTAATAAACGCTGCTTAACGTTCGTTAGTAACTGCTGAGCAAATGCTTAACAATGTTGAGCAATTGCTGAACAATGTTGAGCAATGCTTAACAATGCTTGACAATGCTTAACAAATACTTAACAATGCTTAACAATGCTTAACAAATGCTTAAAAATGGTTAACAAATGCTGAACAATGCTTAACAATGCTGAACAAATGTTGAACAAATGCTGAACAATTGCTGAGCAAATGCTTATCAATGTGGGAAACAATTTGTTGCTCTGCTGCGAGCTTTGTTGCGAGCTTTGTTGCGAGCGAGCTTTGTTGCGAGCTTTGTTGCGAGCATAACGGTGATCATAAGTATCGGATGGTGCGCTTGGCAATATGTTAGACTTATGAGACTAGTCAGAATAGTACACCCAACACTGTTGGAATAATGAACTGCGACAAACTTCTCGATCAGCTAGTGGAAGAAACAGTCGCTCCGACTGCCGACACGACTGCCGACTGCCGACACGACTGCCGACACGGTATCTTTCCTGAAAGAAAATGGAACTGTAGGAACGACTGCCGATACGGTATCTTTCCTGAAAGATGGCACGACTGCCGATACGGTATCTTTCCTGAAAGAAAATGAAAACACGACGCGATGCGAGCGTCTAGCTGCGCTGGTTGCTGTGGGACAATCGGAGCAGTATTTCGGTAGGCGTCTCTCAGTTTGTCAGATGGACAAGATGTCAGATGCGGATGTCGATAAAATGTATGCGCGATACGAATCTAGGTTAGGTGCGGAGATGACGAAAACTCTTGGATCGGCGGCTATTCATTTGTACGCTACCGCTGTTAGTATACTTCTCCCTATACCAAACAGCTTGCTCCTGTGGAGCTTGTTCATGTGGAGCTTGTTCCTGTGGAGCAAGCTGTTCCGTCACTCTCGCAGGTGCTTGCACAGGTGAGTCTTGTATCATCATTTTCTGAACTTATAGTTAGGTAATACGTCTATGTGACGGAGAGTTAACATGGATGGATTGAGTGAGCCAGTCTATGGATGACTGATCCACCCATGCAACATTGTTAAAGTGTTTTATCAGGTAACCTGCCCTGTATTGACCGAATACGCACTGACTGATAACATATTGTTGTATCAGGCATTGCCCTGATATAAACATCCGGGTTACAACGAAGTTGGTCGGATGACGTCACGTGACGTTACCGAATGACGTCAGTGCAATGACGCAACGTAAACAAGTCCGCGTTCTGTCTATAGAATACGACGTCATCTAATGTCATTTTCGAGCATAAAACGTTACCTGATAAATAGAATACCAGGCTAGTGTATTTTGATATCAAGTTTATCAGGCTCGGCTCGGAAACGGTAGGAATTCCTCTGCAAGCCTCGGAATTCCTACGCGTTTCATAGCCTTGCCTGATAAACTTGATATCAAAAGACACCAGCCTAGTATTCTCTATATATTAGTATACAGTGTGTAATGCGGTGTAATGAAATGTAATTAGAGTTATACACGTACATATATATGCGAGTGATTCATTGCTGGAATAGCGCACGGTGTAGATCCTGATCAGACTGTGCAGATGCACAGGCTGATCTGGATCTACACATATTGCTAAACTCATAAGCCCCATTTCTCCAGTCACGACCTCATATATGCATCCACAGGTGCAACAGTCTATGTCTATTAAAGGTGTTTAGTACAAACATTTTTGTCATATCAGTGTTTGTAAATGGGATAAGATGAAGCGCACACTTTGTACCGATGCCCTACGGCGGTGTAGTATTATCAAGCAATGCATCTCTAATATTTACACCAGCTTCAAATCAGACAAACTGAACTACCGGTGTGCAGTAGAAAATACTTAAATACGATTTAAGAGTGATTAATCTAATTAACTGATCGCTGACTGAACATACTTAGCGAACAATGTAGACCCTGATCAGACTGCGCGACTGCGCAGGCTGATCAGGGCGTACACTGTTCGCTAAACCACTTGTCACATTTTGTGACGGCGAGTAACACAACCTGGTTATATTTTCTTTACTTTATCGTTTTGATCCCTACCCAGGTGTGTCGTGGGAAGTTGTATCAGACAAAGTCATCTTGTTATTTTGTCAGTCGATCTATCTAATGGTAAACCTAGACCAGCAATCCAATGTGAACATTTGACATATAGGAAGTAAATGTTTACCAATGGTAGCAATTATCTACGGCCCAGATTTCAACAAAGTTCTTACGACTAAAATGTTCGTAAGTGCGAATTTAGGATCGTCTAGAAATTTCAATTTATGGATTTACATGTATTGAGCATAGGCTGCATGTAAATAAATGTAAATACAATAATTATTTACAATAAAACAATGGTAATGTGTCAGTTACAGACGATCCTAAATTTGCACTTACGAACATTTAGCCGTACGAAGTTTAGTGAAACGGTCACCAGGTTCCACAAACGAACGATTACATACGTTTTGGCATTGTTTTCTTCTTTGGGGTTTTACTGGTAATTATAAATAGATGTTTCCGTTGGTATATCATATTTACGTCAACGAAAACATAATTTTCCATTACAAGCAACGGAACTGATATCAATACAATAGTTGAAAACCGGGTAGTTAAACGAAATTGTCGTTTTTACGTATACAACAAACAAATGATGGTCGTTTCTATGGATACCGTTGTACAAAACGATTGTTTCTCAAACAAATGATGGTCGTTTAGTTTTCCTGTCGTTTGAGACCCTTCAACTGATCTTCGCTGTACATGTCTGATATCTGCAGTTCAAAATGGCTGTGATCATGTAATAAATTCCGTATAATAAAAAAAATAGCCTTAAATTTCAAATTTGTCCCGCAAAGTGTACTTTGCAATTTTGGCGAAATAGGTTACTGGTAAACTGTGTCACGATGGTTTTGAATAATACAAAATACAGTTAGATTTAAATAAATAAATAAAATATATAAATACCATAGAGCCTACATTGTTCATTTGCAAACAGTGTAGATCCAGATGAGCCGGCTTCTAACTAGCCGTCTCATCATGATCTGCAATGTTTCTCATTATCATTAAGATTGTCAAACACTTACCCGTTTTTGGAAATGGAAAAGTCAGAATTGAACATGGAGCATATCATGTTACATAATTATATGTGATAGTGATAAGGCTATTAACGACATCCATACAGCAAGTTAACTTTCCATTTACAATTTTCGAAAAAAACGAAAAAAAAAACAACATTTATTTATTTTTTTATCGCCAATTGTACACTGAAGATTTGCATTGTTGTATTTAACCCTCACTACGCTGGAGACGGACATTGTCGTCTACTGTTGTTCATTTTTGCCTTAATTCTTAACAAAACACCAGTTTTAACAGCACATGAGAATCGTCTCCAGTGGAGACGATTCTCATGCGCTGTTAAAACAGGTTTTTGTCGAGAAATATTGAACATAAAACATTTACGGCGGACGGCAACATTTAATTCAGCGTAGTAAGGGTGAAGGAATAAACCATGGGCTGTTGCGTTTACTGTAATATTAAAAGCATGTGGTCTGTTTAAAGTTCGTCTCCTCGTAAACTTTAAACAGACCAAATGTTGTTCGTGCTACAGTAAACGTAACTGCCCATTGGTTTATTTACACTGTATTTTCGGATAGTTTCAAAGGTGTAAACAACCAAATACGGCGTTAAAATTAGGAATAGTATTGTTTAACGTCTTTTTGTCGCAATTCATGGAACTTCGAAGTTGCCGGTCAATAGCGTGACGTTATTGACACCGACGATGCATGTGATGTATTTTAATGACGTCAAACAAACTTTAACGAATCAACGACGCCGTAACGTCTCGACGGGCTAATGTACGGACGCAATACGTCGAATGGGCGTTTCAATTATTAATTTAAGGACAGTGTAAATATTTGTTGTTTCCAAACCAAGGTGTATGATCACGTGGTTACAGCAACAACAATAAGTACTGAAACTTCAAGAAGCCCTCCGATTCAAAGTTCGTATTCTTTTATTTTGTCCTTATTATGTAATGGATTTTGATGAAATATGGCGCATCAAACGCGTATTGTTAAGCTGCATTTGGTGATCGGTGTACTTTGGCCGAAACTTATGTCGCTTTTGCGAAGAATCGATTTCCGTGTCTCCTGACACGGAAATCGATTCGTCGCAAAAATGCAGCTCATGAAGATGAGTTTGCTGCGCCATATTTCATCAAAATCCGTTGCATATTAAGGAAACTATCAAATAATACTTACTTTGGAGTGTGGACGCGCTTTCAAAGAACGTTCAGCCATTGTTGTTGTTGTTGTAACCACGTGAATATGCACCTTGCAAACGAATCAAACGAAAACGAATGGCAGTAGTATATGTTAGTGAAATGGGATCATTGTTTAGACATTGAAATCACAATATAGGTTTTCTCGCAAACCACCGCCCAAACATTATCTATATAATTTACTCTACGATGTTGTCACATTTCAATCTCAATACTGAATGTTTAAATCAGTGTAAATACGAATATTAAAGTTAATATTTGTTCTCAAAGACGTCACAGGTTGTCACTTGTTTCACTTTCAACAGATGTGTGAATAAGACAAGTATGTGTAACCTGTGTTTGTATAAGTTGATTTAGATGTCTGTATAGATAGGCACGGGGGGGGGGGGGGGGGGGGAGGAGTACGTGGCAGGCCATGACACAATTGGCATTGTGGTTGTGTCTGGAGCAAAGGGGCTTATGCGATTTGTGCCCAGTGTAGTTCCTGGTCAATTATCACACTCATAATGCATGATAACGTTCTATATTTGGTCAGATATTGATTTTATTGCGAAAAAACAATTTCCCCATGTTAAATCCCCATAGACATCTTCACAGAGTGAAGATGTCTATGGGGATTTAACATGGGGAATTTTTTAGAATTTCAGTAATCCTGGACCGATTTTCAAAATTTAACTTTTGTTTTCTTAGTTGGATCATTTCCAAGCTATCTAGCTAGGTTTCTTGATCAGACTGTGCCGATATGATAATGACAATGATAATAATAAAATAATAATAATAGACGTAATACAGTGCAAACTCTCTACAACAGCCACCCGTGGGAAGACGAAAAACGGTCCGCTGTTGATTTATTGTCTTCGATAATTCTCATCAAAAACATGCTTTGTGAACGTTTTAGAATCATTTCCTATGGCAATGATTCTAAAGTGCTGTCAAAACATGTTTTTATTGAGAAAGAATGCTAAAGCAACATCAGACGACAATGTTCGTGCTCAGCAGTCTAAGGGTTAGATATAAAGGAAATAAAGCCTGAGCATCCATTTGGGATATAAAATAGCGGCTGTTACAGAAAGGGTGTTGTTGTAGAGAGGTGGCCGTTCGGGGAGGTTCGACTGTAATAAAAATAATAATGAAAATAAAATTAATAGTAATAATACATGTAATAATAATAATAATAAAGATACGCAACACGAGTAAACCTGACACTGAATCATGAGCAACGAGGTCCATATTACACCGCTGCCTGCGCCAATCATGAGCAACGAGGTCCATATTACATCACCATATTGCACCACCATATTACACCACTGCCTGCGTCAATCATGCCAGTATTTGTAAATTCTTTATTATAGGAATGAATGGCCTTTTTGTGGAATTTATCGGGGTATAAACTTGGAAAAAATAAAGCGATACAAAATAACAATTTTCGATAATTATAATTTTTAGGGCCTCGTCCAGTATTCCCGCGACTTTTCCAAGTTTATATCCCCGATAAATTCCACAAAAAGGCCATTCTTTCCTTATAATTCCAGCATTTTAAATAAATTCATTAAGAAAATGTGTTTATTTTCCGTTTTCTTAAGAATTATTTTAACTGCGTCTCACGGTTACGGAAAGTAGTTCGGCATGGGAGTTTACTGGGATATAAATTTTGGACAGAGACTTGCTACTGGCCAATCAAATGTTAGGGAATTGTGTAAATATTTTTGTGCTGGAATTATTACAAATAATTAAAGTACTTGCATAATGTGCTTGAAAGCAAGCAGCTTGATTGGCTGTGCCTGAGCTGTACTACAGCTCAGGCACAGCGAATTAAACTGCTTTATTGCGAGTTGAATTTGCCAATAGATGTTCAGAAACGTCAAAGGTGCATGCCCACTTAGTAGGCACAAAATGTTCTTTATATGGGAGATATCATCTGAGACATTTTCTGGCAATAAAATACATTCATTCGTAATTACCACACGGTAATAATTGGCATTATTATGCATTTTATATCGGACACTGATATCCGCGGCGATACTAGAGTTTCCTTAAAATGTTAATTGAAAATTACTATTTATGCTCTGTATTTATTTTTTTATGTGCATTATCATACTTTATAATCTGTAGAAACTTTTACATTTTCAGATGACACATTTAATTAGTATAAATAATAAAAAAAATACCATAGCCTGATACCACCGCGCATCGCTATCAGTAAAATAACTATTACTAAATGATTATATCTGTCTAGCGGCCACTCTTAATCTTTAGTACTGGTGGAATAGTGACACAATCATACACTTATTTAATTTGTGTGCCTACTAAGTGGGCATGTATCTTTAATTAACATCGGGGACATATTACTTCAGGCGGCCGTGTATATACAGTCGAACCTCCCCGAACGGCCACCTCTCTACAACAACACCCTGTCTATAACAGCCGCTATTTTATATCACAAATGGATGGTTTCCTCTATATCTTACCCTTAGACTGCTGAGCACGAAAAGTGTCGTCTACTGTTGCTTTGCCTTCTTTCTCAATAAAAGCATGTGTTGACAGCATTTTAGAATCATTTCCATTGGAAATGATTCTAAAATGTTGCCAAAGCATGTTTTTGGTGAGAATTATCTAAGAAAATAAATTAACATCAGACGACAAAATATAATTCAGCATTAACCTCCCTACAATAACCACCTCTCTACAACAGCCATTTTTGCGTCTTCCCATGGGTGGCAATTGTAGAGAGGTTGCGCTGTACATGTGTGTGTGCATTAAGCAAACCATTTTTTTTTTCTATCGCACTTAAACTTAGTTTGTTTCGTTTGCGCATATGGTGGTCCATACAAATGAACGTAGATAGTTAAAATGTCAATGTTCCATACGTGGTTATGAATAATAATATATGATGACAACGTTATTATCATATCTTTTATCCTATCAGAATTGGACGCAGTGACCGTGAAACCGGTATTTGTCTGTACGTGTGGCTGTGACTGGAGAAATGGGGCGTATGGGTTTTGCGACCAGTGTAGATCCTGATCAGACTGTGCATCCGCACAGTCTGATCAGGATCTGCACTGGTCGCCATTCCACCAATCTAGTACGTACTACTCATATACATGTACTTTTTGCTCCACGTAAATCTAAACTTACAAGTTAGATACATTTTCATAATTATTATTATCACATGAAAACGTTGTTATGTCGTGTTTTAACCCATTTCATAAATCTGATATGACACACGTGTAATAACACCTGGAGCGTATTTGATTGACTGGCCGCATCACCCTAATTCCGTATCCGTATCATGCGCCAACGTAACTAAATGAATAAAATGGAGATGTTCCAAATGATATCTGGAATGGCGCGACAAGGCAATGATGTTTTGACGTTGACGTCATCATGTTTTAAACGCCATTAGAAGCGTCCGTGACTCATTAAAATTACTGAAATTGTTAGAATGTCCTCGCGTCTGGTAGTATGAAGGGTTTACAAAGAACAGGAACCTACATGTATTATATGGCGTATTTATAATAATTTTATTGCTGGGATTAAAACTATTTTTCTCTGTGCAGATTTTCAACTAGATGCGAAAATAGTCAATGGCGTCCACACACTGAAACGTATTGGGTATCTCCTATTGGGAAACCTCGCTAAACCGGACACCCTGGGAGGTCCATAGGGTGTCGGTTTAGCAAGGTGTCACTGTAAATCAGGCATGTGATTATTCCGAGCCATAGTTATGTGCTATGCGATCACGAACAGACATTATCACCCGAGATAAATGACCAACAAACACATCCAAATTATGATCACATACGTTTCTAGTTGTCCGGTTTAGAGAGGTTCCACTGTATTTGACCACTGACACATGCAAAAAGTGCAGATCCAGATGAGCCGGCTCGTAACGAGCCATCTCATCAGGATCTGCACCTTTAGCTACACTGGTCACACTTCATATACACGAATACTCCAGTCAGAATCACATATTTGTTTCCGCTACATGTGTAGATAATTTGTTTTTAGTTTTGGGAATTTCACATCAACAATGACATTTATGGCCGTTAAAGATGATGCGGTCTAGTCACGAACTGGTACCGATACGGCGGTAAACTATCTATACCGATAACCCGGAAAACCGCACTAGTTTTATGTTATTTGGTTCAGTATTATTGGTGGCGGTAATAGGGTTTATTGGATTAGTGACAGTGCATTTCCTGATCTTTTTTTCATATTTTCATAATAAAGATCAGTATTTGCACAGCACATCTGTGCAAATACTGATTTTTATTATGAAAATATGAAAAAAAGAATATTTCTCTATAGGAATTTAACATCGGAGAAAAGGGGTTGCAGGAGCTACAAGAGGAGACGAAAAAAAAACAAAACACGACACAATATTGGAATTTGACTCCAAAACCTGGCTAAACAACTTGGAAATGATCGTAGTAAGAAAGCAAAATTCAAGTTTTGAAAATCGGTCCTCTCGTTTCGAAAATTTAAAAAAAATATGTTTTGACATTTCTCCCATATTAAATCGTCATTGACATGAGATGTCTATGGAAATTTAACATTTAATATTTTTTGTCTTTTTTTTTTTTTGTACATTGTAATACAATCAACATTTGACCAACTTTCACGAAATAAACAATAGGCTCAATTTCCAATGTTGCTGCTAGGTATTATTTGTAGTGAATCAATATTATTTTGTTTCTACAAGTATAAGTTAGATCACGGTTAGTCCGCATGTACCGGATATGTAAGTAGGTTTTGGCTATCCAGGTGGACAGAGAAAAACAATGTCGTGGCCTAACCGTAATAAACAGTGGGCAATTGACGTGAAACAGAATATAAGTTCTAAAACGTGCTCCGAATGTTGTTTTTGTCACCAGCTGAGTGAAAACAATCCATAAACGCCATACAAAAGTATGCATCAATAGACAACATGTATGTGATATATAGCCCAGTAAAGAAGCAGACCGACCGGTCTGCTTCTTTACTGGGCTATATATCCCGGGTATGGAAGGTGTTCGAGCCAATTCCCACCCTTAAATATAAGCCGAAACGAATGTAAATGTATTGAAATCGTGGATAATTTGGTAACAATAATAAACATACATAAGTGGCTTCCGTCCCGGGTTAATAATGTAATGGTGCCAGCCAGTACTATGAACCCGGTACCACAACATCCATCCCATCCATTTAATGACCGATACAAGCTGCTGTTAAAGGTACAATCCCACTCAGTAGGCACAAACTGTTATATTTTGTAATTATATATGTGTATAATTGTGTCATTATTCCACCAGTTCTAAAACTTACTAGTACCCGCTATACAGATGTAATCGTTCTGTAATTTACTGATAGTGTCTCGCGGTTGTATCAAGCTATTTTCATATGCAAATGAGGCATGATATTTTTTTAATTATTTATACTACAGTGCAACCTCTCTACAACAGCCTCCCGTGGGAAGACGCAAAACTGGCTGTTGTAGAGAGGTGGCTGTTGTAGGGAGGTTAATGCTGAATTAATTTTGTCGCCCGCTGTTTATTTATTTTATTAGATAATTCTCATCAAAAACTTGCTTTGGCAACATTTTAGAATCATTTGCGATGGAAATGATTCTAAAATACTGTCAAAACATGCTTTTATTAAGAAAGAAGGCAAAGCAACAGCAGACGACACTTTTCGTGATCAGCAGTCTAAGGGTTAGATATAGAGGAAATCATCCATTTAGGATATAAAATAGCGACTGTTACAGAGATCATCATCGATGGGCATTATTATAATTGTCTGGACTATTTGCGATTTATCACATCAGGGGGCCATTTCAATAAACTTCGTACAACTAAAATTTTGGTAAGTGCAACTTTAGGATCGTCTGGAAATATTCAATTGAAGGATTTACATTTATTGAGCATAGAATCAATTTCAAAAACACGATACACTATGATTCACGAGAAATAACCGAGACAAGGTTCATATCTACGGAGCCCCACAGGGGACGTAGCATATTTTTTAATTAATTCGTTCCAACCAAATAACAATTCGTTCCACTACAAAACAATTCGCTCCCACCAAATAACAATAACAATTCGTTCCCTCAATTTAACAGTTCGTTCCCACGAATTAACAATTCGTTCCCACGAATTGACAATTCGTTCCCTCAATTTAACAATTCGTTCCCACAAAATAACAATTCGTTCCCACGATATAATAATTCTTTCTCACGATATAGCTATTCATTCCCTCTAATGGGAACGAATTGTTATTTCGTGGGAACGAATTCATAACATGTCCCCTGCGGGGCTTCGTACGATACATTATGATTGACGAGAAATAACCGAGACAAAGTTCATATCGATACAGTTGTCGTTATTTACTGGACAATGTATTATGCCACTTCTGTCGTTTTTTTCAGTTCCTTCTAGGCCCGTACGCAGGAATTATTTTAGGTGGGGTGCGTTATCGACGGCGCGAATGGCTAAACATTGTTTTAGCACATCCACGGACAGACCTCGGCAGATTAACCCGTTCACCCCTAAGTAACTGGAATGGATTTTTATTTGTTAATTTTGCAACAAATCTAAATCATCACAAAATGATTTTCAGACCAGTCCATTTACATGTATGAACATGGGGTGCTTTTTTTCTCAAAATTATGAAAATTAATTGCAAAAAGTTCAGATCCTGATGAGACGGCTCGTTACGAGCCGGCTCATCTGGATCTCCACTGTTTGCCAATACCACTATACAGGCATACGGGTTAAGAGTGAAGGGGTTAAGGGGGGTGCGTACGCACCCGTCGCACCCCCTCTGCGTACGGGCCTGGCTTTGTGCGAATGATCTTTGGACTGTTATTGTTTTTAACTGTTTATGTGGCATATTCATTGCGTTCCTTATTGTACTACTAAAACTACGTTCGTACTGATCAATATACAAACTGCATACTCACTCGTGCATGTACATATGAATAGAATATAAGAATAATCGTGTATTGCTTAAGTCTTGAGCACAATAGTAATTAACAAACATACAAGCAACATGACAATGCAAGCAAGATGATAGACAGTGAACATGAAAAATAGTGTATGTGTACACTAAATAGCAGTTTTGTAAATACAAAGTTACAATGCGAGGTGGAGAGAGAGAGAGAGAGAGAGGAGAGAGAGAGAGAGAGAGAGAGTGAGAGAGAGAGAGCGATTGTGAGAGGAGAGAGAGATAGAGAGAGAGAGAGAGAGAGAGAGAGAGTAATTTATATGGAAAATTCAGAATACAAATGAAAGGGTACGTTCAAATGTTGTCAATCGCCAAAGTATGAAAGAAAATGTCCACTACTGATCAGACATACGCACATAATACGAATTTGAATGCGTATATCTATCAAGGTAATTAAACTAAACAGTTAAGTTGACATACATTATAGATGTGACAATATTTCATCTCTCCTTTTGAATGATTTAACAATGAACGTTCCTAGGTTTCTTACTTTCCTTTGATCATTTGACTTGATCAAACTAGTCCTTTAAACATACTTGGTAAAATGTGTCTACTTATGAGACACACCACGTGGTTTTGTGTACGTGTGCAATAGCTCATGAAAAATATAACCACAATTTACGATATTTTCCGTAAATGACGTCGAAAGCTGACGAAATTTTCATAGAAAATGCGGAATATTCCGCATTTTCTATGAACATTTCGTCATCTTTCGACGTCATTTACCGAAAATATCACAGTTTCTGTAAATATATTTCATGAAAAATCGCATATTTTCTTAGATACAAAATCGCATGACTTGTTTCATATGTATGTTTTGCACATAATTAATGAATGCATTGTATGCGTTATATCACATTCCCAAATCCACTGCACCTCCGCTACTGCTGCTATATATGGTTATTGCCTACCGTGGCTCGGATCTGACAAATAGGAGGCCGTCGACGATAACTTATCCATTGATTTGTTTCTTTAGGTCATATATAGATTGACCTCAGCGATAATTTCTTCATAAGAGTGATGTCATATATGAATATAACATATGTAAATATTGTCTCGTTACTGTATAATGTATGGAGCATAGAGTTGCCATCTCTGCTATCTTTGTATGTACAGTCGAACCTCCTAAGTGGGCATGTACCTTTAATTAACATCGGGGACATATTACTTCAGGCGGCCGTGTATATACAGTCGAACCTCCCCGAACGGCCACCTCTCTACAACAACAACACCCTCTCTATAACAGCCTCTATTTTATATCCCAAATGGATGATTTCCTCTGTATCTAACCCTTAGACTGCTGAGCACGAAAATTGTCGTCTGTTGTTGCTTTTGCCTTTTGCCTTTTTTCTCAATAAAAAACATGTTTTGACAGCATTTTATAATCATTTCCATTGGAAATGATTCTAAAATGTTGCTAAAGCATGTTTTTGATGATAATTATCGAAGAAAATAAATAAATAAACAGCGGACGACAAAATTTAATTCAGCATTAACCTCCCTACAACAGCCACCTCTCTACAACAGCCAATTTTGCGTCTTCCCACAAGCCATCGTACAGTTCCACCACTTCGTGCGTTTGACACATACATGTACAGCATATAATGTGACAGTAAACCAAATAAAGTTTGGTGCAATACATAATAGACACATGACAACGCCAAGCTATAAATATTATGCAAGAAAACTATACAAAAGACGAGATATCTCAGCATTTCTACCATCAATCTCAAAATAAATGTTGATGTGTAAACTTTTCAATCTAATGCACAGCCTATGTTAGTGTACACATTACCCAAAGGTAAGGCCATATTTACTCGCATAGTAGGTGAGCAGACACCAGGGACAATACACTCGGGTAACTGCTGACATGTCACTGGATTTGATAGTTAATAACAGAGTACAGTAGTGGGTTTATATGGTATGTGTTGTGTGGTTGCCAGGTAAAAGTGATACACTGTGCGATTTTCTGTGTATGAGGCTACTTATAAGGGTGGTTCACACAGGCACAAACCTGTCCAGAAAACTGACATATTTTACAGTTTGGTGTAATATAATTGATAGGAGTCCGTTCTCCTGGCTTTTATACATGTGATTAGCTACATCATATCGTAAGTTCTACATCACATTTTGATTTCTTTGTCAAAAGCAGAACAGGATAAACTGGCTGATGGCTGGAACACACGAAGATAGCTGACATGGCCACTCCATGTGCCGTATAGGATACAGTAACGAGGCAGTATTCACATATATATAAAACATATATTCTATTACATTTACGAAGCAATAATCTGTGAATCAAACGATGATCAGTAGCCTATTTCACCAAAATTGCAAAGTATACTTACCCACCAAAGTGTACTTTGAGGGAGCGATAATTTATTTTTCCCGAAATGCATTATTTCATATAGAAATAACGACTCCATATATTTGATGATTAAACAGAATTAAAATGGCTGTGATAATGTAATAAATTCAGTATAATAAAAATTACTACATGTATCCTTAAATTGAAAATTTCTCCCTCAAAGTGTACTTACGGGTCCTTAATAAAAAGCAGTATTCATAAAACAACACATGACGATAGCATCTCACATTGTACATGCGCAGTGGAGCCTCTCTAAACCAGACCTCGTGGGAGCTCCCGAGGGTGCCCGGTTTAGAGATGTTCCACTGTAAAAATATCCGGCAAGGCTCAAGAATTTCTTTATTTCTCATCAGAAGTATATGTTGTGACCACTCATTTGAACCGTCTCGCCGAGACGTTCAAATGAGTGGTCACAACATATATTTTGGTTCAGAAATAAGGAAAATAGATAGAGAATAGTAGGTTAGTGCCGTGAATGGGAAAAAATATCTGGCAAGGCTCAGGAAACGGGATGGGCGAGGCTATGCCGAGCACAATCCGTTTCCGTGCCGCGCCAGATATGTTTGCCCATTCCCGGCACTAACCTACTATTCTATTTATCCCGTCAACACCTAAAAATGGCTTTAAAAATAAAAAAATAGTATTGACTGGATATCAAAAATGTTTCACGCCACTGTGTTTCACGGCACATACGCACTGTGTTGACGGGATAAAAGATAAATTGGTGCACGTTGCAATCATAAACATGCATAATTACGCGAGTGTAATAAATCACGGAGTTTTGGACTCAACTTCATCACTGTATATGCATTTATGATACAAGCGATGTGATTTTATACCTACATGTAAAAACATGCACGATCTCATGAAACAATTGTCAAGTACGATATTTTCAGTAAATGATGTCGAAAGTTGGTGAAACTTTCACGAACAAATGCTGAATTCGATACGAATATGTATTCATCTTTCGAATTCATTTAAACAAAATATCACAGTTTCTGTAAATTTTTCATAAAAATTTCATATGATTTTAGGTACAAAATAACATGGCGTCTCGCATATGAGGCCGAGTACATGTGTCTGTATAACTATGTGTATTGGGTTTCCAAGTTTAGATTTTATAGTGAAATTTAATAAACTTTATTGCAACTTTACCTCTTACTTAATGCAGTAAACATTGAACCTACTGTACCAACAACTCTCTTAGGGGTCATCTAACACGAATATACGGAGCCCCGCAAGGGACATGGATTATTTTTTATTAATTCGTTCCCACGAAATAACGATTCGTTCCTTCAATTTAACAATTCGTTCCCTCGAATTAACGATTCGTTCCATTAAATTAACAATTCGTTCCCACGAAATGACAATTCGTTTCATCAATTTAACAATTGAGGGAACGAATTGTTATTTCGTGGGAACGAATTAATAAAAACAAAATGTTACGCCCCCTGCGGGGCTCCGTAAAATGCACATGCACTGTAGCCTATTTCACCAACATTGCAAAGTATACTTTACTAGCAAAGTATACTTTGAGTGAGTACTCATTTATTTTTCCAGAAATGCATTATTTCATACAGAACTAAAGACTGCATATATTTGATGATTAAAAGTATGCAGAATTATTATATTGAATTTATTACATTATCACAGCCAAAATGGCTGTGATAATGTAATAAATTCAGTATAATAAAAAGTTATCCTTAAATTGAAAATGTATCCCTGTAAGTATACTTTGCTAGAAAAGAATAATTTGCAATTTTGATGAAATCGGCTACTGGTAGTTAAATATTACAATACAATATAAATATCCATGATAATCGTTAAACACGAGGAATCCTATTTCACCAAACGTGTTAAAGGTACATGCCCACTCCGTCTGTACAAAGTGTTCTTTATAGGAATTAAATAAGTGTATTATTGTGTCACTATTCCACCATCTGTGGTACAACTCTGGAATGAAACTGATCCTTCAATGAGAAATGTAGATAGTCTTAGACACTTTAAAACAGCATGCGCCAAACAATTATACACTCAATATGAAATACCACCATATTACTTAGTGGGAGACAGGTTTTCGTCAGTTATGCATGCAAGACTTCGTAATAAATGTAGCAGTCTCAATTCCGATCTTTGCAATAACCATATCAGAGAAACTCCCTACTGCGAGTGTAGCGAAATTGTAGAAGACGCTGAACATTACTTCTTTGAATGCAACAAATATCATGCACAGCGTCTCATTCTACGCCAGTCACTGCAACGATTTCATAACCTGAACGCGCACATGCTTTTGAACGGCATACCTGAACAAAACAATAAAAACAATATTATTATCTTCAATTCTGTACAAAATTATATTAAAACTACAAAACGATTTGAGTAACTTCGTTGATAGATGTATGTAACGTAATCCATATCGGATGTATTCCATTCGATTTGCCAATATCATCCACAACCACCGGTTATTAATGATCACTGAAATTTATTGCAACTAGCACTAATACATTGATGGATTTGCTCATGTAGTATATGTACTTGGCGACAAAAACAACTTTTATTCTTTCTCCAAATCTCATATCTCACTATCCACCTCTTCTCTACC
Organism: Conchocele bisecta; assembly: GCA_029237695.1. Lineage (NCBI taxonomy): Eukaryota > Metazoa > Mollusca > Bivalvia > Lucinida > Thyasiridae > Conchocele > Conchocele bisecta. The sequence continues at coordinate 8,842,883 of CM055278.1, read as the reverse complement.
TTTCTGTCCGTTTTCATTCCATACATTATGTAAACATATATTTATCGCTTGATAATTGGTTTGTATCCGTGTTTATATGCCTGTATACATGTATTCATGTATCGCCATTGCTGTTGAATTATTGTACTTTGTAACACTTAGGTGAGGGCTATAACTAATGTTCAGAGAACTTGTAGCCCGAGCCTATTGTATTTATATGCAATAAACTATGTTTAAACTAGTTCTAAAAATTACGAGTGCCCGCTATACAGATATAATCATTTAGTATATAGTTTACTGACAGTGACTCGCGGTGGTATCAGGCTATTTTCAAATGCAAATGAGGTATGCATATTATTATACTAATTAAATTCATCACATGAAAAAAATAATATTTTCGAAAGAGCATAAAGTATGATTTTTGCGCATCAAAAAGTAAATACAGAGAATAAATAGTAATGTCCGTTAACATTTTAAGGAAACACGGTTATCGCCCCTGGTATCAGTGTGTAAATATACGTCTATTATAAACTGTATAATATTGCTAATCAATATGTGGGGTAATGGTGAATGAATGTTTATTTTGCCAGAAAATGTCTCAGATGGTGTCTCTGATTTAAAGAATAGTTTGTGCTACTGAGTGGGTATGTACCTTTAAGTTTATCTACCTATTTATACTTTCAGGGAGTAATTATTTATTTTTTACTGAAATGCATTATTTCATATGGAACTAACGACTGTTTATAATGAATTAAATCTGCAGAATTATTATACCGTATTTATTACATTATCACAGCCATTGTGATGTGCTTAGAACAGATTTTATTTCGGTAACATTTATGCGTACATTGAATATTTCTCCCTCAAAATATACGTAGAATAAATAGCAAGATACATGTAAGTATACGTTGAAATTTTGGTAAAATCGTCTACAAAAAAAACCCAAGAAATTATAAGACCGGGTTTATTATACATCGAGACACAACAACAACTGTAGCTTCAACTTAAAGGTACATGCACATGCCCACGCAGTAGGTTAAAATGTAGTAATACAGATACTTTTGTATATTCTGTACGTATGACATTTTCTGGCAATATAAACATTAATTCACCATTACCCCACGTATTGATTGGCATTATCATACATTTTATTTTACACGAAAATGTTCACACTGATATCAGGGGCGATAACCGTGTTTCTTTAAAATGTTAACGGACATTACTATTTACACTCTGTATTTATGTTTAGATGTGCAATTATCATACTTTATAATCTGTTGAAAATATTATCTTTTCATGTGACGCATTTTATTAGTATAAATAATTAAAAAATACCACGCCTCATTTGCATATGAAAACGGGCCCCTGATCCGGAACTGCATTATGTGCCAGATTAATATTTTGACATTTATTAATTTTATTGCAAACAGTGTAGACTCAGATCAGACTGCACATATGTGCAGTCTGATCTGGGTCTACCCTGTTCGCGGTCTTATTTTTTTTGCACTAATTCAATGAGAAACAAACGCTAACATAAACCATAGGACCGGATTTCTATAAATATATTTGTAAAGGGAAATAACTAACTACGTTCCCTCATTGTAATGATGAATGTGCACCGTCGACACTATAAATTTGTAAATGCTTTGATGTAGCAACGGCACTGGCTCGATGACCTTGCATGTCGTCAGCGACTATTTAAGTCCCCCATCCAATAGGACTAGGCTAGCACGAAGTTGTCTTGCCCAAGGGCACGCCGAATCGGCCATTCGGAGCGAGTCGATGTGGGAAACGAACCAGGGGACTACCGATCCGCAGTCCGACGCTCTACCTACTGAGCTAATCCGGCGACCGCACCGTTTACACTTGTTGCAATGTCGTAAAGCACCTTTTCGCAGTGGACGGTCAATGTTGTGCAATAACAAATAGTAACACTAATTTTCTCACCCCACAGCCCCATTGTCTAGGGCTGAATTGTGCAGTTTATTTCTGCAAATGTCACATCCACAATTCACCTATATAATGACTGTATTATAAGGCCGCTCACCCAGAAAATAAACCTTGGCGAGACAGTATGTCATTTGTGACCATTGTAGATTTGGATTATCATGTGTGCTCGTAAAGTCAGAGATTGTGAGAGTGTGTTATTCGTGGGCACAAACAATGCTATATTAACGGAATTCCGATCAGCGTAGGCCCTGGTAAGACTACACGGACACGCAGGCAGATCTGGGACTACGCTGGCCGTACAGGTCGTACATGTAACGTATATTTTTTCAGTTTGGCGCCTATATAACGTATGGTGAAATACACCGTATGAACAGTTACCCACACCTGCTTTGAACCTTTGACGAACCGCAGTGTATTGTGTATCGGCATGCAGGTCCGTTTACTGATATATCTGCACTGGAGATTGTATTACCTCAAATCGTGTCGAAGCGTGAAATTTAAGTCTCTGATGATGTCTCAGATAGTTAACCCTTACTACGCTGAATTAAATGTGTCGTATGCCGGAAATGTTTTCAATATTTCTCGACGAAAGCCTCCGAAACCTGGCTAGATATCTTGGAAATTATCTAACTAAGAAAACAAGTTAAATTTTGAAAATCGGTCCAGTATTTCTGAAATTCTAAAAGATTTCCCTATGTTAAATCCCCATAGACATCTTCACTCTGTGAAGATGTCTATGGGGATTTAACATGGGGAAATTGTTTTTTCGCAATAAAATAAATATTTCACCAAATTTCCCAAAATAAAAAGAAGGCTCATTGTTAAATTTTCCTTTAATTTAATATTATCAAAATAAATATTGTTTTTGAATTGTTTATATGGCCGTAAGATTTGGGCAGCTTTCGTGAAACAGACAGTAAGTCTTATGTTTGAATCAAATATCAGTAAATATAATGTAAATGCTTGGATTTAACGACGGCACTGGCTCGATGACCTTGCATGTCGTCTCCCAAGAAGGGGAGAAAGGAAGGAGGTGGATGCAGAGGAAACCAGCCCCAGGAGGCCTAGCTTTTAATAGAATATACCCCTTTGGTTCTTTAACTTGCCCAGACCCTTCTTGAAATCTGATACACGGTACCGCCGTTTAAAGTCCCCATCCGAAAAGACTAGTAGAGCAGGAAATACAATGCATCTCAGAAATACTGACGCCCTGGAACTGAACCCTGTATCGAACCCGGGTCGCCAGCGTGGCAGTCTGACGATGTTATCCGCCGGCCACGGTCTGCTCTTTGTTGATCGTCAGGTATAGAACTTGTCCTTAGATAACATATCGACAAAACTTTGTATTTGATTTATGGGGGTAATTTGCTGTTTAGGTTAATGCTCTCACATAAAATACCATTAAAATGTAACGTTCTTGATCTGATAGCAATTCCATTATTAACATACTAATCATGCATATGGTTATATTCGTAATGTCTGGCGTATTTCACTATGCATGTACAGTCAATGCATATTTCAGAGTGGCAATAAGCTTAATGACCTTACATACTGATATGTGGCTGTGACTGGAGAAATGGGGCTTATGGAATTTGTGACCAGTGAAGTAGCGAATCAAATATCACACTCCCGTAGCATGATAACGATCGATATTACTTGTTAGAAGCATGGTGATCGGCAGTGCCGTTCACCATGCTTCTAACAAGTAATATCGATCGTGCCGTTCACCATGCTTCTAACAAAAGCCCCATTTCTCCACAGTCACAGCCGAAGAAGAAACTTGTTAAAGGTACACGCCCACTCAGTCGGCACAAACTGTTCTTTATATCAGAGACATCATCTGAGATATTTTCTGACAGAATAAACATTCATTCACCATTACTCCACATATTGCTTGGCATTATTTTTCATTTTATATCAGACGTAAATTTCCACACTGATATCCGGGGCGATAACCGTGTTTCCTTAAAATGTTAACGGACAATACTATTTATTCTCTGATTTTATTTTTTGATGTGCAATAATCATAATTTATCATCTGTCGAAAATGTAATTCTTTTCAGGTGACACATTTAATTAGTATAAATAATTAACAACTAATTAACATGCCTCATGTTGCATATGATAATAGCCCGATACCACCATGAGTCGCTACCAGTAACATAAATATTACTGAATGATTATATCTGTATAGCGGGCACTCGTAATGTTTAGGACTGGTTAGTGACACAATAATACTTATTTCATTCCTAAGAAGAACAGTGTGTGCCTACTGAGTGGGCATCTACATGTACCGTTGACATCGGGGTAACATTCTTATACAGCGAAGATTCGTTGAAGTTTCCAAAACGAAACAAACGAAAAGGAAGTAAAATCGATCGCTTTGTACGACGATATGTATATAGAAACGATCATCGCTTCTCTTTACATGAAAACAATATTGTCGTTTAAATACCCGACTTTCAAGTATGTAAACGTCTGTCGTTACTTAAGTTGTTATTGGCTTAAACATGACACGTGAGATGTTTAAGACAACGAAAAATCGTTTTCTATTTATAAACAACTTAAAACGATGCCAAAACGATTTGTAAACGATAGACAATCGTTCTGTTGTTTCCTGTTTGATTACATATCCGGTCAACTTATGGTCCACCTTGATTCTGTGAAAAATGCACCACCCACCAACCCCAACACGTCCCAATGTGAAGGTCACACGCTCTGACAATCTTGCAAATTATCGTTAAGTATTTTTCACCAGTCCCCTGTGGGCCGTTTCACTAAACTTCGTACGACTAAAATGTTCGTAAGCTCAAATTTAGGATCGTCTAGAAATTTTAATTTATGGATTTACATTTATTGAGCATAGGCTGCATATGAAGCCTATGCTCAATAAATGTAAATCCAATAATTGATTAAAAGAAAACAATGTTAATGTGAATATACAAAACTATCTTAATCTTTCACTTACGAACATTTTAGTCGTACGAAGTTTAGTGAAACGGCCCACATGACGTTAGTGTAAACAATATTTACTTCAAATAATATACACGTATATATGCATCACAATACATATAAAGTAACTGTGAATAAGGATTAAAAAACACGCTCACAGAGCTTATGTGAATTCTTCTCCTTGAGTAAAGCATCAGTAAATGGGAATGTGGCAAGAATGCATATAATGTATACACATGGAAGTTGTGTTTAATAATTGAAGGAAATGCGTGTACAGGCACATTACATGCACCTGCATTATCCATATATAACTTCAGACTTGTGCGCTTTAAACTGACTATGTAGCGCAATAAACCATGATAAAAAATCTTCATGATGACGTTATAAACATGGGAATGAAGTAAATTATATTAAATTAGTAAATATAGTTGCTAGTACATTGACGGGCCTCAACAGAATACGCCGAGAATATGGCGCTAATTCACTACATCTATATACATTCATATGAGGACTGTATACTTTGACAATTGCTTATGCCGTGGGAATACACCATCAATCCACCATCTGAATACATTCAAAAACATGCTGGCCATTTCAAGAGAGGTGACACTATAATTATAAATATACACTACATTTACACTATTGTGCAACCTCTCCACAAAAGCAACCCATGGGAAGACGCAAATCTGGCTGTTGTACAGAGGTGGCTGTTGTAGGGAGGTTAGTGCTGAATTACATTTTGTCGTCTGATGTTTATTTATTTTCTTAGATAATTCTCACCAAAAAGCATGCTTTGGCAACATTTTAGAATCATTTCCATGATTCTAAAATGCTGTCAAAACATGCTTTTATTAAGAAAGAAGCAAAGCAACAGCAGACGCCACTTTTCGTGCTTATCAGTTTAAGGGTTAGATATAGAGGAAATCATCCTTTTGGATATAAAATAGCGGCTGTTACAGAGAGGGTGTTGTTGTAGAGAGGTGGTCGTTCGGGGAGGTTCGAATATAGATGAAATCATCCATTTTGGATATAAAATAGCGGCTGTTATTGTTATTAAATAGCGGCTTTTAATATATGTTATAATATAGCGGCTGTTATAGATATTAAATAGCGGCTGTTGTATATATGTTATGAAATAGCGGCTGTTATAGATATTAAATAGCGGCTGTTTTATATGTTATAACTTGAAAATAGCGGCTGTTATATATATTAAATAGCGGCTGTGTTATATATGTTATAAAATAGCGGCTGTTTATAATATAAAATAAAGGAATCCTCTCGGTACATGTATTTAAAACTTTTCTCTATGTGTTTTCCCTTCTCCGCTGTGACTTATTTTCATATTTTATGGAAATAACATTTCAGGCCCTGGCGTCAGTACTTTCAGTACTTTGATTACGCATATCGTTGTACAAAACGATCGTTTTCACTGCGTGTTCCATTCGTTACGTTTCTTTCGTTTGGGAACCTTCAATAACTCTTCGTTGTATTGTTTTGTATTGGATCTTCCGGTGGGATACTTTGTCAATATTGACTCGCAAACGCCGCGCTTATTTTTTCATAGTCTTCGCGGCAGGGCATTGCTAGATACTTTTCAATTGCGATGATTGACGTGTGTGAAATTAAAAACAGATCCTAATCGCGTATACTCGTAAATGCAGAAATAATACGAGCACGGCGCTAGTATTGCCGTTCTTATCGCATCGCCGTTTTTGGCTGATTTTCGTTTCGAAAATCCGCCATATTTTCCACAGATGACGTCGGAATTTGACGAAACATTCGTAGCTCATGCGGAATTGCTGGATCTACATTTATTGAGCATATCAATAAATGTAAATCCAGTAATTCCGCATGAGCTTTGAACGTTTCGTTAAATTTCGACACGATTTACGGAAACTATTGCATTTTCCCGAAGTCAGTATCGGCGAAACACGGCGATAAGAGAGGTAATTTCGGAGCCAGGCTCATACAGTTAATACACAGTACACGGAGTAGGGGGTTAAACCAAATTTAAGTTTGATCTCTGTGATACAATCTTGGTCACATTGACAAGCGGACAATGGTTGTAATACATAACTAGATCCTGTGACCCGATAAATGCAAATTATGAGTATCGCTTGCACGTTTGTCTTTTTTTGCGGTCATACGCGGTTACTGTTTAGTTTACCGGTCTACATGGTCTATGCTTGGTGTGCTGTTTTTTTTATGACAAATGCGCAGTCTGATCCGAGTCTTCACTGTTCACGAAGCATGCTTCTAACACATAGTATAGATCCTTATAAAGCTGAAATAATTCGCAACAAGAGAAAGAGCAACACTGGCCATACTTGTCGCAAACCTTTTCCCAAGTCACAGGCAAACATTACTGAATTAAAATTTGTCGTCTGCTGTTTCGTTTTTGTCTTCCAGTTTTCTTATCAAAAACATGATTTGACAGCACTTTAGAATCATTTTCAATGTAAATGATTCTAATGTGCTGTCAAACCATGTTTTATTTAGAGAAAATGCAAAATAAGATACAACAGCAGACGGCAATTTTCGGTTCCACCCTTCTACGGGTTAATACATATCGGAACAGTTCACTATTCAGGCATAAATTTATTACTTTTTATTATACTGAATTTATTACATTAGCACAGCCATTTTGGCTGTGATAATGTAATAAATTCAGTATAATGATTCAGCATACCTTTAATCGTCAAATATATGCAGTTAGTTTTATTTGAAATAAAATATTTCGGGAAAAATAAATGATTACTCCCGCAGTTCAACACATGTCCTGGCTCATTACAAATTATACAGCCTCATATGAGATTTATAAGAAGTGCATGAAAACACCAAGTGCATATACAGTTAACATCGTGGAAACCATTCGTATATAGCGAAGACTCGTTGAAGGTTCTCAAACGAAAGAAACGAAAACAAAGTAAAATCGATCATTTTGTACGACGATATGTATATAGAAACGATCTTAGCTTTTTCTTTTTACCTGAATATTGTCGTTTACATACCCGGCTATCAACTATTTAAACGTCTGTCGTTACCTTTAGCGCATCGTTTTGACATCGTTTTCTAAAGTAGAACAGTATGTTTGTGTTGGCTTAAACGTGACACGTGAGACGTTTAAGCCAAAGAAAACATCGTTTTCTAATTATAACAAAGGTAAAACGATGCCAAAACGATTTGTAAACGATAGACACTCGTTCGTTTGTGGCACCAGAACAAATCCGTGCTGTAACGTCTGTTTCCTGTTATGTTATACATTCATCTGTTGGTCTACCTTGATTCTGTGAAAAATGCACGACCCACCAACCCCAACTGGTCCCAAGGTTAGGTCACATACATTTAATTCTGCATACCTTTGATGGTCCTCCAACGCGCACTTCTTTCTTCAAGAAAGAAGTGCGTGTTGGAGGACCATCAAACGTATGCAAACAGTATTCAATAATTAACCAAACGTGCAACATGTGCTGACTCACTGCACAGTATACAGCGTCATCAAGGTACTTATCAGAAATGCATGAGAACTGGGCTCGGCTGGCCATAAATCTCGTAAATACGGAGCCCTGCAGGGGACGTAGAATTATTTTTTCTTAATTCATTCCCACGAAATAACAATTCATTCACACGAAATAACAATTCGTTCCGTCAAGTTAACAATTAGTTCCCACGAATTAACAATTCGTTCCCTCAATTTAACAATTCGTTCCCACGAAATAACGATTCGTTCCCACGATATAACAATTATTATTTCGTGGGAACAGAATTGTTATATCGTGGGAACGATTTGTTAATTGTTCATTCTAGGGAACGAATTGTTGAATTGATGGAACGAATTGTTATGTCGTAGGAACGAATTGTCAATACGAACGAACGAATTGTTATTCCGTGGGAACGAACTGTTATTGAGGGAACGAATTGTTATTTCGCTAGAACGAATTAATAAAAAAAAGTCCATGTCCCCCGCCCGCGGGGCTCCGTACATAAACCTCAGTCAGCGGCACATATTAAAGGTACATGCCCACTCAGTAGGCACAAACTGTTCTTTATATCAGAGACATCATTTGAGACATTTTCTCGCAAAATAAACATTCATTCACCATTACCCCACGTATTGATTTGCATTAGTATGCATTTTATATGAGAAGTAAATTTCCACACTGATATCTGGGGCGATAACTGTGTTTCCTTAAAATGTTAACGGACTTTACTATTTATTCTCTGTATTTATTTTTTGATATGCATTGATCATACTTTATAATTTGTCAAAAATATTATTTTTGCAGGTGACGCATATAATTAGTATAAATAATTAAGAAATGTCGTACCTAATTTGCATATGAAAATATCCTGATACCACCGCGAGTCACTATCAGCATGATCAGTAACATATATATTATTAAATGATTATATCGTAAAACTTGTAAATATTTTTCATGATATATCGCACATCGCCTTATGTACAACATCACCTGGCTTGTATATTAATGTTCAACTAGATGTTCTGACAGATAGCTAAATTTAAATATTTATTGTGTTGGCTAAAATTACATACACTAAACAATGTTTCTTTTTCATACCCTGATCACAATTCGTCTGCATATATATATCACGTATCGATCATATATGTCTGTGACTGGAGAAATGGGGCTTATGGGTTTTGTGACAATTGTAGCTCATGATCAAATAGCACATGAACTGGCGAACAATAGAATAGCCCCAGACCAGCTTGGGAATTTGCGCAGTCTGAGCAGGGTTTACGCTGTCCGCCATCTAGAAACTGAACTAAGTTTGCTGTCTTGAACCACACCATGCCACTGTACAAGACGGTTAGAAGCTACACTTGTTGAATATGTCGTAGAGAACATTTTTTTCAGCCATAAACAAATAATACGTATGGCCTTCACTTCTCGCGTTTCTTTAAAATTTCAAACATCATTTTCTTAATCCAAAATGTCTTAATAGCGCATCTACAAAACAACAATCTTGCCCAGAACATCAACGTCTCTAACATATATTGGCGATACCAACTCGCAATCAGTCTGTTTGATTGTCTGAGCCTGAGCTGTGCACAACTCAGGCTCAGTCAATCAAGATGACTGATTTCAAGTACAATATTCCATTTTTTTTTAATTATCAAGTTGACAAATATTGACGAGATTAGCGCAGGCGGTGCTGTATGTAAGTTGCACAAATATAAATATTTGTTATTGACAAGATAAATATCAAAAGGAAGAAATCGTTAATAACGAATTGTTCAGGTGACAAATATCATACAATATTTACACTGTCCTTAAATTACTAATCGAAACGCCCATGCATTCAACGTATTGCGTTTATATCCCAGTACATTACATTAGCCCCACGTGACGTCGCTCGACGTTGTTGATTCGGCAAAGTCGCTATTCTATTAATGCGACAAAACGACGTAAAGCAATAAGATTCCTAATTTGAACGCCGTATTTGGTTACTTAATTTTTTTAAACTATCCGAAAACGCAATGTAAATATAATGTATACCCCTGATCCCGGCTACTCAACACCTCTGTTAGCCTAACATACTGTTAACTCATTTGCAATGCTATAGGATTTAACAGTCTGTTAAGCTAACAGAAGCGTTGAGCAACCGGGCCCAGACTAACTGTTTACTGTCTGTTTCACGAAAGCTGCCCAAATTTTACGGCCATATAAACAATTAAAAAACAATTTTGTTTTCGATAATATTAAATTAAGGGAAAATTTAAGAATGAGCCTTCTTTTTATTTTGGGAAATTTGGTCAAATATTGATTGTATTGCGAAAAAACAATTTCCCCATGTTAAATCCCCATAGACATCTTCACAGAGTGAAGATGTCTATGGGGATTTAACATGGGGAAATGTTTTAGAATTTCTGAAATACTGGACCGATTTTAAAAATTTAACTTTTGTTTTCTTAGTTAGATCATTTCCAAGCTATCTAGCCAGGTTTCGGAGTCAATTTCCAAAATAGTTCGTTTTTTAGCTCCTCCCACACTCCTCTACCTTTTTTTCCCCAATGTTAAATTCCCATAGACAAATTAATTTTTCGTAATAAAATCAATATTTGACCGAATTTCACGAAATAAAAAGAAGGCTCATTCTTAACTTTTCCTTTACTTTAATATTATCGAGAATAATACTGTACACGTACACTTCATTATCATGACCTGCAGTCCGGATCCTTGCCTGGTTCCACAAACGAACGGTTGTCTATCGGTTACACATTGTTTTGACATCGTATTACGCAAACGACACGACATGCCTTCGTCATTAAAACGACACAACATGCGTTGAAAGAAACAACAGGCATTTAAATAGTCGGGAGCTGGGTATTTAAACGAAAATACAGTTTTCGCGAATAGAAATATCCACACGATACTCGTTTCTAAACATATTACTGTATCGTTTTCACTGCGTTTTCAATTCGTTTTCGTTTGTTTTGCTGAATATTCAACACATTTTCGCTGTATACTGACCAAACAGGTCATAAGGACTTAAAACAACGAAAATACATACTTTTCTAATTAAAAACAACGAAAACGATCTCAAAACGCTGCGTTGAACGAAACGAAATGCGTTTAAATAGTTGAAAGCCTGGTATTTAAATGAAAATATAATTTTAACGTATAGATCAAACACACGATAATCGTTTCTATGCATATCGTTGTACAAAACTATCGTTTCCACTGCGTTTTCCGTTCGTTTTCGTTTGTTTCGCTGAATATTCAGCACATTTTCGCTATTTACTGGTCAATAATTCCAGCACAAAAATATTTACACAATTCCCTAACATTTGATTGACCAGTAGCAAGTCTCTGTCCAAAATTTATATCCCAGTAAACTCCCATGCCGAACTACTTTCCATAACCGTGAGGCGCAGTTAAACTAATTCTTAAGAAAACGGAAAATAAACACATTTTCTTGATGAATTTATTTCAAATGCTGGAATTATAAGGAATGAATGGCCTTTTTGTGGAATTTATCGGGGATATAAACTTGGAAAAGTAGCGGGAATACTGGACGAGGCCTTCAAAAATTACAATTTTCGAAAAAAAATAAAATTAATTCCTATATTGTTCATATGTGACTGGATCTTATGGGATTTGCTACCATTGTACAGTCGAACCTCCCCGAACGGCCACCTCTCTACAACAACACCCTCTCTGTAACAGCCGCTATGAATGATTTCCTCTATGTCTAACACTTAGACTGATGAGCACGACAAGTGGCGTCTACTGTTGCTTTGCCTTCTTTCTTAATAAATGCATGTTTTTACAGCATTTTAGATTCTAAGATGTTGCCAAAGCATGTTTTTGGTGAGAATTATCTAAGAAAATAAATAAACATCAGACTACAAAATATAATTCAGCATTAACCTCCATACAACAGCCACCAGTTTTGCGTCTTCCCATGGGTGGCTGTTGTAGAGAGATTGCACTGTAGCTCCTGATCAAATAGCACACTCGTGTAGCCTGATAACGATTTGTATTGGTTGTTAAAGGCATGACTGGCATTTCATTGATGGAACTGTGTGTATCATGATCAGACTGATCGGATGTACAGGCTGAGCTGGACGCGAAACCCATACGCCCATTATTTGTCCAGTCACAACCATATTTGCGATGAAGCAAGCATTCAGTACTTAATTCGCCAATTACACTGTAAATACATTATCTATGCATATGAATTGGTAATACAAGAGGCCTGTCAGAACTGACAATCAAGTGCGACCATCCATGAATTCAACTTCCACTGTTACCAATATGAAGGACATAGTATAGTTGTATATTTCTGTCGTATCCTTTACGTTATACCGAGATAGGTAAGTATCAATTTAATACATAATAATTCCAGCACAAAAATATTTACACAATTCCGTAACATTTGATTGGTCCGTAGGAAGTCTCTGTCCAGAATTTATATCCCAGTAAACTCCATGCCGAACTACTTTTTGTAACCGTCAGGCGCAGTTAAAATAATTCTTAAGAAAACGGAAAATAAACACATTTTCTTGATGAATTTATTTCAATCAAATGCTGGAATTATAAGGAATTCATCGGGGATATAAACTTGGAAAAGTCGCGGGAATACTGGACGAGGCCTTAAACAATTAAAATTTTCCCGCGACTTTTCCAAGTTTATACCCGATAAATTCCACAAAAAGGCCATTAATTCCTATAGTATAAGTTGCCTTAGTTAAATACAGTTAAAATGTGTTGAAGGTTCCCAAACGCATCAAATGAAAACAAATAGAAAACGTAGTGAAAACGATCGGGTTGTACAACGATAAACATCGAAACGATCATCGTGTGGTTGGTTTAATATACGTGAAAACGATATTTTCATTTAAATACCCGGCTCCGGATTATTTAAGTGCCTGTCGTTTATTTTAACGTATCATTTTGACACCGCTTTCGTTGTTTTTATTTATTAGAAAATTATTGTTTTCATTCGTTCAATAAACTTTCAAACCAATGAGGGGCAGACTAGTTGATGGGGCCCCTAATGCGCCATATTTAATCAAAATCCGTTACATAATAAGGACAAAATAAAGTGTTAGTACTTGTTGTTGTTGTTGTAACCACGTGATCAGACACCTTGAAAAAGTCGCGATTAGTATTAATGGAACACTACCTGATGATAATGCAGGTAGGCTAACAAAACCATGGACAACGTTCAGCTTTTACCATATTTCGACCAACAATTGAATTGTCTGCTGGTTCAGTTTTCAATTGTGTTTCACTCACAAGTTTTCTAATACATTTTCTGCATCAATTGTAAATGTTTTAATCAGTCATATATTATATCACCCCGTCTCCTGGATGTAGGGTACGTGTTTGTTTGTGTATTTATTTCTGTTTTGTGTGTATATTAAATCAATTATAAGCACTATCTGATCAAAAGTTCAAAACAAATGGGAATAATTGAATTTAAAAAATAATAACAAGTACATGCCCTCCAATTACCGTGCACACCGGCGCATGCGCATACATGTAACAAGAAAACCTCGTCTAGTGCATTCCCAACGAGTATACAACCTAACCACACACGACAATAATGCTGTAATCTTTGACGAACAAGATAGACATTGACCAGACTGGTCTGGGTCTACCTTTTCGCGACTGCAATAACCCCGGATTTTTCGGATCTGGTCAAACCGTCAGGCTCTACACTGGTCGGGATGCAATAACCGCATTTGTTCCCCAGAAACATTTTCAAATCGATTTAGGTGATACAGTATCAACTAAATGCCCGTTTTACTCCATCAACCATTTGATTAATGACGGCTAAGGTAGGGGCTCCACCTGGCCATTAACCCTTTGAACCCGAAATCCCGCTATAGCGGTCTATGCAAAAAGTGCAGATCCAGATGAACCGGCTCGTAACGAGCCGTCTCATCAGGATCTGCACTTTTTGCAAGTAATTTTCATATTTGTTAGAACAAAACATCCACTTTTCATAAATGGACTAATCTGAAAATCATTTTGTGACGATTGGATTTGGTCGGAAAATTAGCATATCACAGTCCATTCCAGTTACTTAGGGTTGAAAGGGTTAATTCATGTAATAATATATCTGTCTTCTCAGACGTATTCACCTGCAGGCGGATACAATTAATATTACAATCAGTACAAACTATCACATATATAAACGCATTACCTATTATTTACGAGACTAATTAACGTTATCGTATTTTATATTAAAGAATATTAACGCAATATCTCTTAATCTGATGCAATTGGACCTCGTTCTACCAGCCACGCTAATTTAAGACACGTGACGTCATTTGACTACTGTAACGTCAATGCACTTACTGTCTATTCCATGTTGTTGTGCCGACGAACTTTTGGCTATTAAACACATTGAATCTAAAAGACATTTAAATGTAAGTAGTTTTACGTCAATAACAAAAAATTAACCCTCCCCAAATTTGTTTATTTGATGAAATTCCATTAACATGGGGCTAAAATACATTTTTTTTAAATCATTTTGTATTTATGGACCGATTTTCAAAATCTATCTTTTGTTTTCTTTATGATGTATTTACGTCATTTCCAAGCTATCTCGACAGGTTTCGGAGTCAATTTACAAAAGTTTTTTTGACTCATCCCCCACTGCTGCCATCTCTTTTTCCCCCATGTTAAATTCCCATAGGAAACTCATTTTTTTTCGAATTTCACCAAACAAAGAAATTTTGGGAGGGTGACTTTTTTTGTCATTGGTGAAAAAGTTCTTGCATTTAAATACTTTTTTTAGATTTAATGTGTTTAATAGCCAAACGTTCGTCGGCAGAAAAATGTGGAACAGACAGTAGCTTTACACCACCGCCTGCGCTAATCTTGCAAATATTTGTTAACTTCATCATTTCAAAAAAGCTTGAATATTGTGCTTGAAATCAATTAACCTGATTGACTGAGCCTGAGATGTGTGACAGCTCAGGCTCAGACAATCAAATTGCTTGATTGCGAGTTGGCATGCCAATATTTGTTAGAAACGTTGATACTCTAGGCAAGATTGATGCAGGCGATTGTGTAAATACGGATTGGTCGTGAGGCAGTGGGCCAGCGTCATCAAGCAGCTTGATTGGTCGAGCCTGAGCTGTGTTGCCAGCGTCATTGTTTGGTGCAAATGGGTTGGGCTATAAGTTATATTAACATTAGTAGTTACAACCTCCATACTGATGTATACGGAATGAATTGTAACTTATCCCGTCTACACAGTCACGGAACTAACCTACTATTGACTATAAGCCCTGTCCTGGCGTTTTCGTTTTTTTAAAGCTATTTGTAGGTGTTGACGGGATAAATACAATAGTAGTAGGTTAGTGCCATGAATGGGAAAACATATCTGGCAAGCCTTAGGAAACGGGATGGGCGAGGCTCTATAAATCGTGTCCTGGAGGAGGTGACTCACAGCCTCACCACGGATGTCGATACTTCGAATACAGTGTCACAGGAATGTAGGGGCTATCTCATATATAATTCCAGCACAAAAATAATTACACAATTCCCTAACATTTCATTGGCCCGTAGCAAGTCTCCGTCCAAAATTTATATCCCAGTAAACTCCATGGCGAACTATTTTCCGTAACCGTCAGGCGCAGTTAAAATAATTCTTAAGAAAACGGAAAATAAACACATTTTCTTGATGAATTTATTTCAAATGCTGCAATTATAAGGAATGAATGGCATTTTTGTGGAATTTATCGGGGATATAAACTTGGAAAAGTCGCGGGAATACTGGACGAGGCCTTAAAAAATTACAATTTTCGAAAAAAAAAAAAAATGTTTTTGGGATTTTTTGATTTTGTTTCGAAAATTGTCATTTTTTATCGCTTCGTCCAGTATTCCCGCGACCTTTCCAAGTTAATACCCCGATAAATTCCACAAAAAGGCCATTAATTCCTATAATATCTATATGTCAGTTTTGTAATCAACGAGATTAACCATACACAACCGTCTGCGTTAATCTTGCCCAACGTAATATATATCCACAATGCCAACTCGCAATCAATGAGTTGTAGCATAGCTCACGCTCAGCCAATTAAGCTGTCTGATTCCACGCATAATTTTCAAGCCTTCTGAAAGAAAGCAACTTACAAATATTGGCCAGATCAGCACAGGCGAGAATGTAACAACAGTGAAACCTCTGTACACCGGACACCCTGGGGAGGTCCCCAGGTGTCCGGTTTACAGAGGTTTCACTGTAAATCAGGCATATAACCATCCGGGGACATACTTATATATTTTGCGATCATGAACATGCATTATTATCTGAGATGTGTTACCAAGAAACCTCTGAAAAGTAGACCACATATATTATCTCGGTGTCCGGTTTAGAGAGGTTCCACTGAATATGGATTTTCCCTTCCAATGTTGAAGGCATAAAGTACGTTAAACAGTTAGTCCCAATAAGCGAACATTGGCAAATGGACAGCTCAGGCTCAGTCAATGAATCTGCTTGATTTCAAGAACAATATTCAAGAACTTTAAAATAAAGAAATTGGTAAATATTGGTCAGATTAGCGCCGGCAGTAGTGTATCGGCGAATACGACATGAAAAGTGACGTCAGTGCCTGGCGTCTGTTTCACGAACCCTGCCCAAATAGTACGGCTATATCCACGCTGTTTTCTTCGATAATATTAACTTTTATAAACAAATTAAGAATAAGCCTTCTTTATATTTCGTGAAATTTAGTCCAATATTGATTTTATCGCGAAACAAGAATTCCCCATGTTAAATCCACATATAGAAATATATAGAGTGAAGATGTCTATGGGGATTTATCAAGGGCACTATTTTTCTAATTTTATATATAGTGGAAAGATTTTCAAAATTTAGTTTTTGTTTTCTTACATGTATAGTTAAATTATTTCCAAGCCAAGTAGCCAGGACCCGGTTGCTCAAAGCTTCTGTTAGCTTAACAGACTGTTAAATCCTTAACAATGCTAAGGATTTAACAGTCTGTTAAGCTAACAGAGGTTTTGAGCAACTGGGCCCAGGTTTCAGAGTCAATTTCCAAAGTTTCCAGCTCCTTTTCCCCCATGTTAACTTTATCATAGAAAATATTTTTTTGTTCCTAATAAAATGAACATTTGACCAAATTTACGGAGCAAAAAGAATACTCAGTCTTAAATTTGTTAAAATATAATATTACCGAAAACAAAAATTTGGGCAGGTTTCGTGAAACAGACAATATATTATGTTATGCGTGAACAATCCGTATTAATTATTCTCTCTTGAGAAAGTAAGTAATTGTCACATGTACAAACACACGTATACTGTGACATGGCCAGTAATTAATGCCAAATATTACAGCCCAAACGAAAGCTATAGAAGATAGTACATGAGTGATGCGAGACTAACATGCCATGTCTCGTTATCGGTGTTTACTTTTATTTTATATTACTCTGACATATTTATTGTCCTGTCATCGTGCTATAGAGTATCGCGGGTACGGAGCCCCACAGGGGAACGTGCATTTTTGTTATTAATTCGTTTCCACGAAATAACAATTCGTTCTCTCAATTTGTTAATTCGTCCCGACGAAATAACAATTCGTTCCCACGATATAACAATTCGTTCACACGAATTAACAAATCGTTACCTCAAATTAACAATTGGTTCCCACGAAATACCAATTCGTTCCCACGAATTAACAACTCGTTCCCACGTGGAAACGAAATTAGTTCGTGGGAACGATATATAGTGGGAACGAATTGTTAATTCGAGGGAACGAATTGCTATATCGTGATAACGAATTGTTAAATTGAGGGAACGAATTGTTAATTCGTGGGAACGAATTGTTAAATTGAGGGAAGGAATTGTTATTTCGTGGGAACGAATTAATAAAAAAGATAATTATACGTGCCCTGCGGGGCACCGTACGGACCAGCGACAGAACCGGACCGGAAACTTTGCACAATACATAAAACACTAACACAAGCTAATATTAAACAAGTAAAGGGTATAGAACATTTTTCAGTGGGACTGATGTTGAGGGTTAATAATCGTACACTGTCACTCTGTGATGAACTATGTATGTTTATCCCGTCAACACAGTGAGTATGTGCCGTGAAACACGGTGCCGTGAAACATTTTTGATATCCAGTCAATATTATTTTTGCATTTTACAGCCATTTGTAGGTGTTGACGGGATAAGTAGAATAGTAGGTTAGTGCCGTGAATGGGAAAACATATCTGGCGCGGCACGGAAACGGGATGTGCTCGGCAGAGCCTCGCCCATCCCATTTCCTGAGCCTTGCCAGATATTTTTTCCCATTCACGGCACTAACCTACTATTCTCTATCTATTTTCCTTATTTCTGAACCAAAATATATGTTGTGACCAGGTCACAACATATACTTCTGATGAGAAATAAAGAAATTCTTGAGCCTTGCCGGATATTTTTCCCATTCACGGCACTAACCTACTATTCTCTATATACTGCCCGCTACCATATCATTCTTGCTTCAGCAGTTTCTGATATAATATTTATGAGAATGTGTGTCGAAACGGTCATTAAAACTACTGTCTGTTTTTCGAAGCCTGCTCAAATTGTACGGTTATATCTACAATGTAAAATTCAATATTGTTTTCGACAGTATTAAATTTTATCAAAATGTACGAATGAGCCTTCTTTTTATTTCGTGACTTTTTTTGTCAATTATTGATTTTATTATGAACAATGATTTCTTTATGAGAATTGAACATGGGGGACAAGAGATGGAGAACCTGGAAGAGGAGTCGAAAAACTGGGAAATTGACACTGAGACCTGGTTATATAGCTTGGAATTGATCTAATTAAGAAAACTCAAGTAAACAATTTGAAATTCGGTGCACTATTTCTGAAATTTTAAAAATAAATATCACCATGTTCAATCTTCATAGACATAATTTAACACGTGGAACTATTTTTTTCCGCAATACAATCAATATTGGACCAAATTTCATTAAATAAAAGGAAGGAACATTCTTTAATGTTGATACAAATTAATATTATCGAAAGAAAAGTGCTTTATCCCGTCAAAGCAGTGCGTATGTGCCGTGAAACGTTTTTGATATCCTGTCAATACGACCTAATCACTGCGTATGAATATGTGCGGTCGCTGGGGTTATTATGTTTGCATTTTAAAGTCATTTGTAGGTGTTGACGGGATACATAGAATAGTAGGTTAGTGCCGTGAATGGGAACACATATCTGGTGCGGCACGAAAACGGGATGTTCTCGGCAGAGCCTCGCCCATCCCGTTTCCTAAGCCTTGCCAAATATGTGTTCCCATTCACGGCACTAACCTACTATTCTCTATATACACGTACCTGTATTACCATACATATTGTATCGAATTTAGTGACATGTGTAAGCAGTTATCTAAGTGTATTGCCATTGGTGTCTACTTTACTACTATGCGAGTAAGTGTGGCTTTACATATGGGTAACATGTACATACACTAACACTAGGATGTGCATCAGATTGAAACGTTTACACAATGAAATCTATTTTGAGATTGATGGGAGAAATACTCAGATATCTCGGCTGCTGTACAGTTCGGTGACATAATATTTATAGCACGCTGTTGTCATATCCGTCTATGGTGTATTGCAGCAAGTGTTATTAGTTTGTATGTCATATTATTTGCTGCACGTATCAAAACCTCGAATTTGCGAAACTGTACGATGGCTTGTACATACAAAGGTGACAGAGGTGGCATCTCAATGTACCATAGAGAATAAAGTAACAAGCGATTATTCACATATCTGATATTCATATATCACATCATCCTTACGAAGCAATTATCATTGAAACCAGCTATGTGTTTCTATAACCTATGACCTTAACAAGTTATGGCTGCTGACGACAGCTTTACTAATCAATGCCAAGGTCAAATCACTGTATAGGCGCGTACTGAGTTCTATTGTCAATACATGTATACTTTTATTAATATTATGTTAAATTTGAAACTCGAATACTTGTTAATATCGAATATGGTAGACTAACGTGGAATATATAAATTCCTTTCAATTGACCAAATAGCCAGTATATTTCATATGAATGGTTTGTGTACATTTCTATTAAAGAAGATAATTTATACATGGAAATTGTGAGTTATTATGAATATTAATTTATGAACTAATCTGTCAGTTCAATGTAAATGAATGATAGTTTCCGATACAGATTACGCCAAGCGTTAAATTAAACCTTTATTTGTAGCGTATATAAATAAACATACATGTATAATATTTGAGGAGTTTAAATACACCGCGAGATGTGAAAACACTCGTCTGTAACCAGTATAGCCCCAGCCTAGCCTGCGCAGGGCCTACGCTATTCACTATCGATTGGCGTAATGGAAAACAAACAATTGTTGTCTGATTGAGATAATGTACAAGATAATCAATATATCAAAGGCCGACAAATGTCGTAAGCTACCTTTTATTGCAGCAAAAGGCACAAGTACATTTTCGCCTGTGGAATTTTAAAACCACTCAGTCATCATACACGTGGTTAAAGTACACGTTTCGTGGGTGTCCAGATTAGAGACTTACTACAGTCGAACCTCCCCGAACTGGAATTATAAAGAATGAATGGCATTTTTGTGGAATTTATCGGGGATATAAACTTGGAAAAGTAGCGGGAATACTGGACGAGGCCTTAAAAAATTACAATTTTTGAAAAAAAAAAAAAATAAAAAATTATTTGTTTTCGAAAATTGTAATTTTTTATCGCTTCGTCCAGTATTCCCGCGACTTTTCCAAGTTTATATCCCGATAAATTCCACAAAAAGGCCATTCATTCCTATATTGTTCATATGTGACTGGATCTTATGGGATTTGCTACCATTGTACAGTCGAACCTCACCGAACGGCCACCTCTCTACAACAACACCCTTTCTGTAACAGCCGCTATTTTATATTCCAAATGGATGATTTCCTCTGTATCTAACCCTTAGACTGCTAAGCACGAAAAGTGTCGTCTGCTGTTGCTTTGCCTTCTTTCTCAATAAAAGCATGTTTTGACAGCATTTTAGAATCATTTCCATTGGAAATGATTCTAAAATGTTGCCAAAGCATGTTTTTGGTGAGAATTATCGAAGAAAATAAATAAACATCGGGCGACAAAATATAATTCAGCATTAATCTCCCTACAACAGCCACCTCTCTACATTGTGTTTTGCGTCTTACCATGGGTGGCTGTTGTAGACAGGGTGCACTGTACCGTATTATATTAAGAATTAACTGATGTATAACTTTGTATACTTTGTATATTGTGTTTATATGACGAGAAACTATGTAATAGTTTAAGTTAATAAAACATTATATTCTATTCTATATGTACATGTAAGTCAGAATGCCGACAGACAGTCAATTGGAGAGGTCAAAAAGTCTCGTGAAAAATGAAACAATACACCGTTTTTCTTTCTTTAACGGAGCGAGCACAATACATAGCTTGCATAAATACGTACAATGCTAAGAAAATAAAAGCTGAATTTAAAACCATATACGTGCCATGTTTACATAAGTCTTGATAAATTAACATTCAAGAGTTTCGAATAATATTTGCATGTATGTTTAGTCTTGAAAGTGTATAGTGTACGCATATAGACTAAACTTAATATGTTCTGCATGTGACTGGAAGAAGGAGATTATGGTTTTGCGATCAGTGTAGATCCAGATCAGCTTGTGCATCCGCACATTCTGATAAGGATGTACATTCCATCAATGATACACCCGTCATGCTTATATCAAGGTAATATATACCGTTGTACGTATCAGGTACGACACTGTGCAATTTGATCAGGAGCTACACTGGTCACACATACCATAAGCCTTATTTCTCCAGTCACAAACACAATAGAGGATCTTACATGTAAATGAATACGGAGTTAACATCACATTGATTAAAGTGCTTACTGAGTGCATAAGAAAGGAGACTATCGAGGTGCATGTTCACGAGGTTACAACAACAAAAACGCCGCCCACTCCACAGTAAGTATTATTTGATATTTTCCTTAATATGCAACGGATTTTGATTAAATATGGCGTAGCAAACGCGTCTTCATGAGCTGCATTTGGTGGTCTAGGGAGTTTGGCACAGACTTATGTCGTTTTTGCGAATAATCGATTTCCGTGTAGGAGACACGGAAATCGATTCTTGGCAAAAACGACAGAAGTTTTGGCGAAAATACAGAGACCACCAAATGCAACTTAACAAGACGCGTTTGGTGTGGCATATTTCATCAAAATCCGTTACGTAGTAAGGAAACTATAAAAGAATACGTACTTTGAATCGGTACTTATTGTTGTTATTAGTACCACGTGATCATACACCTTGGCTATGCCGAGTATATTATGAAATCGGTCAACGATTTTGATGAATTCCATATTGAATCAACATACATTCTATTTAATGCATAATTATGTAGTAGTACCATACAACATCGTATGTCGAAGCTGTATTAATTCCAGCACAAACATATTTACACAATTCCCTAACATTTGATTGGCCCGTAACAAGTCTCTGTCCAAAATGTATATCCCAGTAAACTCCCACGCCGAACTACTTTCCGTAACCTTTAACTTTCCGTTAAAATAATTCTTAAGAAAACGGAAAATAAACACATTGTTATTTCAAATGCTGGAATTATAAGGAATGAATGGCCTTTTTGTGGAATTTATCGGGGATATAAACTTGGAAAAGTCGCGGGAATACTGGACGAGGCCTTAAAAATTACAATTTTCGAAAAAAAAAAAAAAAAAGATTATTTTCTTTCGAAAATTGTAATTTTTTATCGCTTTATTTTTTTCCAAGTTTATACCCCGATAAATTCCACAAAAAGGCCATTCATTCCTATATTAATCACCTGACATGTTTTTTGTAGCTGTCTCAATTACGGAATAAAACCATTGGTGTTGCGTTTCTTGGGGTGGAAAAGACATTTGGTCTGTTTAAAGTGCGTGAAGTTCAAAGGTACGGAGCCCCGCAGGGATGTAGATTTTTTTTTATTAATTCGTTCCCGCGAAATAACAATTCGTTCTGACGAAAAAAAAATTGATTATGGGAAATGGTATTGAATTTTTTTAAAAATTCAATACCGTTTCCCATAATCAATTTTTTATAATATAAAATTCGTTCTCATGATATAACAATTCGTTCCCTCAAATTAACATTGTTATATCGTGGGAACAAATAGTTAATTCCAGGGAACACATTGTTACATTGAGGGAACGAATTGTCATTTCGTGGGAACGAATTGTTAATTCGAGGGAACGAATTGTTGGAACGAATTGTCAATTCGAGTGCACGAATTGTTATTTCGTGGGAAGTAAATGTTGATTCCAGGGAACGAATTGTTAAATTGAGGGAACGAATTGTTATTTCGTGGGAACGAATTAATAAAATAAAATCCATGTCTCCTGCTGGGCTCCTCCGTACAAAGGACTCCTCGCAAACTTTAAATATACCAAATGTATTGTTCACCCCATTAAACGCAGCCGCCCATGGAATATTACTTATATTTACACTGCATTTTCTGAGAGTTTCAAAACTGTAAGAAAAACAAATATGGCGTTAAAATTAACATCATTTTGTCGCAATTCCTGGAACAGCGACGTTGCGAACTTTAAAGGTACATGCCCACGCAGTAGGCACAATATGTTATTTTTATATCACATACATCATCTGAGACATTGTAGGGCAAAATAAAGATTCATTCACCATTACCCCATGTATTGATTGGCATTATTATACATTTTATATGGGATGTAAATTTCTACATTGATATCAGGGGCGATAACCGTGTTTCCTTAAAATGTTAACGGACATTACTATTTAGTCTCCGTATTTATTTTTTATGTGCAATGATCATACTTTCTAATCTGTGGAAAATATATTTTTTTCAGGTGACGCATTTAATTAGTATAAATAATTAAAACATATCATGCCTCATTTGCATATGAAAATAGCCTGATAGCACCGCGAGTCACTATCAGTAAAATAAATATTACTAATTATTAATAAGAACATTTTGTGCCTACTGAGTGGGTTTACCTTTAACCAATCAACCACATCGCGCCACGACACGTGTGTCTAAATAGAGAATAGTAGGTTAGTGTCGTGAATGGGAAAAAAATATCTGGCAAGGCTTAGGAAACGGGATGGGCGAGCCCATCCCGTTTCCTAAGCCTTGCCAGATATTTTTTCCCATTCACGGCACTAACCAACTATTCTATTTATCACGTCAACACCTACACATGGCTGTAAAATGCAAAAATTGTATTGACTGAATATCAAAAATGTTTCACGGCACCGTGTTTCACGGCACATACGCACTGTGTTGACGGGATAATGTATTGTATTGGGATGTAAACGCAATACATCGAATGGGCGTTTTCATTATGAGTTTATAGAAGGTGATTTATGATTTTAACACACTGTAAAATCACAATTTGAAAAATAAAACGTGACAAGCACGTCAACGAGACCAAACACGCGCTTTACAATATTATTACGATGGTGTATGTGTTTATTGGCATCTCCTACCGAGCCCCGCAGGGGACGTAGACTTCTTTTTTAATAATTAGTTCGTTCCCACGAATTAACAATTCGTACCCACGAATTAACAATTCGTACCCTCGAATTAACAATTCGTTCCTTCAATTTAACAATTCGATCCCACTAAATAACAATTTGTTCCCACGGGAACTAATTATTAATTCGTGGGAACGAATTGTTAATTCGAGGGAACGAATTGTTAATTCGAGGGAACGAAATGTAAAGTTTACAAGTTCTAATACAATTCTCAGAACACCCATGGAAACAGACTAAAAACCATTTGGTCAATTGCTATTGTGTAAAGAATTATGCGAGACGATAGTAAGACGAATATAAACTTAAAACGGACTAAGATGTGCAAAACGAACCCCTATTTGGGAAGTGTGTCAACAAAAGTAAAATAAACCTTTAGACCTTATGTCCGAATTTGGTAATACTAGTAAAAACAAATAAATATATACTTATATGACATAAAACTAGATGGACACTCTTCAATAAATCTCAAACAAACAAACTCCCCAGCATTAAAAGGTGAACGTGATGCAGGCAAATCTGAGAACACAAGTACCGACTTGGAACTGTCAGTGGGGAAAAGCTAACCACTGGTGGGTTGGCGGAAGGAATTGCATTATCCATTTGAGACACGCCATGCGATTTTGTACCTAAGAACATGTGCAATAGTTCATAACATTTACTGACATAAATTGTGATATATTCTATAATTAATTTCTAAACATGACGAAATTTTCATAGCAATGCCGTATTCAAAAGTTCGTCAACATTCGAAGTCATTTACGAAGCTATCTTAACGCTTTGAACCCGAAATCCCGCTATAGCAGTTTATGCAAAAAGTGCAGATCCAGATGAGCCGGCTCGTAACGAGCCGTCTCATCAGGATCTACACTTTTTGAAAGTAATTTTAATATTTTTGAGAACCAAAAATATCCCCTTTTCATAAATGGACTAGTCTGAAAACCATTTTGTGACGGTTGGGTTGGTTGCAAAATGAAAATATCAACATCCATTCCAGTTACTTAGGGGTAAAAGGGTTAAAGTTTGTAAATATTTTTCATGGAATATCGCACATGTTTTAAGGTACACATTGGCGTGTCTCAAAGTCTGATGATTACGTATGGCGTTACAAGTTGTGCCTAGCATTCTTTGGCCTCCTCGGCCTCTTGTGACATAATTATATTGCCTTCCATTTTACACCCGCGCATGCTGGCATGATGGCAATACTATGTATTATTATATGACTAAGTATTTCAGTCATTCAGATTGGCCGAATCACGGCCACGTGATTATCTACAAATTGAATGTAGACCTCTGAACGATTTCTTTACACGAATAAGCACTCTCGGACAGCGGGACCGGTCCGAGATGTGTTTATTCATGTAAACAATCATACTGTTCACCTCCTTAGAGCGCATGCGTAAAGCTGAGACATATAATTGACATTGTGTTTACACTGTTAGTGACAATTCCTGGTTTTATGAATATTCGTGGTGTGGGTCATATAATAAAACAAGTATAGTCTTTTGGGTCGGTGTACGTGAGATTTACGGACCTTCGAAAAGTGACGTTCACCTCCATTTTCTCAGGTCCGTAAATCTCATGTACACCTCCTCAAAAGACAATAATTGTATATTGACCTCTGACCTCATTCCATGCTGCAAACAAGTAGTTCATCTCACGGGATGCAATCAATTTATTTCCATTATCAATGCACATATCTATTTGCTATGATCACCCATTGGAACTAATGGCCTGTCTACGGAGCCACGCAGGGGACATGGATTTTTTTAATTATTTCGTTCCCACTAAATAACAATTCGTACCCTCGAATTGACAATTAGTTACCACAAAATAACAATTCGTTCCCACGATATAACGTTCCTTCGAATTAACAATTTTTTCCCACGAAATGATAATTCGTTCCCTGAATTTAACAATTCGTTCCATCGAATTAACAATTCGTTCCCACAGTATAACAATGTTAATTGGAGGGAACGAATTGTTATTTCGTTGGAACGAATTAATAAAAAAGAATTATCCGTACCTATCGCAGACTGAATGTAATATGATGTAGAAAACACCCTGGAAAACGTTTGCTGTGGCCCTCGGGAACTGTTTGAACCCGCGGCCGCCGCGGGTTCAAACAGTTCCCGAGGGTCACAGCAAACGTATTATTGGTAGACTATCAATTGCACAAATTACGTTAAAAACTTAGGAATGAATGAATTGCACAAATTACGTTAAACACTTAGGAATGAATATTCATTATAGGAATGAATGGCCTTTTTGTGGAATTTATCGGGGTATAAATATGGAAAAGTCGCGGGAATACTGGACGAAGGCCGGAAGGCCTCGTCCAGTATTCCCGCGACTTTTCCAAGTTTAAATCCCCGATAAATTCCACAAAAAGGCCATTCATTTCTTATAATTCCAGCATTTGAAATGAATTCCTCAAGAAAATGTGTTTATTTTCCGTTTTCTTAAGAATTATTTTAACTGCGCCTGGCGGTTACGGAAAGTAGTTCGGCGTGGGAGTTTACTGGGATATACATTTTGGACAGAGACTTGCTACGGACCAATCAAATGTTAGGGAATTTTGTAAATATTTTTTTTGATGGAATTATTCATCATTACCGCTAGAAAATTGGACTGTAATACTTTGGTTGGTTACCGTAACCTCAATGAACTCCATTGACCTGATAGATGGTAGTGTATATGCACTACTGCCTGTTTCACGAAACCTGCCCAAATTTTACGGATATATAAATAATACAAAAGCAATACATTTTTCGATAATATTAAATTATACCAAAATTTAAGAAAGAGACCACTTTTTAGTTCCTGAAATTTGGTCCAATATTGATTGTATTGCGAAAAAACAATTTCCCAATGTGAAATCCCCATAGACATCTTCACTCTGTGAATTTAATATGGGATTTTTTTTCTAATTTCAGAAACAGTGGACTGATTTTCAAAGCGTAAATTTTGTTTTCTTAGATCATTTCCAAGCTAAATAGCTAGTAAATATGCTGGGCTTCGGCCACTCGGCGCATTCAAGTTAACAGAGTCTGTTAACCCGAGTATCAATGGAACAACCAGAGTCGTTGCTCAGGTTCAAGTCGAGTTAGAACCCTAGTAACCCACTACCCGGCATGGATTCGATTAAAGTTACTCGAGTAAGGTTCAAAGGTCAACATTATTTAACTGGAGTTGGAACTTATATGTAAGGGTAGGAATTGGCTCGAATACCTTCCAAACCCGGGCATTTGAGCCCAAAACAAAAATGGCAGGCCAATGACCGTTGGCCCATTTGTTTCCGAATTTACTAATATTTGCCATACAGTCGAAATATGTGCATTAAATGAAGGAGACAGTGAGACGGTTAATTTAACCTAGCTAGTTCATTCTCCTATCGCACGAAGCCGGTATGTAAGACCGTGAAAAAGGCTGAGTGTGAGTGCATGTGATATATGGAGATTCAGCCTTAACAGTGTTATCCTATATGGTGATGATATTTGACGGTTGGTCAGGGAAAAACATATGATCGATATTGAGTTCCGCAAAGTATGATATGTTTTCCGGCCCAGCTACTGTCGTTTAGCGGCTTATCGTTATATATGAGATACTATTATTCGAGTTCAGGTGCGGCGTTTATCTGTTGTTATTTGGTTAGATGACAATGTGTTTCACATATTCTGAAGACGACATAAAAATAGAAGATAATACACGGCGGTGCTCTGCTTGTTCTAGTGGTCCTTGTGTTATTCGAGTGGCTACTCGGAAGTTACAACGAAAAACGCACATTAATAATACCACACTTCCTAGTTAGGCAGAGATGGCTGGTCGTGACAAAAATCATTTGCTCTTACTGAATTTCCGATCAGTGTAGCATTAAATCGGCCTGCATATTCAGTTCAGGACGTGAAATGTTCGTCCTCGACAGCTATTCATGATGCATAATATAATGAAATAGTAAACCCATATCAAGTTGCAGGAGTCTGTACGTTGATCAGCGTATATACTGGTCACAAACTATGTAGCCTAACGCATATTTTGTTGCGTCGCAATATTTTACGATTCATGACTGATTACCGATTTGTTATGGGCGCCGTAAACAACATCGTTTGAGCCATGGCCCACTTTTTCGAGTGACACCACAACCACCTGCAACATTACTTATGTTACTTACTTTAGATAATACTTGAAATAAAGATACTTTTGAAAATACATTTAAATATAATTTATTTCATTCCACATCATAACTTTAATCTGCGAATAAATACTATTATCATCTAAAACATGGATAAACTCTATTATGCTTCGTTATTTCCTAAATTCGACGGGTACAGTAGTCGATAAATATACCAAAATCGCAAGATGCGATGGCTCGAAAGATGCGATCACTCGAACAAAATATGCAGGCCAGTGGCATTTCGAGCCATGGCGATTTCACTGTATATAGTGGCTGTGGCTGGAGAAATGGGTTTTATGGAATTCCTGACCAATGTCAATCCTGATCATCCAGTCATACAGCCTGATAATTCCATCACAAAAATATTTACACAATTCCCTAACATTTGATTGGTCCATAGCAAGTCTCCGTCCAAAATTTATATCCCAGTAAACTCCCACGCCGAACTACTTTCCGTAACCTTCAGGCGCAGTTAAAATAATTCTTAAGAAAACGGAAAATAAACATATTTTCTTGAGGAATTTTATTCAAATGCTGGAATTATAAGGAATGAATGGCCTTTTTGTTGAATTTATCGGGGATTTAAACTTGGAAAAGTCGCGGGAATACTGGACGAGGCCTTCCGGCCTTCGTTTAGTATTCCCGCGACTTTTCCAAGTTTATACCCCGATAAATTCCACAAAAAGGCCATTCATTCCTATAATGATAGATATGCGGTTTGCTATAATCATACAGGTATTTTGTGATTGAATGGGGAACAGTGCATTCCCTGATCAGACCGTGCAGATGCGCCACATATAATGGTAAAGTAAGAGATATACATGTACATAATACGAGATATATACAGACAACTATTTTAGTTGAATATGTAAATAAATATGCAAGCTGGTGTAGTTTTCTAGCAAGTTTAACCATTCTGGTTTACCTGATAAGTTCCATCACAGCATGAAACAAATTTGTTCCTTCGATAAAAGTATGTTTTACTGCAAAAATGGCACATTTCTGACATGTTATTTTAGTTTTCTCTGAAGTTTGTGAACCGATGTTCAAATACCTTGTTTCAACGTATGTAAACTAGCATAATGTAGATATTTCATCGGAGGTTACAAACGTCTCAGACCATCAGATAAAATGTTATAGCCATATTTCGTAATTTCCTAAAAATGTGGCGGCCAAAAAATTAGTTTAGCTGTGGAATTGAGACGGCTATCACCTTTTTTCAGTTAGGTAACATGTTACACTAACTGAAAAATATAGTGGCGACTTGCCCACTTTTTGTGTAGTCAAACCTCATTTTTTGCCTGTGGGCAGATGGACTATAGGTTTCAGAATCAATTTCCAAAATGTTTCGTTGTTCGACTACTCCTCCAGGTAGTCCACCTCTTTTTACCCCCATGTTAAATTCCCATAGAGAACTCATTTTTCGCAATAAAATCAATATTTGGCGAAATTTCAAGAAATAAAAAGAAAGCTCATTCTTAAACTTTGATAAAATTTAATATTATCGAAAAATATATTGTTTTTGCATTGTTTATATGGCCGTAAAATTTGGGCAGGTTTCGTGAAACAGACAGTAGTTAGTTATCCTATATTTAAGGATGGTAATTGGCCCAAAGATCATTCCATATCCGGTTGCATCCTAACTCTGCTGACTGTCATATTTGTCGCTGTGACTGGAGAAATGGGGCTTATCGGATTTGTGACAAGTGTAGCTCCTAATCAAATATCACAAGTCTGTGGTCTGATACCGATCTATATTGCTTGCTAGGGGCTTGACTAGTGCTTCACTGATGTTACGTCGAAAAATGTGTATATCCTGATCAGCCAGAAACCATATTTATCCAGTTACACCCATGTATTTTGCGTAATTGTGGCTTGTTTTGTTATCATACTTGTGTATTTAGTGGCGGATCCAGGATTTCACCAAGGGGGGGGGGGGGCCACATGTAACTTGAACGAGGTATGCTCGTTCGTCGACTGAGCGGTGCGAGGGAGTTGGGTAGGGGGGTCCGGAGGCATAGCCCCCCCGGAAAATTTTGGAATTGAGGAAGCCATTTCCTGCATTCTACGCTCAATATTTCGTAAAAAAAATTAAAAAAATCGGGATTTCTGAAGGGGGACGGGCCCCCGCCCCCCCCCCGCCTGAATCCGCTACTGGTATTTAGATTGGAAACAATTCCCCAGGCCAATTTGGCCACAAATGTGCTAAACGCGCCAATGAGACAATACAATACAATACATTTTATTCACTCTAAGCCACATACGTGACACACGAGGTATACAATAGATTACATAATACAACGATGGGTAAAAATACAAAATGCATATGTATAAGCTCACTAGTCATTATAACCATAAAGCATTTCTTATAAAAATAGCTAAATTTCTTAATTGCTTTCCAGATTTTTTCTCAAATAGCTGTGCGAATTTTAAAATATTTGGTCTTCTAAAATAAAATGGCTTGATATACCGTTTTCGAACTTCATCATAGAAGCGGCACTCGAAAAGGAAATGAAACTCGTCACCGAGAGCACCAGCGCCACATTTGTTGCAGAACCTGCTTGCTCTCGGCACACCTGTCCATCTACCAGTTTCGACCGCCAGTCTATGATTACAAGTTCGAAATCTGGTCAATGTTTTTCTTAACCTTTCCGTGAGATTAATTAAATATGTTTCTAATCCAAACTCTGTTTTAAAGATTCTATACGTAATTCCACGTGAGATGAATCGATGCTGGTGAGCCATGACTGAATAAACTGGTTCTGAAGCTGAGTCCTGGCGTAGTGGCTCAGCCAGATAGCATTAACATCGTTCTGGCTAAGCCATACGCCAGGAACTCCAATTTAAGTTAAAATAGATTTAACATTCTGAATCCATCGGAAATGAGTCACATTTGCTTCATGTTGTGTATATAATAACTTATACATAAGAAACAATAATTTACTCTGCTTCCCTGATACTAATTTTGCCCAAAACGAAATAATTCTACATTTAATGTCAATAATAAGCGGAAATTTGCCGAGTTCTCCATAAACCATGAAATTTGGTGTGGATTTCTTTACCCCCAAAACAGTTTTACAAAATTTCAAATGAATTGTTTCTATAGCCGAATCCCCAGATTTCACAGGCATAGCAGAGAATTGGAGTGATACATTGATCAAAT
The DNA here is from genome assembly GCA_029237695.1 of Conchocele bisecta. Lineage (NCBI taxonomy): Eukaryota > Metazoa > Mollusca > Bivalvia > Lucinida > Thyasiridae > Conchocele > Conchocele bisecta. The sequence continues at coordinate 8,810,561 of CM055278.1, read as the reverse complement.
AACTTAAGCTATGACACAGGTTCTCAAATTTCATTACCAATGTAACGGTATGATTGTTTATGTATGTTTTACATCACGGCATTGATTTATTGTCCAACAAACGCTAAATTGCAAATACATTACAAAGTTATCCTTTATGTCTGCGACCTTTAGACCACCATCGAAAACAGAATAAAACAATGCGCCATTGTTATTCAGAAAATAATGTTGCAAGACAATAGTAATAGGAAAATAAACTTAGAATAGTAAAACGAACACACCATTGCGAAATGTGAAATCAAAAGAAAAAACTTTTATGTCAGAATTGAATAATACCCGAAATAGGTTTTAAAGAAATAAACCAATAAACACGTGCATACATGACATAAAACTACATATAATACGTATGGTCGATACATCTCGAACAACCAGACATCAGAAGTTCAAACATTAAAAGGAAAATTAAAAGGAAAACGTTGAACGTCATACAATACACTCGAGGACACAAACACGGACTTGGAACGTACAGTGATGGCCGCTCGTCACTACTGTCTGTTTCACGAAACCTGCCCAAATGTTATGGCCATATATTTATGTAAAAACAATTAATTTTTTTCGATATTATTAAATTTTATAAAAATTTAAGAATGAGCCTTCTTTTTATTTCATGAAATATGGTCAAATATTGATTTTGTTACGAAAAATGAGTTCTATATGGGCAATTAACATGCAGAAAAAAAGAGGTGGAGAATCGGGAGGAGTCAAAAAACATTAAAAAAAATGGAAATTGATTCTGAAACCTAGCTAGATAGCTTGGAAATGATCTAACCAAGAAATCAAAATTTACATTTTATGAGTTTTAAACGTATGCAGAATTATTATACTGAACTTATTACATTATCACAGCCAAAATGGCTGTGATAATGTAATAAATTCAGTATAATAAAAATTAACAAATTTATCCTAAACTTGAAAATTTCTCCCTCAATGTATACTTTGCTAGAAATGTATCCTTTTTTTTTCTTTTTTTTCGAAAATTATATTTTTTTATCTGCTTCGTCCAGTATTCCCGCGACTTTTCCAAGTTTATACCCCGATAAATTCCACAAAAAGGTCATTCATTCCTATAATAACCAATAGGATAAAAATAAACAATTGGCGATAAAAAATTACAATTTTCGAAAAAAAAAAATCTTTTTTTTTTTTTTCGAAAATTGTAATTTTTTATCGCCAATTGTATATTTTTATCGCCAATTGCGAAAGTGGCTTTTCCAAGTTTATACCCAGATAAATTCCACAAAAAGGCCATTCATTCCTATAATAACGGGTCCTAAACAATTTCCATGCCGAAGATACTCATTTTATTTTGCAATGAATATGACATATATGTTAGTCGAGTAGTGTGAAATATGGACAGCGATTTTATGCGATGTTGCATACATGCATTCGTCTATCATCCTGTGACAAGTTCATGACCCTCCGACCCCTGCTAAGCCCTGGGTCAAGGTCACAGACTAAACGCATTATCAAAACTTAACATAGCAGTTAAATGCCTTATACTAGTATTTTTCTGTTAACATTCACAGAACTTCTTGATATTTTAACAAATGCTTGGGCGTCAAAGTCCATGTCATTAGGGGTGGGGGTGGGTGATGTTGAATGATATACAACTATATTTGAAATTAAGCACATGCTAGTAATTTGTATCGCGTTGAACGCTACCGCTTGTTGATAACATCTCAAGCTTGATGGTATGTAAATCGGTTGGGAATTGTTATATATCAAGTTGTTGAAGCAAATTTATGAACTTGATATTTTAAAATTTTATATTTTATTTGTAACATTCTAAATATCCACAATAAAATACGTGTTTATGTGAAATCGGTTTCAGATGAAGGATTACGATCATCATATTTCCTAATTTGTAACCATGTAAAACACAATTTCACCGACACGATATAACCCGTATTAGCATCATGGCAGTTATTGTGCCGAAAATAGAAAATGACAATCTTAATATTTCAAACACATTCCGTAAATTACGGAACGTATTCATGCTGTGAGTTATTATTTACGTATTGGCTGTAAACTATTCGAAAAGTATACACGATTATTTTGAGTATGTTGGACCGATACACGAAAATATAAGTATTCCACAGCAGGCTTACAATGAATCACCTTCCCATTTTGACCCGTGGTTTCAGACTTGGGCTTACAGTGGGGTCAGCTTGTAAGTGCACACACGAACGAACACATGTCAGGTTGGAACCAACTTGTCGTGTTCGTTCGTGTGTGCACTTACACGCTGACCCCACTGTAATGACAACGCAGTCAGTGTAATCACGCGTCTGATCAGGGTTTTACGGAGCCTCGCAGGTGACATGGATTTTTTTTTTATTAATTCGTTCCAACGAAATAACAATTCATTCCCTAAATTTAGCAATTCGTTCCCTCGATATAACAATTCGTTCCCACGAATTAACAATTTGTTCCCTCGATTTAACATTTCGTTCCCATGAAATGACAATTAGTTCCCTCAATTTAGCAATTCGTTCCCACGATATAACAATTCGTTCCCACGAATTATCAATTCGTTCCCGTGGGAATGAATTGTTACTTCGTGGGAACGAATTGTAAAATTGAGGGAACGAATTGTTAATTCGTGGGAACGAATTATTAATTCGTGACAACGAATTGTTAAATTGAGGGAACGAATTGTCATTTCGTGGGAACGAATTCATAAAAAAAAAGAATTCTACGTCTCTGCGGGACTCCGTAGGGTTTACACTGTTCGCCATATGTTTAGGAAACAATTCTGATATATCTAAAGTATTGATACAGATTACATGTACATGATGGTGCACTGTCGGTCATATTCATGTATACCGTGTTCTTAAACACATGAGCCTGGCTCTCGTAGTTCCTCTCGCATCGCATCGACGATTTTCGCCAATTTTAATTTCGAAAAATTTCAGTATTTTCCGAAAATGAATTTGATGGTTAACACAACTTTCAGGGCTTATGCGAAATTGAATTCCGCATGAGCCGTGAAATGTGTGTAAACTTTCGACGTCATTTATGGAAAATATGAATGATTTCCTAACTCAAAACCGTCGATGCGATAAGGGGGGTTATATACGGCACAGGCATTCGGTGTGTTAAGGTAAATGTACATATTTTGGCGGAATGTGCACACGTTCATTTGAGAATTATTGTTAAGTTGCTAAAATAACATAGTTAGAATATATTTATGCAAATAATATCGAATTACAGCTGCTTTTCCTAGGTCGGACACAACCTCGTATCATAACGAATGAAATAACGTGTTTAAGGCTCTAACGTCAATATCGTAGTGGCAAATTCATATGATCATTTGAGAATTATCGATATCCTGCAGAAATACATAGAAAGCATAGAACATTACAAGCTTAAACATGTTATTTTGTTATGATACGAGGTCGTGTCCGACCAAAGTTAGAAGCCTTCTTCATTATATATGATTATACCGATAAAAGCCGAAACATGCCGAATGCCTGTAATATACGGCGCCGGGATCTTTCTTAACCTCGGTTTCATATGACTCGCCCGACAATGGGAGTGGGTAGGGCGGAGGGGGAGGGGGTGGTCGCGGTGCTGTTATTGCACTATCGCCTGCCCTAATCTTGTCAATATCAATTTTGTCAATTTCTTTATTTCAAAATACTTGAATATCGTGCTTGATAATAAGCAGCTTGATTGGCTGAGCCTGAGCTGTCCTACAGCTCAGGCTCAGACATCCAAAGTGCTTGATTGCGAGGTGGCATTGCAAATATATGTTATATAGGGAGAGGATTTCTTTAAGCTTGCTATCAATCCCATTTGTATAATTCTGTAAATACTAATATTGATGCCTTGCTTGTAAATTACAAGGTGTATGAGGTGTATGAGGTGTATTACAAGGTGTATTACGTGGTACTAACAACAACTACAAGTACCGATTCAAAGTACGTATTATTTTATAGTATTCTTATTACGTAACGGATTTTGATGTAATATGGCGCATCAAGCGTCTTGTTAAGCTGCATTTGGTGATCTCTTTATTTTCGCCCAAACTTCAGTCGTTTTAGCGAAGAATCGATTTCAGTGTCTTCGACACGGAAATCGTATCTTCGCAAAAACGACATAAGTCTGTGCCAAACTCCCTAGACCACCAAATGCAGCTCATGAAGACGCTTTTGCTGCGCCATATTTCATCAAAATCCGTTGCATATTGAGGAAAATATAAAATAATACTTATTTTGGAGTGGACGACGTTGTTGTTGTAACCACGTGATCAGGCACCTTGAATTATATACAAATACATTATGTTTAAACCAAATAGATGTTCAGAAATGTTGATAATTTGGGAAAGATTAGCACAGGCGGCTGTGTAGGTCGGTATGTCGCATTTGGATACATGTACATGAAACATCGCCGTATTTCTTCGTGTCATTGTCGAGTTTCGTATTTCCTTCAATTTAATATAAATTTAAATTAAAATGATGAAAAATCGACAAGAATGTAGTCGCTACAATTATAAACTGATGCATACAAAATCGTTATCTTTGATACGTCGATGCGGCATATCATTAAAGGTACACGCCCACTAAGTAGGCACAAATTGTTATTTATAGGAATTAAATAAGTGTATAATTGTGTCACTATTCTACTAGTTCTAAAGAATGCGAGTGAAAAAAAACAGAGTAAATGCTTTGATTTAACGACGGCACTGGCTCGATGACCTTGAATGTCGGTACTGACTATTTAAGTCCGATAGGACTAGGCTAGCACGAAGTCGAAGCACAGCGGTCGAAATGGGAATCGTACCCGGGGTCTCCCGATCCGCAGACCGACGCAGTACCTACGGAGCTAATCCGGCCACCTTACAAGTACAGTAGCGCTTGTCTGCTCCTTATAATACCTATTTGTATCTACTAATATCGTATACATGTCGTAATCGCATAGTATTTGGTATATTTAATGAGCATATCGTATAATCATATAATATTGGTATGTTTGTACCGTATCATCGTATAGTACAAACGAATATTATACAAACATACGATATCCGTATCTATACGATATTGGTTGGTATGTACGGTACAAACACGCCGTACGTTTATATTATATGCATATCGTATAGAAAACATATCGTATGGTAAAGTATACGTATAGTATTGGTATAGTACGTATAGTTGACCTGCAGAAAATCGCTACTGTACAAGTGCCCGCATAATAGATATAATCATTTAGTAATATGTATTGTACTGATAGTGACTCGTGGTGGTATCAGCCTATTTTCAAATGCCAATGAGGCATGCTATTGTTTTATTATTTATTATAAAGTGTGATCATTGCACATCACAAATAAATATAGAGAATAAATATAGAGAATAAATAGTAATGTCCTTTAACATTTTAAGGAAACACAATTATCGCCCCTGATATCAGTGTGGAAATTGTCGTCTGATATAAAATGTTTAATAATGCCAATCAATACGTGGGATAATGGTGAATGAATGTTTATTTTCCCAGAAAAGTGTGTGCCTACTGAGTGGGCATGTACATTTAACATGCAAATACACTCGTAATAATAATATTGTGGAAATGAATGAAGAAATGGAGCGTATGGGTTTTTGCGACCAGTGTAGATCCAGATCAGACTGTGCATCCGGACAGTCTGATCAGAATCCGCACTGTTCGCAATTCCATCAATGAAACACCCGCCATGCTTCTAACAAACAATTGAGATCGTTATCAGGCTACAGGAGTCTGCTATTTGATCAGGAGCTATCCTGGTCACAAACCACATATACCCCGTTCCTCAAGTCACATACGTGTTCAATGTACCATACATTCTGATGAAATGCAGTAGTATCTCATTTCCTAGATATGCAGCAGAGATAATTGGTGAATATCTGAAATATGGTTTAATACCTTTCGCTAGTCGAATGCGGGGAATTCGAATGTGTGGCTTAAAATAATATTGGGGATCTAAACAAATACTATATTGTATTTGTTTAAATCCCCAATATTATGCACACACATTCGAATTCCCCGCATAATTTGCTATATATCCCAGTAAAGAGAAATATCATTGTTTTCATCTTACAAACTGTATATGTCTATTAAAACAAGTTTTATTAACTCAAAGTGACTAAATGCATTATTTAAAACAGATACCCTGTACGTATATAAGGTATTATCGCGTGAACACAGTGCGTATGTGCCGTGAAACACGGTGCCGTGAAATATTTTTGATATCCTGTCAATACGACCTAATCACTGTGTATGAATATGTACGGTTGTCTTACTAGTAGATTCTCCGATTTTGAAGATGCGGCTGGGGTTATATTTTGCATTTTAAAGCTATTTGTAATGTTGACGGGATAAATAGAATTGTAGGTTAGTGCCGTGAATAGGAAAAATATCTGGCGCGGCACGGAAACGGGATGGGCTCGGCAGAGCCTCGCCCATCCCGTTTCCTAAACCTTGCCAGACATTTGTTCCCATTCACGGCACTAACCTACTATTCTCTATATATGTAAATACCTAAATAGGCTACATGTAAGACTAGATGACGAACACATTGAGATGTTAAACATTCTATTGTTCGTGTGTGCTGAAGGATTATCACATTCGCGACCCTGGCTGGATTAATGTGACTTATACTATTTTTATTGTAAATAGCCCACACATTTAGTCTGATAACGATCTACATGAATATTACTTGTTAGAATGGCGAACAGTGCAGATCCCGTCAGACTGTGCGGATGAATAAATACTACCGGAAGATGACGAAAGTGACCGTGCACGCGCCAACTTCCGACGTTATATACGGAAATATATATTAGTTTCGGGTATATATCGCGACTATGGAAATGAGTTAATTGGGCAAATAATATCATTTATCTCGTTAACGCAGTGTGTATGTGCCGTGAAATATGGTGCCGTGAAACATTTTTATAGTAGGTTGGTGCCGTGAATGGGAAAATATCTGGCGCGGCACGGAAACGGGATGTGCTCGGCAGAGCCTCGCCCATTCCGTTTCCTAAGCCTTGCCAGATATTTTTCCCATTCAGGGCACTAACCTACTATTCTCTATACATTAGTTAAATACAAACGAGCATTTGTTCTGAAGTATGCGCTAATGTTAGACATATTACATTTACTGTAGAGGTTAACAACTGTTATTGGCCTTATAACATTATAATATACGTTACAAGTGTGTGTGATAGTGTCGTTTATATTACATACATATTCATATGCTTCTGGCTGCGACAAAAACGGTCTTATTTATTTATAATTAGTGTAGCTTCAGATCAATTGCTCACACATGTTACCTGGTCATTTCCAAAGAGATTTCTATAGGCGCATGGGGGATGTTTTACCTTACCAAAAGCGAACAGTGCAGGCCCTTATCAGACACAGGCATTCGGCGTGTTTCGGCCTTCATCGTTATAACTATATATGAATAACAAATCTTATAACTTTGGTCGGACACGGCCTCGTATCATAACGCAATAACATGTTAAACATTGTAATTGCCTTTGCATTCTATGTATTTTTGCAGGATAACGATAATTCTTAAATGAACATATGAACTTTCTACTACAATATTGGCATTAGAGCCCTAAACACATTATTTCATAGTTACGCGCGGTGGTATTAGGCTATTTTTATATGCAAATGAGGCATGATATTATTAAATTATTTATACAAATTAAATGCGTCCGATATAAAGTGTATAATAATGCCAATTAATACGTGGGTAAATGGCGAATGAAGGTTCATTTTGCCAGGAAATGTCTCTGATGATGTCTCTGATATAAAGCACATTTTGTGCCAACTGCGTGTGCATGTATCTTTATCGGCTGTGCAATATAACAATACCTGCCATAGAAACACCTAGATCTATATTTAGTTGTGGCATAAGGCCATGCCATTATTTTTCTCTGTTAAGCGTCCACACAAACGGACAAAATCTACCTACGTTTTCTGTAAAAAGAAACAAGATCTTAAATGTAAATTTATGTCAAAAACTTCCTCAGAAAATACTCTAATTAAACTTATTAAGTGTAAATTCATGAACGGATATAAAACGTGCACACGTCTCCAATCAGTTTTCATATTACTTCACCAGTAAATAGTGTTAAATAGCATACAGAGTTTGTTTGTTGTTTCACAGAATAAACCACTCTAAAAACGTACACGTACGCGGACGCTTAACAGAGAAAGAACTGTGTAAGCCTACACCGTATATCCTTCGATATGTCAACGATATAGAGAATAGTAGGTTAGTGCCGTGAATGGGGAAAAATATCCGGCAAGGCTCAATAATTTCTTTATTTCTCATCAGAAGTATATGTTGTGACCACTCATTTGAACCGTCTCGCCGAGACGGTTCAAATGAGTGGTCACAACATATACTTTGGTTCAGAAATAAGGAAAATAGATAGAGAATAGTAGGTTAGTGCCGTGAATGGGAAAAAATATCTGGCAAGGCTCAGGAAACGGGATGGGCGAGGCTTTGCCGAGCACATCCCGTTTCCGTGCCGCACCAGATATTTTTTCCCATTCACGGCACTAACCTACTATTCTATTTATCCCGTCAACACCTTCAAATGGCTATAAAATGAAAAAATTGTATTGACTGGATATCAAAGTCAACACCTTCAAATGGCCATAAAATGAAAAAATTGTATTGACTGGATATCAAAAATGTTTCACGGCACCGTGTTTCACGGCACATACGCACTGTGTTGATGGGATAAATTCTAATATGTTAGCACTTCAAGTGATTTTTATATTTTATTTTGAATTTTGGCAACAGATAGAGGATGATATAATATGCTATTTATTAAACGCGTTTATTGAGTTCATAAGCAACGAGGTTATGCGGCTATGCCGAGTGCGTTATTGAATCAGAATTTATAAATATCGTATTAAATACATATTATATCATTTTTATTTCAGACGTGTACTAACATATTGCAGCTGTGTTTTCTGTAACAATATATATTATATATTTACTACACTATTTTATTGTAATTTTAATACACTGTTTTTACACTGCACAACGGCTGTGATATATAATTTGTCTTTCGATATGTCTAAATCTACGGAGTCCTGCAGACGACATGGATTTTTTTTATTAATTCGTTCCCACGAAATAACAATTCGTTCACTCAATTTAACAGTTCGTTCCAACGAATTAATTAACAATTCGTTTCCACTAAACGACAATTCGTTCCCTCAATTTAACAATTAGTTCCCTCGAATTATCAATTCGTTCCCACGAATTAACAATTCGTTCCAGTGGGGCTCCGTATAAATCCCTCCACTACTATTTATCGTAGACTACACGTGCCCGTTTCACTAAACTGCGTACGACTAAAATGTTCTTAGTTGCAAATTTAAGATCGTCTAGAAATTTCAATTGATGGATTTACATTTATTGATTGGAATTAGTAAACATTTTATATCAGACGTATATGTCCACACTGATATCAGGAGCGATAACCGTGTTTCCTTAAAATGTTAATAGACATTTCTATTTATTCTCTGTATTTTGTTCTGTCGAAAGTAGCATTTTTTCAGGTGACGCATTTAATTAGCATAAATAAGTAAAAAAGATCATGCCTCATTTGCATATGAAAATAGCCTGATACCACCGCGAGTCACTATCAGTAAAGTAAATATTACTAAATGATTATATCTGTATAGCGGGCACTCGTAATGTTTAAAACTTGTGGAATAGTGACACAGTTATACACTTATTTAATTCCTATAAAGAACACTTTGTGCCTACTGAGTGGGCATGTCCTTAAATAAAGTCAACATTTGACAACATTTCACGAACATTGTTAACAATTAATTTTCGTGAAAACAAATTATTGCAAGGTTTATAGAGACAAATTTGGACAGATTTCACGAATCTGTCCAAATTTGTCTCTAACCCTTGCAATAAGTTTTTTCACTAATAATAGCAGCATTGCTTTTATTAGTCCCAATGCTTACCTTATACAAGCTTACTGCGAGTATGGCTGCCGAGAGCAATCTCCACGAAACTGTATCCATGTAGTACAATAGAATGAACTCTGTATTATATTGACAAACCGCCTGCCTTTCGAATGAATATAATAGCACGCATCGTCCTCTTATACCCGCACATACCCAGCTTTATCTCATGACGTATCAAAATTACAAATACAAATAATAAGTAATTACATTTGAGTGACACGTGACAGCAACAAACGTGACGCTACAATGAAATCTACAACACTTTGAATTTACACCCAGTATAATCATCCCGTTCCAATACACTGGAATGGGTTACATTTATTGCGTAGTATCGTAGCATAATATACGGAAGCCCATTAAGGCCACTTCACTTCTTTTTTTTCCCCATTTATTCAAAATCTTTTCTTGAATTTTCAAGATCTTTTCTTGAATTTTCAAGTTCTTTTCTTGAATTTTCGAGATCTTGTCTTAAATTTTCAAGATTCTTTCTTGAATTTTCGAGATCTTTTCTTGAATTTTCAAGTTCTTTTCTCGAATTTTCAAGATCTTTTCTTGAATTTTCGAGATATTTTCTTGAATTTTCAAGATACTTTCTCGCATACAGAGTACATGCAGAATTATTGAAAATTCAAGAAAAGATCTCGAAAATTCAAGAAAAGAACTTGAAAATTCAAGAAAACGTCTTGACAATTCAAGAAAATATCTCGAAAATCTCAAGAAAGTATCTTGAAAATTCAAGAAAAGATCTCGAAAATTCAAGAAAAGATATTGAAAATAATTCAAGAAAAGATCTTGAACAAATTGAAATAAAAAAAAAGTGAAGTGGCCCTAATGGGTTTCCGTAATAATAACAACGTACCCACGAAAAATAAAACACTGCAAAATTCCTCTGCTGGTCCATTCTACTTTTTCACAGGATCGATAGTGTTAGTTTCGTACACGCATGGTCATAAATATTCACATTAAAGCGGTATAAAGGACGAAACACGCAATAGTAATCCCCTGGTCAAATGATTTCATTGTATTCTATATTCGATTGCTACAAAATATTACCCTGCCCCGAAATTTACTCCCTTATCCCAATACCGCTGTTGCGTACATACATGTATATTGCGTACATGGGAATAGAATATTTTTTGGTCGATTTTCGGACTATTGACGGAAAATATGATTAGTTTTCGATATCAGTATTTTCGATAAACAGCATTGTGATAAGAGAGATAATTCTACAGCCGGGCTCATGTGAGACATGCCGTGTGATTTTGTACCCTCTGACATCTGCGTTTATGAAATGTTCACTATTTTTGTCCCGCCTGCTTTAGCAGAAGCGGGACATAGGCATAGCTTTTCCGTCGGCGTCGGCGTAGGCGGCGTCAACATTTGAAGTTTTTACGTTTAGCTCGGTTTCCAGAAAACTGTGAGTCTTTCGACCTCCATACTTGGTATACAACAACACTGTGATGTAACCATCTCACAGAGAGAGAGCCCATGTGACCTTGACCTAGTTTTCATGGTTCATTGACCTACTTTTCACATGCATTCAATGTTAAGTTTTTGTGTTTAGCTCTGTTTCTAAATCTTAACGCTCAGGTTAATTAATTGTAACTTCTGTTTCCCTTAATACATGCATACATGCATTTGTAACAACATCCCGCATCATTCTACAGAAAGCCCATGGTGCCCGCTAACCCCAAAGGTCATGGTCACTGACTTAGAAATTTCCGGGTTTGGAAAACTTAACGCTGAGTTTAATTTATTACAACTTCCGTTTCCCTTGATGGAATACTTCGGTACACATCAACACTGTGGTGTAACGATCTCACACAGAGGGAGCCATGACAGTGACCTAGTTTTCATGGTTCATTGACCTACTTTTCACATGCATTCAACGTTAAGTTTTTGCGTTTAGCTCTGTCTCTAAAACTTAACGCTCAGGTTAATTCATTGTAACTTCTGTTTCCCTTAATGGAATGCTTTAATATTCCATACATGCATTTGTAACAACATCCCACATCATTCTACAGAAAGCGAATGTCATGAATATTTTGTTTCGAAAACTTTACACTTCATTATAACTTCTCTTTCCCTCAATGGAATGCTTTAATATTTCATAGGTGTATTTTTTAACAACATCCCACATCATTCTACAGAAAGCCCATGGTGCTCACTAACCCCAAGGTTATTAAAAGCTCCTTATGTACTATCAAACTGCGCCAGGCGGGACATCTCGCTCCGCGGAGCTCTTGTTCATAAATTCCCTATTTTCTTTATTTCATCTCAGAAATATATGTTGTTACCACTCATTTGAACCGTCTCAACGAGACGGTTCAAATGAGTGGTAACACCATATACCTATATGGAGTAATAAACACTTTCTTGATATTTTTTCAACTAAAATCATTGTGTCCTTAGGCTGAAGGGGGTTACAGTTAAAAGTTGACACAATTTGCAAGGTACATGCCGCATGAATGTAGGACAAAACCCCCTTGGACATAACACCCTTCGTGTGAAAATGACAACATGGACAAAACCCCCTTCATGATTTTGACAGGGTGGACATAACCCCCTTCATGATTTTGACAGGGTGGACATATTCCCCTTCATGATTTTTACAGGGTGGACAAAACCCCCTTCATTAATTCCCGGGATGAATTAAACATTTGTTTGCTGTTTATTTGATGACATTATTTTACTAAAATTTAAAAAATCATAATATACAACAAACAAATATTAATATATTGGCTAATGAAAACATTCAAGTAGCAGTTTGGGCACTTTATTTTTCTAACATGTACAGAAAAGAACAGAACAGGACATATTATAATAACAGGTTTCACAAATTTATTCAAACACATAATGTCCAATAGCAGACTAATACTTTGAGCACATTTCAACTATCAAGTAAAAATATCAGCACATATTAACAACCGACACTACTAATTTCAGTTTAATATTTGCCAATATAACACACTATACCATTACACATCAATAATTCCAGCACAAAAATATTTACACAATTCCCTAACATTCTCTGTCCAAAATTTATATCCCAGTAAACTCCCACGCCGAACTACTTTCCGTAACCGTGAGGCGCATTTAAAATAATTCTTAAGAAAACGGAAAATAAACACATTTTCTTGATGAATTTATTTCAAATGCTGGAATTATAAGGAATGAATGGCCTTTTTGTGGAATTTATCGGGGATATAAACTTGGAAAAGTCGCGGGAATACTGGACGAGGCCTTAAAAAATTACAATTTTCGAGAAAAAAATAATTTTTTTTTTTTTTTTTTCGAAATTTGTAATTTTTTATCCACAGAAAGGCCATTCATTCCTATATTAACCAGTCCTACTCGTGTACATTACACTTAATTAATGCGTATATACATATATAATGACATCGACCAATCGAAAAACAGTAATTAATCTGTCGAAATATGTTTATTTTGCCAGCAATTTGAGAAAAGAATTACTGGAAGAATAAACTTATTTTTATTTAAGTTGCTAATACTGCAAAGTGATCATTTTGGTGGCATCTATTAGTGTATAATTACAATTAACAAAAGCTTCTCCATTTATATTCAGTAAAACATGTATTTTATGTGCACTACACAAGTTTTATGTTAAAGGCTAGAAGCATTGTATTGCTTAATGCTTAATAAAGGATATTGTATTGTATTGTATATATAATTTTAAATAACATTATGATCAGTCACCAATAATTACAATCAATTACTGTCAAGCATGAAACTGTCCATTAAATGGTGCTAATTGTTGAGAGAATTAAAGCCACACACTTGGTTTTAAACTAAATAATTGACAGACATAAAAGGGTTGTAAAATGATTATGTTGTTTATTGTAAAAATCATATATATCAAACAATTTTGCAAAGATTCATTCAAATGAAAGGGGTTTGTCCACCCTGTAAAAATCATGAAGGATTTTTTACCACCCTGTACAAAACAAGAAGGGGGTTACGTCCACCCTGTCAAAGTCATGAAGGGGGTTTTGTCCATGTTGTCATTTTCACACGAAGGGGGTTATGTCCAAGGGGGTTTTGTCCAAGGGGGTTTTGTCCGGATACCATGCCGCATGGACTCTGACAATTGTTGTCAAGTTTTGACACCATTTATGGAAAATATTGTAAATGTTGTGAACGTACTTCATGAAATTACGCAGATGTCCGATGGTACAAAATCACATGGCGTGTCTCATATGTTACTGTGACTGGAGAAACGGGGCTCATGTCGTTTGTGACCAGTGTAACTCCTGATCCAATGACACACTCCTGTATCGTGGTAAAGATCTATGTATATTGCTTGTTAGAAGCATGATGGGTAGTTAAATTATATAATAGCGAGCAGTGTAGATCCTGATCAGACTGTGCATCCGGATGCACAAGCTGACCTGGATCTGAACTGGTACCTAAAACTCATAAGCCACATTTTTCCGGTGACAGCCACATATATGTTACAAGTCATTCCCGTCGCCAAATAGGGAAAAAATAATACGTAAAGTACTGAAAGAAATGAAACTGTATCGCCAGAAACGAAAAGAAGGAAAGTGCGCCTACCCCACACTGAGTATGTACCATTTGGCAGCCTTTATAACAATATTGATTTGTTGCGGGGTGCATTAATCAAGGTGAATGCTCACGTGGTACTAACAACAACAACAAGTACTGAAACTTCCAGAATCCATCCGATTGAAAGTACGTATTCTTTTATATTGTCCTTATTACGTAACGGATTTTGATGAAATATGGCGCATCAAACGCGTCCTGTTAAGCTGCATTTGGTGGTCTCTGTATTTTCGCCCAAACTTTTGTCGTTTTTGCGAAGAATCGATTTCCGTGTCGGAGACACGGACATCGATTCTTTGCAAAAACGACATAAGTCTGTGCCAAACTCCCTGGACGACCAAATGCAGCTCATGAAGACGCGTTTGCTGCGCCATATTTCATAAAATATCAAATAATACTTACTTTGGAGTGGGCGACGTTGTTGTTGTTGTAACCACGTGATCATGCACCTTGTAAATGTGTTTGTTACAAAATACTTGAATATTGTGTTTGAAAGTAAGCAGCTTCATTGGCTGAGCTCAGGCGGGCGGGCTGGCGGGTTGGCGGGCGGGCGGGCGGGATAGCGGGCGGGCGGGATTCAGGCGGGGCTATAGTGTTCGTAATATGTGGCTGTGACTGGAGAAATGGGGCTTATAGGATCTGTCACCAGTGTCGTTCCTGATCAAATAGCACACTCCTGTAGCCTGATAACTATTCATATTGCTTGTTAGAAGCATGGCAGGTGTTTCATTGGTGCAATGGCGAACAGTGCAGATCCTGATCAGACTGTGCGGATGCACATGCTGATCTGGATCTATACTGGTCGCAAGACGCATAAGCCCCATTTCTCCAGCCAAAGCCACTGGTTGAAATTTGTTCTGTATATTTTGTCGATGTGGATTTGTCACCAGTATCGTTCCTGATCAAATATCACACTCATGAAGGCCTGATAATGAGGTATATTTCTTGCTAGCATGACAGGTGTTTCATTGATGGAATGGCGAACAGTGCAGCGGCTGATCTGGATCTACACTTATAGCAAAGTACCATAAGCCCTATTTCTCCAGTCACAGCCAAATATATGATCATATCCTCGTATTCTTCAATTAATACAATCTGACACTAACTAGCAATACCATATACTGGTATTAAAGACATACATCATAGTTCGTTGTACACGTATAGGCAATACGTCACACGCCGCTTTTATCTGTTAAGATATCTTATCTGGCGCTCATGAAACATTTATCGCACTAACGGTGAGACATTGTCAATATCAAAGAAACGTAATTAACCCGCGAAGAATAATATATATAACAGCCTGTAGCAAGACAGAGCCTTTGCATATCAGATGGTGGCAAATTCCTGTCATCCGCATGTCTTACAAGCATGGCCATACGTTGTGTGAACGACGCTCATTAATTCAACATCAAATTGCGCACGCGACAATACATGTACGTAACATCCGACGCGCATTTATATTGCGCACGCGACAATACATGTACGTAACATCCGACGCGCATTTATATTGCGCACGCGACAATACATGTAGGTTACATCCGACGCGCAGCTATCTTGCGCCCGTGAACTTACGTTACATCCAGGACGCGACATTACGCTACAAACGACGCGCATCTATCTTGCTCACGCGACAATACGTTGTATACATTAGACGCGCATCTACATGTATCTTGCGCACGAGGCAGAACATTCCGCTCGATGCGCAATCATCCTACGCATGAGACGTTGTTGTAGAACATGTATGTTCCGGTCAACAGGCATTCGGCGTGTTTCAGCGTGTTTCGGTATAACTCTATACATATGAACGCTTCTAACTTTGGTCGGACACGACCTCGTATCATAACGAATTCAGCGATTGTATTAAGTCTACCGTAATATGATTATTTTGGCAGAAAATGCACATGGTCATTTTATAAGTATTGTTATATTGCTGAAAGCATAGTTAGAATCCAATTACAGCTGATTTTCGTAGGTCGGACACAACCTCGTATCATAACAAATGAAATAATATGTTCAATGCTCTAACGTCAATATTGTAATGGAAAGTTCATATGATCATTTGAGAATTATCGTTATTCTGCAGAAATACATAGAATGCATAGAAAACTACAATTTTAAACATGCTATTTTGTTATAATACGAGGTCGTGTCCGACCAAAGTTAGAAGCCTTGTTCATATATGTATAGAGTTATACCTTATACCGATGAAAGCCGAAACACGCCGAATGCCTGTGTTCCGGTCAGTATATGGAAAACAAAGAAAAATAAATGCATGACAGTTGTATACAGGAGGGGGTGTGGGGGTGGTCATGATAGTTGTATACAGGAGGGGGTGTGGGGTGGTCATGATAGTTGTATACAGGAGGGGGTGTGTGGGGTGGTCATGAGAGTTGTATACAGGAGGGGGTGTGGGGGTGGTCATGATAGTTGTATACAGGAGGGGTGTGGGGTGGTCATGATAGTTGTATACAGGAGGGGTGTGGGGGTGGTCATGAGAGTTGTATACAGGAGGGTGTGGGGTGGTCATGATAGTTGTATACAGGAGGGGGTGTGGGGGTGGTCATGAGAGTTGTATACAGGAGGGGGTGTAGAGGTGGTCGTGAGAGTTGTATACAGAGGGGTTGTGGGGTGAGATAGTATGGGGGAGGTGGTCATGATAGTTGTCAAGGAGGTGTGTTGCGGTCATGATAGTTGTATACAGGAGGGGGTGGTGGGGGGTGGTCATGAAGTTGTATAGAGGGGTGGGTGGTTCAGAGTGGGGGTGTGGGGGTGGTCATGAGAGTTGTATACAGGAGGGGGTGTGGGGTGGTCATGAGAGTTGTATACAGGAGGGGGTGTGGGGGTGGTCATGAGAGTTGTATACAGGAGGGCGTGTGGGGGTCATGAAAGGTATACTCATTATTCTGGCCACAAAACCACCATTCCGGGTCCAGTTCTTCTAAAACATTTACTCAATACCAAATGTCCTTCCGCGAAGTACAAGTACAAGTACAAGCAAATGGCGTCGATGTTAAGAGTTGTCGATTTACGGAAACAGCCTAGGATTCCTGAGGGCGACAATACAAAAATTGAATTTGAATAAAACAAGTCGTTCTAGTGAACGATACACGCACCCTAGCTCATAAATATGAATAGAACATTTTTATATGCCCGAGTACCGTGACCCAATTACATGTAAATCCCACATCGCGTGCATACACGTGACCTGGTCAATGTGACCTGCTGTAATATGTGGAGACTCTCCACGGCAAAACTGGGCTTATTGATATATCGATCAGCGTAGGTAAAAACACCATTTCGGTAACACCATGCTTACATTTAGACCAATTTCGGCCATATGTCACCGATTGGAATAAATAACAACCTTCTCATATTGTCATTGATGTGTATACAATAGTAGCTATGTATAAAACAAAAAAGGTTTTGTGATGAAGCGTTATTATTGTAAATATAAATTATTGTAAACATAGGTTATTTTTAAAAATCAACATTTGTCATCGATCACATGGCGTGTGTTAATGTTATGATACCGTGTTGACGAGTGCATGAACGTAATACCAAAGATATGTAAAAAGACGACCTACTAGTATAAATGGGTGCACATTCCGCCTTTGAAACAGCTTACATCGATAATAATTCCAACACAAAAATATTTACACAATTCCCTAACATTTGATTGGCACGTAGCAAGAGTCTGTCCAAAATGTATATCCCAGTAAACTCCCACGCCGAACTACTTTCTACAGGTCAGTGCTGTCAATGTAATCACATGGCTGCCGTCTGTCAAAATAAACACATTTTCTTGATTAATTTATTTCAAATGCTGGAATTATAAGAATGAATGGCCTTTTTTATGGAATTTATCGGGGATATAAACAGTATTCCCGCGACTTTTCCAAGTTTATACCCCGATCAATTCCACAAAAAGGCCATTCATTCCTATAATACATATATGATTAGTCGTCGGTCTTGAACAGACGTGGGAAATCCCGGAGGAATTCCCTTTGCTATTTATAACTGATTGTTATGTAAACAAAAGCATATACATGTAAACAACGCCATGACAAAGTGGTATTATTTGTTTTATACATTGTATTATTGATATGTTCAATGGCACGACAAACAATATAATACATTTTATATACAACATATCAATCATAAGAACAGCAATACACAGACTGATACGAGACGAACCATGTGATATCGTATACCTAAGATTATGTACGATATTTCATGAAAAACATATATACAAAACTTACGATTTCTTTCGTAAATGACGTCGAGAGACGACGCAATATTCCGAGCAAATGCAGAATAGAATTCTGAATTTGCTTTTGGAAGTTTCGTCTGCTTTCGACGTCATTTAAAGGTAATATCACAGTTTCTGTAAATATTTTTAAAGAAAAATAGCACATGTTTTGGCGTAAAACATCTGCATAACATGTATTGTATCGGCTCAACATTTTTTTAAAAGTAGATTTGATAGGGATAGATGTTACTCTTCGCATAGTTGTGCTGTACTATATGGTTAACTGTATTGTAATTTTCAAATTTGCGGCGTATATCAGAAAATGATAGGTCGGAAAATCTGTTTAATGGCGACGCGCTAGCGGAGCCATTAAACATGTTTTCCGACCTATCATTTTCTGATATACGCTGCAAATTTCAAAATTATAACGCGTTTAACCTATTTCTAATGCACTCCTTTACTACTGGCGTAGGAATACATATTGAAATAATTTGCGACCGTTCATCAACAATGATATACCTGTAATGTATGACCATCAGCCAATCAGATTACGTGATATTTATAGAGTGCATTTGAATATATATCTACCACCTATGGAAACTAAGAGAATCGTTGACATAAACATTGTTTTATGTGAGCCGTTGCCTGATGGAGAATGCGATCGAATATAAATTTAAGGAATATACATTTGTTCATAGCTAGTCAGGTAATGGCTGACATCATATACATGCATTGGCGCTGCTATATTATTTACATACACATGATGTGTGTAATGGGCCGGAGGCCTACATCACTAAATAAACAATTGTATATTGTATTATGTATTGTTTCTTTTGTCGCTGAGAATATAATTATGCATATTCCCACGTTATCATGATTACAAGTATAATTGACAAACCGTGGAATTGACGACAATCGACCACACACAATACGTTAGATAAAACTCATGATTTGTGACTGTGACTGGCGAAATGGGCTTATGGGCTTTGCGAGGAGTGCAGATCCTGATCAGACTGTGCGGATCGAAATTGGCTTATGGGCTTTGCGAGGAGTGCATATCCTGGTCAGATTGTGCGGGCGGATGCACAGTCTGGCCAGTCACAGTCACAAATCATGATTTTTATCTAACGTATTGTGTGTGGTCGATTGTCAAATGGGCTTATGGGCTTTGCGAGGAGTGCAGATCCAGATCAGCCTGTGCATCCGCACAGTCTGATCAGGATATGCACAGTTCGCCATTTCATCAATTCTTTGATTTTGAGGATGCGGCATGGTGTTATTTTTTGCATTTTAAAGCGATGTGTTGGTGTTGACAATAGTATGTTAGTGCCGTGAATGGGAAACATATCTGACGCGGCACGAAAACTGGATGGGCACGGAAGAGGCAGAGCATCGCCCATCCAGTTTCCTAAGCCTTGCCAGATATGTTTTCCCATTCACGGCACTAACCTACTATTCTCTATCTATGTTCCTTATTTCTGAACCAAAATATATGTTGTGACCACTCGTGGTCACAACATATACTTCTGATGAGAAATAAAGAAATTAATGAGCCTTGCCGGATATGTTTTCCCATTCACGGCACTATAACCTACTATTCTCTATTTATTTGACCAGTAGCTTCACTAGTCCCACATCCCATAAGCCCCATTTCTCTAGTCACGTCCAAATTTATCAAGGTATTCCGTCGACGACGTGTCAATGGTCCTCACAACAAACGGTCAACAATAGACATACAAATGTATCTCAGCATGTTTACGAGTATTTATAATAGTACACCGATGATTCTTTATCTGTCCAGCAATTGAGACGCTTCTACGGAAGCCAATTAGGGCCACAGTTGATTTATTTATCATTTTCATGCATTTTCATGATCTTTTCTTAAATTTTCAAGACTTTTTATTGATTAGGAGATACTAAGTCCTAAGTAGGAGATTACTATCTCCTAATTAGGACGTATTATCTAACTCCTAATTAGAAGATACTATCTCCTAAGTAAAAGTTACTATATCCTAATTATGACTTAGTATATCCTAATTAAGAGTTGCTGCTATTTCCTAATTAGGAGATAAAACATATTTTAGCATTGGCACCGGGACGCTTCCATAAATATTCCATCGTACATATTTGAATAACGTGAAATGAAAAGTCATGCAGAGCATGATGTTATTAGCCGATCAAATCAGGGTAAAGTGCATCGAACATATGTAGGTGTCTCTGGTAACATTGTCAATGGTAAACTATTTTCGACCACAGTTCTGTACCCAGCGTTGACATTTTTCTCGATTTTGTGCAGGTTTTGGAAACCCGTTCCCAAATCCATCAAATAGCAGCAATGCCATAGCAGCAATGTTTTGTTGTCACCATTATGTTGCGAAATATTCCAGCGTGAAACCTGTACTGTATGCTCTATTTATCTACAAATTACACTCCGCAATACACAAAGTTGTAGTCACTGTGTGTTTGTCCGAATTCTGTGTCAGCACGCGAGTGGGCTACAGTGTCATCTAAAAATAGACGCAAGCTCCTGCGCATTCAGGCACATGCCCAGATTGGCCTAATGTGTCCCATCCGTGATTTTTTGCGCGATGTCGGGCGCAAGACAATCAATAATTTGCGGCATTGACAATAATTAAGGGGGATTGCCGCAATCGCGCGTGCTGGATGCATCCCTGCCATCCCTGCATGATACGTAAACAAATCAAAGTTGGCTAGAAGGGCAATTCTTCGTTTTGATTGGTGGAAAATTTTGTGAATATTAACTAGCGTCAAATGACGCGCATACGCGATCCAATAGGATAAACCCGAGATGCTGGGATAAACCCGAAAATGCTGGGGTTGCTAGTAAGGAGATTTTGAGCAGAGGTCGATTGTAAATTAGCCGAATAAACACATTTTACGCGATTATACGTGGCTGAAACTTGTTCTGTTTAATAAATAAAAGCTTTAAATTAGCCCAATAATCGGCGTATGTTGGCGTATATGGCCATTAGAGCCAACTATGGACTTCAACAACAATAACTTCCGGGTTAAATCTCTTCCGGCGTTCAGCTCATTACGTATTCAAAATTGTGTTATTTGGCTATAAGTAAAGTTTTAAACGGAGATAATTGCCAAAAATGCAAACTTTATCGGTTGCTGCAATTTGGAAGTGATACAGAAAAATTCGCGTTCGTAGATTACCGAATAGCGGAGAAAAGGGTTGCTACAAACTTTTTCAGAATTCGATGGATAACCAATATATAAGCCGATCTATAAATAGATCGGCTAATAATAATACACGAGTATAATGTTTATAATGTTTCGGTGGCGTTTGCATCTGCGTACATGTGTGCTTTTTTGTGGGTGGTGCTTATTTTAAAACGACTGCGGGAGAGTCAAGGTGCATGATCACGTGGTTACAACAACAACAACGTCGCCCACTCCAAAGTAAGTATTATTTGATATTTTAATTAATATGCAACGGATTTTGATGAAATATGGCGCAGCAAACGCGTCTTCATGAGATACATTTGGTGGTCCAGGGAGTTTGGCACAGACTTATGTCGTTTTTGCAAATAGCGACAGAAGTTTGGGCGAAAATACAGAGACCACAAAATGCAGCTTAACAAAACACGTTTGATGAGCAATATTTCATCAAAATCCGCTACGTAATAAGGACACTATACAATAATACGTACTTTTAATCGGTACTTGTTGTTGTTGTTAGTACCACGTGATCATACATCTTGAGAGTGCACGTGGGGATAACGGATGTTATCTTCCAGGTTTAACCTCGTTAAATCACAAGATATTCATGGGCGGTGTAGTAGTACGTTATAACACATAAGTCAAATGTGTTATGCTATAGACACTCTTTGCTTGCAGAACCAGTCAATTGACGGACTAATCTACTTCACAGGCATGTTAATGTATCATTTACATCAGTTTCAAGCATATGCTTTGGGATTATTTTGTAAGTCGGAGCGTGTTTGTCACGTGAGGCGGTTTCAATTCCAGCCGTTGACTTTTTGCGCCACCACCAAATGGTCACAGGAGATTGAATTTATCTTTCTTAACAATAATTAAACC
Source organism: Conchocele bisecta (assembly GCA_029237695.1). Classification (NCBI taxonomy): domain Eukaryota; kingdom Metazoa; phylum Mollusca; class Bivalvia; order Lucinida; family Thyasiridae; genus Conchocele; species Conchocele bisecta. Next base: position 8,787,637 of record CM055278.1, on the reverse strand, counting down.
TATATTTTAATTAGAGAATATCCAGTGCAGGATATGGGAAAATAGGTCCCACAACATCAATACGAAAAATGAAAGTAGCAGAGAAAAGCAAAATGTGTGGTCATTGGTTAGTTTGTATAGGAAAACTCAATGGTGGTGGTGAACCTCTAATGTGTATTATTTGTCAGTTGACAATTTCCGGTTTTCTCTCACAGATAAATCCTTGGACACATAGCATAATCAAGGTGCATGATCACGTGGTTACAACAACAACAACGTCGCCCACTCTAAAGTAAGTATTCTTTGATATTTTCCTTAATATGCAACGGATTTTTATTAAATATGGCGCAGCAAACGCGTCTTCATGACCTGCATTTGGTGGTCTAGTGAGTTTGGCACAAACTTATGTCGTTTTTGCGAAGAATCGATTTCCGTGTTGACGGAGACACGGAAATCGATTTGCACGCAAAAACGACAGAAGTTTGGGCGAAAATACTGAGACCACCACATGCAGGTTAACAAGACGCGTTTGATCCGCCATATTACATCAAAATACATTACGTAATAAGGACACTATAAAATAATACATACTTTGAATCGGTACTTGTTGTTGTTGTTAGTACCACGTGATCATACACCTTGATAATAGCTTGCAATGTAATAAACCCAGTTAATTATTGCTTCTGTTGTACATAAAATATCCTTATACATGTACATGTATAGCTCTGCTATAGAACATTTAGTAACACATAGGACAAGATGTAAATAGTGCCATTTGTTGACGGGAATATTGTGGATTATCTCGCCGAGGAAGCAATATCTCCCGAGGTGACAGCATTCTTTACACATTCTTCGTCCCAGGTGTAGCCCATAAGATACAATTGCGATTGTAAGGAACTGTTAAAGACCCGTTCTATACCTGATCATTCTTTGATTAAAAGATAATTGTTTCGTAAATGTAATGGAATTTATGTATAACATATATACTTCCTCGATAGTGTATCATATACGTCACATGGAGTGGTCACGTCGGCCATCTTTGTGTGTTCCAGCCATCAGCCAATTCACCTCTTCTGGCGTTTCACAAAGAACTGAAAATTAGAAGTAGAACAGGTGATGAAATATATCTAATCATACATAGAAAAGCCAGTATAACGGACATTTATCAATTATATGACACCAAACTGTAAAATACTTCAGTTTTCTGGAGAGTTTCGAGCCTGTTTTTTTTAACAGCACGAATCACCATTACAAATGGCCTCATACAAAGAAAATGGCACAGTATGTCACTTTTACCCGGCTGACCATCAAACACATACCATATATACACTACTGTACTCTGTTATTAGACACTATTACAATAGTGCAGTGAAGCTTCAAATGGGGAGAGTATAACCTGGTTTTGACAGCACATGAGAATCGTCTCCACTGGAGACGATTCTCATGTGCTGTCAAAACCAGGTTTTTGTTATATGGCCCGTGTGCATTTACATATAGCACGGTACAGTATCTAGGAAAAGTGTGCACGTCAGACATAGCTTATGTACAATTTGAGAATGTTAGCACAAGTACATGCACATCAATATCTGACTTGCAGTACATATTGGTGCAATGTAATATTTCATCTCGCAATTATATGCCGTTACCACTCATTTGAACCGTCTCGACGAGACGGTTGAAATGAGTGGTAGCAGCATATAACTTTATGAAGAGAAAAGCAATAATGATGATTATTTTCTAAATGAAAGGTATCGTATAGTTCGTGTATTCCGAAAGAAATGGGTTACAGATACACTCTAGATTATACGCAGATATGTCGCCATATTCGCCAATATTGATTTCGAAAATATTGTCTGTAAATGGTGTTGAAAAGTTGACACAAAATTCAGAGTTCATGTGGAATTGTCGGTGGCTTTAGATATGAAAGGAATGCTAGGTCGCGGCATAATCGTCTGATGATGTGTGCAGTCTGGTTTCTGGCAGACTTCAAACGAAAATCGGGACGTTGTAGTATTCTTTGATGTTACAGTTCAAAGCATTTGGAAGATTTATGATCGCGGATTCGTGGTCGGAAGGAAATACATTTTCATTGGTTGCATCAATTAAATTCAATTCAATTCAATTCGTTTATTGGCATTAAACAGCAAACAGCACATTTATAGCCATATAACAAACATGTATGATGGTTTCATGGAAATGTGTTCTCACTAGACATATTAGCCAAGAGATATGATTAGGCTAAATCATTTCACAATCAGTTTGTTGCTAGTCCACTGCATTCTAAACTCTTTCTGTCCTCATTAAATTTCTATACTATTTTCATCTTTCTCACCCAGGCTGCATGCCGCGACAAGCCATTCAAACCGTTATAATCAAACGGTTCAAATGGCGACCACGACCTACACCGAGTGAGAAATATGAACCATATGTAACACTGGCCATGACCAATTTTGGATATACCCAGAAGTTATTGGGGTTCAGTTTCTATTCAAGCAATGTCCACATTTTTCACCTGTCAGAATTTTAGAGACACAAAAAATAATTATTTTCCTGAAAAATAAGGTTGTCCGAATATTTTGGGTGTCCGAAAACATAGGGTCATTACGGTAGCTCGTGTGCTAGTCTCCGAGAGCGGTGCTCGCTGGGCGGCTAATCCTGGGTCGCGTTAGCATTGGGCGAATACGTTGGTTCCTGGAGCTGTGTGTTGTACCTTGCGCTGGTATGTAAGAGTTATCCTTGGAGCAGGGATTATTTGGTCGTCATTGAAGCGCTTGCCTTATGTAGCTCGTGTGCTAGTCTCCGAGAGCGGTGCTCCTTGGGCGGCTAATCCTGGGTTAGTTAGAACTGCGAGAGACATGGCTTCGCGGGTTGTTGCATGTTACTCTCCTTGGAAACTACATTTTTATTAGCCGATCTATTTATAGATCGGCTAATATATTGGTTATCCATCGAATTCTGAAAAAGTTTGTAGCAACCCTTTTCTCCGCTAGTCGGTAATCTACGAACGCGAATTTTTCTGTATCACTTCCAAATTGCATCAACCGATAAAGTTTGCATTTTTGGCAATTATCTCCGTTTAAAACTTTCCTTATAGCCAAATAACACAATTTTGAATACGTAATGAGCTGAACGCTGGAAGAGATTTAACCCGGAAGTTATTGTTGTTGTAGTCCATAGTTGGCTCTAATGGCCATATACGCCAACATACGCCGATTATTGGGCTAATTTAAAGCTTTTATTTATTAAACAGAACAAGTTTCAGCCACGTATAATCGCGTAAAATGTGTTTATTCGGCTAATTTATAATCGACCTCTGCTCAAAATCTCCTTAATAGCAACCCCAGCATTTTCGGGTTTATCCCAGCATCTCGGGTTTATCCCATTGGATCGCGTATGCGCGTCATTTGACGCTAGTTAATATTCACAAAATTTTCCACCAATCAAAACGAAGAATTGCCCTTCATAGCCAACTTTGATTTGTTTTCGTATCATGCAGGGATGGCAGGGATGCATCCATCACGCGCGATTGCGGCAGTCCCCCTTAATTATTGTCAATGCCGCAAATTATAGATTGTCTTGCGCCCGACATCGCGCAAAAAATCACGGATGGGGCACATTAGGTCAATCTGGGCATGTGCCTGAAGACGCAGGAGCTTGCGTCTATTTTTAGATGACACTGTAACCGCTAGATATATATAGCCCTGGTAGCTCCGCCCACTCACGTGCTGCCACAGAATTCGGACAAACACACAGTGACTACAACTTTGTGTATTGCGGAGTGTAATTTGTAGATAAATAGAGCATACAGTACAGGTGTTACTCTGGAATATTTCGCAACATAATGGTGACAACAAAACATTGCTGCTATGGCATTGCTGATATTGGATGGATTTGGGAACGGGTTTCCAAAACCTGCACAAAATCGAGAAAAATGTCAACGCTGGGTACAGAACTGTGGTCGAAAATAGTTTACCATTGACAATGTTACCAGAGACACCTACATATGTTCGATGCACTTTACCCTGATTTGATCGGCTAATAACATCATGCTCTGCATGACTTTTCATATTGTATATTTGTAAGTGCAGAAATCATTTGTAATCAAAGTATAAACTTCGATTACATCATACAAATAATGAACGATCGTTTTTAGCTCGCCGGCACGAAGTGCAGAAGAGCTTATGGCATACCCCCGGCGTCGTCGGCGTCGGCGTCGGCGTCGGCGTCGGCGTCCACGAACTTAACTAACGTTAGGGTAAATGTCTTATACATTCTGTTTCCTTTCATAGATCACCTTGTTATTTCATACATGCATTCCTCATATTACCCTCTATCATGCTGTAGCAAATCCATGACCCACCACCCAACACTTACCCCAAGGTCAAGGTCACAAACTTAGCACATTCATAAACTTAACGTTGGGGTAAAAGTCTTATGACATCTGTTTCCTTTCATGGAACGCTTCGGTATTTCATACATGCATTCATCAGATGACCCTCTATCATGCTGTAGCAAATCCATCACTCATCACCCAACCCTTACCCCAATGTCAAGATCACAAACTTAGCACATTCATAAACTTAATGTTGGGGTAAATGTCGTATAACATCTGTTTCCTTTCATGGAACACCTTGTTATTTCATACATGCATTCCTCAGATGACCCTCTATCATGATGTAGCAAATCCACGACCCACCACCCAACCCTTACCCCAAGCTCAAGGTCACAAACCTAGCATGTTCATTAACTTAACTTTGGTGTAAATGTTATGTAACTTCTGTCTATTGACAGCGAATACCTTCATATTTCATACATGCATTCATCTGATGATACTCTATCGTACTATAGCAAATCCATGACCCACCTCACACCACTTTCCCCAAAGTCAAGGTCACAAACTTAGCACATTCATAAACTTAACGTTGGGGTAAATGTCTTATAACATCTGTTTTATATGATAAAACGCCTTAATATTTCAAACATGCATTCCACAGATGACCCTCTATCATGCTGTAGCAAATCAACGACTCACCAACCAACCCTTACCCCAAGGTCAAGGTCACAAACCTATCACATTCATAAACTGAACGTTGGGGTAAATTGTGTGTAACTTCTGTTCATTTACAGGGAATACCTTCATATTTCATACATGCATTCATCTGATGATACTCTATATTACTATAGCAAATACAATACCCACCTCCCATCTCTTTCCCCAAAGTCACACACTTAGCACATTCATAAACTTAACGTTGGGGTAAATGTCTTATAACACCTGTTTCCTTCCATGTAACGCCTTGATATTTCATATATGCATTAATCTGATGATACTATATCGTGTTATAACAAATCCATGACCCACGACCCAACCCCTTACCCCAGGATCAATTTCACAAACTTAGCAGATTCATAAACTTAAGGTTGGGGTAAACGTATTATAACATCTGTTTCCGTTCATGGAACGCCTTGATATTTCATACATGCATTCCTCAGATCACCCTCTATCATGCTGTAGCAAATCCACAACCCACCATCCAACCCTTACCCCAAGGTCAAGGTCAAGGTCACAAACTTAGCATGTGTGTAAACTTCTGTTTCGTTACAGGGAACACTTTGATTTTTCATACATACATTCATGTGATCCTCTATTGTGCTACAGCAAATCCATGATCCCCCACCCCTTTCCCCAAGATCAACATCATAAACTTAACGTTGGAGTAAATGTCTTTGTATAACGTCTGTTTCTTTAAAGGGAACGCCTTGATATTTCATATATTCATTCATCTGATGATACTCTATCGCGCTATAGCCAATCGATGACCCATGTTCGTAAACTTAACGTTGGGGTAAATGTTGTGTAACTTCTGTTTCTTTACAGGGAACGGTTTGATATTTCATACATGCATTCATCTGATGATCCTCTATTGTGCTACATCAAATCCATGAAATCCATTAAACGTATATGAAAGGATCTTTCTGCGAAAAGTAAAATTTATGATTAAGGTTGCAAACTCAATTACACCAGGTTATATCAATGAATTATTTCATGAAAGATGTCAGAATGACAATGTACCAGTACTAAGATGAACAACTTCACACCTCCCAAAGCAAACAAAAATATATTTAAACAAAGTATTTCATACTCAGGCCCTTTAGTTTGGAATTGCATTCCTAATGATATAAAACTTGTTCAAACAATAAATTAATTCCACAACAAATGTATTAAGTGCATGAAAAATTAGCAGACTACCAGTTTCCTGTAAATATATGTTAATAGGTTTTTAGCTCACCTGCACGAAGTGCAGAAGAGCTTATGGCATACACCCGGCGTCGTCGGCGTCGGCCGGCGTCGGCGTCGGCATCCACAAACTTATCACTGGGATAAATGTCTTATAACTTCTGTTTCCTTTCATGGATCACCTTGTTATTTCATACATGCATTCCTCAGATTACCCTCTATCATGCTGTAGAAAATCCATGACCCACCACCCAACCCTTACCCAAAGGTCAAGGTCACAAACATAGCACCTTCAGAAACTTAACGTTGTGGTAAATTTCTTATAACATCTGTTTCCTTTCATGGAACGCCTTGATATTTCATACATGCATTCCTCAGATGACCCTCTATCATGATGTAGCAAATCCATGACCCACCACCCAACCGTTACCCCAAAGTGAAGGTCACAAACTTAGCACATTAATAAACTTAACGTTGGGGTAAATTTCTTATAACATCTGTTTCCTTTCACGGAACGCCTTGATATTGCATTCATGCATTCCTCGGATGACCCTCTATCATGCTGTAGCAAATCCATGACCCACCACCCAACACTTACCCCAAGGTCAAGGTCACAAACTTAGCACATTCATAATCTTAACGCTGGGTAAATTTCTTATAACATCTGTTTCCTTTCATGGAACGCCTTGATATTTCATTCATGCATTCCTCAGATGACCCTCTATCATGCTGTAGCAAATCCATGACCAACCACCCAACACTTACCCCAAGGTCAAGGTCACAAACTTAGCACATTCATAAACGTAAAGTTGGGGTAAATGTCTTATAACTTTTGTTTCCTTTCATGGATCACCTTGTTATTTCATACATGCATTCCACATATCACCCTCTATAATGCTGTAGCAAATCCACGGCCCACCACCCAACCCTCACCCCAAGGTCAAGTTCATTTTACAGGGAACGCTTTGATATTTCATACATGCATTCATCTCATGATCCTCTATTGTGCTACAGCAAATCCATGACCAACCCCCCACCCATTTCTTTAAGGTCAAGGTCACAACCTTAGCACATTCATACATGCATTCCTCATGTGAATAGCTATCATGCTGTAGAAAATCACCAACTTAGTCCGTTCATAAACTTAACGTTGTGTTAAATTTTGTTTTACTTCTATTTTCAGGGAGCGCATTGATATTTCATACATGCATCCATCTTAATATGCTATATTATGCTATAGCAAACCCACGACCCACCTTGCACAACTGACCCCAATGTCAAGGTCCACCGCACGCCCCTTAAACAAAGGTCAAGTTATATAATATTCATGTTTTGTATGCAACTGTGCCAAGTTTGAGTGAAGGCTGCCAACAGTCGAGCTTCGTTGTCTTCTGACAACTCTTGTTGTAGATATAGTTTAATTCATTAAGATTCATATTTCGTCTGCCCGCGGTGTACGAACTTCATACACCATCATTTCATATGTTCGGTAATTTTCAGTAGGACCGGATAAGAGAAGTCCGCCTGGGCTTCGGACATGTAAAACAGTGTGACCGCGCAGTAGGTAATATTATGCAGCTCCACGTACTATGTATGTTACTCTGCAGCAGTGGTACAGTGAAACCGAGTCAAATCGGACACCCTGGGAGGTCCCCAGGGTGTCCGGTTTAGCGACGTTTCACTGATAATCAGATATTTGATTATTCCGAGCCATAGTTGTGTGCTATGCGATCACGAACAGGCATTATCACCTGAGATAAATGACCAAGAAACCCATCCAAATTATGATCACATAAATTTCTTGTTGTCCGGTTTAGAGAGGTTCCACTGTATATAGGAATCCTCCTCGGAGTTGGGTGATATGATACCAGGTGGAAGTGGCCGTAGACAGCTCGTGAGCTAGAATCTCCATAGCGGTGCTCCCCATGCGGATACTCCTGTGTCGCATTAGTGCTGGGTGAGACGCTACCGACGGTGAAGTAGTGCTTGGAACAGGTTAGACCACACCAACTAGTTTTACTTTATAATTTAACCGAATTCCATCCATACGTGTAGTCTAATCACAATCATCTGTAAATATTCCCAAATTCAGTGTCGTAATTAAGATCTATTCAGTACACACTATTCACTATTGCGCAGTACATGTAGTCACAATATCACAGTGTCCCTGATTTTATATGAGCTGATTAGTTCACAAACGCATTACTCTGTAATTGGATTATCATTATACAGAGGAAACAGAGAGAGATTCGTTTTGTACATTATTAAGTTAGAACGTTTTATTTATTTAAGGAATACAACCCTGGGTTGTTTTGTTTACTGGGGTGACACTACATTTGGTCTGTTTAAAGTGCGTGTATTCCGAAGGACTCCTCGCAAACTTTAAACAGACCAAATGTATTGTTCACCTCAGTAAACAAAACAGCCCATGATTTTATTACTTACATTTACTTATATTTACACTGCATTTTCTGATATTTTTTAACTAAATATAGCATTTTGTCGCAATTCCTGGACGAGCGATGTTGCTGGTCAATAGCGTTACGTTATTGACAACCTAGACAATATGGAAATTAATGACGTCAAACGAACTTTAACCAATCAACAACATCGCGCGACGTCACGTAGCTCTAATGTATTGTATTGTAATGTATTGTATTGGGTGTAAACGCAATACCGTAACGTTGTTGTTGTCACCATCTGGGCCCGGTTGCTCAAAACCGCTGTTAGCTTAACAGACTGTTAAATCCTTAACAATGTTAAGGATTTAACAGTCTGTTAAGCTAACAGAGGTTTTGAGCAACTGGGCCCTGACTTGCAACTACACTTACAACGGAGTAGTTCTGCATATATACATTTATTTACACACAATCGATCGTACAGTGGATTTATTCTAAATTATAGATCTCAGAATCTCAGAGTTCGCACGCCATGCCTTGACTATCAAATGCGCCATAAGGTAACCCGGCGTGGATCCAACCTTACGACTAACCAACGTGAGTGTATGTCGCTAATCGTGCAGTTTGTACACTCCCCCGACAGTTCAAACGGACGGCCTTATATATTCTACGGATGACATTCAATTAATGCTGTGGCATCAGAATTATCTGGTTTCAACCAGTTATAACGAGTAGTATTTATCAACATGTCCGTCACACCGATATGAACCTTGAACAACAGGCCATATCGTTACAATACGTCGAATGGGCATTTCCATTATGAATTTATGGAACGTGTAAATATTATGAAATGCACATCACTCGCGCCTATGTACATGTATGTGTGGTTATAACAACAACAACAGTGGCTGAACGTATTGAAATCGTGCCCACTCCAAAGTAAGTATTATTTGATATTTTCATTAAAGCCCCTATACGGCTCAAGTTGCCTAATTTGGCCTCCTATTGGGTTTTCCCACACATAAATCCAACAGGTTTCTATTTGCACACACTTTGAAACTGTTTGCATTTATTTTGGTACAAACATGAGTCTGTAGTCGATGAAAATATCAGTATTTGTTGATAAACAAACAACAGGTGCGTGTTTCAAAGCCCGATCGATTTTCCGATAGACGCTCGGGTCAACTCCCCGATTCGCGGCCGATGAATTCCGATAGCCGGAATTTATCGACTCGCTTCCGAGCCGAAGCCGTTGGGTTACGGAAATGAAATTGTCAGTATTGACATTTTGCACTGAGTGGTACACAAAACAAGTTTTTGTTGTCTTCACATTGCGATTAAGATGTAAATCTCAAGACTTGAGATGTATCATTAGGCAGTATATGTTAGTTTTGTGTACTAATTCAGTTGACAAACATGTTTTTGTGTTGGAAAAATCGGAAAATTGTAATACTGAGCCGTTCAGGGCCTTTAATATGAAACGGATTTTGATGAAATATGGCGCAGCAAACGCGTCTTCATGAGCTGCATTTGGTCGTCCAGCGAGTTCGGCACAGACTTCTGTCTACCGACACGGAAATCGATTCTACGCAAAAACGAAAGAAGTTTGGGCCAAAGTACAGAGACTACCACATGCAGCTTAACAAGACGCGTTTGACGCGCCATATTTCATCAAAATCAGTTACGCAATAAGGACAATATAAAAGAATATGTACTTTGAATCGGATATACTCAGGAAGTTTCAGTACTTGTTGTTGTTGTTAGTACCACGTGATCATACGCCTTGTTTCCATAACCAACGAGAAACTACTGGTGGTACTTGTACACAGGAGGGCAGCGATTAGTGAAACCTCTGTAAACCGGACACCATGTAGACTCAAGTGCTTGTCATTTTGACGGGTTCACTGCAATTTAACTCCGATGGTGCTGCATGTTCCCGAGCACTCCAGTAGCCTATTTCATCAACATTGCAAAGTATACTTTAGTAGCAAAGTATACTTTGAGGGAGAAATTTTCAATTTTATGATAAATTTATTAATTTTTATTATACTGAATTTATTACATTATCACAGCCAATTTGGCTGTGATAATGTAATAAATTCAGTATAATAATTCTGCATACTTTTAATCATGAAATATATGCATTTGTTAGTTCTATATGAAATAATGCATTTCAGGAAAAACAAATGATTACTCCCTCAAAGTATACTTTGCTGGTAAAGTATACTTTGCAATGTTGATGAAATAGGCTACAGGTCATATGGCAGATTTACAGTGGAACATCTCTAAACCGGACACCCTGGGTGTCCGGTTTAGAGAGGTTCCACTGTATATAGCACCAGTGCAGTGGTCATTGTCAGCTACGTCATTTACAAATGCACGTTTACATTTACAAGAGCAACAGAAATACAGTGGAACCCATCTAAACCGGACACCAAGAAGATACATGTGATCTTATTTTTGACGAGAATATTTGTCATTTATCTCAGATGATAATGTCTGTTCGTGATCGCATAGCACACAACTATGACTCAGAACTCAAATTCCTACAGTGAAACATGTCTCAGCCGGAAAACCCTGTGGACCTCCAAGGGTGTCCGGTTTAGAGAGGTTACACTGTACATGTAGGTCTACATACTTAATTACATAGAATGTATGGTTTAATCAACTGAATAAAAACACACACAATACAATAAGCACTTATATCCTAATGAAATATTTCGCCTTAATTATGCACTATTTAGTCCAAAATAAAACACAAAGCACAGAATATCAGCTGGTGGTGATCTTTATTGCATGATAATTGGACGGTACATAACCCGCAAGTGGGTTATTGGTCGTACGAACGCGACGGTGTAAATTAATGGTGTAAATTAATGGTAGGGGTTCCTCCTTATAGGAATCACGATTTGCCTGAATTGGGTTATTGCCCATTATAAAAGTAGTACGATTATTACTTATCCTACTGTTTTTGGGAGGGGGCCAGTGATTCTGGTGTGGCGAGAACCTGGCATCAGATCAGGATTATTCCGATTTCAGGGCTGAGTAGACAGCTTTTTTATTGTAAATATTCAGTTCTGATTTTGGGATCGTTGCCCCATTTGTACTTGAACATGTCCATGTACTACTTGTACAGGTAATATATGGGATTTAGTACTAAACCCATTGACCCGGCCATAAATGACCTCAGCTGTTGATAGGCCGTTAAACCCCAGCAAATAAAGAAACAAACAAACATATCCCACAGTTCGTCATTGCGTTAAAACAAGAATAAACTGCTTAGTGGAAAATCACTCAAGCATGAGATCGAAAACATGTAAATGTACAAAATTAACATACGCTACGCTGGCGAATACAACCGTAGCATTCACAAGAGGACATTGAATGTTAATTCATTGAATGGTTATCATATGCCTGGCGAAATACTAATTTCAGACGGCACATCACCAAGGTGCATGTTCACGTGGTTACAACAACTACAACGTCGCCCACTCCAAAGTAAATATGATTTGAATGTTTCCTTAATATGCAACGGATTTTGATAAAATATGGCGCAGCAAACGCGTCTTCATGAGCTGCATTTGGTGGTCTAGTGAGTTTGGCACAAATGTATGTCGTTTTTGCTAAAAATCGATTTCCGTGTCGGAGACACGGAAATCGATTCTTCGCAAAAACGACAGAAGTTTGGGCGACAATACAGAGACCACCAAATGCAACTTAACAATACGCGTTTGATGCGCCATATTTCATCAAAATCCGTTACGTAATAAGGACACTATAAAAGAATACGTACTTTGAATCGGTACTTGTTGTTGTTGTTAGTACCACGTGATCATACACCTTGATCACTCGACAGCGACAGCGCCCAGTCATGTCATTCAAGTCATTGCATGTGTTACACATAACGTGTATTTATTGTTTACCCAATAGTCTGTTTCACGAAAGCTGCCCAAATTTTACGGCTATATAAACAATTCAAAAACAATATTTTTTTCGATAGTATTAAATTAAAGGAAAATTTAAGAATGAGCCTTTTTTTTATTTCGTGAAATTCGGTCAAATATTGGTTTTATTACAAAAAATTGATTTCTCTATGGGAATTTAACATGGGGGGAAAAAGAGGCAAAGGAGTGTGGGAGTAGTCAAAAAACTATTTTTTTTGGAAATTGACTCCGAAACCTAGCTAGATTGCTTGGAAATGATCCAACTAAGAAAACAAAAGTTAAATTTTGAAAATCGGTCCAGGATTACTGAAATTCTAAAATATTTCCCCATGTTAAATCCCCATAGACAGGGGATTTAACATGGGGAAATTTTGTTTTCGCAATAAAATCAATATTTGACCAAATTTCACGAAATAAAAAGAAGGCTCATATTCTTAAATTTTGCATTAATTTAATATTATCGATAAAAATATTGTTTTTGAAATGTTTATATAGCCGTAAAATTTGGGCAGGTTTCGTGAAACAGACTATAGTTTATCTACCAATGAAAGAACACCATTTCATCTGAATTAATCGCATATTGCGACGCTTTCGCCAATATCTATTAAATTAGTCATTAAATGTTCAGCCACTATATTTAGAACTGATTGTACGCGTTTCTGCCATCAGTTCATATGACACAAAGCACATTACCGAGCGCTCACTACGTGTCACACCGCCAATCACATACCAATATAGCGATTCGAAATCACGTTTAGGGGCGGATATTCGCGAGTGGACTGGTAAACAATAACTACGTAAACTATCACATATTGAATTTTTAATAAATTAATTTCTCGCTCGCTAGCTACGAAATTAATTTATTAAAACCTCAATATGTGATCTATACGTATTACTTGTAGACAATGTTCGCTATGTTGCAATTTGTTTGTGACTGAGCGAGTTGTCACTGAACCAAACTCAAACATATACTGATAGTGCATGTAAAATATATACGTACATTTACATGCAACTCACATGATGTATACTTGCATGACATACACGTATATATATACAGCCCCTGCTAATATTTGTGTCTCAAAAGTATTGTACTTCCTGATTAAAAATTCAATGCATATTTTACTTTTATAAATATAATACTTAATAATAATCGTTTATTCACTCAGGTCACATGACATGACAACATGAGGTATACAACAATCATGTAACAATCAAAATACATTATACACCTTTCATGTACAATTTCTTAATATAATTATAGATTATTTTTGACAAAATAATTCATTACAATTGTTTATTAATGAGTACTATAAAAGAATTAGAAACCACAGAGCGCTTTCTAATGGGAGGGCACTGTTCATTCGTACATTTCAAGAATAATGATTGCAAAAAGAAAAAAAGTAAAAAAAGTTTAATAAGAAAGAAATGTGTTAAAGAGACATTCTTATATGACTTAGTCCCAGATCGGTCTGCGCATCACGTGTTCCAGTCGTGTGTACTCAATGTATCGCTTACATTTCTACGGAGCCCCACAGGGGACTTCGAAATTTTTTAGTAATTCGTTCCCACGAAATAACAATTCGTTCCCACGGGGAACGAATTGTTATTTCGTGGGAACGAATTACTAAAAAAAAGGAATTCTGCGTCCCCTGCGGGGCTCCGTAGTATCGCTTGCATTTCCGATATAAAAATAGTTTAAGTGTTTTCTTTGGACACATTAATGTGTGGGTGGGGTAATGGGGTATGGCGGACTCGGGGTAGCTTGTAATAGATTGACTGAGAATTTTATCGAACTTATCTGTAGAGATTGAGTGAGAGCTTTCTCGAACAGGGGGTGTCACATGGGTTGTAACACCTGCGTCCGAGCCGTTATATAGCGTGTGTTACGGATGGTACGGGAGTATTTGAGTATTGCTTCGCAACCATAAAACGATACGACGTTTTGACACCAATTGTCACTAATGTATTTTACCTCACCGGTATGGACAGTGATACCAGAACACCGTACTTATTGCATTTATTACCAGTGTAGACCCTGATCAGACTGCGCAACCGCGCAGTCTGATCAGGGTCAACACTGTTCGCCGTTTGGACAACGAACCGTCAATGATGCATTATGTGGATTATCAGTACTATCAGACAAGACACGGTCCGACAAGGATCGACTTTGGTTAGAACAAGGAAGGCCCAGGTTTTTCAGATCGTGTTCATAATATCAGTCCAACATCCAGCGTTCGCATGTACATGAAAGCATTCGGAAACAATAAATGTCAGTATATATGTGAAAACGACTTACTATGGAAATAGCATAAATGACATTTCGATCATAAATGTATAATTATCTATAATAAATATTATATTACATTAATCTTGTAATCTACAGTACCAGCGTCCGTGGTCAAAGGTAATGGACCTGTTTATATCAAACCTGGTACTGTCGAGTATGATAGGTCATACGCTGGGATGAATAACCTAGCGCGCCAAGTAAGGAATAATGTGTCCCAAACCATAAGCTCCATATATACGTAATTTTTCACAACACAGCGCATACTGCACGTTTATGAGACACGCCATGTGATATTGCACATGTCCGGAGCCTCGTAGGGGACGTAGAATTCTTTTTTTTATTAATTCGTTCCCACGAAATAAGAATTCGTCCCTCTCGAATTAACAATTCGTTCCCAAGATATAACAATTCGTTACCACGAATTAACAATTCGTTCCCGTGGGAACGAATTGTTATTTCGTGGGAACGAATTGTTAAATTGAGGGAATGAATTGTTAAATTGAGGAAACGAAATTGTTATTTCGTGTGAACGAATTAATAAAAAGAATATCTAAATTTGTCCCCTGTGGAGCTCCGTACACATGTACCTAATAATGAAATAATGAAAGATGGTCACAGAAATTGTGATATTTTCTCTAAATGAAATCGGGATTAGACGAAATATACCTAGCAAATGCGGAATACTATTTAGTCGACTTTCGACGTCATTTACGGAAAACATCGTGTATTTTGTAAATGTTTTTTTGTTGTTGAAAAATCTGACATCTTTTGATGTAGAAATGAGCATGGGGTGTCTCATACTTGGATTTATCCCGTCAACACAGTGCGTATGTGCTGTGAAACACGGTGCCGTGAAACTGTTTTGATATCCAGTCAATACAATATTTGCATTTTACAGCCATTTGTAGGTGTTGACGTGATAAATAGAATAGTAGGTTAGTGCCGCGAATGGGAAAAAATATCTGGCGCGGCACGGAAACGGGATGTGCTCGGCAGAGCCTCGCCCATCCCGTTTCCTGAGCCTTGCCAGATATGTTTTACCATTCACGGCACTAACCTACTATTCTCTATATATACATACTGTATGCAGTCCGAGCCCCACAGTCGCCTATCTGCTCAAAAATACACTTTACCCCCTTCTCAAATACATGTACATATGGCTGTAACTGGCGAAATGGGGCTTGTGGGATTTCTGACCAGTGTAGTGCCTGCTCAAATAATACACTCATGGAGCCTGATAAGAATAACTATTATAAGGTTCGACTATGTCCAGCCATGGGTAAACGATTGTTGTGGCACGAGGGAACTGTTTGAACCCCAGGCAGGCCGTAGGCCGCGGGTTCAAACAGTTCCGAGTGCCACGGCAAATGTTTACCCACGGCTGGACATGGTCGAAACTTATTGTTACATTTCCGTAGGAAATATCGTGCAATTTGAGTATTTATTCCGTACTTTGATACTCTGCTCCATTCAAACAGCTGATTTACTGATACATGTTCCGGGGCCGCAGTACACGCGTTGACTTGGCCCCGGAATAAGCATTGTCTACAGCCGTGGTCAAACAGCACGCGCTGTACGTTTAAACACGGCTGTGAGCGGTTTCGAACAACACGGCAGTCACAGGCCAAAGTGCTCAAAATGGCTGATACTCAAGATGGCCACCACAAACAATTGTTAATAAATGTAGCAGTTTATTGTTCATAACAGACACATTTCAGTAAGTTAATAATTCAAATAAACTTTATCAGACTTACATGTATATATCAAGTGAGTATCGCTTTTACACTGTCGTCTTTAAAAATGTATTTGCATATATCCAAGATGGCCACCAAGTTTTACGATTGTACAGTTTGCTCGCAGTGGCGAGCTTATCATTGCATTAAAACTGGCAATACTATAATATTTATCGCAGTTTTAGAAAACTACATGATGTACGGAATCAAAGTTGAGGGACAATAATTTCAGTCAACTTAGTAATATATGAGTGCAGATATGTGCACGTACCCCGTATGGCTATACTGATGATACTACGACACGACGATCATACAAAGCTGATCAGCAAACAAATGAGACACATCGTGATACACGTGCGGTTTTTCATGAAATGTATTTCGAGAAATTGTGATATATTCTGAAGATGACGAAATTTTCATAGTGGAATTTCTATTCCGCATTTTCTGTGCACTTTTTGTCAACTTTCGACGTCATTTACTTAAAATATCGTACCGTTTGTAAATATATTTTCATGAGATATCGTACTTGCTCTTAGGTACAACATCACATGGCGTGTCTTAAATAAACACATACGACAAGAGAAGGCACAACGTGTACATGTAAACACGAACAATAATTAATATGCATTACCGTACTCGGTCACGACTACATATTACATAATAATAAGTATTTAAGGAAACTGTTCGTCCCAACTACACTGGGGCTACGGACGCGTTTGTCCCCATAACTGTTCGCCACTGTGGCTATTCGAGCCAATGACTGTTCGCCCAGAGACTGTTGGTGCCAATGACTCTCCGCCACCGAGACTGTTCGTGCCAATGAATCTTGGAACAAGCCAGGAATTCAACCATAATGACGCTTATGGGATTTGTGACCCGTGTACATGTACATGTAGTTCAAAGTGATCAAATAGCATAAATAGAGAATAGTAGATTAGTGCCGTGAATGGGAAAACATATCCCCAAGGCTCAAGAATTTCTTTATTTCTCATCAGAAGTATATGTTGTGACCACTCATTTGAACCGTCTCGGCGAGACGGTTCAAATGAGTGGTCACAACATATACTTCGGTTCAGAAATAAGGAAAATAGATAGAGAATAGTAGGTTAATGCCGTGAATGGGAAAAATATCTGGCAAGGCTCAGGAAACGGAATGGGCGAGGCTCGGCCGACCACATCCTGTTTCCGTGCCGCGCCAGATATGTTTTCCCATTCACGGCACTAACCTACTATTCTATTTATCCCGTCGACACCTACAAATGGCTGTAAAATGCAAAAATTGTATTGACTGGATATCAAAAATGTTTCACGGCACCGTGTTTCACGGCACATACGCACTGTCTTGACGGGATAATACAGTATCCTGGTACCGATATGTAATTCTTGTTTGACGCTTGCCATGTGTTTCATTGAATAAATGGAGAACAGAAACTGGTAATGCCCACTTTCAAAGTAACAGCCATATGTAGGTCGTGATGTACATGTTTGTGCGAAGTATCATGAACATATGTCAAGCAGTATACGAAATACCGACTGAAATCAAAGCGAATTTTCTGCCGTAATGAAGAGCGACTGACCTCAATTAACACGACTTTTTGGCGTTAATGCGTAGCAAATATTAAAGCGTCCTCAGTTGGAATACGTTGTCCCATGTGCATGACGACTAAGCCGCCATTAACACCATTTTTATTTGCTGTCAACCACCCCAGTTCGAATTTAATGGCGTGTACGCGAAACGTCTAACCACATGATAGCCATAATCTTCCGGCGTGTTCGCCAGGGGCCAGTTTCACTAAACTTCGCACGAATAAAATGTTCGTAAGTGCAAAGTTACGATCGTCCGGAAATTTCAAGTGATGTATTTACATTTATTGAGCATAGGATGCATATGCAGCCTATGCTCAGTAAATGTAAATCTAATAACAGTTTACAAGAAAACATTGCTAATGTGAAAGTTTCAGAATATCATAAGTTTTCACTTACGGACATTTTAGTCGTAAATTTAGTGAAACGGCACCAGGTGACTAACCGAATACATCAGGCGACTGTCTACGCGTTGACCGAATGCGCGGTGACTGATAACACACGGTCGTATATCCAGGTCGGACCTACTTTCGCTTACGTTCCATTGGTCGCTCGGTGTCACATGACGTTGCCGAATGATATTACTACAAATGCCACTTAAGTCAGCGTTCATTTCAACAAACATGTTATATTTTCACACAGTCTACTACATACGTTACCTAATACATATACTACGATTATGCTAGTGTTTATCTGATATCAAGTTTATCAGGCTCGTCTCCGAACTGGTAGGAATTCCTCAAGTTGCTGATAAATTCCTACGCATTCCATGACCTTGTTTGATATCCTTGATATCAAGATTATATCTGGGATTCTCTATTTCAAAAGTGTTCAAGGCGACTTTCTCATGCCGCCAAATTGCCCGTTAACTCGAATTCACTGGTGCTTTCATAGCTCAGTTAATAGCGTCGGACCGGATCATGTTAACAGTTACATTCCATCACCTTACTGATATGTGGCTGTGGCTGAAACAATGGGGCTCATTGAATGTGTGGTGAATCCTGATCAAATAACACACTCCTGTCACCTGATAGCGATCTGTGCTCTTTGCTAGAAGTATGACGGGCGTTTCATTGCTGGACTGGCGAACAGTGCAGATCCTGGATCAGACTGTGCGGATGCACAGTCTGATCTGGATCTACACTGGTAGCAAAACCGATAAGCTCCATTTCTCCAGTCACTGCCACCTGTAATAAAAAGCAACCAGCTATAGAAATAGAAACATTTTATAGGAACACGAAATCACATTATCATTTTATCGATATCTTCATTTGCGATATTTAACAAGCCCGCGCTAAATAATTTATGTTTTAAATTTCACATAAATTCGGGTTATGATTGGAGAAACTGGGTTTATGGTCGAGGTCATATGGATAATTTGTCTCGGCGTCACTTCTCTTCAGAAAGACAAGTCGGATGAAACAATTACATGTCTGAAGGTATTTGTTCATACCTAAGACGGGAAATTAAGTCCAACGATCTATCTGCTAGACTATAAAGGAAACAGGCAGGCAATTGAGTTCCCATAGACCCACATTCACACAAACATGACAATCGAAAACTACCTGCGGCAAAATCAATTGTGTTACTTCCATTCCTGGAGTCAGTGACCTAAGCCGGTTCTAGATACATGCCAAAACACGGTGACATGCGGATTGATTTCCATGAGTTATTTCTCCTTTTTTGACGGAACCGTCTACTTTCACTTTCGAAATCTCTATCTCACCCCACATCAAGTCGCACACAAATTTAATCTGCATGTGTAGAGCATGCAAATAATATAATAAAAAGTTTGGCACAGACATACCTTTCCTGCAGCATATACTTTATTCATCTCTCTGTCAAAATAATAGCAATCAATGGCGTTGTCCTGAGAATTTACTCCGTGTTGCTAAGCTGTACCAGGACTGGTTTATGGTCACATTATTTATTGGCCGACTGGTTCCAAAAGTTATCTCCACGATGTAACAACACTGGTTTTATTGTTTGGTTATTATAACAGCCACCTCTCTACACAACCCCCTACTGTAACATCTGGTAGTTTATATCACAAATGGATGATTGCCTTTATGTTTGACCCCTCTACAACAGCCACCTCTCTACAACAACACCGTCCTGTAACAGCCAGTAGTTTATGTCCCAAACGGACGATTGCCTCTATGTTTGACCTCCCTACAACAACCACCTCTCTACAACAGTCACCTCTCTACAACAACCACCTCATGTAACAGCTGGTTGTTTTTATCCCAAATTGACGATTGCCTCTATGTTTGACCTCACTACAACAGCCACCTCTCTACAACAGCCACCTCTCTACAACAAATCCCTCCTGTAAGAGCTGGTAGATTATATCCCAAACGGACGATTGCCTCTATATTTGACCTCACTACAACAGCCACCTCTCTACAACAGCCACCTTTCTATAACAAATCCCTCCTGTAACAGCTGGTAGATTATATCCCAAACGGACGATTGCCTCTATGTTTGACCTCCCTACAACAGCCACCTCTCTACAATAGTCACCTCTCTACAACAACCACCTCCTGTAAGAGCTGGTTGTTTTTATCCCAAATGGACGATTACCTCTATGTTTGACCTCCCTACAACAGCCACCTCTCTACAACAGCCACCTCTCTACAACAACCACCTCCTCTGACAGCTGGTAGTTTATATCCCAAACGGACGATTGCCTCTATGTTTGACCTCACTACAACAGCCACCTCTCTACAACAACCACCTCCTGTAACAGCTGGTTGTTTATATTCCATCTCTCTACAACAGCAAGTGTTGTCTCTTCCCATGGGTGACTGTTGTAGAGACGTCGCACTGTACTAGTATAGAGCCTGATCAAGCCATTGCAGCCAAAATGTTCGATGAAATCAGAAAAATGGTGAAGGACTGACGAACTGTGAACAGTGAAGACCCTAATCAGACTGCGCGGATGCGCAGGCTGATTTGGTTCTTCACTGATCGCACAGGTAAGAGCCCGATAAAAGATATACATGTAATAGTCTGGGAACGGATAGCGACCTGGGACTTCGCTAGTCACAAAGGTAACAAGGCCGTTTTTAACCTGACGGTCCAATGTAATGCTTGTTCAAGTGGTATGCGTCGCACACAAGCGATCATAATTTTATACAAAAATCAAAGTACTGAAAGTACTGACTGGCGGGAGACAAGTAGCCACTTGTGAATTTGCATACTCAGAAATTCCTTGTTAGAAATATATTCGATGTTGATTATTGGATGTACAATCTGCAAATTTGGAGAACTTGATCAGTTACTGGTGTTTGTAAAATACAGCCTGCTCTAAACACAAATAGGTTGATGAAGCAAAGGTGCTTTATGAAAATCGCCCGTAAACCACAATATGAAAAAGAAATGGTCTTCGACGTTGCATTGCGACTGTTGGTACACGATACGGGGGGCGTCTCAATAACAGCAATTTGTTCTCTTCAAAAGTAAAGTTGGGCATGCCAACTATTTTACACATAATGTTGAGCATTGCCGTTGCTATTAATAACTTGCTTTCAGTTCACTCGCTGACTTTAAATGTCATCTGACTGTTGTTAATTGCGAACGCAAATTGAGCCTATTGAGACGTCCCCCGATGAACAGAGAGCCACTTCCGAAAGTAGGGGTGCGTCTCAATAACAGCAATGTGTTCTCTTCAAAAGTAAAGTTGGGCATGCCAACTATTTTACACATAATGTTGAGCATTGCCGTTGCTATTAATAACTTGCTTTCAGTTCACTCGCTGACTTTAAATGTCACCTGACTGTTGTTAATTGCGAACGCAAATTGAGTCTATTGAGACGTCTCCCGATGAACAGAGAGCCACTTCCGAAAGTAGACCCGTGCAAACGGCCAGAATCACGATCCCAATAGCGTGGAGACAGTATGTCTCCCGCCAAAAAACAACAAAACAACTAGAATATTATATTACACGTACGAACACACTATATTACTGGAGAAATTGAACCGCTGCGGCTGATATAGTTGCGACTAATAGACATACAGTCAGCGGGATGACACAATGGACCTGATGATACTGTTGTAGTTTGTAAGCAGTAGAGCCACAGATCGCGGTCGCGCTGTCTGGTCATTAGCATGCAGTAATCTATGGAAGCGTCCTGGTGCCAATGCTAAATATATTTATCTTCTAATTAGGATATTCTAACTGTTTTTTGTTACATCTGAGTACAGCCCATATTTATAATAGAGATATCATATTATGTTTTACTTAAATATCGCCTGAAGGCTCGACAATATACAATGATAGTGAGGAAAATAATGGAGTGAAGCAGCTGGAAACATATTTGATCGATGTACGTGCACGATATGCTGACTGCTCCTTATTTATTTTGCCGGAGACTTTAATGCCAGATGTAAGGATATGCTAGATTATATAACAGGTGACACATTATATAATGTTTTTGGTGTTGTCCCATATGAAGGTGACACATTTGTCAACCCCAGGCAATCTAAAGATACTGTTAGATATAACTTAGTTGGCCAGTCCCTTTTACAGTTGTGTTGCCTATTGAATGTTCATATGGTAAATGGTAGAAATGTTGGGGATCCAAGATTTCTCAATCACTATGTTTTTTATACCAATTTAAACAGTGTGTTCTTGATTGTTGTAAACAAAATTGGCATAGCGATATCGACACCAGTGCTAAATGTATTCACTACAAACAGTTTAAAACCCATCTAAATGTAGAAAAATACATCATATATTCTTTACCTTTTTACTTAAGAAAAGCGGTGGCAAAATTTAGATGGTCTAATCACAAACTTAACATAGAAGTCGGAAGACATGCTGGAATACAGAGGGAACTTCGAGTTTGTCAATATTGCCTGATGCAGACAAATCTAGAAGTTATGGAAGATGAATACCACGTTTGTTTTCTATTGTAAATTGTACGACGATATTAGATTGACACACTTACCAGAACATTTTCCAACAAGTCTTTGAACAACTTTCACAGCCTTATGGGTTCCAGTAACCATGAAACAATCGACACAATTTCCGTTTACATTTACCATTTGTTAAACAGGTACAACGCAGTGTAATTATATTATATACTCACTATTATTTGTTCGATTGTGCATGTTATGGGCCGGAGGCATACACCAACAGAATAAAAACTATTTATTGTATTGTATAATTATGACTTGCCATCTCCTAACCAGGACACTTCCATAGTAATCTATTAGTTTACATATATGTCGAATCCCATTAGGTGACTGCCAGGCAAGGCGAAGATGGTAATGACGTTTCTATCTGATA
Source organism: Conchocele bisecta (assembly GCA_029237695.1). Classification (NCBI taxonomy): domain Eukaryota; kingdom Metazoa; phylum Mollusca; class Bivalvia; order Lucinida; family Thyasiridae; genus Conchocele; species Conchocele bisecta. The sequence continues at coordinate 8,764,180 of CM055278.1, read as the reverse complement.
TGTATATTAACATGTTTGTGAAGTAGTCAATTGACCAGTAGCCTATTACATCAACATTGCAAAGCATACTTTACTAGCAAAGTATACTTTGAGGGAGTAATCATTTATTTTTCCTGAAATGCATTATTTCATATAGAACTAACAAATGCATATATTTCATGATTAAAAGTATGCAGAATTATTATACTGAATTTATTACATTATCACAGCCAAATTGGCTGTGATAATGTCATAAATTCAGTATAATAAAAATTAATAAATTTATCATAAAATTGAAAATTTCTCCCTCAAAGTATACTTTGCTACTAAAGTATACTTTGCAATGTTGATGAAATAGGCTACAGGTCTACAGGCAAGCATAAGACATAACACTGTGTGTGTTATGACATGCTGTAACCCATTTCATAAAAGTGTTATATAACACACGTGTATTACAACCTGAAGCGAAGTTGATTGGCTAGTCGCATCACCCTAATTACGAATTCGTAGTATGCGCTAACACAATGAAGATGTTCCAAATCAATGGCGCGGCAAAGCAATGGTGTGTTGTCGTTGACGTCATCGTGTGTTAAAGGTCATGAGAAGCGTCCGTGTCTAAGTAAAAAAAAAATGCATTTTTAGGATAGGCTCAGGTATAGTAATATGAAGTGCTTACAAAGATCGGGAAGCTATAATATGGATATTTATAACAGGTGTATTGCTAGTATTACAACTACATTGTATTTCTCTGTGTGGATATATTCCACAATACGAATGTAGTAAATGGCGTCTTCTCACTGAAGAATATCGGATATCTCCAAGTTCTTTTTGTGATTTGGAGTCTGAGGCTCGATGCATAAGGTGTACTTGACTCGTTTCATAAATATCAAACCATGTTCCAGCCAGCCGTTAACCAGTCCGCCAATACCAAATTAAGTAGCATTACTTATGTAGTTGGCCTGAACATTCTGCAGAGAAATTTGAATCGGACCAAATTTAAACAACGTTCTATGATTCAAATGTCTCTGCAGAATGTTCAGACTAACTACAAAAGTAATGCTGCTAAATTTGGTATTGGCGGACTCGTAGTGTTAACTGCTGGTACATGGTCATCATTAAAAGGAAGAAACAGTCGTATTGATGAAAACTAAAATTTACCCGAGACCTCGTGGGCGCCGTCATTACTCAAGTAGCCTATTTCATCAACATTGCAAAGTATACTTTACTATCAAAGTATACTTTGAGGGAGTAATCATTTATTTTTCATGAAATGCATTATTTCATATAGAACTAACAAATGCATATATTTCATGATTAAAAGTATGCAGAATTATTATACTGAATTTATTACATTATCACAGCCAAATTGGCTGTGATAATGTAATACATTCAGTATAATAAAAATTAATAAATTTATCATAAAATTGAAAAAATTTCCGTCAAAGTATACTTTGCTACTAAAGTATACTTTGCAATGTTGATGAAATAGGCTACTGACAAAACAATACACTACGTGATCCCATACCCTGATTAGTGTATCTTTCAAATTCTGAGCTGTCTGTGTCAAACGCTATGAGAGGTGAAGCGTGTCAATACATTGCTCATGCAAAGCTGGCTCATATAGAAATTATATAAAGTATGAAAATATTCAATCACATTTGCAAATATGTTATATGTGAAAGGAATGGCTATGTTCTATAAAGTCAGTCCTTTAACCAACGAACACGATGTCAAATTGATCCGTTGAAACAAACGACAGGCGTTTAAATGTTTAAAAGCCGGGTATTTAGACGAAAATGTAGTGTTCACGTACAACAAAAACCCAAAACGATCATCATTTATTCGCGTAGCGATCGTTTTCACTTTGTTCATTTGCTTTGTTCGGGAACCTTCAACAAATATTCGCTGTACATTTTGCCGTATTTCTACGAGAAAACCCGATTGGCTTCTGATGATAACAGAGAATGCATACGAATACCAAGAGCAACATTAATGTCTGTTTTACAAAACCTGCCCAAAATATACTGCTCTATAAACAATGCAAAAACAGTATTTTGTTCGATGATATTAAATTGTATCGCAATTTAAGAATGAGCCTTCTTTTTATTTCGTGAGGTTTTGTCAAATATAGATTTTATTGCGAAAAAAACAACAATTACCCAATGTTAAATCCCCATAGAGTGAAGATGTCTATGGGGATTTAACATGGGGACATTTTTCTAATTTTAGAAATAGTGGTTCGTTTGTCGACTCCTCCTCCAGGTCATCTATCTCCTTTCCCCCATGTTAAATTCCATTAGACAAATAAATTATTTTGTAATAAAATCGATATTTGACCAAATTTCACGAAATAAAAAGAATATATCCTTGGGCAGGTTTAGTGAAACAGACATTAGTTGCAAATTATGAAGTGCATATTTTTGCGGCCGGCCCACTTAATCGTCAAGTCTATACTCCTTGAATTGTATCACAGTATGACCTTAACATAATAAATTATATAATATTCTGACAAGCATTGTAACTATATGTCGTTAACACTGTCTGTTTATATGTAATCTATGACATTAATCGAAACAAAATGTTACTAAACCGCCTGCGTTACTCTTGCCCAGATTATCAACGTTTCTGAACATCTATTGGCAGTGCCAACTCGAAATCATACAACTTCATTGTAGCCCAGGTTCAGCCAATTACGCTGCTTGATTTCAAACACAGTATTCAAGTATTTGACATAAAGAAATTAACCAATATTGGCACGATTAGCGGAGGCGGTAACGTTGTGTAAGTTCAATATAAGGTTTGATTATGTCCAGCCGTGTGCAAACGTTTGCTGTGGCCCGAGGGCCACAGCAAACGTTTGCACACGGCTGGACATGATCAAACGTTATTGTTACATTTCCAACAAAAAACTGATGTAATTTGAGCATTATATTCAGTATGTTTAGTACTTTTGTAAATCGTCCCATTCACGTAGATAATTTTCGGTATGCATGTTCCGGGGCCGCGTCATGAACGTCATGAACGTCATGAACGTCATTAAGTAGTGACGTCATGGAGGCACTTCCGCGTAGTGACGTCATGAAGGCACTTCCATTACGCGCGGCCCCGGAATGAACATTGCCTAAAGCCATGTGCAAACAGCACGCGCTATTTGTTTGCACATATGTGCAAACAACGGAAACCGTGTAACAATATGTAACTTTCCTTAATGCTAATTTAGTTGGCTTACAGTGAAAACAAACCCACTAAGGTTTGGGTACACGTAAACATATTAAATGAATATCAGTAAAGCATGTAACGTTGAGCTAAGTGACATTAAGGTATTTATTGTGGCCTCATGTAAAGTCAATGGAAATCTAATAAAAAAATCATACTAATAAAACAATAGTGACTGACATAAATAAACCATATGCATGTGATCAATAATTCATTATGCATATACTGCTACATGTACTATGCAAATACTATACCGATTTTGGTGCAGCACATGCAGATTTACGTCTCTACACAAGTGTGTAAAAGCCAAATTATACATGTAAAACACCAATATGTGCTTATTATTTTCTAACTTCAGCATATGGTGTGATTTCCTTGCTGGCAGCATCTTCATAAACACTTATTCAACACATATACTGAAAGCCAAAATAAACTTTACAGTATAGATATTCGATATTTCGTGAACCAGGAGGTTTAAAAACCTGATGTAAAATGTTTTTAATGCTGAATCGAATCTGAAACTACTGCACCAACACATTAGATGCGTGTGCTTCAAGAAATTGTGCAAACAATCAAAAGACGGCAACAACACACTTCATTTAAAAAACTTCAGTAAAAGAGAACACAATTTGGAAACTTTCCTAGTCAATATTGATTATCCAGAGCATAAAATGGATCGCCTACAGTGTTGTGATCACAATGATGAATTCTCTGCGCATTGAATGTACACATGACCGAATGACACGTTGATGTATTGCTTCCCATTCTTCCTACTTCAAGCTGTCTAACATTATCAGGTGGATTTGGTCTTTTTTTCTTTTCTTTTTTTTTATTATAATTTTTTTTTATTTTCACACAAAACATGCACAAACGAAACATATTACTAGTAACAATATGTTTGTGTTGGATTAACTATTTAAGGGAAAGAATGCTAGAAGACAATGTATTATTAAAAGTTATTCTAGAGGTAAACAATTACATTTTCTATTGTGTATTTCAGCTTTGTTTCTATTTACTGCTATTTGATGTGCAAGCTCTTTTAAATTAGTTTTTTTTAAATAGTTCTTGACTGAACTCTATGTCCCAGCTCATCCCAGACATGCTCTATATGATTCATGTATGGGCTGAGAGGTGGCCAGGGAATGACATTGACATTACTACCACATATAACTTGGGTTGTTACACGAGCTGAATGAGGTCTGGCATTATCATGTTGAAAAGACACAGCTATCGGTCGCAAAATAGTGTCGCGTTACGTCACAGCAGTCAGTCGTCCAATTATAACAAAAAGCGATGTTTTATGATTAGCACTTATCCCTGCCCACACCATCACGCTGCCCCCACCCCACCTGTCTGACTGCAACACACGGAAATCCGTGTACCGCTCACCGCGTCTGCAATACAACCGTTTACGACCGTCTGCTTCCGATACATCGCTTTCATCCGAAAACAATACTATTGTCCACTGGCGGCGTATCCAACGCATATGAGCCCTGGCCCATTGAAGACGTGTTTGACGGTGTCTTGCCGTCAGAATGGCTGCTTTATAAGGACGTCTCGCTTTCAGGCCTACCTCTGTGAGACGACGCCTCACTGTTTTATATACGGTAATAACACGGTTTAATAACACGGTTGTGCCCGCCAATCGTTCTTCGGGCTGCGTGTGTAGCCGTCACAAAACGATTGCGGGTATGCTGAACCCTACAGTAGCCTATTTCACGAACCTCCGTTAGTCGACTAAACTTTTAGTCGACTAACCATAGTCTGCTAAACTTTTTGACATGTTTGCATTTCACGAACAATTTTGTTAGCAGACTATGGTTAGTCGACTAAACTTAGAAGACTAATATCATTCGAAGGTCAAGGTCGGGGAATCCTCGGGGAAATCCCTTCTGCTTCCGGTATATTCGGATGATGCGAACGGAAAGCGGAAAAATCAAACAGCTACAAGCGCAATGGACGACATCTTGGAATTCCGATGGAACGCCAAATCTACATAAACTGAAATATATATTGCTAGCTCTAAGAGACAGCAACAAATATTTGGAGCTAGCAATAAATATTTGGAGAGCTCTCTAAATCATTTGGAGAGCTCTCGAAATCAATTAATGATATCTCGAAATCATTTGGAGAGCTCTCAAAATCATTTGGAGCAAGCATTATATAACATTTGATTTGGAGCTATCTGTAAATCATTTGGAGAGCTGTCGAAATCATTTGGAGAGCTCTCGAAATCAATTAATGATATCTCGAAATCATTAATCGTTTTCCCGCAGAAATATGTGCTTTATTCTTTCTATGTTTCGGTCAAAATGTGGTTATTATATAATATAATAATGATATATTGTAGAAAAAGTATATAATATAATCATAAATGTTATTTTTCATGAAGATTTGGGTATATTTGGGTAATTCGTGCTGCGTAATTCAATGCGTAATTCAATAATTCAGGGAGACATCGTTTTCATAGTTTCAAGCGATTTAATGCTAGCTCCAAATACGATATATATTGCTAGCTCGAAATTAATTAGAGAAAATGATTTAGAGATAGCTCCCAATGATTTAGAGAGCTCTCCAAATCAAAGTTATATGATGATCGCTACAAATGATTTCGAGAGCTCTCTAAATGATTTCGAGATATCATTAATTGATTTCGAGAGCTCTCCAAATGATTTCGAGAGCTCTCCAAATGATTTAGAGATACATGTAGCTCCAAATGATTTAGAGAGCTCTCCAAATCAAAGTTATATAATGCTCGCTACAAATCAATTTGAGCTATCATTAATTGATTTAGAGCTAGCTCGAAATGATTTCGAGAGCTCTCCAAATGATTTCGAGAGCTCTCCAAATGATTTCGAAATAGCTCCAAATGATTTAGAGAGATCTCCAAATCAAAGTTATAAATGCTCGCTACAAATCAATTTGAGATATTATTAATTGATTTAGAGCTAGCTCCAATGAATTATTTAGAGACCTCTTCAAATGAATTGGAGATAGCTCGAAATGTTTTATTGCTAGCTCGAAATATATATTGCTAGCTCGAAATATTTAGAGCTAGCAATATATATTTGAGTTTATGTAGATTAAGCTATTTTGCTTAGTAGACTAACCGAAAGTTTAGCCGACTAACGAGGAGGCTAAGCAAAGTAGACTTTGCTTAGTCGACTAACGTGTTCGTGAAATGCGTTTTTTCCCGTTAGTCGACTAACGACCTGAAGTTTAGCAGACTAACCGAGTTTAGTCGACTAACGGAGGTTCGTGAAATAGGCTACTGATGTACACATCCTGCCTTCGGGTTGTGACCCGTGGCCGCCCAGACATAGGCAGATCTGACACATCCCCCGTCTGCTGAAAACTTCTTGAAAGAGTGACTAGTGTTTGTCTGCTGCAATTAAGCTGACGCGCAACCTCAGCATGCGGGACACCAGCTTGTAGGATCCAAGGAGCCCTGTTTCGATTCGCTTACGTAAGTCCTGCCATATTAACAAAAGGTGACCACAGCGTTGTTCAACACTGCCATTCGACATTCTGTTTAGACAATACATCATTGTAATCAATGTAGGCGATCAGTTTTATGCTCGGGATATCAATATTGACTAGAAGATTGTGTTCTCTTTATTGCAGTTATTGAAATTAAGGGTGTTGTTGTCTTTTCATTGTTTACACAATCCCTTTAAACACATGTATCTAATGTTTTGGTGAAGTAGTTGCAGATTAGATTCAGCATTAAAACATTTTACATCAGGTTTTTAAACATACGAAATAGCCAACAATTTATATACTGTACAGTTTCTTTTAGCCTTAAGTATATATATGTTTTTTTGGTGTAAGTAGCTATCGGTTTATGAGTAAGATCTTTTATCAGATTTCCATTGACTTTACATGGGACCACAGGAAGGGTACAACAACCTTAACCCTTTCACCCCTAATTAACTGGAAACGATTTTCATATATTAATTTTGCTACTATTTCAATCAAAATTATTTTCAGACCAGTCCATTTATGAGAAGGGGATGTTTTTGGTCTCAAAAAATATGTAAATTACTTGCAAAATGTGCAGATCCTGATGAGACGGCTCGTAAAGAGCCGGCTCATCTGGATCTACATTGTTTGCCAATACCCCATATACAGGCCTGTGGCATTTTTTTATCCTATATTTAAGGGTAGGAATTGGCTCGAGGACCTTCCAAACCCGGCCATTTGAACCCAAAAATGGCAGGCCAATGACCGTTGGCCCGTTTGTTTCCGAATTTACTAATATCTGCCATACAGTCGAAATATGTGCATTAAATGAAGATTGCAATGAGGCGGTTAATTTAACCTAGCTAGTTCATTCTCCTATCGCACGAAGCCGGTATGTAAGACCGTGAAAACTGAGTGTGAGTGCATGTGATATATGGAGACTCAGCCGTAACAGTGTTATCCTATATAATGATGATATTTGACGATTGTGGCCTGTGGCATTGAAAGGGTTTATCTCTTACTGTGCATGACGTCTAGATTATGTTTAAAGTATAATAATCACTGCGCTTTGTATGTTTAATGCAATGTTTAATTAAGGGTGAAGTTCGTATATGTAGTATCACACTCAAGTCATTATATTGAAATTATCGTAATATCGTAATATCGTAATATCGTAATATATGTAATTATAGTAATTATTAATTATATCATAATTAATAATAATCCATTTTGAATAGTTCCATGTATCGCCATTGTGTCATGCTATTACTGTTTTGGATACATGTACCTCTTGCTGTCATGTCATGTGACCTGAGTGAATAAACGATTATCATTTGTATTGAACATCCATGACAACTCGGAAGCAAGCAATTTGATTGTCTGATCATGAGCTGTTACACAGTTCAGGCTCAACCAATCAAGTTGCTTGATTTCAAGCACATTATTCAATTATTTTATTATAAGGAAATGGACAATTATTCGCAAGATTAGCGCAAGTGGTAGTGTAGGCGGGTGAAACATTAAACGAGCCTCCTTGTTTATTCGTGAGGAGTCGTAATGTATTGTATACAGTGGAACCTCTCTAAACCGGACACCCTGGGAGGTCCCCAGGGTGTCCGGTTTAGAGAGACTCCACTGTAAATCAGGACATATGGGCACCGCAAAACAGGTATATGTGGTTTGCGATCATGAACAGGCGTTATCAACGGTGAGAGATGACAATAAACACGTACAATTAAGCGGACATATATTGTGTGTGTGTCCAGTTTACAGAGGTTTTACTGTATATAATCGATCTGAACACATTATTAAAATTTGGTATTTCATTTTTAGACTGGCCTTATTGGGACCCCGGAAAAGACGCTTGTCGTTCAGCCAATCAGGGAGCGGCATCGGTCACGTGGTCGACGGGATACGTCGTTAACCACGCCCCATATTGTACATCAGTACACAAGTAGTAAACACGCATTCCATGTTGCAGGTTTGTACAATTACATTGTACGTTGTGCATACACACCTGCCTGTGTTAATATTTCCCATGTATCAACGTTTATGCACTCGCCAATGCCATCTCGCAATCAACCAATTTGATTGTCTGAGCATGAGCTGTATCACAGCCCAGACTCAGCCCAATCAAGCTGCTGGGCCGTTTCACTAAACTTCGTACTACCAAAAATGTTCGTAAGTGCAAATTTAGGATCGCCGATCCTACGGTCTGGAAATTTCAATTGATGGATTTACATTTATTGAGAATAGGCTGCATGCAGCCTATGCTCAATAAATGTAAATCCATCTATTGTTTACAAGGAAACATGGTTAAAGTGAAATGTATGCATAAGTTTGCACTTACGAACATTTTAGTCGTACGAAGTTTAGTGAAACGGCCCCCTGGATTGTAAGCTCCATATCCAAGTATTTTGAAACAAATTAATTGACAGCTATTGACAAGATTAACGCAGGCGGTAGAGTACGTGTACAATGCATGCGGCTGTTGTAGTTTATGGAAAGTAAACCATTAAAATATTAATTAGTATGTCTTGAGTGACGGAGTGTCAAAACATGGTTAGAGACGTTGATAGTCTGGACAAGATTAATGTCAAAACATCTGAATAGTCTGAATAGTAACAGATATAAGTTATTATTCCACAATACCTCACTCAGCGACTGACGTATACACCTATTTCTTTCCTTTGTGACTAGAGTAAATCCAGATTATGCTGATTAGTAACACGGCATGATTGAACTTTGCTCTGTTCAATAATACTAGCCAATTGACAGTTTAGCTTCGAATCGAACTGCGTATACACGCATATCGATTAAGAACTACACTGGTCATCGACAAGCCAAATTGTATAATTCGGTCGCATGTATTTGCTGGAAATCCCGAGCCTGCTAATCCACCTGCTCACGCATTTGTACAGAATACGGTCGCATTAAGACATCAATGCTGTCAGTATTGATGAGTAAAATGTTCCGTATGCTGTTGTGACCGCGGGTCGGGGGCTGAGCGTTGGTCCGGTCATTGTCCGGCAAATGCATGCAACCAGAAACTCATGTTCTGCAAACACCAGACATTATTTGAATCAAGTGAAACATTTATGTTGCAACAAGGTGACATATAGGTCCAATGGGCCGGGTGTAATTAGTATGATTATCAATGTTATATTTATTCTTGTACGTTTACACATGTCACTATAATAAACAAATTACTTACTTACTTATAGAGAAAAATATCTGGCAAGGCTGAAGAATTTCTTTATTTCTCATCAGACATATATGTTGTGACCACTCATTTGAACCGTCTCGCCGAGACGGTTCAAATGAGTGGTCACAACATATACTTTGGTTCAGAAATAAGGAAAATAGATAGAGAATAGTAGGTTAGTGCCGTGAATGGGAAAAAATATCTGGCAAGGCTCAGGAAACGGGATGGGCGAGGCTCTGCCGTTAACACCTACAAATGGCTGTAAAATGCAAAAATAGTATTGACTGGATATCAAAAATGTTTCACGGCACCGTGTTTCACCGCACATACGCACTGTGTTGACGGGATAAAACATCAGTTCGCGTATTGTGACATTCGGTTAGTTCTACTTATGTGCATATATGAACATGTGTTAAGGTATTAGGCCACGTGTTGACGGGATAAAACACACATCATGACTATTCTGTACTGAATTTAACAAAAGACAAAATTGAAAAGCTCATGGGGTTTTATTTCATGCTGAGGATGTGTCATTTTGTTTGTGAAAATTTAAAAAAAAAATGTTACGTTTAAATGTGACCATTTAAACCGTCTCATCGAGAGGTTTCAAATGAGTGGTCACAAACTATACTTTCATTGAGAAATAAGAAACAAAATAAATTATTTAAAATATGTCATACCCGTAAAGGTGCATCACGAATGTAATGATGATGTCTCAACATATCCAATACGTTGTTTTCGCTTTAACCCATTTCATGCTGAGGATACACCATTTCGTTTGTGGAAAATCCTAAATATTATATTTACATGAGCTCATAAATATATGTCGTGACCACCATTTGAACAGTCTCATCGAGACGGTTCAAATGAGTGGTCACAACATATATTTTCATTGATAAATAAAAAAAATATATATTTTAAACATTTCATACCCATAAAGGTGTATTCCGAATGTAATGGGTTAAAGGTACATGCCCACTCAGTAGGCATAAACTGTTCTTTATAGGAATTAAATAAGTGTATAATTGTATACTATTCCATCAGTTCTTAAAATTGCGAATGCCGCGCGGTGGTATCAGGCAATAATCATACGCAAATGAGGCATGTCATTTTTTAATTATTTATACTAATTAAATGCGTCATCTGAACAAATAATATTTTTGACAGATTATAAAGTATGATTCATTGCACATCAAAAAATAAATACGGAGAATACATAGTAATGTCCGTTAACATTTTAAAGAAACACAGTTATCGTCCCTGATATCAGTCTGGAAAATTTACTTCTGATGTAAAATGTATAATAATGCCAGTCAATAACTGGGGTAATGGTGAATGAATGTTTATTTTGCCAGAAAATGTCTCGGATGATGTCTCTGATATAAAGAACAGTTTGTGCCTACTGAGTGGGCATGTACCTTTAAGTGTACACACAGTTGACCTAAACCTAACTAAGTATACGGTAAAAACAAACAAGGCCATGAAAGAAAACGAAGGTAAATGTATGTTAAAAACTTCCTCAAACCCTTTGCCCTTTGCAGGGTTGAGGAAGTTGTTAGCATAGATTTAAATTTCAGCCAGAAAACTTGATAAAAAGGAAGAAAATACTCTTATTAAACTTATTAAGTGGACATTTATGAAAGGATTTAATACTGGAACAAGTCCCCTAATCAGTTTTCATATTACTTCACCAGTAAATAGTGTAAAAAATAGCACACATTGCCGACGCTTAACAGAGAAATAACTTGATATAGCCTAATACCTGTTCATATATGCACAATAAGCAGCACAGTAAACGCTATACGCCCATATAAACCCATCGCACCATTATATTGGATCAAATTCTCAAAAACATACCCGATAGTAGATATTCAAGTATATACGATCTAATATATACGATGAAATTGACATACATTTCATATTGGCCAGATTAGCACCGGTGGTCGTGTCATTGCAGCTGGCGATTATCCAAAGAATTCAGAGGCATCGTCCCACGAACGACAAGCATTAAATGTAGTGTCCATTCGACAGTACAAGTTAGTGCCCTTCGTTGATTCGTGTGCGTCGAATCTTAAAGGCCACGTGTCTCCAATGTGGATGGACTGTGTGCACAACCGTTGGTCTAAAAGCATCACAGCATAACCTCTCTAAACCTGGGGGCTGTTTCACTAAACATCTTACGACTATAATGTTCGTAAGTGCAAATTTAGGATCGTCTATAAATTTCAATTTATGGATTTACATTTATTGAGCATAGGCTGCATATGCATATGCAGCATTTGCTCAATAAATGTAAATCCAATAATTATTTACAAGAAAACATTGTTATTGTGCAATTTACAGACTATCATAATTTTGCACTTACGAACATGTTAGTCGTACGAAGGTTAGTGAAACGGGCACCTGATACGTAGGTAGTCTCTATCTCCTTAATTTTATGGGTTTCGATTTCATCAATCTCTGAAGACAATGCATTCCTGGAACGCCGAATTTACATAAACTCAAATAACTATTGCTTGGTCTAAATAATTCGAGCTATCATTAAATATTTAGAGCTAGCTCCAATTGATTTAGAAAGCTCTTCAAATAATTTGGAACTAGCTGTAAACATCTAACGCTGGCTCTACTTATTTAGAGCTAGCATTAACTAGTTGAGTTTATGTAGATTTGGCTTTCCAGATGTCATCGACTACGTCAGCTATATAGAGAATAGTAGGTTAGTGCCGTGAATGGGAAAAATATCTGACAAGGCTCAATAATTTGTCATCAGACATATATGCTGTGACAACTCATTTGAACCGTCTCGCTGAGACGGTTCAAATGAGTGGTCACAACATATACTTTGGTTCAGAAATAATGAAAATAGATAGAGAATAGTAGGTTAGTGCCGTGAATGGGAAAAAATATCTAGCAAGGCTTAGGAAACGAGCCGAGCACATCCCGTTTCCGTGCCGCGCCAGATATTTTTCCAATTCACGGCACTAACCTACTATTCTATTCATCCCATCAACACCTACAAATGGCTGTAAAATGCAAAAATAGTATCGACTGGATATCGAAAATGTTTCACGGCACCGTGTTTCACGGCACATACGCACTGTGTTGACGGGATAAAACATCAGTTCGCGTATTGTAACATTCGGTTAGTTCTGCTTATCGTGCATATATGAACATGTGTTAAGGTATTAGGCCATAGCAAGTTCTTTCTCTGTTAACCGTACGCGTGCGGGTAGGTTTTGAAAGTGGTTCTGTGAAAAACAAACACAATGTGTATGCCATTTTATCCCGTCAACACAGTGCGTATGTGCCGTGAAACACGGTGCCGTGAAACATTTTTGATATCCAGTCAATACAATTTTTGCATTTTACAGCCATTTGTAGGTGTTGACGGGATAAATAGAATAGTAGGTTAGTGCCGTGAATGGGAAAACATATCTGGCGAGGCTCGGAAACGGGATGTGCTCGGCAGAGCCTCGCCCATCCCGTTTCCTAAGCCTTGCCAGATATGTTTTCCCATTCACGGCACTAACCTACTATTCTGTATTTACACTATTTACTGGTGAAGTAATATGAAAACTGAGTGTGGGACTTGTTCAAGTATTAAATCCGTTCATGAATGTCCACTTCATAAGTTTAATAAGAGTATTTTCTTCTTTCTTTCTAAAGTTTTCTGGCTGAAATTTAAATTTGTACTAAAACCTTCCTCAACCCTGCAAAGGGTTGAGGAAGTTTTTAACATAAATTTACCTTCGTTTTTGTCATGGCCTTGTTTGTTTTTACCGGATAGGTAGGTTTTGGTCAACTGGTTGGACGCTTAAGATAGAAAAGATATGGTATTGTCTTACTGTGTTTTCGCTGATTATAGACAAATGCAATGCTGAAACTATCTTGTAATGAAAACATATGAGTTTTAAGAGAGAGTGCGTCTTTGTGTCTTATCTGCTGGAAAACGGTAGTCAGTGGTAACTGAATGGGTGAAAGGAATTAGGTCACGAATAGCAGCCTTTTTTGCAGATACAGCCATGCTAATTTTAGCATGGACGTTTCACGATTTGGTGTTTAGGACATCGAAAGGGACATGAAAATGCAATAATTAGCCCCGATAAACGTATTATTATATTAAATTTTTATGATCTATTACAATTTGCTTCGCTTACGTTAAATATACACATGCAATTGCATCGTGAACATACGCCGACCCGTCGACCGTTTTAAGCATTACTGTCTGTTCCACGTTTTGCTGCCGACGAACTTTTGGCTATTAAACACATTAAATCTAAAAAACATTTAAAATTAACTACTTGTTTATCAATATCAAAAAAGTCACCCTCCCCAAATTGTTTTTATTGATTTTATTGCGAAAAAAAAACGATTTTAACATACGGGCTAAAAATATATCTTTTTTAAATATTTTTTTTATTTGCGGACAGATTTTCAAAATCTAACATTTGTTTTCTTAGTTACATCATTTTCAAGCTATCTCGCCAGGTTTCGGAGTCAATTTCCAAAACTTTTCGTTTTTTCAAAAAACAAAAAGTTTTGGAAATTGACTCCCCATATTAAATTCCCATATGAAAATCGTTTTTTCGCAATAAAATAAATTCTCTTTGGGAAGGGTGACTTTTTGTTAATGATGAAAAAGTAGTTACTTTTAAATGTTTTTCATATGTAATGTGTGTAATGGCCAAATGTTCGTCGGCAGCAAAACGTGGAACAGACAGTAGTCAAATCTTCCGGAGCCTAACATACTGAAATATGCATGTGAATTTATGGAACCGTTTTCCATTTCACGATTATTTGTCAGTTATGTCATATTTAACCCTTTCACCCCTAAGTAATTGGAATGGATATTGATATGTTAATTTTGCAACCAATCCAACCGTCAAAAAATGGTTTTCAAACTAGTCCATTTATGAAAAGGGGTATATTTTGTTCTCAAAAATATAAAAATTACTTTCAAAAAGTGCAGATCCTGATGACACGGCTCGTTACGATACGAGCCGGCTCATCTGGATCTGCACTGTTTGCATAAACCGCTATAGCGGGCTTTCGGGTTCAAAGGGTTAAAATACATACTATATTTCCAGTTATGGTGTTAATCTTTTGGACTGTTATAGAATGATGTTATACGTAGCATAACATATGCAGTTGGAATACATAAACGTTATACTTTCGACAAAATACATGTACGATATGGTACGTAGCCTGTATGTTTTTGCTCAGTATATATCTGCTGTCTGTTTCGCGAAAGGTGCCCAAAGTTTACGGCCATATAAACAATGCAAAAACAATATTTTTTTTCGATCATATTAAATTTTATCAAAATTTGAGAATGCGTCTTATTTCTTTTCCTAAAATTTTGTCAACTATTGATTTTATTGCGAAAAATTGATTGTGTATGGGAATTTAACAGGGGGAAGGAGACGGAGCAGTTGGGAGAGGGGTACAAAAAACGAAACATTTTAGAAATTGACTTCGAAACCTTGTTACATTGTTTGAAAATGATATAAGAAAATAAAAGTTAGATTTTGAAAATCGGTCCACTATTTCTGAAATTTGAAAAAATTCTCCATATGGGGAAACTTTTTTTCGTAATAAAATCAATATTGGACCAAATTTCACAAACAAAAAATGAAAAGAAGGCTCATTCTTAAATTTTGATAAAATGTAACATTATGGAAAAAAATAATGTTTTTACGTTGCTTATATATCCTTAAAATCTGGGCAGCTTTCGTGAAACAGACAGTAGATATATAGCTACACGCTTGATTTTATGTATTCATGTATTTTAAATATGACAATATTTTGCAAAACGTTGAAAACAAATTGACAGCATTTGACAAAAATGATGATTTGCGGCGAGACAATTGTATTTTACTGTTTAATTCAAAGTTCAAGATGATAAATTCGTACATGGAATACATACATAAATAAAACTGCACATATTCGTTATTATGCGTCGCGACTAGGTTATAGAGTAGTCAATATATTACAGCAATTCAAATTAGATGAGTGTATATGGTGGGGAGATAAATTTACCATCTTGTACCTTTACTAAACAATTATATTTAGTACGCCACAATTTGACCAAAAGCAGAACTTGTCGTGGTTAAGTTTTGTCCCAGCATGTACATTTGCTTACGGCCTTCAACGCCAAGATACCAGGGCCCCGTTTCACTAAACTTCGTAAGACTAAAATGTTCGTAAGTGCAAATTTAGGATCGTCTGGAAATTTCAATTTATGGATTTACATTTATTGAGCATAGGCTGCATATGCAGCCTATGCTCAATAAATGTAAATCCATTAATTGTTTTACAAGAAAACTTTGTTAATGTAACATTTACAGACTATCATAATTTTGCACTTACGAACATTTTAGTCGTATGAAGTTTAGTGTAACGACCCCCAGAACGATATATGAAGATATGCTATTGGCTGAAACTCTTGACGCTGTATACTATAGCGGTACAGTGTCGTTATCGCCCTGACTAGTCGACTGTACGGAGCACCGTAGGGGATATGGATTTTTTTTTTATTAATTCGTTCCCACGAAATAACAATTCGTTCCGTCAATTTAACAATTCGTTCCCTCGAATTAACAACTCGTTCCCACGATATAACAATTCGTTCCCTCAGTTTAACAATTCGTTCCCACGAAATGACAATTCGTTCCCTCAATTTAACAATTCGTTCCCTCGAATTAACAATTCGTTCCCACGATATAACAACTCGTTCCCATGAATTAAAAATTCGTTCCCGTGGGAACGAATTGTTACTTCGTCGGAACGAATTGTTAAATTGAGGGAACGAATTCTTATTTCGTGGGATCGAATTAACAAAAACAATAATTCTACGTCCCCTGTCCCCTGCCAAATGGCAGACAGTTGATGAATTTACTAAATTCCACACGACTAACAGTGATACATAAAAGTTTACAGGGTTTCGCAGACTGATCTTAGATCGATGCATTTTATTATTCTTGTCCTTATTGAATATGTATTGTGTTTTTGAAACGGTCTTAACCCTTTGAACCCGAAAGCTCGCTATATAACGACATGCCTACAGAGAGCCGGACATTGGACATGCAACATGTCACATGGACACTCGACAATTAGTGGGTGATAACAATACGGTACCAATATAGTATACAACGACACGCTTACAGTGCCGGACATTGGACAGGCAACATGTCACATGGACACTCGACAATTAGTGGGTGATAACAATACGGTACCAATATAGTATATAACGACACGCATACAGTGCCGGACATTGGACAGGCAACATGTCATATGGACACTCGACAATTGGTGGGTGATAACAATACGGTACCAATATAGTATATAACGACACGCATACAGTGCCGGACATTGGACAGGCAACATGTCACATGGACACTCGACAATTAGTGGGTGATAACAATACGGTACCAATATAGTATATAACGACACGCATACAGTGCCGGACATTGGACAGGAAACATGTCATATGGGCAATCAACTATTGGTGGCGATAACAACACGGTACCAATACATTACATAACGACATACCTTTAGAGCCGGACATTGCAAACATTCTTTTTTATTCCATTCATACATTCATTCATTCACTTCTTGTTTGAACACCGAGCAGTCAGGATGTCGCTAATTAGCACTCTTGACGCCGTGTTCGCAGTTTTGAAGCCACTGATGCCGGAGGGGGTAAATGCGAAGCCGTTGTATCGCATACACAATGGACATAAAACATTTACCCTGGAGGTTAATTGGAGTTTGAAACCACAGCAGCCTACCATCACTGCTGTGGTGAAGAAACCCAAGCGATCTCGTCGGTCGAGGAAAGTGACTGGGATTGAGAAGGCTCCCCTCGGGAGTCACGCTCATCCGGTAACGGCCCTTCTCAGGGCCCCTCGACGACACTACACACCACCGTCGAGCCAGTACCCATGATGCCACCGACGCCGACCACGACGACCACGACGATCACACCGACCACTCCTCCACGACGGGAGGAACAGATTCCGGAGGTGAGCCCCTCGGGGAGCGCCAGCATAAGCCCGGACGAGCTAAACTCGTCCCGGGAAATGCACCCGGACTCCGACAGCGACGACGACGAGTGGCACGATACGTCCACCCGTCGTCCCACAGCCGCCTAGACGAACTCCGGAACAACCAACTACATCAATCGCCGGTACATCGACCGGCCGATTCGACTACGACTGCGACTACAACGGACCCGAGATACTAAAAGTCGAGTTGCCGCCATCTACTGCCAGGAAGCACCACTACATCGTCAGAAACACGTCGACAGGACCCTTTCGAGCCATCGTTCACCCAACAAAACAACCGTCACAGACATCAACGGATATCTACACAAGGGCTATCTGACCTGTACCTTCACTGACGGAGATTTACAGGGAGAAAGATACTACCAACACCAGATCACCAGCGAGAACGTCCGCGCGGTTAGAAAACAGATTCATCTCAGCAACAAGAACTACGGCGACGTGTCGGCAGAATTTGCTTCTTTAATGAGGAAACCAGGCGAAGCGAGGCGGCATAGATCTCGGGGCCAGGATAGCCATGGAACGACCACCAATCACCACAGTATACTAGGCGGCTGATTGCGAGCAGTAAACAACATACTCGGCGACCGTGCTCCGGATTACTGCACGAAATTAGGTCATCAAATTGGTGACCGCCAGCAGTAATCCAATTCGCACATTTGTCTCTGGGGCCCTAAGCCCGCGAACTGGTTCTACCCAGATTGCACAATTTCAAAAATTCAAAATTCCCATTCGGCCCAAGTTTTTATTCCGCCTTTTGCGGACGGCGTGCAAGTACATAGAGACAGTGCGGCCGTTAAACGTAAGCAAAAGAAAAGAAAGAAAGCCGGACATTGGACAGGCAACATGTCATATGAGCAATCAACTATTGGTGGCGATAACAACACGGTACCAATACATTACATAACGACATACCTTTAGAGCCGGACATTGGACAGACAACATGTCACATGGACACTCGACTATTGGTGCCGATAACAATAAGGTACCACTATAGTATATAACAATATGATTGATCCAACTTTGACAGTTTTTCATCCCTAACATATCAAACAAGCCGGATAAACGGTTGCAAATATCACTCTTTCATGTGTATCATTAACTCTTTGCCTGTAAATATCATGAATATGTCATGGAATTTCATTAGAATTGCGTCCTCTGGACGCAATTCTAATGAAATTTCAAGACATATTTACAGAGAGAAATAAAACATATAGTATTACTCCTAATTCGTTTGGCGGATATTTTCACCGCTAGTATGCAAAGTGTTAAAGAGACGGGGTTGCTACCCTCGCGGGAGGTACCTGTATGGATCGGGGTAGCAATTGTGTTTCTATGCGCAATTATAGTATTATGCATTTGTAATGACATGTCAACCCAGTTGTACTAAGCACGTATGAAATGTAATTGATGTACATAAGGCTGCAATAAATATTAACAGATGAACTAAGCCCTGCATATCTATTATGTTTTTTTACACATTTGCTTTGATATATGATCAATGTGCAATGCTAATGATGCGACGTACCACTGTACCTCTGTCTCCAATCACCTATAGTAAGATGGATGAGGCGGAGATGACAGGGCCAGGCGTTGTTGTACTTTAGAAGATGTGCCATATCTTATGAAAAGTATTTACAAAATGTTCGATATCTTCCGCAAATGACGGTGCAGGTTGACGTAATCTTCAGAGCAATTACGGGGTATCATTTCGCATTTGATGTGAAGGTTTCACAAATATCACAGTTTCACAGATCTCATGAGGGACAAATCACATTGCTTGTCTCCTTAATCAAGTAACTACGCTGCGCATTTACAGAATACAAACTAACTGATAACGACTTACATCACCGGTGCTGCACTCCGCACCGGCGTAATATGTTTCATGTCCATAAATGTACCGGTTTCCTGACGAAATCCTACTCAGCTCTACTTAGAGCAATCACATAATACCATTCTCGTCTAGGCATAATGGCATTTTTCGTCCATGGCAAAATTGTATTGCGCCGGCTACTAGACGAACCATCTCATCAGGATCTGCACTATTTGCAGGTTTTTTTTACAAAATGCAGAAAACACTCCTCTTCGGGAATGGACTGATCCAAATTTCGTCGTCAATGAATTTGATTCACCTGAATTTTTGAATATGGAATGATCAATTAATATATTCAGGGATGAAAGGGTTACATTGTAACTGTCTACGCATGAAAGGTTCTACCAGCATATTATAATCTGACTAATGTCTATTTTCCAATGGTCTAATATGGAAATGTTTTACAGCACCTTAGACTAATCGCAAACAGGTGAAATGGTGATATTCGATTCATATAGTTAATACTTGCTTTCAGTGGAGCCGATTCTAAGATGCTGCCAAGTGCCAACTATGATTTAGGAGATTAATTAATTATTATTATTTCTATAGGATATAAATATCTACATATTAAAACTGCTTTCGATGAATCAAATGGCACAGATCGATTTTTTCTGGACCGCTGAACGAGGGCTTGTGAATTTGACCACTAATATAATAT
The DNA here is from genome assembly GCA_029237695.1 of Conchocele bisecta. Taxonomy (NCBI): domain Eukaryota; kingdom Metazoa; phylum Mollusca; class Bivalvia; order Lucinida; family Thyasiridae; genus Conchocele; species Conchocele bisecta. The sequence continues at coordinate 8,743,724 of CM055278.1, read as the reverse complement.
GTCAGTTCAAACAGTTCTAAAACATTTTAATAATTATTCATTTAATATCACCAAATCCGTATGCAGATACATCACAATTTATGTATTTCTTCATACTTTTCCAAATTAAACCATACGTAGATCTATATGACTAGTTTATGCAGCGTAATTAATAAGGGCGACTTGGCGCGCAGCGCGCCAACAAGCCCCATATAAGTATTAACTGTCGGCATGTGTAAATCGTATGGAAAAAAATCTAGCTGAAATCGACGATATCAATACTTACTCAGGCTAGTGATTGAACTGAATTTTTTTCTGCAAAAAGGGCAGGAACAAATTGTTCCTCGACACCGGTTGGAACAACAACAACAACACAGATGTGTTCGAAGTTTTCACATTGGTACAACTGGCAATACGAAAAGAACATTTCTTTGCAAAGGACATCCGAAAGAACTTTTTATTTGAAAAGGATATTTGAATAAGACGTTGTTCTGAGCTGAGAGAGAGGGAGGGAGATAGCGAGGGATGAAGAGAGAAATGGGAGGCAGGGAGAGGGGTGTGAGGGTGGGAGAGAGATGAGGGAGGGAGGGGAAGAGATGGAGAGATAGAAAGAGAGGGGGAGGGCGAGAGAGGTTAGGATGGGAGAGATGGAGGGATAGAGTGCGGGGGAGGGAGTGAGAAAGAGGGTGGGAATTAGGGGGAGATAGAGGGAGAGATAGAGAGGATAAGGGAGGGAGTGAGAGAGAGAGGGAGAGAGAGGATAGTGGGTGAGAGCAGGATGGATAGAGGGAGAGGGAGAGTGTGGAGATACTCGGGGACAAAGAGACTCGGTGAGAGAGGAGAGAAAGACTTGTGGGGGAGAGAGGGTGAGAGCTACTCGATGAGAGACTCGAGGATAGACGGGAGAGACTCGTAGGAGAGTGACGGGAGAGAGAGACATGGGGTGAGAGATGGAGATAGATACTTGGTGGGGGGATTGGAGAGAGTCTCGGGGTGAGAGACATGCCACCCTATACTGCTATATAAGTCTCTGTTCTTTTGAACATTTTGAAAGACATTTTTACAAAAAAATCTGAAAAAGTGTGAAAATGATGTAAATAAAGAAGGAAACTCAATGCGCCCATCTTACCTTATTCTGATTGGCTGCTTGTTGGCCTGTAATATTACTGACCCATAATGGCTGACAACATGTCAGCAATATCTTATGTTGGTGCTTATCTTAGCATGATTTCAACATTAATCAAACTGTTATTGGCACAGGAAGACAGAAATTTGACGAAAACTTGTACAAATCAACTTTAATTGAGGTAGAAAGCTCTACTAGTCGTTTTAATGACATCTTCCTGGTTGACAGAAGCGTGTTATCAGGTCATGTTTTTTTACAACTGCAACAAACATCGGGCGACCTTGCACGTGTGTGTATAGTGCGCATATTCAAACAATCACGGAAACTCCAACACCACGGAAACTCGCGCATCTACCGAACTCTACATATGAGACTTCGGCCAGGGATAACGGATAGTTGGGTTTGTTAATTAAAGTAATATTTCTGTTCGACTCGCCATAAAAAAAAGTAATTCCGTCCTCCGCGCATGTGGGCGGAGCCTAGAATTACTTTTAAACGAAATACTACCAGTCGAATACGCGTAACGTAATGACATTCATTAGATTCGTTAACATTTCGACCTTGTCGACCATTTATTAGGTTGCACCTATTTTCATATTATAATTCGTCATTACACATCAGGGATTATAGTGAACTGTAACTGTTGTAGGTCATGAACTCCGTGGTCATTGCGGCACAGTTATGTAATGTCAACACAGCAGTCAAGGAACATGAACGTTTATAAGTCGGGGCTAGTTGCCGGCCAACTTCTGTGGGTAATAAAGCTTCGGAATGTACACTACAGACAGCTTTGCAATTCGAACCAACAAAGACGTATACAAACAGCTAAAAGCTACCGTCGAAATGTATTGCCGGCTGTTGTTAAATGTTATTCTTGTATTTCTCACACACTAATATTATGACAACGTAGTTTGAGAACGTATGAAAAGCGTCATATATAGCACAAGGACGTTGCAAATCACAAGACTACCATTTTCCGGATCTGTCCGATTTCTGTGGAGTTTTTACCCTCTTTGTGTCATTAATTCATAATATTAAAGTGAAATTGGCCAAAAATAAACAAGGAAAAACGACACAGTTCAAATGATTTGTTTATTTAGGTCTCAAATGTGGTCACACGTTTGAAGACACGGTTCAAATGGGGAACATAAAACATACAATGCACTTTTGTGGAAAGATTCATCATCATCATAATCATCATGCTCATCAGCATCAGCATCAGCAGCTAAACTGTAGGCAGGAATTACACTAGCTGATGATAAACACTAGCCGGTGTTTACATCAACAGCTAGTGTAATCCCTGGTGATTATAAGTAATAATAATAATAATAATAATAATAATATTAATAATAATAATAGTAATAATCATGATCATAATCATCATCATCATCATCATCATTATCATCATCATCATGATCATCATCATTTTCATCATCTAGATATTATTAAGTGACATATTATTGGCAGGGGTTACACTAGCTGGGGGTGAACAGTAGCGGACGCTACAATGCAGTATCTTCTGTATGTAGCTGAATGGCAATTCGTCAGGAAGTCGGAGCATATTTCGACGTGAAACAAGTTATGCTGGCGACGAATGCAGTACCAGTGTAGACAGTGGACTCTCTCTCTAAACCGGACACCGAGGGTATATTTGATGATACAATCGAACCTCCCCGAACGGTCACCTCTCTACAACAACACCCTCTCTATAACGGCTATTTTATATCCCAAATGGATGATTTCTTCTGTATCAAACCCTTGGACTGCTGAGCACGAACATTGTCGTCTGCTGTTATGTTGCCTTCGTTCTCAATAAAAGCATGTTTTTACATAATTTTAGAATCATTTCCATTGAAAATGAAGATAAATGTTACCAAAGCATGTTTATGATTATAATTATCGAAGAAAATAAATAAACAGCGGACGACAAAATTTAATTCAGCGTTAACTTCCCTACAACAGCCGCCTCTCTACAATAGCCGGTGTTGCGTCTTCCCATGGGTGGCTGTTGTAGAGAGGTTGCAATGTATCATTTTGAGAGGTTTCTTGGTCACGCAAATTGAGAAAATAATGCATGTTCATGATTGCAAAAGATATATGTATGTCCTAGAATGTATATATGCCTGATTTACAGTGAAACCTCTCTAAACCGGACACACTGGGGGCATACCAGGGTGTCCAGCTTAGAGAGGTTTCACTGTATATGTCCACGTATTGGAACAGTATCATGCATCCCTGTTCACATATATTTACCTGCAACGAGATATGAAGAAAATAAAATAGAGAACAAGGTACCCACGTCAGACAGTAACTCACGCAGCATAGCATGACAAACTATGGAACCCCGCAGGGGACGTATAATACTTTTTTTATTAATTCGTTCCCACGAAATAACAATTCGTTCCCACACGGAATAACAATTCGTTTCCACGAAATAACAATTCGTTCCCACGAAATAACAATTCGTTCCTTCAATTTAACAATTCGTTCCCACACGAAATAACAATTCGTTTCCACGAAATAACAATTCGTTCCCACGAAATAACAGTTCGTTCCTACGGGAACGAATTGTTATATCGTGGGAACAAATTGTTAATTCGAGGGAAAGAATTGTTAAATTAAGGGAACGAATTGTAATGTCGTGGAAACGAATTGTTAATTCGAGGGAACGAATTGTTATATCGTTGGAACGAATTGTTAATTCGAGGGAACTAATTGTTAAATTAAGGGAACGAATTGTTATTTCGTGGGAACGAATTAATAAAAAAGATCCATGTCCCCTGCGGGGCTCCGTAATCAACACATGGTACTCTCAAATCGGTGGTCGAGGAGCTTCAACATTCACTCCAAAACTGTAATTTGGATTTACATCCTAAGTTGGAACGTCTCCAACAAATATTCACAAATTATTAGCGAAATACTATATCGTCAAATGTAAATACAAAAACAACGACTTGGTTTTCAACATGTAGTTCATACGTCACCTGAAAAATCAATATTTAATGAACAAATCATAGATCAAAGAAAGGGGATACTAGATAAACGAAATATTAAATGGGGGAACATTGATATTTGATATGATTATATCAGCAGACATTATAGATCAAACATAGTTCAAACATAGTTCAAATATTGTTTTCATCCATGTTTCTCCTATGTTCATGTCATTATCGTCAGGGGGCATTAACATGTAACATTGCATGCTGCATTACAAAAAAACATAAATATGTTAGTACGTTATCATTTTACATGTACATGTGTAAGTATGGTTTGAATGTTGCAGGCTGGTGTATACATACCTATATTCATATCTTTGTTCTCCTATCCGTAAACTCACTTAAAACTAGTATATTTAATCTCATTAACCTTGATGTTAATAACATATAGATCTGTATATGAAATGTACATGCATTTTGAAAATAAAATGTAATGACAATTGGAACGTCTTCAAATCCAAGGTGTATGATAAAATGGTTTCCTAACCCGATTTTCCGACGTGACGTGTAATCTGTGACGTCATTTTTACAGTAGATTTTTATTAAAATCGTCCTAATAAACGGACGGATTTTGATGATATGTAGCGCACCAAATACGATGGCATATGTGTTTTATGAATGTTCTGTACAATAACGTATACATTTCACAAAGAATCGAGTCCCGTTTATTTCTTACATTCACGTGCTCTAGTTTTTATTTACATTTTCGGTAACCGATTCTTCGTCAAAACGACATAATTATGAGATTAAAGCTGCCTATACAATAAAGGGCAACCTGTACTGCATTTGCTGCGGTATATTTCATAAAGATATGTCATTTCATTAGCAAGATATTAAAGGAAATCGACTGTAAACACTTCTAAAAAACATGACGTCAAGCCGTTCGGAAACCACGTGATCACCCACCTTGAAATCGGACACATGGGTGGTAGATACTGACACTTCCGATATAGAATACCAGGTTGATATCAAGTTTATCAGACACCGCTAGGAAACACGTAGGAAACCACATGGTTCGCCGAGAAGGTTATACTGTTTCCGAACCGAGCCTAACCAACATCAACATCTGGCTTCATGATTAGTCCTCTTGAAATTCACCATATACAAATCTACTCTCATATAATGTCTAATATGTTGCTGTGACTGGATAAACGGGGCCTGAGGGTTTTGCGATCAGCGTAGATCCTGATCAGCCTGTGCATCCGCACAGTCTGATCAGGATCTGCACCGTTCGCTATTCCACTAATAAGACACCCGTTATGCTTCGAGTAATCAGCATAAATCGTTATCAGGCTGTAGGAGCGGGATATTTGATAAAGAGCCACACTGGTCACACATCATATACGCCCTATTTCTCTCGACGCAGCCACATATGTGCATGTGCTACCATGCGGCTATCGAGCATAAACAAGCCTGACTGAATCCAGTCTATTAGTATTACAAGGTGTATTGTCACGTGGTTACAACAACAGCAACAAGTACTGAAACTTCCAGAAGCCCTCCGATTCAAAGTACGTATTCTTTTAGTTTGTCCTTATTATGTAACGGATTTTGATGAAATAGGGCGCATCAAACGCGTTTCGCTAAGCTGCATGTTGGTGGTCTCGGTACTATGGCCCAAATTTCTGTCGTTTTTGCGAAGAATCAATTTCCGTGTCTACTGACACGGAAATCTATTCTTCGCAAAAACGACGTAAGTATGTGCCGAACTCCCGGGACCACAAAATACAGCTCATGAAGACGCGTTTGCTGCGAAATATTTCATCAACATTCGTTGCCTATTAAGGAAAATATCAAATAATACTTGCTTTGGAGTGGGCGCGCTTTCAACACTTCCAGCCATTGTTGTTGTTGCTGTAACCACGTGATCATGTACCTTGAGTATAACCCCTCTCTACCGGACACGTAGGCTGCCTGTGTTTCCTTAATATTATGGGTTTCATTGGTGTATATTTATTATGATAATGGCTGTTCATGTTCGCAAAGCAAAGCCGCATACATTGGCATAGTCATATGGCTGATTTACAGTGGAACATCTCTAAACTGGACACCCTGGGGACCTCCCAGGGTGTCCAGTTTAGAGATGTTCCACTGTATATGATAAGTCCGCAAATGAATAGTAAATATATACACAAGGTGACAAATTAGAAAAATGCACATTAATTGCTAAAGTAAGTTATCAAAAGTAATGCCTCGCATATCAGTTAATGACGTTTTTATTGATATCGTCAACGCGTCTGACAGCTTAAATGAAGTAATATTATATGACATTGCAGTTTAAGATGAATTGGTACCCTGGTAATAAAAATATTGCCATCGACGGATAAAATAACCTTACGGTTTACAATTGGGACCAAACCAAAATCGGCTTACATGTGACTGTTGTGAACACATATCACCTTTGAGAAGACCGAATACAGTACAATTTTCTATTAGGTTACCAAAACATGAACTAATTAAAATAAAATGTGAAAATAAGTTTCCTAAACAACCGAAAATATAGCTCCTAGCAACGAATTGCCTATACGTTTAGGAATTGGAAAGGGCTGAAGTTCAGAGCTTAGAGTTTCTCGCACGTGTAAGTCGAAACTGGCTAGCCATTTCAATAAGTGTGACACTATATTAAACAACACACTACTTTTTATTGGTAGTATTTTAGTGAACATAAAATTGAAATACAATATTTATGTTCACGCTAACGATATTTTGTTCAATGTTTAATATTATAGTAGCCGCAAACGTTTCGGAAATACTGATTTAAAGAAACCTATTCCCGAAAAAGACATGAAATACAATATACATGTAAACGACTGTAACTGGAGAAGTGGGACTTATTGGTTTTGAAGCCAGTGAGATCTAGATCAGCCTGCGCACCCGCACCTTCTAACAAATAAGTGATATGGTAAATAAAGTGTATTGTACATTACAAAGGACCGAAGAATAACTATAATATAGGTCGTTATCAGCAGCCTATTTCATCAAAATTGCAAAGTAGACTTATCTAGCAAAGTATACTTTGAGGAAGAAATTTTCAATTTAATGATAAATTTATTAATTTATATTATACTGAATTTATTACATTATCACAGCCATTTTGGCTGTGATAATGTAATAAATTCAGTATAATAATGATGCATACTTTTAACCATCAAATATATGCAGTTAGTTCTATATGAAATAAAGCATTTCGGGAAAAATAAATGATTACTCCCTCAAAGTACACTTTGCTATACAGTATGTATGCTTAGCAATGTTGGTGAAATCGGCTACTGGCTGCAGGAGTGTGCTATTTGACCAGGAGCTACACCAGGAGCTACACTAGGAGCTACAGTAGTCACACATCCCATAAGCCCCATGTATATAGTTGCTAGTCACTAGTCTAATTTCACAGGATCGCATTTTACATATGCAATCAATAATACTTTTCTGAAATATGTAGGAACAGTTAGACCGAAACGGATGTCACAAAGCCTACTCTCTGTTTCATGAAAGCTGCCCAAATTTTACGGCTATACAGTGCAACCTCTCTACAGCCACCCATGGGAAGACGCAAAACTGGCTGTTGTAGAGAGGTGGCTGTTGTAGGGAGGTTAATGCTGAATTAAATTATGTTGTCTGCTGTTTTGTTTGTTTATTTTCTTCAATTATTCTCATAAAAAAGATGGTTTGACAGCGTTTTAGAATAATTTCCAATGGAAATGATTCTCAAGTGCTGTCAAACCATGTTTTTATTGAGAATGAAGGCAAACTATAAAGCAACAGCAGACGACAATTTTGTCGTCTGATGTTTATTTATTTTTTCAATAATTTTTTCAATAATGTTTTTATTGAGAAAGAATGCAAAATCAACATCAACAATTTTCATGCTCAGCAGTCTAAGGGTTAAATAGAGAGTAAATCATCCATTTGGGATATAAGATATTGGCTGTTACACAGAGGGTGTTGTTGTAGAGAGGTGGCCGTTTGGGGAGGTTCCACTGTATAAACAATGCAAAAACAATATTTTGTTCGATAATATTAAAGGTCACATTACAAACTATCACATATTTTCTTCAAAACGCGCTAAAAACAACTACGGCGAACCTAATAACCGATTTCCGACTCGTTTGTATTTTATATTGAGATTTCTCATATCGCACCTTATCTGACACCTATACAGAGCCATGCAATGAATTGGTCATCCGCTTGTCTCTCCTGTTACTGCGACCTACTGGCGCGAGGTGGCGCTGTAAAAATAAACGCTATGACGTAGCAGTAGAACAGCTTACCTGATTGGTGGATGAAGGTTTCTTATATAACATCGTTTGGATTTACGGACATCATGTATTTGTTGCATAATTTCTTTGTTTTTGTCTTTTAATATATACTTTAATCGTTATTTTTTTCTTCGCCTAGTTATACTTGGATTATGTATACGTTGGTTGCAATACAAAATTAATAGTGAGCCTTCTTTTTATTTCGTGAAATTTGGTTCAATATTGATTTTATTTAACATGTGGAAATCGTTCTAATTTCAGAAATAGTGGACCGATTTTCAAAATTTAACTTTCGTTTTCTTAGTTAGATCAATTTGAAGCTATCTGGCCACATTTCCCACAGCTTCTCCACCTCATTTTCACTCGGGTTAAATTCCCATTGACATATCTGTTTTTCGTAATAAAATCAATATTTGACAAAATTTTACGAAATAAAAAGAAGGATCATTCTTAAATTTTGCTACAATTTAATATTATCGAAAACAATATTGTTTTTGCATTGTTTATATAGCCATAACATCTGGTCAGGTTTCCTGAAACAGACAGTAATTTATGCGTTATACCATTAGGTTTTCGACAAACACAGCCTTATATCTGGCTGTTCATCAAGTAATCAAATAACACACGCATGTATCTTGATAACGATATATATTGTTTGTTAGAAGTATGACGTGTGTTTCATTGATGAGGTACAGATCCTGATCAGACTGTGCGGATGCACCGTCTGATCTGGATCTACGCTGGTCGCATAAAACATAAGACCCATTTCTCCGGTCACAGCCAAATTTGGTATTAGGCTGTGTGTTTACGTACCTATTGGTGTCTGTCTGTCTATCGGTGGCCCAACGAATTATATTTTCCAAAAATCTATCTTCAGCTTACGGTGATGTATTAAATGATTAATTCAAGTTAGGTCAGGATACAATCTGTATTGACAAATGGCCAATCTACGTAGCCCCGCAGGGGACATGGATTTTTTTATTAATTCGTTCCCACGAAATAACAATTTGTTCCCTCAATTTAACAATTCGTTCCCTCAAATTAACAATTCGTTCCCACTATATAACAATTCGTTCCCTCGAATTAACAATTCGTTCCCACGAAATGACAATTCTACGTCCCCTGTGGTGCCCCGTACTAATCAACTGGTTTTCCCTGGAACTAATTTATGAAAGTGTCCGTCCGTGATGCTAATGATTGGTCACAAAATGTGGATGTGACTGGAGACATTGCGCTTTCGTATTTGTGACCAGTGTAGATCATGATCAAATAGCACGCTCCGGTAGCATGCTAGCGATTTGCATTGCTTGTTAGACGCATGCGTGGTGTTTCAGTGATGGAATAGCGAACAGTGAAGCTTCTGATCATACTGTACGGATGTACATGTCGATCTGCATTTACAGTGGTCACAAAGCCCATAAGCCACATTTATGTAGACACCGCCACAAATGGCGGATGCATATGCCAAATATATTCATGTGTTCCCCACACGGTGTGGGTGGTACCATGGTAATTGGACAGAAACATCAAAATCCCAAGCGCAGGAATTAGACAGGATTAACCATATATATTTAATAATTCGCACTAGCGGGAAGTATACAGTATACCTTTGAATGTGTCTAAATCCGGGTATTTGGAATACTCCCACCACCCACCCCACCCACTAGCCTGACGCCACAGCCTCCAGTGGTGGGACCATATTCCCATATGAGACACGGCACGTGATTTTGTTCCATTGGGACATCTGCGTAATTTAAAGCCCCTATACGGCTCAAGTTGCCGAATTTGGCCTCATATTGGGTTTTCCCACACATAAATCCAACAGGTTTCTATTTACACACACTTTGAAACTGTTTGCATTCATTTTGGTACAAAAATGAGTTTGTAGTCGATGAAAATATCAATAGTTGTTGATAAACAAACAGCAGGTGCGTGTTTCAAAGCCCGATCGATTTTCCGATAGACGCTCGGGTCAACTCCTCAACTCTCCGATTCGCGGCCGATGAATTCCGCTAGCCGGAGTTTATCGAATCGCTTCCGAGCCGAAGCCGTTGGGTTACGGAAATGAAATTGTCAATATTGACATTTTGCACTGAGTGGTACACAAAACAAGTTTTTGTTGTCTTCACATTGCGATTACGATGTAAATCTCAAGACTTGAGATGTATCTATTAGGCAGTATATGTTAGTTTTGTGTACTAAATCAGTTACCAAACATGTTTTTGTGCTTGAAAAAATCGGAATTGTAATTGTAATACTGAGCCGTTCAGGGCCTTTAATTAAATAAGTTTACAAAATTATTTACAATATTTTTCATAAATAAAGTCAAAAATTGACAAAATTCAGAGTACATGCATAAAACGCAGGCTCGTTCAATCAAACTGCTTGATTGCAAGTCCCATTTGCCAATAAATGTTTAGAAAGCTTGACAAGATAACGATGGCGGCTGTACAGTGGGGTCAGCGTGTAAGTGCACACACGAAAGAACCTGTCGTGTTCGATCGTGTGTGCACTTACACGCTGACCCCACTGTATTCGTTTTGCGGTTCGCATTTAAAATGTTCCGCAATGTGTAGGCTATTTTACACTATTTACTAGTGAAGTAATATGAAAACTGATTGGGGGACTTGTTCAAGTATTAAATCCGTTCATAAATGTCCACTTAATAAGTTTAATAAGAGTATTTTCTGGCTGAAATTTAAAGGGTTGAGGAAGTTTTTAACATAAATTTACCTTCTTTTTTTTCATGGCTTTTTACCGTATACGTAGGTTTTGGTCAACTGGGTGGAAACTTAAAATATTAAAATTGCGTTCAAAAAGTGCAGATCCTGATGAGACGGCTCGTTACGAGCCGGCTCATCTGGATCTGCACTTTTTGCATAAACCGCTATAGCGGGATTTCGGGTTCAAAGGGTTAAGAACGTTACCATTATTTCGTTTCTACGCAGCTTAGAGACAAATAGTAAAGGTACATGTCCACTCAGTAGGCACACACTGTTCTTTATAGGAATTAAATAACTGTATAATGTGTCACTATTCCACCAGTTCTAAACGTTACGAGTGCCCGCTATACAGATATAATCATTTTGCAATATTTATTTTACTGATAGTGACTCGCGGTATTATCAGGCTATTTTCATATGCAAATGAGGTATGCTATTTTTTTTTAATTATTTATGCTATTTAAATGCGTCACCTGAAAAAATAATATTTACGACTGATTATAAAGTATGATCATTGCACATCAAAACATAGAAACAGAGAATACATAGTAATGTCAGTTGACATTTTAAGAAAACACGGTTATCGCCCCTGATAGCAGTGTGGACATTTTCGTCTGATATAAAATGTATACCAATGCCAATCAATACGTGGGGTAATGGTGAATGAATGTTTATTTTGCCAGAAAATGTCTCAGAGGATGTCTCTAATATAAGAACATGTTGTACCTACTGAGTGCATTTACCTTAAAAGGTACATTCCCACTCCGTAGGCGCAAAATGTTATTTTATCAGAAACATCATCTGAGACATTTTCTGGCAAAATAAACATTCATTCACCATTACCCCACATAATTTTTAGAACTGGTGGAATAGTGACAGAATTATACACTTATTTAATTCCTATAAAGAACACTTCGTGCATACTGAGTGGGCATGCACCTTTAAGATTCCCATTGCGTTAATTTCATATCAGTGGCGAATGATTGATATGCTTAATTTAACGCACCAGATTATGTAGAGCAATTTTTTTAAACCGCGTAATTCATTAAACTAAATACCTTGATTGATAGTGTTGAATTCATTAGCTGACGTAAATGTGAGGCAAGGAAACGTGAGAGTTTGAGCGTCAGCCGAGACGTCAGGTATAAAAGCGGGCGAAGTGTCTCAGTGCCGTATTCCGCCCCCTGACCACGATGCAGAAAACCGTCCTGTTGCTGTTGTTGGTTGTCGTCGTTGGACTTGTTCTTTTCGACACGGCAGATGGTAACGTACACTTACTGTTTCATGTGTGGCTCAGACTGGCGATATTTCATTTGTCACTAGTGCAGCGCTTCAGCTCGTAGCCCACTCCTGGGGCCCGTTTCACTAAACTTCGTACGACTAAAATGTTCTTAAGTGAAAGCTTATGATAGTCTGTGAATTTCACATTAACAATGTTTTCTTGTAAACAATTATTGGATTTACAGTTAGTGAGCAGAGGCTGCATATGCAGCCTATGCTCAATAAATGTAAATTCATCAATTGAAATTTCCAGACGATCCTAAATTTGCACTTGCAAACATTTTAGTCGTACTCATACTAATATATATTGTTTATTTGAAGCATGTCGGTTATTTCATTAATGGAATGGCGAACAGTGCAGATCCTGATCAGACTGTGCGGAGGCACAGGCTGATCTGGGTCTACACTGGTCGCAAAGCGCATCAGTCATATATCTCTAGTCACAGCCAAATTTCATCCATGCTTGGAACACCGTTCGTCCGCCTGTACGAGGAGATAATCCGTAAGCGATGTCGAGCGGGATAATGACCGTACAAACCGTACAGGCGGACAACTTTGTTCAACGTTAATTTACTCCGCCCATATATCCTCGCAAGTTTAGATTGATACCCTGCTAATACTTTCACATTACATGTATGTACAATGTGGGATAGTTTAACAAACATTATCAATTCGCCGTTTCATTTCAGCTATACTTAGTGCATAGTTCGTCCGCCTGTACGAGAAGATTGCTCGTTGATCACACACGCGGACAACGGTGCTCTTAGTTATTTATCCCAACTCAATATCTGTAAAATGTATATTTATAATATGTTTTACACGTAAACAAAATTGAGCAATATGGTTGGTGTGTGACGATTTAATAGCGTTATAAAAGCATTCATGTAATCAGGAATCGCCCCCCCCCCCACCCCCTATTCCACCCCCACCATGTTACTGCAACGCGATTTTCAAATGTCAAATGTCAAATGTCAAATTAAGGGTAGATTTTTGGTTCTTGTCCAATTCAATGATATTTAGTAGTACACGCGGAAAAGGAGAATGCTACATTAAAGGTACATGCCCACTCAGTAGGAACAGAATGTTCTTTATATCCTAGACATTTTCTGGCAAAATGAACATTCATTCACTATTACCCCACGCATTGATTGGCATTACTATACATTTTATATCTGATATAAATTTCCACACTGATATCAGGGGCGATAACCGTGTTTCCTTAAAATGTTAACGGACATTACTATTTATTCTCTGTATTTACTTTTTTGATGTGCAATGATTATACTTTAAAATCTGTTGAAAATTGTATGTTTTCAGATGACGCATTTAATCAATATAAATAATTAAAACATACAATGCCTCATTTGCATGTGAAAATAGCCTTATACCACTGCGCGTCACTATCATTAAAATAAATATTACTAAATGATTATATATGTATAGCGGGCAATTGTAATTTTTAGAACTGGTGGAGTAGTTACACAACTATACACTTATTTAATTCCTATAAGGAACATGTTGTGCCTACTGAGTGGATATGTACCTTTAACGCTCATTACTTGCATTTACATGCGTGAAAAACTAACTTAGTAAGAATTTGAGCTGTCCAAGACTGAAAGAAATATATTTCGGTATTGCTTGGAATAGTGCCTGTTACTTCTGATATTTTGTTAATGATGAGATGATTATCATATCCTTTAAGGTTGTGGAATACAACAGGGATGGGTGTTATGCCTGGTTTCATTGCAAGTTTTAGATTACATTTTGTGTGTGCTTATCCTCTGTATTTACCTGTTATTTGACAGTGGTCCCGAACTTTGTGATTTTCATTATTACAATGTTCTCCTTCACAAATCCAGCATTTAGTTGCTGATTGAAAATCTAACTGATTTTGCACTGTCATTTGCAGTGGTTTTGGATTAAGAAATACTTGATTAATTTCGTAGGCGATTCAGGTTCATTATCCAATAGCAGTGATAATTATTTGTTTTTGTATCGTATAATAACAACAGATTTATTATATTAATTTGTTTTTGCAGGTCTGATATATAATAAGGAACAATGCTTTTTTTCATATCCATAAACATTCCTAGCAATGTTATTCTGTTGTTCTACTTTATTTATTTGTGACATAGGTGTTGGAAAATCAATACCATTCAAGTTCAATTTATGTTTGATTTTCGTATAACTGTATACATTATTTAAGTTACTTTTAGCAGGATATATAGCAGATGTCAGAGCCCATCTCAAACACTCATTATCATCATTATTTATATTAATTATTTCCTTTTTGTTAGCTAATAGATCTGTAGCCAATTTCATCAAAATTGCAAAGTATACTTATCTAGCAAAGTATAGTTTGAGGGAGTAATCATTTATTTTTCCCGAAATGCATTATGTCATATAGAACTACCTACTGCATGTATTTGATGATTAAAAGTATGCAACATTATTATGCTGAATTTATTACATTATCACAGCCAAAATGGCTGTGATAATGTAATAAATTCAGTATAAGATAAATTAATAAATTTATCATTAAATTGAACATTTCTTCTTTGCTAGATAAGTATACTTTGCAATGTTGCTGAAATAGGCTACTGGTAGTGAAATGTAAGACGAACCTATAATGGTCTATATTTTGCAATATTTAGATATAATGTAACACATTTATCAATCTTCCATCCAGATCCATCTATTAAAAAATGTTCAATACTATTTTCAATGTGTGATGATGACTGACTCTAATATTTGCTTATTTGTTCAATGTTTGTAATTGCATTTTGAAAAATGTAAAATGTACCTGTTTCTTTCTTTATTTCTCCTTCCTCGGTTTCTTTTATGAAATCTACAACTATACTTAGTTGAAACGTATGCCCTTTTAAATCATTTAATTAATCAATAATTGTATAAGTAATAATTGACAGTTTATCAAGAAATAGTGTATGTGGATCTTTATATCTTTTTACAGATATTTCATATGCTGTTAGACTAAATATGTATGTTTATCAGGTAGGTAACCTGCCCTGTATTGACCGAATACGTACTGACTGATAACATATTGTTGTAACAGGCATTGACCTGATACAAACATTCGGGTTACACGAAGTGAATGTAATGATGCAACGTAAACAAGTCCGCGTTCTGTCCACACATAACGGCGTCATATGTAGTCATTTTCGAGCATAAAACGTTACCTGATGAATAGAATACCAGACTAGTGTCTTTTGATATCAAGTTTATCAGGCTCGACTCGGAAACGGTAGGAATTCCTCGGCAAGTCTCGGAATTCCTACACGTATCCTAGCCCAACCTACTGTATGTTTCACGAAAGCTGCCCAAATTTTACGTTCATATAAGCAATTCAAAAACAATATTTATTTCGATAATATTAAATTAAAGGAAAATTTAAGAATGAGCCTTCTTTTTATTTCGTGAAATTTGGTCAAATATTGATTTTATTACGAAAAATTGATTTGTCTATGGGAATTTAACATGGGGGAAAAGTGGTAAGGAAGTGTGGGAGGAGTCAAAAAAAGAAAACATTTGGAAATTGACTCCGAAACCTGACTACATGTAGATAGCTTGGAAATGATCTAAGAAAACAAAAGTTAAATTTTAAAAATCGGTCCAGTATTTCTGAAATTCTAAAAAATGTCCCTATGTTAAATCCCCATAGACATCTTCACTCCGTGAAGATGTCTATGGGGATTTAACATGGGGAAATTTTGTTTTCGCAATAAAATCAATATTTGACCAAATTTCACGAAATAAAAAGAAGGCTCTTTCTTAAATTTTCCTTTAATTTAATATTATCGAAAAAAATATGGTTTTTGAATTGTTTATATGGCCGTAAAATTTGGGCAGCTTTCGTGAAACAGACTATAATAAACTTGATATCAAAAGACACTAGCCTGGTATTCTCTATACATTACTCTGCTAATAGCAGACCCAGGCGATGTGCGCTGATACAGTGTCTATAGGCGAAGAGTATTAGACATAAAATCGCCAATGACAGGAACAAAATAATCAATTACTGATTTGTTAGCAATAGTCCAGAATAGCATTAGGAGAAACATATCAAAACTCCCCATGAATCCCACTGGAGCTCTATCCAGAATTCAAGATGGCGTCCAAGATGTCTGCAATAAATTAATAAAGCGCACAGAGGTGACTATAATGAACACATAATATCGTTGAAAAATGCACATACTGACTTTTCAAATAAGTATGAGTCGATTAGCTTTTTAAATATCCAAAATGGTTGCCAAGATGGCCGACAAAATAAGAAAAAGTTACATTATCTTCACAACATATATGAATTGAGTTTTAATTATCTAGGATCTACAGTTATTATAACTAATATTTCAACATATTTATATATGAAATAATATGGCGCCCAAGATAGCCGCCATAACTTGAGGCCGCTAAACACAATTACTCAAACCATTATATATATCTGGAATTATAGCCGTCCAAAAACACGAGTTTAATTTCATAATGTTTATATCTATTTTTTTGTCTCTTCGGTGTTGAAAATTGAATATTCGAATATATTTATTCCAATGTTTGATAAGCTTAGAGAGGTATAAATATTGGCGGCCATCTTGGACGCCATTTTGATTCTATTACTTATTACAATTTGGATTTATATGATTCATTAGTTATATTCAGTCTGTTTCGATACATTGTGTTCGGATTGAAATAGTGGATTTTTCACTAATCATGTTTGTTTGTTTTTGGTCATTTGGGAGGCCATTTTGTACGCCATCTTGATTTCTGGATTAAGCTAAAGTGGGATTCATAGGTGGGGAGTTTTGATATGTTATTACTAATGATATTTTGATAATTTTCCGAAAATTAAGCTGTGTCTTATTGTTGGCCAATCTCGACCCTAATGCTCTTGCCTACCATTGGCAGGCCGTTGGCCAGACACTCACTGGACTATACATATTATATTCACTTGCATGTTATGGTACATGCGTGTTTCCCATGTCCACACCTGCCAAACAATGAAGCTATTAATGCAAAACAGTTGTTCGCTTTTAAAGCTTGCGAAAAGTCCTTCTCCTGTGCTGTTGCGTTTTCTGTCGTATGTAAAACATTTGGTCTGAGGACTTCTCGCAAACTTTAAGCTGACCAAGTGTATTGTTTACCACAGTAAATGCAACAACAACCCATGGTTGTATGGCTTATATTTACATTGAAGTTTGTGATTTCATATTATGGCGTTAACATTTAGAATCATCTTCGTTTAGGCCATTTTGTCAGAATTCGTGGAACAACGAGATTGCCGTGCCGTTATTGAAAACGTCGTGAAGATTAATGACGTAAAGCAAATTTTAGCTAATCAACAACGTCGCGTGACATCACGTGGCGCTAATGTAAACATTGGGATATAATCGCAATACGTTGAATGGGAATTTCCATTTTGAATATATGTAAATACCTGGGTTTGTTGGTTTGTTGGTGTTGTGGTACGTGTAACGTTTACGTACACATACAGCGAAGATTTGTTGAAAGTTTCCAAGCGAAACAATCGAAAACGAATGGAAAACGCAGTGAAAACAATCATTCTGTGCAATGATATGCACAGGAACGAACATTGTTTGGTTGTTTCTATACGTCAAACCAATAGTTTCGTTTAATTAGCCGGCAAATAACTAAGGACCCGTGGAACACCGTATCATCATATGATTCATGCGTAATTGTTTTGTAAATGTGACGGGATATATGCATTACATACATGTACATGTGAACATTCTCTTGTTACTATATCATACACAGTGCATGGAGTTGCCTTGTTGGCCATCTTAGTGTGTACAAGCCATAGGCCAGTTTTACCTCTTATTGCGTTTGACACATACCACTAATAATATGACAAACACATGAATATTATTTGGTGCAACATGACGAGGAGACATCAGACTACAGCCTGCTATGCCTTGTATTCATCAAATTTATATACAAAGTCTGATATCTGAAGGGTTAGTTGACTCTTTGTTAAAATGTTTGAGAATTCAGTAAAGACTGTGTAACAGTAAGAACAATACACAGTGCAGTAAATATATACCTGTATTGCCATACATACTGTATCGAATCCAGTGACTTATTATGTAGTTATCTGAGTGTATTGTCACCATTGTATAATTGCTTACTATGCGAGTAACTGCGGCTGTGTACTGTACTGTAACTGTGTACTTCTAGTAATAGACAGTGCATTAGTTTGACATTTTACACATTTAAAAAGTGTCCGTTGTATAATTTGTGAGTGATGGTAGAAAACCTCTGAAATTTAGCTGTTTGTGTAGTTTGCTGAAATAATATTTACAGGACGTTGTCGTCATATATATCTGGGACGTATTACACCAAATTTTATTAGATTTTCCGCCATAGTATTTGCTATATGTGTCAAACGCATCAAGTGGTGAAACTGTCCGATATCATGTACAAACTTTAATGGTGGAGATGGCAACTCAATGTGAACATATTTTAGCTCAAACCCGCGTCACGAGGGGTATTGGATGGTGTACATGCAGACCAATGTGCCTTCCATGGGAGATACAGGCTCGAACCCCGTGCCCCTGGTTTCCGCCATGGGCCGTATGTTGTCCATCATGGATATAATACAAAGTAAATGGATTATAACTATATTTGTACCTGCATATGTATATGTTTGTCGGGATAAGAAGTCTAGCATTGGACTTCAGTACCGAAAACCATGTGTGCAAGCCCGCCCTAGTCATAGATACTCTCGTAGTACATTGTATTTCCATCTGGGGCCAGGTTCACTAAGCTTCGTACGACTAAGATGTTCGTAAGTGCACATTTAGGATCGTCCAGAAATTTCAATTCATGGGTTTACATTTATTGAGCATAGGCTGCATATGCAGCCTATGCTCAATAAATGTAAACCCAATAATTGTTTACAAGATATAGCACAAAGTAAATTTATTATAACTATATTTGTACCTGCATATGTATATGTTTGTCGGGATAGGAAGTCTAGTGGTAAAGCATTGGACTTCAGTACCGAAAGCCATGGGTGCAAGCCCGCCCTAGGCATAAACACATACTTTCATGGTACATTGTATTTATCAGGTAACCTGCCCTGTATTGACCGAATACGTACTGACTGATAACATAGTGTTGTATCAGGCATTGACCTGATACAAAAATCCGGGTTACAACGAAGTGGAAACTGACGTTACATTGGTCGGATGACGTCACGTGACGTTACCGAATGACATCAGTGTAATGACGCAACGTAAACAAGTCCGCGTTCTGTCCATAGAATACGACGTCATCTAATGTCATTTTCGAACGTTACCTGATAAATAGAATACCAGGCTAGTGTATTTGATATCAAGTTTATCAGGCTCGGCTCGGAAACTGTAGGAATTCCTCGGCAAGCCTCGGAATTCCTACGCGTTTCCTAGCCTTGCCTGATAAACTTGATATCAAAATACACTAGCATAGGTAGTCTCTATATTCATCTGGTTTCTTGAATGGAACACGACATCTATGACCCTTCTCGAATGATCCAATCGGTTGCCAGCACATTAAACTCATCGATAGTTCAATGCCACTTCATTGTGTGGATACTTGGTAGCATTGTTAACTGTTGTTCGCTCATTGTATTAACGATTTCTTGCACATTTTATTTTCCATTACCGCCCGGATTTGTTCCTGGTGTACCACAAGCGATCGATTGTGCTAAAACTCAGGCTCAAACAATCAAATTGCTTGACTGCATTGCCAAAATCAGTTAAACACGGTGTTAATCTGGGGCAACGTATCCCGTTAGCCGACCGCATGTCCCCACCTCCACCCCTCCTGGCATCAGATCATGATTATTCGGATTTCAGGGCTGAATATATAGTTTCTTTATTGTAAATATTCAGTTCTGATTTTGGGATTTTCCCCCCATTTGTACATAGACTTGAACATGTACATGTACTTGTACAGGTAATATATGGGATTTAGTACTAAACCAATTGACCCGGCCTTAAATGACCTTAGCTGTTGATAGGCCGTCAAACCCCAGCAAACAAACAAACAAACACCCACCCCTCCTGAATGTACAATTACGGTATCGAGCGGACGGCTTTTAAAGGAGCTGCTTGACAATTCAATCCTCAAGACAGCTTAGAAATATGCAAATTAACAAAATATATCAAATAAACAATTACTACTTCAATCCATGGTTGGAACAGAACAAAAACCCTATCGAAAATGTGTTTTATCGTAAATTTTGAAAGTGAAAGTGGAATCTCTGTTAATGTTACGGGAATCCGTGTATACAAATACGCCGTCAGGCGATCACCATACGCGCACTCGTGTGACGTCACGTCATAGTGTCGCTGCCGCAGATAGTCACGTGAGGTGTGATGTCTTGTTTAAGGAGAAACAAAATATAGTAAATGATATATATTCAAATTGTAACAATTTGTCGGGTATATCCACTTTAGCTCAGTCTGTAGTTCAAATTGAATGTGACATTAATGTTGGACCGTACAGAGGTCACGAAAGTCACGCCTCGTGACTCATATATACTGTACGATGTAACATGTAGATAATTGTTGGATATGGTCATTGATCAGAACACACTGTGCACTGACTTAAATCTATAAGATTTGCTGTCTGTTTCACGAAACCTGCCCAAATTTTACGGCCATATAAACAATGCAAAAAATATTTTATTTTTCAATAATATT
The DNA here is from genome assembly GCA_029237695.1 of Conchocele bisecta. Classification (NCBI taxonomy): domain Eukaryota; kingdom Metazoa; phylum Mollusca; class Bivalvia; order Lucinida; family Thyasiridae; genus Conchocele; species Conchocele bisecta. Next base: position 8,722,646 of record CM055278.1, on the reverse strand, counting down.
AAATTTTAGCAAAATTTAAGAATGAACCTTATTTGGTCAAATATTGATTTTATTACGAAAAATGAGTTCTCTATGGGAATTTAACATGGGTGAAAAAAGAAGTGGAGAACCTGGAGGAGGAGTCGAAACACGAAACATTTTAGAAATTGATTCTGAAAACTAGCTAGATGTTCTAACTAAGAAAACAAAAACAGTTACATTTTGAAATTCGGTCCACTATTTCTGAAATTTCAACAATTCCCCCATGTCAAAATTCCCATAGACATCTTCACTCTGTGAAGATGTCTATGGGAATTAACATGTGGAAATAGTTTTTTCGCAATAAAATCAATATTAGATCAAATTTCACGAAATAAAAAGTAGGCTCATTCTTAAATTTTGCTATAATTTAGTATTATCGAAAAATATATTGTTTTTGCATTATTTATATAGCCGTAAACTTTGGGCAGGTTTCGTGAAACAGACAGTAGTTCCAATCCTCTTGCACTGCTAGTATTCACGAAAATTATGTAAATTAGCATGTTATAAAATATGTTAAAAACAAATCGGTGACATGATAATTATAGCAGCCAATAAAGGGAACCTTGTTGGAAAGCAAATACTTGTGCTATGTATATTTATTATGTCGTTCAACACCAGGCGTCAAATGCACAACTTCGCAGACACCGTGTTGCTATGTTCATTTGGGATATACAGCACCACCTGTGTTAATCATGCCAAGATGGCAACGTTTCTATTGGCATTATCAACTCGCAATCAAGTAGTTTTGGCTGTGCGTGAACTGTAGCACAGCTCTGTCGCAGCTTATATTGTTATCAGGCTGAATGAGTGTGACATTTTATCAGTCTCTACACTAGTCACACAACCCATAAGCCCAGATTCTCCAGTCACACCCACATACGTTATATATCCACCCAATACAAGGCATACCCTCTTCCAAATGCATGTCAATGTCACCTTGTAGCTATATCCATGTCACCTTGTAGCTCTATCCATGTCACATTGTAGCTATATCCATGTCACCTTGTAGCTATATCCATGTCACCTTGTAGCTCTATCCATGTCACCTTGTAGCTCTATCCATATCACCTTGTAGCTATATCCATGTCACCTTGTAGCTATATCCATGTCACCTTGTAGCTCTATCCATGTCACCTTGTAGCTATATCCATGTCACCTTGTAGCTATATCCATGTCACCTTGTAGCTGTAGCTATATCCATGTCACCTTGTAGCTATATCCATGTCACCTTGTAGCTATATCCATGTCACCTTGTAGCTATATCCATGTCGCACTGACGCTGTCAGCAATGATATATATGCTTCAAGTACTCGTGTCAACGAGTACTTGAAGCATATATATCATTGCTGGCAGTCCAACGAGTACTTGAAGCATATATATCATTGCTGGCAGTCCAACGAGTACTTGAAGCATATATATCATTGCTGGCAGCGTCAGTGCGACATGGATATAGCTACAAGGTGAAACAATGGGATCTGCTCCCAGTAATATAGGTGTCATAGGGTGTGGCCATTTGTGGGGGAATCAGACCCATGTCACATGGTAGTGTTCGTCCGAAGTTGTATTTGTTAAAAACAAACGACAATGGCCAGTAATTGGCAAGCAAAGAAATATAACTATGTATTTCTGAAGTACCTGCGAAACGAACTATCTATCGCAAGCAAAGGTGACCTTATGAGTGTCAGTAAATATCGGCTATTGTATTATTACTATCAAACGCCTAGTAAAAAACAACCGTGCATCACTTGACCAATCATAATCGGACACATACATACACGTCACATACGGACGACTCCATATCGATAACACAATACATTGGGCGATTACATTAGGTGACAAAACTAGACATACAACTTAGGCTCCGTAAACAGCTGTGAGCATCGTGAAAAACGATGTTGAGGTCGATCAATGGGTTTTAAGGCATCTGTAACTGTTAGAAGATAAATAGTAATCGTGTCGCTGTAACTCTCTGTGACACAGGTCAACTCTCGATTCAACCGTGGCTCATATGAACGACGGTTCTTTCTATGTTGACGGTGGAATTTGATTCCAGTTTATCCCGTCAACACAATGCGTATGTGCCGTGCAACACGGTGCCGTGAAACATTTTTGATATCTTGTCAATACGACCTAATCACTGCGTATGAATATGTGCGGTGACTGGAGTTATTCTTTTGCGTTTTAAAGCCATTTGTAATTGTTGACGGGATAAATAGAATAGTAGGTTAGTGCCGTGAATGTAAAACAATATCTGGCGCGGCTCGGAAACGGGATGTGCTCGGCAAAGCCTCGCCCATCCCGTTTCCTATGCCTTGCCAGATATTTGTTCCCATTCACGGCACTAACCTACTATTCTCAGTATCAACGATGGGATTTGCTGGCAGTATCTATATTACGTCGGTTCTCGTTTCAGCCATGGTATCTATGAAAGACGATATTACTGTACCGACGATGCGATTTGCTTTAAGTATCTACACCACCGCCTGTGCTAATCTGGCCAATATTCGAATTTATTTTTAATTCAAAATACTGAAATCCAGCATCTTATTCGGCTGAGTCTGAGCTATGATACAGCTCAGACTCAGCCATTCAAACTGTTTGATTGCGAGTTGAGATTGCCAAATTAGGTTAACAGTTTGGCAAGATTATAGCAGACGGTTGTGTGCGTCATTTCTCGTTTCAACCTGGGCGCTGCAGGGGCGCCGGAAGCATCATCATATTTGTCCGGCGAATCTACTGGGTGCCCCCGGTATCCACCCAAAGTTTTTCTTTATACATGAAATACAAATATGTTAAAATTATTGATCCGGCACTGTCCGGAACTGCCGGACCTGGGGCCCGTTTCACTAAACATCTTACGACTAAAATCGTCTGACAATTTAAATTGATGGATTTACATTTATTATTTACATATGCAGCCTATGCTCAATAAATGTAAATTCAATAATCGTTTACAAGGACACACTGTTAATGTGAAATTTACAGACTATCATAAGTTTGCACTTACGAAAATTTTAGTCGTATGGAGTTTAGTGACACGGCCCCCTGTTCCGACGCCCCTTCCAACGCTACTTTCTGTACCAACAATGGGATTTAGCTCCAGTACCTGCCGTTTCTCGTTTCAGCCATTGTCTCTATGAAAGACGATATTTCTGTACCGACGATGCGATATTCACTAATCTAGCTCAGACTCAGTCACTGAAACTGCAATATTAAATGATGTAGCTGCCAATAGATGTTCACAAACGTTGACAGCTGGGCAAGTTTAACGCAGGCGGTACTTTATCTATGTCATTTCTCGTTCCAGCATGGATGCCCAAGAAAGGCATGATGCCGATGTGTCAGTGCCGACCGTGGTGTTTCAAGTGGGAATATCCGCTGCAGATGCCATGCAACAAAAAGTGGTGGCGATGGTGTTGTCGCCGCTGGTAGATTTGATCACCACTATTGTCGCATAGCAACCAGACAGAGACAAACATGTAAGGGATAGTTACAGCCCGGATTTGTTTCTGGTTCCACAACGAACGATTGTCTATCGTTTATACATTGTTTTGATATCGTTTTCACTTTTGTAATTAGAAAACGGTGTTGTTGTTGGTTTAACATGTCACGTTTAAACCAAGGAACACATCATTTTAAAATGAAAAGAACAACAAAACGATGTCCAAACGATAGTTGAAAGCCGGGTATTTAAACGAAAATAATTCCAGCACAAAAATATTCACACAATTCCCTAACATTTGATTGGCCCGTAGCAAGTCTCTGTCCAGAATTTATATCCCAGTAAACTCCATGCCGAACTACTTTCCGTAACCGTCAGGCGCAGTTAAAATAATTCTTAAGAAAACGGAAAATAAACACGTTTTCTTGATAAATTTATTTCAAATGCTGGAATTATAAGGAATGAATGGCCTTTTTGTGGAATTTATCGGCGATATAAACTTGGAAAAGTCGCGGGAATACTGGACGAGGCCTTCCGGCCTTTGTCCAGTATTCCCGCGACTTTTCCAAGTTTATACCCCGATAAATTCCACAATAACGCCATTCATTCATATAATATCGCTTTCACGTAAACAAAACAGCAAACGATGTACATATTGTTGTACAAAACGATCGTTTTCACTTCGTTTTCCATTCGTTTTCCGGTATTTCGTTTGAGAATCCACAACAAATCTTAGCTATACATGCAGCTTAAACAGTATAAAGCACATGCTATATATATAGCCGTGAATGGAAAATTCGGCTTATGAGGCTTATTTGTGACCAATGTATTTGTGACCCCTGAACAAATACCACACACCCGTACCTAGCCTGGTAACGATCTACGTTCCTTGTTAGAAGCATGACGGGTGTTTCATTGATTGAATGCCTAACAGTGCAGATCCAAATCAGACTGTGCGGAATCACATGCTGATATGGATGCACACTGTTCGCAAAACTCATACTCCCCATTTCTCCAGTCACAGCCACCGTGACATAGGTGCTGAGGCAGAGACAAAATACCTTACAGTACTATAATAATCTTGTTAATCACTTCGACACTTCCAGTATCGATAGGGTCTACTGTCTATTTCACGAAACCTGCCCAAATGTTTCGCCTATTTAAATACATGTAATGCCAAAACAATATATTTTACGATAATATTAAATTATAGCAAAATTAAAAATTTACCTACTTTTTATTTTGTAAATATTTTTCCAATATAGATTTTATCGCGAAAAAAAAATTTCCACATGTTAAATCGCCATAGACATCTTCACATAGTAAATATGGCTATGGCAATTGAATACCGGGATTTATTTTTCTAATTTCAGAAATAGTGTACTAGTACCGATTTTCAAAATGTAACTTTTGTTTTCTTAGTTAGATCATTTCCAAGCTATCTAGCTAGGTTTCAGAATGTTTCGTTTTTCGACCTTCTCCTCCAGGTTCTCCACCTCTTTTTCCCCCCGGTGTTAATTTCTCATAGTGAACTATCTTTTCGTAAGAAAATCAATATTTACCAAATTTTACGATAGTTTTGATAAAATTTATGCATTGTTTATATGGCTGTACCATTGGGCAGGTTTCGTGAAATAGATAGTAGTTTTGCTCCAGCAGATAATACCATTATTTAGATGATTAATTAATATGCATTCGTATGAATAGCGGACGTGGTAGGAAGCCTCTATCACAAGGTGTATGATCACATGGTTACAACAACAACAACGTCGCCCACTCCAAAGTAAGTATTATTTGATATTTTCTTTAATATGCAACGGATTTTGAGGAAATATGGCGCAGCAAACGCGTCTTCGTGAGCTGCATTTGGCGGTCCATGGAGTTCGGCACAGACTTTTTGTCGTTTTAGCGAAGAATCAATTTCCGTGTCAGAGACACGGAAATCGATTCTTCGCAAAAACGACAGAAGTATGGACGAAAATACAGAGACCACCAAATGCAACTTAACAAGTCGCGTTTGATGCGCCATATTTCATCAAAATCCGTTACGTAATAAGTACACTATAAAAGAATACTTACTTCGAATCGGTACTTTTTGTTGTTGTTAGTACCACGTGATCATACACCTTGTATCAGTCTGCGCAAATGTCATGGCATTGGTATTGTGGAGCCTCGCTAAACCGGACACACGGGCAGTCGCTGTATCCTTAATTGTATGGCTTCCATTGCCATCTATCTCTGATGATAATGCATGTTCATGTTCGCAAAGCACACCCGCATGCAATGACCTATTCATATGTCTAATTTACAGTGGAGCCTCTCTAAACCGGACACCCTGGGGACCTCCCAGGGTGTCCGGTTTAGAGAGGTTTCACTGTATTGTTATCCGCTCGCCGATGGAAAAGTCGCGGGAATACTGGACGAGGCCTTCCGGCCTTCGTCCAGTATATCCCGCGACTTTTCCAAGTTAGGTAAGATGGATATACAGGATATTTGAATAGCGGTAAATAATACACGAGAGTACGTTGGCTTCCGCGTAAGCAACGAGTGAGCGTAGCGAACGAGTTGCTTGCACGGAATTCAACGGACACGAGTGTATGCTTTCCGCGATTCAAGCATGTACGATGGAATATCATATTTATCACACTTCCATGACAGATATATACACATATTTAGTCTATTTTTTGAGATTATAATCAATGAAGTGTGCTGTTTAGTTACACAACGACGTGTTTCCCGCTTTTTTTCGTCACGTTGACGTTACGTTGCGTCATGTAAACTTTTTGATATCCAAATTACGCAGCTGTTTCTATGAACTAGATATATTTGACGGAGTACATGTTTGGTATGTGTTCAATCACATTAATGGTGTACTCTCCAAGTTTTCAAATAAGTTTGTCTTGACTTTAATAAAAATAAACATTTTGCATGGAAGCTCGTGGTTACCCAGAAAGCACTCGCGCAATTACGGATGTTCTCTTCAATGTGTATTATTTGTAAGGAGTTGATTACGGGTTTTCTTTTCACAAGTTTTAAAAATTACAAGTGCCCGCTATACAGATATAATCATTTAGTAATATTTATTTTACTGATAGTGACGCGCGGTGGTATCAGGCTATTTTCATATGCAAATGAGGCATGCTATTTTTATGCCAATTAAATATGTCGCCTAAAAAAATAATATTATAGACAGATTATAAACTATGACCATTCCACATCAAAAAATAAATACAGAGACTAAATAAATAGTAATGTCCGTTAATATTTTAAGGAAGCACGTTTATCATCCCTGATATCAGTGTGGAAATTTTACGTCCGATATAAAATGTATAACAATTCCAATCAATGCGTGGGCTACTGGTATATGAATGTTTATTTATTGTTTATGATGTACCTTTAAGTGAAAGCTTGTGAAAATGTGCTATGAAAATAACATACACTACTGGAGCCGTTTCACAAAACTTCGTACGACTATCGTCAGTAATGTTCGTAAGTGCACAATTATGATGGTCTGTTATTTCACATAATTAACAATGTGTGCTTGTAAACAATTATTGGATTTACATTTATTGAGCATAGGCTGCATATGCAGCCTATGCTCAATAAATGTTAATCCATCAATTGAAATGTACAGACTATTCTAAATCTAAAGATTTTAGTCGTACGAAGTTTAGTGAAACGGCTCCCTGTATACGTATAATTTTATTATCTGAATTGGAATAGCTTATCGAGAGTACAATGAGAATAAATAAACGATAAATACACGGCCGCCTGTGCTGATTTTGACATATTCGTTAAAGTCACTGTTACAAAATACTTGCATGTTGTGCTTGAAATTAAGCAGCCTGATTGGCTGTATCTGAGTTGTGCTACCGCTCAGGTTCAACATATCAAACTGCTTGTTTGCGTTTTTAAGATTGCAAACAGATATGTAGAAACGTTTGAAATCTGGGCAAGATTGACGCAGGCGGTTGTGAACACAATTTGATGACAAATCATATCCAACTTTCGCGGCCACCTTACCTGGACAAAATCCATATGAAAGCATGGTCAATTTCAGCTGACCAATACATGATGGTCAGTCGGTAATTTCCGTGATATCGGCTTTTCCGTAATCTCTCGGAAATCTACAGGTGTCACGTGATGTATGCAATTTTATCGATATGTAAATCGGATATCATGTCACGGCACCGTGTTTCACGGCACATACGCACTGTGTTGACGGGATAAAATAGCAACTCGTATATAGCGATAAGCCGCGAAACGATAGTAGCTGGGCCCGAAAACATATTACATCATACTTTGTATAGCCCAATATCGATCATTCCCTGCCTGATATGTTTTGCCCTGACCAACCGTCAAATATCATCATCATATTATAAGTTATTGTGATTCTACACAGGCTATATGGTGTAATATTGCCCGTCTGGAGGTATGTTCACCCGAGGCGACCGCAGATCCTGTATTTGGCCGTATAAACATATCTCTTCTTCTGATCTTTGCGTTTTTTTCAGGAAGAAAAATAATCCGAGATTCGATTTTCTACCGTCAGTCTTAATATAAACGGCGTAAATGAACATTTTGTTTTTTTATTAAACGAAAACAAACTAAATATGGAGTAAGAAATCCATCGAAAACGACTTTATGACAGTTTTTTTATATCGTGTAATTTAATTTATATTCCACTGCTCTATCGATCTGCTCTCCCTTTGGCGCCTCTAGAATAATGCGACTGGTTCCCAAACATTCGCTGTCATTGCTACTCCGCGGTTTCGTGCGTGGAACCCATAGTAAAATTCGCACAGCTATTTGAGAAAAAATCTGGAAAGCAATTAAGAAATTTAGCTATTTTTATAAGAAATGCTTTATGGTTATAATGACTAGTGAGCTTATACATATGCATTTTGTATTTTTACCCATCGTTGTATTGTGTAATCTATTGTATACCTCGTGTGTCACGTATGTGGCTTAGAGTGAATAAAATGTATTGTATTGTATTGAACCCATAGTTTGTGACCTAAACATAGCCGTGTCACGAAACGAAGCGAGTTGAGATTTGAAAAGCAATTTTCGTTATTTTGGATAATTTTTCGCTCATATTTTGATAAGCGAATACTATTTATGGAAAAATAAACAATAAAGACTGGTTTTGAGTGTACAATTTGTTACTTACAATTTCTCTATGTTCGACGGCCTTGGCAGGTCATATAATATATATGACCAGGCAAGCTAGCCAATCAAAAGCCGAGAAACTTATCTGCGGTATGACAAAGGATAACACTGTTACGGCTGAGTCTCCATATATCACATCTACTCACACTCAGCATTTTTCACGGTCTTACATACCGGTTTCGTGCGATAGGAGAATGAACTAGCTAGATTAAATTAACCGCCTCATTGCCTCCTTCATTTAATGCACATATTTCGACTGTATGGCAGATATTAGTAAATTCGGAAACAAACGGGCCAACGGACATTGGCCTGCCATTATCGGGCTCAATTGCCCGGGTTTGGAAGGTCCTCGAGCCAATTCCTACCCTTAAATATAATATAATAATAATAACCATTGACTACTGTGATATTCGAATTAACGTGTCAGGCTAACATGTATCTCACTTCCCGAACATGTTTATTTTATTGAAAATGACATTTATGACCACGTGAAATTGATTTCCAAAGTTAAGTATGTTTTCCGTAAATGACATCGCAAATATTTTATACCAATTGCGGAATTAAATATGTTTTTAATACAACAGAGCAAAGACATATTTCACAGCTATCATCATTATGAACCAGAGGTACACTAATAACAATTGAATTGATACACGCAATATATATCTGTTGCCACCGGTGTAAACTATGATCAGACTGCGCGGATAAACAGGCTTAACTGGGTGGCTAACTTTTATAACTTAGTATTTCTGAACGGTTTCTATCCTAGTTGTACAAACATAGTTAAACTATGTTTAGTTTGCAGAAACGAATTCTACCCTGGTTGTACAAATAAAGTGCACATTTCGACAAAAAAAGTAAATTATAATTACCATGTTACCGGTAATTATTTATAGCTGTATACTGAACACAGAATAACAAGTGAACATTATATAAATTACTTCTAGCTGCAATAATGACAAAGCGACAAGGCTGAAAGTTCAACAATAGTAGAACATAATTATTTTAAGTATTACATAATTGCGAATTGTATTATGAGACAGACATAAAGGTACACAATGAACTGTAATAAATCAACTTTTTTTATGTTATATTTAAGGGTAGAAATTGGCTCGAGGACCTTCCAAGCCCGGGCATTTGATCCCAAAAATGGCAGGCCAATGACCGTTGGCCCGTTTGTTTCCGAATTAACTAATATCTGCCATACAGTCGAAATATGTGCATTAAATGAAGGAGGCAATGAGGCGGTTAATTTAACATAGCTAGTTCATTCTCCTATCGCACGAAACCGGTATGTATGATCGTGCAAAAGCCTTTGGGTTAAGGAAACTATGTCGCCGTTATCCGTGCGTGTATTCAAAGGTTAAGGAAACTATGTCGTCGTTATCCGTGCGTGTATTCAACTGTTTATAACAATAGTATTGATGACCGTAAAGTGCATACAATTTAAATAACCATGAAATTTAAATAACCAAGAACAACGGGTCGTCGGCCATTATCGCTGATACAATGTGAAATACTACCTGACTGGGGCGGATCTGGAGGGGGTCCGGGGTTCCACCCCTCCACCCCTCCCCCCCCCTTATGCAAAGTACGATGTAATATGTTTTCGGGCCCAGCTACTGTCGTTTCACGGCTTATCGTTATATACGATTTGCAATTATTCGAGTTCAGGTGCGGCGTTTATCTGTTACTATTTGGTTAGATGACAATGTGTTTCACATATTCTGAAGACGAAAGAAATATCACGGAAATTGCCGAAGATTTCCGTGATATGCTAATTGGAAAATGAAAACAGATGGTGTCATTATTATTATCTAAAAGGGACCAAATTAATATTAACTTAGAAACATAATTTGTATATCAATAGATAGAAAAATGAATGAGCTAATTGAAAATACCTGTGCATTTTTTGTAACTATTATTATAAAAAGAGATTTTGCAATTTTCCCAACGAAAATCGAGAAGAAAAATCACACTTTGCTATATAAATCATATAAAAACTACTGACTACGTTTACAGCTAAAAAGGACCAAAATATTTTTATTTTAAAAACACGATCGAAACATCATCATAAAGTACAATAATTGAAGTTTAAAATGTGACTTGTGCATTTTCACTCGGTTGTGTAGTTTAAAAGTTACGTAAGAAAAGGTAATAGTCTCCTATATAATTCCATATAAAAATCGCCGCTACTGATGCAGACTTTCTACAGGTAAGGTGGCCGCGAAAGTTGGATATGTACTATCTAAATATACGTTTTGGTACAAAATAAAACAAAACAGATTAGGGCGGCCATTTTGAATCTGAGCTCCGGGCCATTTATAAAAAATATGAGAGGGCTATACCTGCTTAATTGGCTGTTTGTGCCATAGAATGTAACCGCACTGTGAACCCAAAAGCCACTGCTGTGCACGTTGGCTATGCTGTTCGCTTTTTTATTAACCCTTAGACCGCTACACACAACAATTCTCGTCTGCTGTTGCTGTTATAGCTTGCCTTATTTCTCAATAAAAAACATGGTTTGACAGCACTTCAGAATCATTTCCAATGGATTTGATTCTGAAGTGTTGTCAAAGCATGTTGTAAATTATTCTAAAGTGCTGTCAAATCATGTTTTTGATGATACAAATGGAAAACAGAAAATAAACAGCAGGCAACAAAAAATTAAGATAGCGGTGTAAGGGTTAATCTTCTCCGGAATGGTATCGAGAAGAGTGTTTTAAAGTGGTGTCATATGTTAGGGAATTGTGTAAATATTTTTGTTCTGGAATTATTAGATTATGTATTGCATAAGCTCACCATCGTACACTGTATTTTATTTATTACACTAGTGTTGTATGTTTTTTAATTCGTTCTCACGAAATAACAATTCGTTCCCACGAAATAACAATTCGTTTCGTCAATTTAACAATTCCTTCCCACGAAATAACAATTCGTTCCCACGGGAACGAATTATTAATTCGTGGGAACGAATTGTTAAATTGAGGGAACGAATTGTCATTTCGTGGGAACGAATTGTCATTTCGTGGTAACGAATTGTTAATTCGTGGGAACGAAATTCGTGGGAACGAATTGTTAAATTGACGGAACGAATTGTTATTTCGTGGGAACGAATTAATAAAAAAATCAATGTCCCCCGCAGGGCTCCGTATTTGAATATATGTTACATTGTGAATGCGCGTTATGTAATACATTGTGGTGAAGTAGTTTATTTGCCCAGTAATGGTTTTTATATGTAAATGAATTATCAAAAGTAGAACTATTTTGCATTAAAGTATAGTTTTCTTTGCATACTAAATACATTAGCCAATAAATCAAACGAAGGTCACGAAAAGTAGAATTTCATTAAAGGTACATGCCCACTCAGTAGGCACAAAATGTTCTTTATAGGATTTAAATAAGTGTATAATTGTGTCACTACTCCACCAGTTCTAAAAAGTACGAGTGTCGGCTATAAAGATATAATCATTTAGTAATATGTATTTTAATGATTTTTTCGCGCGATGGTTTATAGGCTATTTTCATATGCAAATGAGGCATGATCTTTTTTAATTATTTCTACTAATTAAATGCGTTACCTGAACAAATGATATTGTAGACAGATTATAAAGTATGATCATTGCACACACAAATTAAATACAGAGAATAAATAGTAATGTCCGTTAACATTTTAAGGAAACACAGTTATCGCCCCTGATATCAGTGTGGACATTTACGTCTGATATAAAATGTATAATAATGCCAATCAATATGTGGGGTAATGGTGAATGAATGTGTATTTTGTCAGAAAATGTCTCAGACGATGTCTCTGATATGAAGAACAGTTTGTGCCTACTGAGTGGGCATGTACCTTTAAATTGCGGCACGATATAACACACACCAACACGAAGAGAACCATCTATGTACAGTTCACACGAGATGAGTGCTGCATATGTGTGTATTGCATAACATGGGCGCTCGTAGTGTATTGACATAGTGTAATAAAAATCATATTACACTAGTGTAATAAATATGCAAAATAGCTTGTTACAGAAAACATGTTTAATGTATGATGATGTGCTTATGCAATACATAAAATCTGACATTTGTGTTGATTTAATATGATATTTATTAAACGAGTTTACTGATTTCATAAGAAACGAGGCATAGCCTCGTTTCTTATAAAATCAGTAAACTCGTTCAATAAATATTAAATCATCACGCATGTCAGGTCCTTTAAATCGCACGCTAAAAACCGATGATGTGTTTTGCAGATTTTTCCCACTGATATGCATGTCGATCCATCAGCGCATGTAAACAAACACAAATCACAGCATTAACGTGCTTAAATAATAATGCACTTGACTAAGTGTAATGTACGGAGCCCCGCAGGTGACGTAGATATTCTTTTTATAATTAATTTGTTCCCTCAATTTAACAATTCGTTCCCACGAAATAACAATTCGTTCCCACGGGAACGAATTGTTAATTCGTGGGAACGAATTGTTATATCGTGGAAACGAATTGTTAATTCGGGGGAACGAATTGTTAAATTGAAGGAACGAATTGTCATTTCGTGGGAACGAATTGTTAATTCGAGGGAACGAATTGTGAAATCGTGGGAACGAATTGTAAATTCGAGGGAACGAATTGTTAAATTGTGGGAACGAATTGTTATTTCGTGGGAACGAATTAATAAAAAAAATCCATGTCCCCTGCGGGGTTCCATAGTAATAAATATACCAATGAAGTTGGTATAAAACACATTATGCCAACATTACAGCATATGCAGCCTATGCTCAATAAATGTAAATCCATTAATTATTTACAAGAAAATATTGTTAGTGTGAAATTTACAGACTATCATAATTTTGCACTTAACCACATGTTAGTCGTTTGAAGTTTAATGAAACGGCCTCCAGATGATAATTACGTGATTGTAACATGCTGTCATGGTTCGCTGAAGTTAGTTTAATAATATGTATGATTAAATAACATGCAAACATGTTGGGATACACAGAATGTCAAGATTCGGTACAAGCCTTCACAATGATGTATGTGTAAATCAATTGTATTATAATAACATTTTAACGAGTGCTTTGTACGTCGGCGGCTCAATGTTATACTATCGTGTTTACTTTCAGTTAAGCCCCGATTCTGTCGGCACGCCGGCACACATCTACATGTATAATTGCACTTGGATGGTGACCACCCGATACCAAACCGACACGTCATGTACCCGGTGTATATCGATTGGATTTTGAACAACCGACGCCGGGCCGACACCGATATTGACGATTATCATTACTTATCAGTACACCACAGCCTGTGCTAATCTTGCCAATAGTTGTAACTATAACTTACACAAAACAAAATTCCCCATGTTAAATCCCCATAGACATCTTCACAGAGTGAAGATGTCTATGGGGATTTAACATGGGGAACATATGGATTGTGTGCTGCAGAATATTCGATACATATAAACGTGCATATCCAGTGTGGAACAACCGACGAATAGCCGATATTTCTGCATTGTTTATACATCTCAGACATTGAACAATACCACATGCTTACCGGACCTTGAACCACATTACGCCACTTCAACATATATTTCCCTACTTCGTCTATGACTGTCAATGGTTGCAATAAAATGAATACTTAGTTGTGTCAATTCTTTCATGTCTTAAATTATATTATTATATGAATGACAATTTCAACCAATGTCCAATTTCAGGTCACATGCTTGTGGACATATATGATTTACACCTGGATATCAGTCTCGCACTCGTCTCGCGCTTCGAGACGAGTCCGAGACTGATATCCAGGTGAATATCATATCTGTGATATGAGGAGGTGAATATCACATTTCGAATAACACTCGCCGAAGGCCCATGTTAATACGTTTCGAATGTCCGTAAATCTCATCTACACCTCCTCAAAAGACATTAATTGTATATATAGTATTACATGTATATCTCTATAATATATTCTAGTTTCCTACGCGTTATGCCATAGCAAGTTCTTTCTATGTTAAGCGTCCGTGTGCGCGTAGGCTTTGAAAGTAGTTCTGTGAAAAACAAACACAATGTGTATGCTATTTTACACTATTTACTGGTGAAGTAATAGGAAAACTGATTGGGGGATTTGTCCAAGTATTAAACAGGTTCATGAATGTCCACTTAATAAGTTTAATAAGAGTATTTTCTTTCTTTTTTTCTAAAGTCTTCTGGCTGAAATTTAAATTTATGTTAAACAAAAGTTTTTAACATAAATTTACCTTCGTTTATTTCAAAGCCTTGTTTGTTTATACCAGATACGTAGGTAGGTTTTGGTCAACTGGGTGGATGTATAACATATAACAGATGGTCTTATCCATCAGGGGGCAGTTTCACTAAACTTCGTACGACTAAAATGTTCGTAAGTGCAAACTTATGATAGTCTGTAATTTTCACTTTAACAATGTTTTCTTGTGCACAATTATTGGATTTACATTTATTGAGCATCGGCTGCATATGCAGCCTATGCTCAATAAATGTAAATCCATACATTGAAAGTTACAGACGAAGGTGTAGATCGTCATTGGCTTCAGCTACAGGGGGCCGTTTCACTAAACTTCGTACGACTAAAATGTTCGTAAGTGCAAATTTAGGATCGTCTGGAAATTTCAATTGATGGATTTACATTTATTGAGCAGAGGCTGCATATACTCAATAAATGTAAATCCAATAATTGTTTACAAGAAAACATTATTTTTAATCTGAAATGTACAGGCTATCATAATTTTGCACTTACGAATAGTTTAGTCATACAAAGTTTATTGAAACGGCCCCCTGCAGCTGAAACCAATGACGATCTACACCTTATATCTGGTGGATAAAAATCACGACCCCCAGGACCCCATTCAGTACACGCTCTGCCATGTGTTTGGCTCCTCTTGAATTACAGTCAGTGCCACATGTACGGAGCCCCGTAGGGGACATGTTTTTTTTGTATTAATTCGTTGCCACGAAATAAGAATTCGTTCTCTAAATTTAACAATTCGTTCCCACGATATAACAATTCGTTCCCTGGAATTAACAATTCGTTCCCACGAAATGACAATTCGTTCCCTCAATTTAACAATTCGTTCCCACGAATTAACAATTCGTTCCCGTGAGAACGAATTGTTATTTCGTGGGAACGAATCGTTAAATTGAAGGAACGAATTGTTAATTCGTGGGATCGAATTGTTAATTCGTGGGATCGAATTGTTAATTCGTGGGAACGAATTATAAAATTGAGGGAACGAATTGTTATTTTGTGGGAACGAAGCAATACAAAAAATAATTTACGTCCCCTGCGGGGCTCCGTATACATGTGCATGAACATCAGAGAACAAATATCTAAAAAATATAATGCTTTTGTATGCCTAAATTAATGACCCCCTTATCCGAAGGCCGCATTTCGCGGACATTGATGTCACAAAAAATAAAACAACAATTTCAGCGTATAAGAAATCGAAAGTTGACTCACAATTCAGAGCTCACGTGGAATTATGAGTTCTGGACGTTTGTTTCCGCTTTCTCCGTCGTTTACCGAAAATATGGCTAATATTGTAAATAAGTGTCGGGGTAATACGGCTATACAATAAGGGAGGTAATTCAATAGCCGAGATCGTGTAATATTATATAGAGGATACATGCCCTTTACTTGGAGCGGTATGGAACATAAGGCTTACACACATGGCTGCCGTTGTTCGACACCGCTCACATCCGTGTTCAAACATACAGCCCGTGCTGTTTGACCATGGCTGTATCCACATTCTCAATGCTCATTCC
Organism: Conchocele bisecta; assembly: GCA_029237695.1. Classification (NCBI taxonomy): domain Eukaryota; kingdom Metazoa; phylum Mollusca; class Bivalvia; order Lucinida; family Thyasiridae; genus Conchocele; species Conchocele bisecta. Next base: position 8,706,212 of record CM055278.1, on the reverse strand, counting down.
GGGGCCAAGCCAACACCTACGTAATGTGTGTGTCTCATGACGTTACTAGAACGCGCCATTACGTCACCAGACCAGTTCACAACGGTCGCATTCAAACTTTTAATTTGATGCGGCTGCATTACGCGACGCGCACATTGGCCCTGGAACATGTATGTGTAAATCACCTGTTTTAATGGAGCCGATTATCAAAGTACTGAAAGTACTGCATATATGCTCAATTTACACGATATTTCCGACGGAAATGTAACAATAACGTTCGACCATGTCCAGCCGTGGGTAAACGTTTGACGTGGCACGAGGGAACTGTTTGAACCCGCGGCCCACGGCTTTGGGATTCAAACAGTTCTCTCGTGCCACGGCAAACGTTTAAACGTTTGTCGTGGCACGAGGGAACTGTTTGAACCCGCGGCCTACGGCCTTGGGGTTCAAACAATTCCCTCGTGCCACGACAAACGTTTACACACGGCTGGACATTATCAAACCTTAATAGGCATCGTGTCCCTCGAGCAAAGAAATTAATACATTTACGACAAATGATTTATCTCAAGACGACACATAGGTGTGAAGTATATATGGACTCACACATAAATACATGCATTTTCATATTCAATATACGTGCCACACTATAATGTATTCGCAACATACTTTTGGCCACGATGTGTACACAGTACAGTTATACGAGCGCTTGGTTCTGAGATGTTGACGTCACAGTAAATAACGACGCAATGAAATTAATATGTACGTATCGGATACTTGTTTTATTATATGACCCTTACGACGATTTCCTTCCCACAAAAATAAATATGTTTACAAACATCTCCATAAATAAATCGTGCGTTTCAAAACAATAGTTGAATAAACTTAATAGTAATAGTTAAAAAACATTTGGTCGGCGTCAGATCTACGCATGCGCTCTTAGGAGGTGAACAATATGTTTGTTTACATGAATACACATCTCGGACCTGTATCGCGGTCCGCGAGTGATTATTCGTGTAAACATAGAGAATAGTAGGTTAGTGCCGTGAATGGGAATACATATCTGGCAAGGCTTAGGAATGGGATGGGCGAGGCTCTGCCGAGCACATCCCGTTTCCGTGCCGTGCCAGATATTTTGCCATTCACCGCACTAACCTACTATTCTATGTATCCCGTCAACACCTACAAAACGGCATTAAAATGCAAAAGAAATAACCCCAGTCACCGCACGTATTCATACGCAGTGAATAGGTCATATTGACAGGATATCAAAAATGTTTCACTGCACCGTGTTTCACGGCACATACGCACTGTGTTGACGGGATAAAAGCCGTTAGATGTCTACATTCAATTTGTAGATAATCAGTTGGCCGTGTTACGGCCAATGAGAATAACTGAAATACATAATCATATAATAATACGTCGTATACTTGTCACATCTGCATGCTAATTATGTAAATGCATTCATAAATGGATACTTTATAGCTACAGCTGTCATCATCACTTTAACCGCGACCTTGGACTGGGTGTTTTTATCGGCCGGTAATTAATTCAAGCAAGTCGGGGCTGTTTGAGCTCGATGTGTGTGGTATTCTGCTGAGCACGAGCTATATTTATGAAGTATGTATGTTGTTTCCTCTGCCAAGATGGTGAGACAATATCATAGTCTTCATAGTATTAGTATTGTTCTTCTGCGTTGAAGCATTGCTTCAGGTTCACATGGAGAGCTTTATGTAGAGCCGTAGGAAAGAATGGTGGGGACAATTGGTTCAAACAGATCCGAGTTTGCCACTTGGGAGCCGATTTATTTCCATCTGCAGTTACTTTGGTGGTGTTAGATTGTGGTTCAAACAGATCCGAGTTTGCCATAAGTATTCGCCACCATGTACATGTATTTTTTATTATATTAGGCTGTGGTGTGGTAGCGGTGTTAAGGTGGCATTTGACGGACCCTGGTAACACGGACCGCCAAGTGCTACTGGTCCCGCGTATTACCACCACAACAGGCGATTTCTAATAGGCTTTTAATATATTCGAACCTACTGGAGTAGCCGGTTCAGTACACTATACCATGGCTAGGTTGTACTCGTGCTCAACTGAATGCTTGCTCTCGCCTGCCTGCTTCTGTCATAGACTTGCTGAGGTGCTGCCGGGATGTTTGCACTCGGTAAATTAGCGTCATGTGTCTTTACCGATTATATTGCACCAACTTGTGTTTCAAGTGTCACCAGGGGTGGACAGATTCTACCTGGGACCCATTACATCACTGGTGCTAGGTTCTACCCAGTTACACCTCTCCGTTTCTCACCTCCCCGTGCACCGGGGAACTGCGCGGAATTACAGGACCGTATTGGGCATAAGCAGTATCCCATTTCGGCACACAATCATACACACATGTCCGCCACACTTCGGGACACTATATGTCCGGGTATGGAAGGTCTTCGAGCCAATTCCAACCCTTATAAGATAAATAAAACTACAGCTGTGAAAGCGTGCGCGAAAATGTCACCGACCACGACTACATGTACTAGAAACAACTGCACACTCTGGGGCCCGTTTCACTACACTACGTACAACTAAAATGTTCGTATGTGCGAATTTAGGATCGTCTGGAAATTTAAATTGATGGATTCACATTTATTGAGCATATACTACATATTTTAAATCCAATAATTGTTAACAGGGACCCATTTCACTAAATTTCGTACTACTAAAATATTGGTAAGTGCCATTGTAGGATCGCCTGGAAATTTCAATTGATGGATTTACATTTATTGAGCATAGGCTGCATATGCAGCCTGTGCTCAATAAATGTAAATCCAATAATTGTTTACAAGAAAACACTGTTAATGTGACATTTACAGACTATCATAATTGTTCTCTTATGTACATTATAGTCGTACGAAGTTTAAAGAAAAGGGCCCAAGGTTTTTGAAGAACGGTTAATACTTCGGTGTTTTATGGGTTATTTCGGTATCTCTGGTGGTTTGGGTGCAGTGTTTGTTTGTTTATTTGTGTGTTGGTGTTTAACGGCATATCAACAGCTATGGTCATTTCAGGCCGGGTCAATGGATTTAGTACTAAATCCCATATATTACCTTTACAAGTACATGTACATGTTCAAGTACATATACAAATGGGGGGGGGGGGGGGATCCCCAAATCAAAACCGAAGCAGGATCAGTAATAATCTTACTACTTTTATAATGGGCAATAACTCAATTCAACTCCCAGGTAACAAAAGAGCCAAAGATAAAAACGTACCTGTGGGCCAAATCAGGCAAATCGTGATTCCTATAAGGAGGAACCCATACCGTTAATTTACGCCGTCGCGTTTGCCCGACCAACCACCCACTGGGTGCAGTGTTACCAACATACACTGTACGTCCCATACCGCGAGTTACACGTATACAGTGGGGTCAGCGTGTAAGTGCACACACGAACGAACACGACAGGTTGGAGCCAACCTGTCGTGTTCGTTAGTGTGTGACTTACACGGTGACCCCACTGTAAGTATAATACAAAGGTGTGAAAGTGAGCTACGACCCGCGTACGATTTTAACCAATAAAAGCATTATTTGTTTACCGATGACAATAAAACGGGTCCCAACTTGTTTGTTTAGAACCGGGTATGGAAGGTGTTGGAGCCAATTTCCACCCTTAAATATTAGCCGAATCGAACCGAATCGTTTGTTTAGATTAATGTCATGGACCTGAACCGCCAATGCAAGTCAAACATTTATATATATATTCCGAAAAACGTCAAATATTCTCGGTTAGATGGTCGAGCTCTAAAAGCAGTGAAATTTGGTTACGCACTGTGTTTACAACTTTACAGTGCGAATTTTTAATTGGTTGGCTGGCTCACATCTCGTAGTGGATTTTGACACATCGCGAGAAATGACTATCCAATCAAATGGCGCGTCATGCGTGTAGTCTCCGCTTTGAGGGCTCGAAAGAAAATTTTGCAATTGTATCGATGTTAATGTCGGCTTCAGCAGATTGATATATGTCTACTGAATCAATAGAACCCGAATTGGAGTTTGTGGTGTTGGACATTTTATTGGCCAAATATTGAAAAACGTTTCATTCCTTTGTTCCATTGCGGGTAAAATACCCGCAATGGAACAAAGGAATTAAATGTTTTTCAATATTTGGCCAATATACAGTGTATAATATACAATATACAATATACAATATACAATATATCAGTATACATGTAAAAGGGATCGAACGTTCGGAACGGGTATTGAAGATTTCTGTCGTGTGTAATGATTGAGCATTAGTAGTTGCACACAACTATGTAAATTAAAAGAATCAACGAAATTTAACAAAATCTGCCCAAATATTCACTAAAATACTCATATGAAACCAAACATACTGACCATCTGTTTATTACTTACAATGCGCTTTTAATCACCTCATGTCAAGGTATACACCCTGTATGATACACGTACATGCATTATTCTGTCATAATTATCAATTTCAATAATGGCCATTACTTTGCGTAAATGATCAGGTTACTCCACTATAATACTTGTAGAATGTTACCACATATATTATTCTAGCAGCACGTTAGTGATAGCGACATAAGTCATGGTATAGAAATGTGTGCCCACTAGCAGCATATATCAATCAAACAATTTGATACTCCATACAGCATTGTACATCAACATGGTTCTTGTTAAATGTAGACGTAAACAAAGTGAGCCATATCTCTTATAGTGGGCTAGAAACGGGCTTAAATGCACACAGTGGTGATGGTGGCTAGATTATTTAAGCGGAAAACGTATGTGACGGCCATATGAAAGTCAAACGTTATATGGTAGTTTCTGATGTAGATCCAATTACTGTGTGAACGTTTGGTGGCCGTATGCGCTATATAGTGGCCGAGGAATGGACTTAAGAATCCGTGGGGCCCTGATCATCGAATGATTCGTACATAATTGCCTCGTAAATGTGAACAGATATATGCATAACATATATGTGGACATGTTATTCTAACTATATCCCACACAGTGCATGGAGTTGCCATGTCGGCCATCTTAGTGTGTACAAGCCACCGGTCAGTTTTGCCTCTTATTGCGTTTGACACATACCGCCAATACAAATATGACAAACACATGAATACAATTTGGTGCAACATGGTGGGGATACATCACAAAATAGCGTGCTATGCCTTGTTTTCATTAAAGTATTATACCAAGTCTGATAGCGGAAGGGTTTGTTGACCCTTTGTTAAAATGTTTGAGAATTCAGTAAAGGTTGTGTCAAAGTAAGAACAATACACAGTTCTGTAGATATATACATGTATTACCATACATACTGCATCGATTCCAGTGACTTGTTAGATGTTATCTGTCTACTTGCCTGCTATGCGAGTAAATACGGGTTTTACCTGTGCCAGATGAACTTCTAATAATAGACAGTGCATCAGTTTGACATTTTACACATTGAAAAAGTGTACATTGTATATTTTTCTCAGATATCTAGCGTTCTGTTTAGTCTGCTGAAATGATATGTATAGGATGTTGTCGTTCTATATGTCTCAGACGTATTGCACCAACTTTTCTGTCATATTATTTGCTGTAGGTGTCAAACCCTACACGTGATGAAACTGTCCGCTAGCATGTACACACTAAACTGGCGGAAATGGCAACTCAATGCTCTGTATAATATACTCTAAGAAGAACTGGGTCAGATATACATTATATAGATATTCAGTCACATGTATGATTATACTACATTTGAAACAAAAGGTCGGTCCTTAAACGCAAAAAGTGGTCAAATGCGTGACGGGCGGATTGACGGACAAGACGTACAGTAGCGCTTTTCTGCAGGTCAACTATACGTACTATACCAATACTATACGTATACTATACCAATACGATATGTTTTCTATACGATATGCATATAATATAAACGTACGGTATGTTTGTACCGTACATACCAACCAATATCGTATAGATATACCATTCTAATCGCACGTTTATACGATTGTTATACATGTGTATAATTCTGGTACGTTTGTATCATACAAACATACCAGATTTGTGTACGGTATACATGTACCAGAATACCGTAAATGTATACGATATATTAACGGTGTTGCCGTGAAATATTTGCCCTAATATTTGGTCCGCCCCTAATATTTGGTCCTCTTTGGAGTCGAGAATTTCTTTAAAATGAGAGGTGTTTTCAGTAGAATGAAAAGCCACACTTCGGGTATGGTATATTCATACCATATCCGTACGGATATATCTGGATATCGTATGTTTGTATACTATTCGTATAGTACGTTTGTACTATACGATGATACGGTACAAACATACCAATATTATATGATCATACGATATGCTCATTAAATATACCAATACTATACGATTACGATATGTATACGATATTAGTATATACAAATAGGTAAGGAGCAGAAAAACGCTACTGTACGGACTGTGGCTCACAGCTCAGGCTCAGACAATCAAATTGCTAAACTAAAGAATTTTGACAAATATTGGCAAGAATTACACAGTGGAACCTGTCTAAACCGGACACCCTGGGAAGTTCCCAAGGGTCCGGATTAGACCGGATTAGAGAGGTTCCGCATCATACATTGGACTACACCACCGCCTGCGCTAATCGTCACCATTTTCAAACATACATGTTAGTAGTAGTAAGGGAGTCAAAATGATACCACCTACGGTGATATCATTTACAACCCTCTACACTACCCCCACCACCCCCGAAAAATCAAAAATTGGTTAACGAGGAAATTGTCCCCCACCACCCCCGAAAAATCCAAAATTGGTCGTGAAAAAAAAAATAATGTTTTCCCGACAGCAAATTTATGAATTTTTGAGAAAATAATTAATGCAATACCAATTCACGATTGGATGTGCCCACGAGTGATAGTTTATATTCCAACACCCCATTTTTCTCCTCCAATAATATTGGTGTCATAAATACCTTATGTTTTTTTCACGTCCAATTGAACATATAAATTTAATAGGTTATAATAAAATATTATAACAAAATGGATAATAAAATACGCAACGAATTGGAATTTTGTAATGACTTTGATGAAGAATTTTACGCTGCTGTTTCTACAGTATTAAAACACGGTAAAATGATAATACTATGTGATATCGAATACATGAAATATCAGCGTAATTTATTACGCTGCGATAAAAACGTTGCATTTACAATATTAAACCGGCAATTATGTCGCCGGTATAAGTATAAAATTTATGTAATGAAGCGACTAAATAGGATCGGAGAAACACTACCGAAACATTATCAAACTAATTTGATAAAACAGTTTAAAATCAAAGATTCGTTTACGGATATGCGTTTCTACAATATCGCTTTTAACGAAGAAATTGGAATATTATTATTAGAAATTGGAAATTGAACAGAAAAAAACAACTACCACTATTATCTGAGAAAATGGATAATACAATACAAATGGAATTGAAAGTTTTTAATGCCTGTGTTGAAGAATACAGGGGTTATAGTCCTATATATAAATTCTATAAAATGAGAACACTAGGCGATATCGAATACATGAAATATCAGCGTAATTTATTACGCTCCGATAAAAACGTTGCATTCACAATATTATACCGACAATTATGTGAACTATACAAGAGGCAAATACAAACATTAAGACGGATAGTGTGTATCGGATATGAAACTAAGGTGTATTATTTAAAATTGTTAAAACCCAACGATTCGTTTACGAATATACATTTCTACGATATCGCTTATAAAGATATTGAAAAAATTATTATTGAACAAAACTAATTTATGTTGTAATCACACCAAACAGACGACAATGTCCCAATTACACATGTTATGAACATGCTAATTAGGTGTCCCACCTTACACGTATATTAAGTGTCCATTTTATAGAGAGATTTACACGATTACGTCTTCCGGGATGGAAAATAAACACACTGTAATATATAATACACACACGGTTATTTATAGCCTTATCGATGGTATGTAAACGGGCTATCAATTTACACAGGTGGTGTGTACACAGTTTATAAACACTTAGTGAGGGTTATATAGTTCACGAATTTCCGGGATGGTTCGTTATTTAATTAATTAATTTCAATAAAATTATTTATAATTATTTATAATTTAAAGCGGAACACCCCCTATTATATTAATTAATTTATTAATATAATATTTTCACCAACAAAGTTAGGTTTATATACGAGAAATAAACACAGTTCATTGTCGGGACGCCGGCACTAATATCTCAACAGTGAGATAGGTTTCGCCACATGTACTTCATGTATCGGTCCAATGATGGGGTGGAGGAGATGTGAGCGTGACACATCCCACTAAGCCAAAAAAACGAGAAGAGAAGAGATTTAAAGCGAAGGCTTAGTGGGATGGGCCCAGAAGGGTTTTGCTGGCGCGGGTTCGAGCCGCGGTGGGACCTAAACTTTTTTTTTTTAAATTGTTTATTTATTATTAATAAATTGTTTACTGCACCAATATAATTAATTAATTATTTTTTAAAAAATTATTTTATAAAATATCACAATGGTGCTGTAACATTTCCTCCGACTTTATTTCGAAGTTTTACCCTAAATTTATCCCAATCAGTACACTCAAGTTTGGGCATGGTGGCGCGCGCCTTGATTCTTATATCATTTTTTAATTCTTCATATCTCCCCATTTCTTCCACCACGGATTCAAACTCTAAATTTGATATTTTCTTATCGGCCAACGCTTTGGACACCATAACGTCGATGCTATTTTTCTTAGACCTAGCGAGGAAAACGGATATTCTATCATGTTTTCTACTTTTTTTCTCGAGTTTTCCACCCTCCGCCCTAATTACCATACACAGCAACCCAGAAACGGCCGACACCGCACATAAAATCCCCGCTACAGGAACCGTTATAATGGTGGATATAGTTGCAGCTGTCTCCGCCCCACACAACACAGAAACACTTGCCAGAACCGTACTAGATGCTTCAGCTATGTTCACCGCGCGCTTATATTTGTTAGCGTGTCTTTTTCTATTTGCACATTCTCTAACTAAAATATCCTGCATAGTGACGATATTATTCAACCTAAAATCTGAACTTCTTTCGTTAATTGTACACAGTGTTGGTGGAGTGGTATTGAGAGTTGGATACAGTGATTCGTTCATATTTAAATTTTACAAATTTATTTCAATATATTAGTATTTACACAATAAGTTCAATTTACAATGAGACAATAGTGGAAGAACTCTCTGGGTCACCGATTTTCGTAACAAAGTTAATAACACTACCTTGGGAAAGTCTAATTCGATCATCACCGGCGAACGCAACAATCGTCGAACTATCTCCAGCGATTTTAGTGACTCCAACCCCCCGTTCTTCCCCATCTACTACAATATTTATCGCGACCGCGCCCACAGGTTTACCACTACCATTAACCGAGCAGACCGCCATTCGGACAACTTCACCTGCAGTTGTCATAGCGTATCACCCACATTTATTACTCGCTTTGGCACCGAACGAATATTCATAGCGCCCCTCAACCAATGGGCCCCGCTTCTCAGCCCAAACTGTTATGACACGTTTTGGCGTTTTCATTGTTCGCACTATTCCGGCAAGCGCACTGTTTGCGTTATATGCCTCAGTACGAATATTATAAGAGGCCTCCTCAAGAGCTTTGGTCGCGGCTATACGATCATGTTTCAGTTCCTCGGAAATTTCGTTATCTTTTCGTCTAGTTCGGCAACCGCCGCTTCTCTGTTGAGAGAGTGCTTTAAGACCAACACATCATAAGCCTCCATAATATCCGACTGGTGGTCTTCTCGGACTTTATCAATATCCGACCTGCTCTCTTTTTGAAATTCGGTTGTTATTTTTTTGTCTAGTTCAGTAACCGCCACATCTCTGTTGAGAGAGTCCTCTGAGAGCAACATAATATCCGCATGGTGGTCTTCTCGGGCTTTCTCAATACCCGTTCGGGTCTCTTTTTGAAATTCGGTTATTTTTTTGTCTAGTTCAGTAAGTGCCGCTTCTCTGTTGAGAGAGTCCTCTGAGCGCAACGCCCCATAAGCCTCCGCAATGGCCTCCTTGTGGTCTTCTCGGACCCCCTCAACCCCCGACCTGGTCTCTTTCAGAAATTCGGCTATTTTTCCGTCTAGTTCAGTAAGTGTCGCTTCTTTACTGAGAGAGTCCTCTAACGCAACGCATCATAAGCCTCCTCAATGGCCTCCGCAAGGTTCGACTGGTGGTCTTCTCGGACTTTATCAATACCCGACCGGGTCTCTTTTCGAAATTTGGTTATTTCATTTATCTAGTTCGGCAACCGCCGCTTCTTTGCTGAGAGAGTCCTCTAAGCGCAACACCCTATAAGCCTCCATAAGGTCCGCCTGGTGGTCTTCTCGGGCTTTCTCAATACCCGACGTTGCCTCTTTTCGAAATTTGGTAATTTTTTTATTTTTTTACCTAGTTCGGTAAATGCCGCATCTCTAATGAGAGAGTCCTCTAAGCGCAACGTAAGGGCCGCCTGGCGGTCTGCTCGGACTTTATCAATATCCGACCTGCTCTCTTTTCGAAAATTGGTTATTTTTTTACCTAGTTCCTTTAGTTCCGTTTCTCTGATGAGAGAGTCCTCTGAGCGCAACACCTTATAAGCCGCCTGATCTTTCTCAATTTGTGCAGTCGCCGTCAGCACTTCTACTCTAACATCTGATATACTCCTGTGAATCCCGTTTGTGACCTTCGATATAGTTTTATTGATCAGGGCCTTGGTTTTTTCAGTAGTTAAAAAGTCGCCCTCTGTCGGGATGAATCCACCTTCTGCCGGTTCCAAATTCTTTGAATTTGTCACCCAATCGGACGAACTACCTGGTCCGTATATACTCATTCTTAAATTTTCAATTATAATATTGGGCACCTATACTCAATTGGAAATTTCGAGAACTACCGAAATCGGATAATAGTTATTCAACTTTCTCGCTTGATCATCGAGAATAGAGACCGTAAATTCGTGGATATGTCCGGATTCCAAAACTTTCATCTCGGGGTGTGGGAAGTCTAAGGTCACAGTCTCGCCATAGAAACAGTCGCTGGCGGGCACGGTTTTCAGTAATGTGCTGGGGGATCCGTCTACCGTGTTGTACGATGTGTTCACCCGATCCAGGTGCACCCTGAGAGTTTTCGTGAAGGTGAAGTCCACCGGATTATCACCGACGTACTCACCCGGGGTAAACACTCCTTTGTTTGAGGAGTATGTCTCTCTAAAATCGAGTTGAATACCCAACCCCGGGGAGACCACTACCTTATTATCACTGCTGATGGTCATTGTTGCGAGCCCGGTAGCATTCGATACTGTGAGGTTGATTATACCGTCAAGCTCTGAGTTGACAAAATCTTTGAGCTGTCTTATTCCCCACAGTCCATGAGGCAGCTTTACACCTAATTGTTGTCCATCCTTCACATAGTAAAACCCTTCGCTCTTCCCCACATTCTGCCATCCAACCGTGAAGGTGATTGATCTAAGGCCTACCCGGCGTTTTCCGCAGCAGTTGTCTATTAATTTTTGAAGTTCACAACTCCCTTTTTGAACATTAGTTATAGTAGCAAACATAATAATATCTTTCAATGGATACCAAAGCATTTAGCTTTAACTCTAATGTAAAGTACGCGGTCGGAGGTAAATACACGCAAAAAGACGTTGTTAACCCCCTTGTACACCCAACCGTAACGGTTAGATCGGACAGTGGCGTTGCCACCAACTTCCCTAACATCTTTGAACAATATAGGCTGCCCAAGATTACTACGATGGAGGTGGTAAACGGGTGGAAAGCAACACCGATGCAGTTTTGGCAGAACCAAATAAATTTCGCTGTATGGTGCACAACAGCCGGGTGTGGAGTTTCATATAAAGACCATCTGACATCCAAGAATGTCATGCTCCGAAGTGTCTACAACTTTCATGCGTATTATACTATTAGGAGGATTCTCAAAGAACTAGGTATTTCACTACCTCAAGACGACGCCTGGGATCCCATTTCCAACGCATACGACCGTATGGCGTTTGAAAGACTGTGTAACGAATTTAACGTTTCAAAAGACGCGGACTGGAGACAGAAAGCATTTCCTACCAGCACCGGCCTCGGGGACGTTCTCATTCACGGCCAGTCCGGGAATAGGACGCAGACTGATTTTAGACACGATCACTCCGGTGACCACATCGTCAGTCGGAACGCCGGGAATTTTGACCACGCGACTATGACTTTCGGGGGCCGGAAGTGTCTGGAGGTCGGCACTGTGGCGTGTTTTCTTGTAAATGTTACCTCCGAAACGGGCTCACGTCGATTACATACAGCAGGCTGCTGAGGTTCAGGACGCGTGGGGTACATTTATGTTAGATAAGGGTATAGGGTTCACGCAGGCCGGGGTTACTCGCGTCAACGACTCCATTCGCACGTACGTCTGGGCCATCCTCGGTGCACAGAAGCAAACTCGCAGTTCTATACTGGGCACGGGAACAGCGTTTGATGCACAAAAACAATTCTTGGCACTTGTAGAGGACGCCATCTCAGCTAGGGTGAACCTGGAGAAGGCGATCCAGAATTATCAAGACGTTTTGCAGAATGCCAGCACCCCAGTAGACTATGTATTTGGAATAGGTCTTTATATGGCGCCGAGCAATATGATACTACGAGACGACCCGGTTGACGGTTACAATAATCAGATCGTAATCGCCACCGCCAATAAAAAAATCGGCCACAACGGTAACGTGAACACGGATATCATCAAGCGCACCCCCAACATTATCGGGTTCAACAGTGGAACCGATTTCATAAAACACAAAATGGATACACCTCCCCCAATTCGTAAATTGGATACACAATTGAACCCAGTACCCCCAATTCGTAAATTGGATGCACCATCGAGTTCCATCAACAGACCAATCGCGATTGGAGAAACACCAATCAATCACAGATTGGGTGAAATTGGAAGCACAACACACGAGGAGGAGAAATTAGGGCTCGTCGTAGCCATCGTGGCGATAGGACTACTCGCGCTTTGGATTTAGGAACTTCCAATCTCGATTGGTGGCGAAGAATAGTAGGAGACCGGCGATTGCCACGATTAAAGCCCATGTATTTTTGGCTAGCCATCCGGCCGTTTTTGATAATATAGATAGCAAGTAAGAAACGATACTTCCGATCAGTCCAGGTAGTGCGGCAGCCGCCTTTTCGGCTAATTTAGCCAAGAGACTGGCGAGGGCTTTTAGTTGTTTTTTTACCCACTCCTTGGCTCCACCGGATGGAGCGGGTGCTGGTGCTGGAGTGGGTGGTGGCGCCGCACCACCAGTGAAAGCTAGAACTATGGTCGATATAGTCATGCCGATAGCAACGAGGATGCTTGCTATCGTGACGCCCTGCTCTCTGAACAGAGTGCGAAGACGCTCACCGAGTGTCGTCTCCTCGTGCAGGACCCTCGAGATTGATTCGCGGATCCGACTTATTTGTGTACGGAGAGCCTCACGGTTAGCCGAGGTGGCCTCCAAGCGAGCTTCTCTTTCATCCCGCAAAGACCGCAGTCGTTCGGCGATCCGCTCGTAGATTCTCTATCGTCACCGGCTTCCTCCAGTTTTCTTTCTTCTAGCGCGATATGTTCATCCAGCGCCGTGAGTTTGGAGAGGTTAAGGACCAGTTCGCCCCGGACCGTTTGTAGAGCCTTATCGAGTCCACGGAGTTCTCGAAGAGGTAACGGTGGGTCATCGTTGAGTATTTCCCCCAATTGCGATTGGACGCTGAACGTGGTCTCCATCGTGTTAATAACGTCGGTGGCTATTTGAGGGACCTCGCTGAGCTCGACCGTTTCTATCGCGGTGGCCGTCTTCGCTATAGTTTCGTCGGTAGACTGTAGGGCCTCTACAGCGCGGGCCGGCACAATTGTTTTACCCCTCTTCCAATCCGTGAAGCCTAGTTCGTTCTTTATGATTTCGCCACCGCCGCCCCGGTTTCCTGCAATGGTGTTTAGCGATAGGGGTTTTCCGGTCCTCGTGTTGACTAATGGGAGATTTAGTGCTGCTCTTAGTCGCAATCTACCGTTCATATCAAATTTGAACTTGGAGTAGTCACGACCGACAGAGGGGACCAGACCTTTTTCTGCTGCCAAATTGTTGTAGTAGTCGTTTACAGCTCCCTCAAGTAATTCCTGACTTTGACTAGTGGTAGCGCCACCCAATTGTGATTGGATTGGAACTGGAGTCTCTATGGTGGGTGTCTCGAGGGAATCCTCGAAATTATCATCATCACCATCGAGGTTATCGTCTCTGCCGATTTCATCCATTTCAACATCGTAATCAGCCATATTAATTATGTATTAAAGACAAAACCATACGGGTTTAATAGTTTCAATAATTTTGAAAAAATTAATTATGTCTTCGAGTCAATACGGTCGCAAACTCAATCCATACCGCAGACTGCGTGAGCCCCTCGGGGCAAAAGGCGTGAGACAGAGTGTCGTTATTACGAACAACCCATCGACGATCGACCAGAACCAGCAGCTCTTAGTCCGCTTCCCCAACCTCGGAACTCACGACGTCATTGTTCCGGGTACTGTTCGCCTCGCTTTCACTATTTCGCTAACGTCGACGGACGCGGACCGAACCGTCGTTCAGAACCTGGGTCGCGCCATAGTCAAGAAGACTATGATAAAGATTTCTGGTAATGAGGTGATGTCGATCGATGACAGCGACGTCTACCATTGCTATCAGGACCTGTGGAAGACGGCGCAAGAGTGCGAAAATGCGGTCTATCAGGGTATTGACACCAGCCGAAATAGGAACGTAACCAGACTTAGAATCGGGGCTGGTGACAAGTCAGATAACAACGCGAGTGACAACGCGGTCGCGGGCGCTTACGGCAACCGCTTCTACACCCCGCTCGACTTTGAGTTGCTAGAGAGTCACATGCCCTACTATCAGAGTGCTTTGGCTGACCGCCTCGATTACGAACTAACGTTCAACGACTACGGCCGAGTTCTCATATCCACCGACGTGTTATCAACGTATATGATCGATAATGTTTCGCTGGAGTACGACATGGTCACGATGCCCGAACTCGCGCGATTGATCAGAACACAGTACTCCGGGCGCGTTGCCATACTTTACGACCGAGTTCTTCGCCATCGCAAGATGACGAAAGACAAAGGCGACACATTGTGTAATATTAATGTCAACGTACCCGCCAGCTCGATGAAAGGTATACTGATGCTGTTCGAGGAGGCTCGGTTAGCGCTCGGTGCTAGAAAAACCGACAGATTCTATAACCCCAAAATCACGAACGTAGAGGTGACGATCGAGGGAGTCCCCAATCAACTCTACAGAGCGGGTCTTCGCGCGCACCAGCAGTGGGATGAAGTAAGAAAGCAATTTGCTGCCGGCTCTAAGCGCTCTCCGGAGGTTGCAGCAGTTGCCAAGGACCTGCACCTCTCGTCCGTCTCCCTCGCGGAGTTCCTAAATACCAAATACGCGTTATGGCTAGACATGCGAGCCAGCGACGATGACCAAATACACGGTAGCGGACACCAAGTTGAGAACGCTAGTGAGGGTGTGACGATCCAGATAACCAAAGAGGCGGACGGAGCCGGGCCATTGAACGTGTGTGTACTTATATATAATTACAGACGCACAACTCAACATCGAAGATGGTCGATACGTATCAGCGATCTACTAATTTTGATAATTCTAAAGAATTAATTAAGAAATCTAGCAATCAATACCAATTCACGATTGGAGATGCTCACTCTGCCATAATATGTGGGCAGACAGGATGTGGAAAAACGGTTTTCATCCTCGACTTGCTCGAGGAGTCCTACCGCGATGCCTTTCGTCACATTGTGATCCTGTGTCCCACTGTGCGGCACAACGATACTTATCAACGGCGCCCGTGGATATGGACCGACCCTGAGGTATACGTTATTGACCCGGGTGATAGGCTTCACGATTGGTTGGGTGGTTTATACCAAAGATTCCAGGGTGAGCCCACCCTATACGTGATTGACGATTGCTCGGCCAAGGCGGCGATGACCAAAAAGAAGGACATGCTCTCCGAGCTCGCATTTTCTGGCCGCCATGCTAGACAAAGCGTATGGATATCCACTCAAAAGTACAACGCCGTCCTCAAGGATCTGCGCGAGCAAACGAAATGGGTCGCCCTCTTTCACTGCAAGGACCGAGACTCATTCGATGACTGTCTTCGAGAGAATGACGTTATCCCAACGCGCGAGGAGCGCCTGGAGGTTCGACAGATGTTTCGGAAACTAAGCACGCCAAGCTTTTGCTAAAGAATGATCAAACAACTGCTTACGAAGTTATCAATTAATTAATAATTTTGAAAAAATAAGGAAAATTACAAAGTAATAAGCTATTGCAATGCTTAACAATGCTTAGCAATTGCTGAACAATGCTGAACAAATACTGAACAAATGCTGAATAAATGCTGAACAATGGTTAACAATGTTAACAATTTGGTGCTCCGCTGCCAGCTTTGTTGCGAGCATAATGGTGATCATAAGTATCGGGTGGTGCGCTTGACAATATGTTAAAGTGATGAGACTTGTTAGAATAGTTAAATTAATTTTAAGAAAAATGAACTGCGACGAACTTCTCGATCAGCTAATAGAAGAAACCTCAACTCCGACTGCCAACAATAATGATCCGACAGAGCAATCGGAATCGAGGGTTGGTATTGGGTTGAGTGCAACGACTGAAAATGAAAATGCGGCGCGACGAGAGCGGCTAGCTGCGCTGGTTGCTGGGGGACAATCGGAGCATTATCTCGGTAGGCGTCTCTCTGTTTTTCAGGTGGATAAGATGTCAGATGCGGAGATCGATAAAATGTATGCGCGATACGAATCCAAACTGGGAGCGGAGATGACAAAAATTCTCGGATCGGCGGCTATTCATTTGTACACAACCGCCGTTAGTATACTTCTCCCTATACCAAACACCGCGGGGTTGATTGATGATCTAGAGACTGACCCTTTTATAGGTCACACTCTTAGAACAGCCTGCTGCTCAATTTTTCACAAGTTTCGAATGTACTTAGCTCCGCTGACAACCGCGTTGACCACGGGTAAACACTGTCAATTTGGACATATATGCCCACGAACTATAAGCCATGACAATGATGACACAAGACACACCCACGAGAGTGACGGTATTGAACCAGATTGCTCCAACACAATCGAACCAGAGTGTTACTCCGCCACTGGATGACATACCGCCTATAAAAAATCCCAAAAGACAGGCAGCTGGGCGGGCGGCGGCTGCCACCCGAAAAGTTAAACAAGATAAAATACTCGCCGAGCTTCGAGAGGCTAAACAGTCGTTGCAATCGGGGACGGAGACAGCAAAACATCTGAAGACAGAGCAATCGGGTTCAACTTCAATCCCGATTGGGTTGAGTGCAACAACACCCCAAATTCACGAATTAGAAGCACACCCAAATTCTTTGAATTTGTCACCCAATACCAACTCCCGTTGGAGTTGGACTGAACCCCAATTCACGAATTGGAGTTGGTTTGTTGGTGGTAGTCTGGCAGTTGTTGGTGCCCTGTGCGTGTGGAAATACCCGAAAAAACAACCAGCCAGTGTTCAGAAGAAAGTTACGAAACACCAATCATCAACAATGTTGAATTTGGATGCGCCCCATTTAAACATTGATCGCGAACCCTTTTATATGCAATAATTATAACAATGGCTGAACAAGATGGTAAAATGTTAGTGAATGCGCTTTATCACGCCGTGGTGATATAGGGCTTTCAGTATCGGGTATGCTCGACTATCAAAGATGGCCCTAGGAGGAACCGCTCCCAAATTGGACTTTACTGTGAGAGACGTAGGGCTCGCGACCTTAGATGTAGCGGCCGCAGTTTGGACCCGAGATTATCTAGTTAAAGCTGGAATTCTACCAGTTAATATATGGAAATAGATGGCTTCAATCGCAGTAATAGTAGGTGGTGCGCTTGTAAACGCATTGGCGTTCAGCGGTAGCAACTTTATATTCTCTAAAATGAAAAGCTCGAACGTGGATGAGTAGCGTAAGCGTCATGATTTAGCTGTAGAACAACTCAATAGCGCAAAGGAAGCGTGGTCGAAAAAACGAACCGCCCATCTGGACTGGGTCAATGAAGAGCTTCGCCGCGAAAATCACTCCCCAACTTTCAGATTTCTATGTACCGTCAGAGGCCCAAAAGGACCGCGAGATCGCGTTCATCGTCGTGGGAATGGGTGTGGTTGGGCTCGTTGGCTACTATATAAAATAATTAATTAATTAAAAAAACATTTTTTTTTACAAATATATATATATAGAACGATGTTAGTTGACGAACTTTATGACGCTATGATCGATGTAGGCTACACTGCCCAAAAACATCGTTTACCTGGTGCAAAGAGTATGATTCGTCTGGCCCGAGATTCTCTCGAGACGTGGCGCGAGGACGAAAAAGCGGCCACCCTTTTCGCAAAGCAAAGTTGTCCGATATATTAGAATACTTCGCATACGATGAACACGCGCAAACTTGATACCAAACTAACGCGCAAGCTGTCGAATACATACAATAGCCCACGCGGCTACTGGAAGGGACTCGCGGCCATCAAGAACCTCGCGGCGGCGACCAAGGTTTCAGAAAACGCTGTCAAGGAATGGCTCAAGAAGCAGGCCATCTGGCAGATCTATTTACCCGCGCCTCACAATATTCCGCGCCCGAAATTCGACGTGCCGGTGCCGAACCAAGTTCACCAAGCGGATCTCCTGTTTCTACCTCACGATCGCGTCGGTCGCAAGACGTACAAGTACGCACTGACAATCGTTGACGTAGCGAGTCGTTATAAGGGGGCTGAGCCGTTGGCCACTAAAGAGTCTAAGGAAGTGGCCGAGGCTCTTTCCCGAATATATAAGAGGAGTCCTCTCAAATGGCCGAATCTTCTCCAGGTCGATCCCGGCCGCGAGTTCATGGGCGCGGTCTCTCATCTATTGTCTAAGCATAAAGTTTCTATCAGACGCGGCCGCGTCAACATCCACCGGGACCAGGGGATCGTGGAACGCTTCAATCGAACCCTGGCTGAGAGACTGTTCGGACAACAATACGCTAAAGAACTTGTAGACCCTCATTCGCGATCGACCGAGTGGGTGGCCAGACTGCCTGCCGTGGTCTCCGCACTGAACGGAGAGGTGACCAGATTGATAGGTAAGAAGCCTGTAGATGCAATCAAGTTTAAAAGGGTGACGAGCAAGCCCTCTGCCGTCTCGCGCGGGCGACCCGTTGGTTTAGAGGAGCAGCAGCTTCCATCAGATATTGACGTCCGGTACCTCTATCAACCGGGAGAGCTCGAAGGTGGCAGCCGCCGTGCGACTGATCCCGTGTGGTCTCTCAATGTATATCATCTAGATCGATCTATTACCAAACCTGATGAGCCCGTGCTCTACTATTTGGATGATTGGCCATCTCGAGGGTTTGTTCGCGAAGAACTTCTTATGGTGCCTTCTGACACCCAGCTACCCCCGGATCGTCAGAGTCTTTAGAGATGTTCTGTATGTATTCCGTCTGGTAACAGGCGTCTTTTATCGTAGTATGCCGAGAGTCCTAATTTTTGTTGACAGTACGTTTTCATAACGCCGTCTTTCATTTTAAATCCTCTATTTTGTGCTACATCTATAATGTGTTTTCCATCTTCCGTAGTTTCACTTAGTACTCGTTTATATCTATCCCAATTTAAATTGTTAGTTCTCTTGGACATTCCTTTCGCAGAGTTTTTATTAATTTTAATTTGTTCCAAATTATCTTTAGTGAAATTATTTTTTTCTACGAAATAACACTTACTAGATAACGCTATCGCCCTATCCCCGCTAAATTCCATTTTGAAAAGTCCGGGCTCTCTTTCGCTCCATTTATCCCAAGCCAACCATTTCTTTTTTTCTTTTTCAAACTCGTCTAGTAAGTTAGGTCTAATCAATTCCTCTATCGTTTTTCCACTAACTCCTATATACATACTATCTGTATCCATCTGTATTAATTCAAAGTCTTCTCTTTTCATGTATTTATCTAGAAATTCGTAGTAAAATTCCAACATTCTCAATTTAGCTAGTTGATAAACCGCTATTCCACAATGGAATGGTCTCTTTACCGCACACCTGGGTTTTCTTGAAGATATTTCGTACGCATCTCCTATCTCTTCCAAATCGTCAAAGAATGCAGATCTTAATGCTTTGTCAACACAGGTTTCGTTTTGTGTATATGTCGTATTTAAATATCTCTCCGTTGCCTCTATCATTTTTCCACAACACGAGTTTCCTAATAATTTCATTATGTCGGCTACTGGTTTCTTATTTGGTTCTACATCGCCTGTTCGTCTTGCGGCTGTAACTTCTTTTGCGAACCATTCGAATGGTTTTCCGCTAATATAATCTATAACACGATGAACTCCAGTAATTTCTAGGCCGTGTTTTAAATACCATTTCAACAGTGGCGCGTACAGCAATACTTTAGTGGCGGTCATAGATCCCACCAATTTTTTTCCATCTCCTCTTGTTCGGCCAGTATCTTTTAAATATTTTAACATGTGTGTGGGAACTTCATCAAACCTCTACTTCTCTGTTTATAAATATTGGGGACATTTCAGAAAACTTATCTTTTAAGTTGTGTGGAACTTCTATATCCACCTCCGCAAACCCAAACCAGTCTCCAGATAAAACTCTTTTACAAAACTTTTTAATAAATTTAGGGTTATGTGGGGTATCTATATGGTGTATAGTTTCTCTCCCACACGGCATCTCTTTATTTAACGTAGATAAATATAACGCGTTTGCATCGTACCCCAAAACAGCCTTGCAAGGTTTGGAACCCACTCTAATATTTGAAACACCAGCTTCTGCATATCGTGTAAATATTATTGATGGACCGCCAACTAGAGCGTCCTTCATCATTTCGTATGTTTCTTCTTTTGGTGCATATAGAGCATCCTCCGGTATAGATTTTTGTTCTTTAATGGTTCCTTTCAATAAATATTGTATAGCTACTCCAGGTAGTGTTACCGCATCTTTGAAAATATCCACACCTCTGTGTTTATAAAATTCACACATTTTTTCCACCGCTTCTAGGAACGGTGCTACATCTAAATCGTTATAATATTTCAACCAATCTCTGAAAGTTTTCATATTATTTTCTTCGAAAATTCTACGACATTTACTTAATTCTGTTTCATCTATTAACACCCTTTTCCCAGATAGTTTGGAATACCAATTCTCTATATCCGGTAGTCCTGGGTAATCCAGTTTGTCTGGAGAATCGAACCACTCATAAGGAAAGAAAGATTTCTGTCCTTTGCATTCGTAGGCTTTTATCCAACTATCATAACTTACACCAGGTCCTAGATAAAGTATTACATCAAGAAATCTAAACTCTGGAGTAAATAGAAATATTGTTGCGTTTGCACGTTTTTCCGACCATTACTTTCTTTGTTGTTGATGCCAGTTCGCCTACTAGGTATTTCTTTATTAAGTTTATATCGTACTTACTGCTGTTAAAACCTATAACCGGTACTTGCTCTATCCACTGTTCGATCTTGGCGATTTGGTTTTTTACGTAAATGTTCTGTATTAAACCTATATCTTGACCACACTTCTTCTCTTATAGCTTTTCCCCTGACTTTCAAATCTTCTACGAATTTTTCTATAAGTTTTGCGGGATCTTTATCACAAATATGAGTTACTGTTCCTGAGAAATTATCTCCTATACTAACGCTTACCGGAACGTGCTCGGCTTCGTACTCTAGATTATTACCGAGAGTTTCAAATTCTGGGTTGAGATATGCCTCAAAATCGTATACTATCTGATATGGATAAAGAGTAGTGTCGCAACCGATCTTTATGTCTTTACCCGTTCTTTGAAATTCGCATTCCCACATAACTACTAGGTTGAATTCTTTGCTTCTTCTAATAAATGTATCTCTTCTCATAGTGGATGCGCGTTTCTTCTTTTCTATGCTTTGCATGAATCTCACACCCGTGCCAGTAACAGCCGTGATATTGATATACGGTATTGGTTTCTGGACAGTATCCATTTACTGGAGCTCCTAAAATCCATCTTTCACCCCCGTGTCCACACTGTTCGTGGTGAATGTGAATTCCCTCTCGCTTTTCCACAGAGTACATCCAATCGATCGCCCCATAACTGTTAGAACTTTTTGGGTAGAACGCTTTCTCGAACGACGAACGCGGGCGCTCTAAATAATTACCATCACATATTACTTTTGTCTCACCTCTCATACATGTTGGTCCGTGTCTCTTCATATTACTCGCTTTCGTGAATTTCTGCTTGCAATTATCGCAGGCGTAAATTTTAGATAGGTTTTTAAGGTTTTTCATCAGAAATGCGTGATTATTAAACAGTCCTATTGTCATTGGTTTATTACCTATTGCCTTATTGTGCGCTGGTACCTTTTTCAACCACCATACATTACATTCGGTGGGTTGATATACTTCTATACCGATTTTAAAAAATTCTTCAACCTTTTTCAGATCTGAAAAAGGAATTGGTGAAACCACATTACTACCAAAATATTGCTTACTAAGTTCTATTGCCTTTTCTGTACATCAGTCGGGTCTTTTATCTGTCATATGCATAGCTAGACACCTGAACAGACAAAGGTCGTCATTATACTTATCTAAAGAATACATACCTTTTTTATTCTTCAGCCATTCTGGAAGTTCTCCTCCTGCCGTTTCTTTGGATTGTAGTCCCAAATCTATTCCCTTACTACCCTGTATTAGCTTTACGAAAACCTCTACCCATCTTACAAACTTCCACTTTGTATTCGGTCTGTCTATTTTATCGGACATTATTCGTGTTTGCTCCTTATCTGACAGCCATTTTTTAACGGTTTTCATTGATGATAGTGGTTCGCTACCACCGAGATTTTTGTGCATTATTATAGTTACAGGTTTTCCATTTTTAATTTCCTCCATATGTTCTAGCTTGTAAGAATATGAATATCTCAAATAAAAATTGGTTGTTAGATACGGAGCGAGTTTATCGGACATGCGTTCAGACTCGTTAATGTTAATGTTTTTTTATTTTTACGAAAGGATAATGTAACTACCCGTCTTCCATTTTCTACCTTTTCCAATGTTTCATCGTGAGCCCCCAATATTTCTTCACCTTTTTCCACTATCGAGCGAACTATAGATATTTTATTTGGTATTTGGTCACCTGTGTGTCTAATTTGAGACAAATTATTTGTGCTTGAAGGTAATTCTTTAGAATTAATTACACTAGCCCTTAGCTCCGCAATACTTTCTTTTTGAATTATGTTACCAACTTCCTCCGCTAGTGAGAGGTCTTTAAATGCCCCTCTTTTATAGGCGCGGGTAAACCGCTTCATAGACGCCTCATTCTTTGTGGCATTTATCAGCTTTGTCAACCCCCTAACTCTCAACCGTGTACTATAAGTAATCCCTAGAGATTCGGCTTCTCTTCTAAAACTTTCTATTTCTGGCGTTATCATATTTTCTGTAATATACTTTTGTATAACCTATGAAATTTATCTGTTCAAATGGTCGTGAAAACATTATGTTTTTTTCACGACCAATTGAATATAAACATATACATATACATATATATAATGGAGTGTGAGACTTGTTGTAAGACGTTTACGCGTAAAGACTATCTACGAAGGCATCTAGCGAGACGTAGAAAAATTCCTTGTGTCCCCCCGCAATTTCAATGCCCCAGATGCCCTTGTAAATTCGTTAGTGCCCAAACTCTTTGTAGACATAAGCAACTACGCTGTCAGGTGGCTACAGGTGAACGTGGTAGACTAGAGCTGGTAGAATTAGTTGCTGATCTGCGAAATAAATTAGCTATATTGGAGGAGAAAAATGGGGTGTTGGAATATAAACTATCACTCGTGGGCAATTGGTATTGCATTAATTAGTTTCTCAAAAATTCATAAATTTGCTGTCGGGAAAACATTATGTTTTTTTTCACGACCAATTTTGGATTTTTCGGGGGTGGTGGGGGACAATTTCCTCGTTAACCAATTTTTGATTTTTCGGGGGTGGTGGGGGTAGTGTAGAGGGTTGTAAATGATATCACCGTAGGTGGTATCATTTTGACTCCCTTACTACTACTATGTTTGTTTTGGGATTAAGTCGGAACATGTTTGTAATGCGAGGCGGTTTCAATTCCAGCCGCTGACTTTTTGCGCCACCACATGGTCACAGGAGATTGGATTTACCTATGCTTTACTTAGTGAAAATCCAGAGCAGAATGGGTGCGAGTTATGGGGAAATAGTCCTACAGCATCCATACGAAAAATGAAAGTAGCAGAGAATAGCAAATTGTGTGGTATTTGCTTAGCTTATATGTGGATGTGAAGGGAGAAATTGGGCTTATGGGTTTTGCCACCAGTGTAGATCCAGATCAGCCTGTGCATCCGCACATTCTGATCAGGATATGCACTGTTCACGATTTCACCAATGAAAAACTCGTCATGCTTCTAATTATGAATATATATTGTTATCAGGCTACATGAGTGTGCTATTTTATCTGGTCACATATCCCATAAGCCCCATTTCTCCAGTCACTGTCACATATAGGAAAACATAATGGTGGAAACCCAACTTCATAGTCTTGCTTGATAACACTAACATGAGAAGGCATGTGGATGTCCTTCTCCATCTGCAGTCTACATTCTACAACGTTCTTGACAGTTTAGACTCGTTAAACTTATTTTAGGCTAACTTGAAAAAATATATATAAATGTTTCCGGCCCACATAAATATATAGGACTCTCGCAATTGTGACTGCAGTTATTGTAGTGAGACATGTGGCCTTTGGGACCAGCTTAGGTGGAGACTACGAGCAATATATACCACACTTATCCAATAAAATGTATGTATTAGCGTGACTTGTCAGGTACCATCGCCGCGAAACAATATAATACGTACATATTTAAATAAAATTTAATTTTATTTATTTTCTATGACATTTCCTGACCGTTATCAGTGTTTATGAGACACGTTTATGTGTCCGCATGTACTATAGCTAAGTAAACGTGTCTTTTGACAATCGAAACACTTTTAGATACATGTAGATCTACATGTTTTAACATTCAATCAGTAAGAGTAAAATCTACTTGTTTTGTTGAGACGATTCTCATGCGCTGTCAAAACAGGCTTTAATTTAGTGATTGGATTACGAGCAGCGTAGACCCTGGTCAGACTGTGCATATGCGCAGGCTGATCTGGGTCTACGCTGATCTCTTACTTCTTAAAGCACATTTTCGAAGCTGGCCTATCAACTGCGATTCAACAGGTATAAAAGCGGGCGAAGTGACACGGTGCCGTGTTTCGTCCCCAGATCACGATGCAGAGAACCGTGCTGTTGTTGTTGTTGTTGTTCGTCACAGGATCCATTCTTCTGGACACGGCTGATGGTAATGTACACTTTCAATTGTAAACTGTAAACTGGGTCGCATTAAAGTAACTGCTTCTCAGATAAGCCTGACAAAGTTCTTCCTCTGTTAAGCGTCCGCGTGCGGGTATGTCTTGAGAGTTGTACTATGAAAAAAAAAACTGTGTATGCTATTTTACAATATTTACTGGTGAACTGAAGTAATATGAAAATTGATTCGGGACTTGTCTAAGTTTTAAATCCGTTCATGAATTTACACTTAATAAGTTTAATAAGAGTGGTAACATTAATTTACATTCGTTTTCTTCAAGGTCTTGTTTGTTTTTACCGGATATGTAAGTAGGGCTTTGGCCATCCGGATGGACGCTTAACAGAGGAAAACAATGGCATGTCCTAATGCTATCAGAAACGGTGATAAGCAGGGGAGATAATACATTTAGTGAACGGTGATAAGCAGGGGAGATAATACATTTAGTGAACGGTGATAAGCAGGGGAGATAATACATTTAGTGAACGGTGATAAGCAGGGGAGATAATACATTTAGTTGGACGTTCCCATCATAGATGTTAACGTAATTAATTTATATAATGTAGTAACGATCGATTGAAAAACATGAAAACTTGAAATATCATATTAAATCATCACTCATGTAAACTCCTCTATATGGGACATACGGCCGCCGTTTGGCGCACGGGAAGTAAATTTGGTCTACTACATACTACAACATGTTAGTTCATCTTAACGCATGGGCCAGTGAAAAACAGGAGAAGAAACCTACTACATTAAATAAAACGGTTACAAGTGGTTACAGTGGGGCCAGCGTGTAAGTGCACACACGAACGGACACGACAGGTTGGTTCGCTACCCACCCAAAGTGTATGTTGTTATCACTCAGTTGAACCGTCTCTCCGAGACGGTTCAACTGAGTGGTAACAACATACACTTTTGATGCGAACTGAGAAAAAATGCAGAAAAATATTTACATTTTTTTTTCATACATGAATTACAGTGGGGTCAGGGTGTAAGTGCACACACGAACTAACACGACAGGTTGGAACACTGACCCCACTGTATTTCATGAATAAAAAAAAGTAAATATTCGGCGAGACGGTTCAACTGAGTGGTAACAACATACACTTTGGGTGGGTAGCGAACCAACCTGTCGTGTTCGTTCGTGTGTGCACTTACACGCTGACCCCACTGTATTTGTTATTAGGACAGATGTAGAATGGGCTAATCAGGGATTCCGCTGGGGAAAATAAAAAAATAAAAAATTAAAAAAATCAAAATAATCTCCACTTCAAAAAAAATAAACAATTGGCAAACAAAATTACAATTTTCGAAAAAAAAAATCGAAAAGTAATTTGTTATCGCCAATTGTTTATTTTTATCCAAACAAACCCGTAACATTTGGTTCAAACAACTTCAATACACTATTCTCAACGAAAATATGGACCTTATTAAATTAACCTTATTAAAGGTTATAATAGTATTACGTTGCTCGTTCCTCATAAGACATTATAATAAAACAAATTATGTCTATGTAAGAACAAAGCAGAACATTGTAGTACAAAGATGGCGTCCGTGTCGGCGTTTGAACCCACGCCGGAACGTGAGCTGAGACAAAAAGAAAATTATTCCAAATAATAAAAATAAAAAAGATGCCGGATTGTATTCGTGGCGGGGTTTGAACTCACGTAGAACGTGAGCTAAGATTTCTGCCAAAGCAGAAAAACTGGTAACCAGGTTACACAGTGAAACGAAGTAACCACTGGACTACGCCGACATCGATATTTGACCGTGGTCATTTCTGTTACATACCTAGCGGTGTTAGTGTCCGGTTGTCATGGTAATGTGTGGATTGCGACAGTGAAACGAAGTAACCACTGGACTACGCCGACATCGATATTTGACCGTGGTCATTTCTGTTACATACATAGCGGTGTTAGTGTCCGGTTGTCATGGTAATGTGTGGATTGCGAAAATCACCTGTCGGTACATGTATCAAAGAGAATAAAAAACATTTAATTAAAAAAAAAATATATAAATAAATCACCTGTCGGGCATTCGGCTTGTTTCGGCTTTCTCCGGTGGCTATATACGGGTACGAACAACAAGGCTTCTAATTCAGGTCTGATACAACCGCTTATCGAAACAAATTCAGAGATTTTATTAACGCCATCGCATTTAGTATTTCAATATTGACAAGTTGACATGTTAACCCTTATATCGCCATCTTAATTTTTGTCGTCTGCTGTTTATTTTCTATTTTCCATTTTTATCATCAAAAACATCCTTTGACATCACTTTATAATAAGTTATAACATGCTTTGACAGCACTTCAGAATCATTTCCATAGGAAATGATTATGAAGTGCTGTCAAAACATGTTTTTATTGAGAAATAAGGCAAGATTTGAAAGCAACAGCAGACGACAATTGTTGCGTGTCGCGGTCTAAGGGTGAAAATAATCCGGCACACGTGGCGCTCTAACCAAAAGAGTTCGGCGCGGAAATACGGTATAAATTACAATTATTACTTGGTTCATACATCACAATGCCGAAAGCCGAAATACGCCGAATGTCTGAGATTCAAACATGGCGGTTTAGATCAATAAAGGTACTAATACAAATATCACTTGCATCCACAAACAATAAAGTCCATGTTTGCGCGACGCAGTACGTAATAAGACATATATACATTGCACAGTATCAAATAATGGTAGCGCGAAATATATTTGAACAATATCGAAAACAAAACAGCATTCTAACACAACCCCCTTCCAGAAACCCACGCCGGCCGGACATGAGCCCGATGTATAGCCCAGTAGATGTCAGGTGACATAGCCTTTAATATACAAATGTATATATTATAACAAGATTACACAGAAGTAACCACGCGACTACGCCGACATCGGGATATAACGGTGAATATTTATATTATACACCAACCAGGTCTGCATCCTCCCATGTTGCGCAGTGATATACTCAAATGCATGTTTGGTTTAATTGGGATTGTGTACTTTGCGACCAGTGTAGATCCAGATCAGCCTGTGCGTCCGCTCACCCTCATCGAGCGATTCAGTAGCATATTTCACCAACATTGCAAAGTATACTTTTCTAGCAAAGTATACTTTGAGGGAGAAATATTTTTCCTGAAATGCATTATTTCATATAGAACTAACGACTACATATATTTGATGATTAAAAGTATGCAGAATTATTATACTGAATGTATTACATTATCACAGATAAAATGGCTGTGATAATGTAATACATTCATTATAATAAAAATTAATAAATTTATCCTAAAATTGATTTTTTTTCCTCAAAGAATACTTTGCTAGAAATAGGTGTTGGTGAAATAGGCTACAGATAATATGTATTGTATATACTAACCTAATACAGTAGAACCTCTCCAAACCGGACACCCTAGGAGGTCCCCAGGGTGTCCGGTTTGGAGGTGTTCCACTGTAAATCAGACATGTTAGCACTCCATGACACATTCTAGTGTTACGCAATCATTGACAACTCATTGTAATCAGAGATAAATAACAGCGAATCACATCTAAGGTAAACATCTATATTTTCCCGAGCGTCCGGTTCAGTTGGGTTCCACAATATGCATTCACACGTGTTGCAAACTTGTTTAATTATATGACTGTGATTGACGAAAAAGGGCGTATATACTTTGCGACCAGTGTAGATTCAGATCAGCCTGTGCACTTACACGCTGATCCCACTGTAGCGACAATTTCTGAGAAATTGTCAAAACTATGTTGCAGCAAACAGATTATGTGAATATATGAAGTGAAAATATTCACCAATAAGTTTCTGCTACGATCGCAGGCCCGAAAACTCCATAAATGGCCTAAAATGTGTCAGGACTGCCACCTAAATTGTCTCACCTAAAGATGAACATTGAGAGTAAGTTTCAGCAAATTATTCTTCTGGATCTGTACTATTTTTCAAACATCGCTATAACGGGATTTCGGGCTCAAAGGGTGAACAAGAAAAAAAATCGATTTTTTTTTTAAAAGTGTCGGATAGCGTCAGTGGCGAGAGTCGAGCCTGAGTACACAGACTATAACCAGAGTTGAACGCAAATCAATCGGAGACGAAGTAACCACTAGACTAGGCCGACACGGGAGATTGTGCGGGCAAAGTTAGCTTATAAAGATTGCACATTCACGCCGAGCATGTTCGGGCTTGTTTGGTTATCTGTGATGGACAGTTAGGGACAGTTCGTCTCTTCCTGCCTTCGCCGGGTACGTGTGAATATAGAGAATACCGGGCTGGTGTTAGTTGCTATTAAAATGATTAGGCATTGTTAGGAAACGCGTAGGAATTTTAAGGTTCGCCGAGGAATTCATACCGTTTTCGAGCCGACCCTGATAAACTCATTGTAGAGAATGCCAGGCAAGTGTCATTAATTTCCAATTACTGGACATAATCATTTTCACCATTATAATTTTCATATCGAATGTGAATTGCCGCTCTTGATATCATTGGAGATAACCGTGTTTCCTTACATGGTTAACGGAAACAACTATTTAGTATCTCTATTTATTATTTTGATATGCAATGATTATATATTATAACGTATAAATATTTATTCAGGTGACGCATTTAATTGATATAAATAAGTTAGAAATATCTGCCTCATTTGCATATCAAAATATAACGATTCCGTCTCTATCAGTAAGTTAAATATTACAAAAGATCATATCTGTGTAGCGGGCACTCGTAAATTTTAAAACTGGTGGAATAGTTACACAATTATACACTTATTTAATTCCTATAAAGAACTGTTTATTCTTTCTATGTATTTGTTGATGTGAAATGATCATACTGTATTAAAGGTACATGCCCACTCAGTAGGCTCAAAATGTTATTTATAGGAATTAAATAAGTGTATAATTGTGTCACCATTTCACCAGTTCTAAAAAGTACGAGTGCCCGCTATACAGGTATAATCATTTAGTAATATTTATTTTACTGGTAATGAGGTATGATATTTTTTAATTATTTATATTAATTAAATGCGTCACCTGAACATATAATATTATATACAGATTATAAAGTATGATCATTGCACATCAAAATATAAATACAGAGAATAAATAGTAATCATGAATAGTAGAAAATAAACTAGAATTTGCAATTATTGTTTAGTATTATAAACATTTTATCGCCACTGTTATACAGGCAACTATAATATGCAATTAGGTTCTGAAATATGATCACTTAAATGATTTTGTTAAAACAAATTTACAGGAGTGTGATGTCCTGGCTTTTCTGCGTATGGTTATCTACAGTATATCACATGTTGTGTTCTGTGTCAAACGGCACAAACTGTGACACAGGCTAATGGTATGAATACACACATATGGCTTAGCAGGCCACTCCATGAACCATATAGCTCGCATACAATACAGCAACAATGTTCACATATATGTTATACTTACCATGGGCGGATTCAGGGGGGCGGACCCGGCGCCCCCCCCACCCCTAAAATTCGCCGAGTAAAGATTTTTTACAAGTTACAAGGCACGTTTCATGTCAAATGCCATGCATTCCATGCATTTTTCCGCTCCGCTCCGCTCGGTCGACTATTTTGCAATACTTGCTAAGCTCGTTCGATAATATAGTCAAGTATTGCAAAATAGTTACGCACCCCCTAACCCGAAATCCTGGATCCGCGCCTGCTTACATGTATATTCCATCGCAGCTAAGAATCAATTATGTTTCACTCATTTGTGGCTGTGGCTGGAGAAACAGGGTTTTGCGACCAGTGTTGATCCAGATCAGCCTGTGCATCCGCACTGTTCGTGATTCCATCAATGAAACACCCGTCATACTTCTAACAAGCAATGTAGATTAGTATCAGGCTTCATGTGTGTGCTATTTGATCAGGAGCTACATTGGCCACAAATTCCATAAGCCCCATTTCTCCAGTCACAGCCACATATGATGATGTAATAAATTCAGTATACTAATTCTGCATACTTTTAATCATCAAATTATGTAGTCGTTAGTTCTATATCGATGGTCTAGTAACATAAGGTCGTAATTGCTATGCTAAAGCATAGCAGTTACGACCTTATGTTACTAGACCATCGATATGACATAATGCATTTCGGGGAAAAATACATGATTACTCCCTGAAAGTATACTTTGCTAGAAAAGTATACTTTGCAATGTTGGTGAAATAGGCTACAGGGGTAGGACGGATTATAAGAATGTAATTCCTAGTTAATTGCGAAATGCATATAGCATTCGTGTACATTTATCCCGTCAACACAGTGCATATGTGCCGTGAAACACGGTGCCGTGAAACATTTTTGATATCCAGTCAATACCATTTTTGCATTTAACAACCATTTGTAATATCTGGCGCGGCACGGAAACGGGATGTGCTCGGCAGAGCCTCGCCCATCCCATTTCCTGAGCCTTGCCAGATATGTTTTCCCATTCACGGCACTAACCTACTATTCTCTATCTATTTTCCTTATTTCTGAACCTAAATATATGTTGTGAACACTCATTTGAACCGTCTCGGCGAGACGGTTCAAATGAGTGGTCACAACATATACTTCTGATGAGAAATAAAGAAATTCTTGAGCCTTGCCGGATATTTTTTCCCATTCACGGTACTAACCTACTATTCTCTATGTACGTATTGTTTCAATCTTGTTTCAGCGGGAAAACCGAGGTTTCGGCAATGTCTCTGCAGACCCAAGTGTTTCTATAAGTGGGAATATGAGCTGAGCAGGCCGTGTGGCAAGTGGTTTCGCTGGTGTTGTCGCGACTTTTGGTAAACCGAAAACACAGGTATATACTGTAAGTTCCAATGAGGGAGCTACTGTCTGTTTCACGAAACCTGCCTAAATTGTATGGCCATATAAACAAAGCAAAAACAATATTTTCTTTGATAATGTTCAATTTTATCAAAATTTAAGAATGAGCCATCTTTTTATTTCGTGAAATTTGATCCGTGGGAGGAGTCAGAAAACGAAAGGTTTTGGAAATTGACTTCGAAAGCTGGCTAGATAGTTAAACATGATCTAACTAAGAAAACAAAAGTTACATTTTGAAAATCGGTCTAGTATTTCTGAAATTCTAAAATTGTCCCTATGTTAAATCCCCATCATAGACATCTTCACTATGTGAAGCTGTCTATGGGGATTTGACATGGGTACATTGTTTTGTCGCAATAAAATCAATATTTGACCAAATTGCATGAAATTAAAAAAGGCTCATTCTTAAATTTTCCTTTAATTTAATATTATCGAAAACAATATTGTTTTTGAATTGTTTATATAGCCATACAATTTGGGCAGCTTTCGTGAAACAGACATTAGTTTACATATACAGTCTAACATCTCTAAACATCACACGAAAAACTGTTAGACTAGTTCTGCTTATTTTGTTATCTAGTTTTGACACGTGTCTCCGATGAACACATGTGGGAGCTTGGCGATTACGAACATACTTTATGTCTGTTCGTGATCGCCAAGCTCCCACGTGTGTCTTAAAATAGTCATCTGTCTGTTGTATAGTGAAACCTCTCTAAACCGGACACCCTGGGGATCTCCCAGGGTGTCCGGTTTAAAGACGTTCCACTGTGTATATTACTGATTTCAGATGAGAGACGTCATGTGATTTTATGCCTGAAAAGCGCGATTTGTCATGAAAAGTGTTTCACATGAGAGACGTCATGAAAAGTGTTTCACACGATAGACGTCATGTGATTTTATGCCTGAAAAGGGCGATTTGTCATGAAAAGTGTTTACAGAAACTCAAGGTGCATGATCACGTGGTTACAACAACAGCAACGTCACCCACTCCAAAGTAAGTATTATTTGATATTTTCCTTAATATGCAACGGATTTTGATGAAATATGGCGCAGCAAACGTATCTTCATGAGCTGCATTTGGTGGTCTAGGGAGTTTGGCACAGACTTATGTCGTTTTTGCGATGAATCGATTTCCGTGTCTCCGTTTAGGCGAAAATACAGAGACCACCAAATGCAGCTTAACAAGACACGTTTGATGAGCCATATTTCATCAAAATCCGTTACGTAATAAGGACACTATAAAAGAATACGTACTTTGAATCGGTATTTGTTGTTGTTGTTGTTGTTAGTACCACGTGATCATACACCTTGAAACTGTGATTTCAGTAAATTACATCGAAAGTTTACGAAATTTGTATAGCTCATTTGCTTTTGCTCTGAATACATCGCCCCCTTGCAAAATCATTTACGGAAATGTTTGTTAATATACTTATTACACCTTTTTAGATACAAAATCACATGGCGTGTCCCATGTGCGTTTATTTTACTGTGGACCGTACACCGCTAGTCTTGGTGTACGCATCGGGGACTATACAATGTGATTGTGAACGCGTCATTTTCACATCGTTTTCACTGTTTGTAATTAGAAAATGATGTCATTGGTTTGACACGTTTAAATCAACGAAAACGACGTCTTCTAATTATAATAACGAACGCGATGTCAAAACTACGGAGCCCCGCAGGAGACATAGAAATCTTTTTTTATTAATTCGTTCCCACGAAATAACAATTAGTTCCCTCAATTTAACAATTCGTTCCCACACGAAATAACACAATTCGTTCCCACGGGAACGAATTATTAATTCGTGGGAACGAATTGTTAATTCGTGGGAACGAATTGTTATATCATAGGAACAAATAGTTAATTCGAGGGAACGAATTATTATATCGTGGGAACGAATTGTTTATTCGAGGGAACGAATTGTTAAATTGAGGGAACTATTTGTTATTTCGTGGGAACGAATTAAAAAAATATCCATTTCCCCTGCGGGGCTCCGTAGACATGACATGTTAGTCCATCACTCATGTACTATCTTCTATATCCTTCGTTTTGGCTTTAATGTTTGGCATTAATTGCTGGCCATGTCACAGTGTGTATGTTTTTGTACATGTGACAATTACTTACTTCCTCAGGAGGGAATAATTAATACGGATTTGTCACGCATAACATAATCTACTGTCTGTTTCACGAAACCTGCCCTTATTGTATATATATTTGTTTATTAAAGTCTCATCAATGTACACACATAAGATAATACAATATAGACACAGTAAAATAGTACATCGCCATTCTATAAGAATTACAAGAGACTACACTCACTATAAAACATGTGTTTTGCCTCATAAAACATGAATATGAATACATGGGTAATATGTACATACAGTTATCTAACGTGTTCGTGACACCAGCATCTGATACATGCTATAACGCACATGCACAAACTACATGTAACCTACTGCGTGTATCATGACTATGAAGTACCCGTACACTAAAACACATGATAAACATAGACACAATCATTCATGAATATAGTACAATATCTACACTATAAGACCTGGTTAAATGAATAAGACCTAACGTACGGTATATTGATCATCTATAAAGAAAACCACACCTTCTTTTTAAAATATTGAAACAAGTTTTGGCACATTCTTTCATGATATCACTATTAGCAAATAAGATTACAAACTTATCGATATCACACAAGTTCAAGAAATCCGGAACAATGTTGCAAGCTTTATCGAACAATACAGTTCTAAGATCACTGTACAAATCACATTCTAAAAGCACATGCTTTTCCGTTTCCACAGTATTAGCATTGCAAAATATACACAGCCTTTCATCCAGGGCAATATTTTCGTATCGTCCGGTTTCCAGTCTAATGGGAGCAACCCCACAGCGAAACTTGGCAAAAGCTGATCTGTGCTTAAATGGAATCAAGAGCTTGCAATAAGCTTCTGTTTCGAAGTTATTTTTGAACTTACAATAAGACCTGAGTTTATTACCCCCTTGACCCCGTATGCTGCTATTACTGTTAATACGGTCATGCCATTCAACAACGTATTTGTGCATCATTGTCATAACTAGATCTCCTAAAAGTGCCGTTTTAGCAATAAATGTATCAACATTTAAGTATTGATTAAGTTGCAAATTATTAAAATGTTTGATAACAGTATAACACCAATTTTGACACTGCCTGCTATTAACGCTATGACACCAATTAAAAATTCTCTTATTAATTCTGTTTACACTCATATTTACACAACGACTCCAGAGGTTGGCAATAAATTTCCACTGTCGATATTGTACCGATATATATCCACAATGTAAAAATAATTGTTTCGGTAATATTATATTCTCGCAAAATTTAAGGATGAGCCTTCTTTTTATTTAGTGAAATTTTGTCAAATATTCATTTTATTAGAAACAAACAATATTTTCTATGAGAATTTAATATGGGGGAAAAGGAGCTGGAGCGGCTGCAGGAGGAGCCGAAAAACGAAAAACTTTGGACATTGACTCAGAAACCTGGGGGCCGTTTCACTAAACTTCTTACGACTAAAATGTTCGTAAGTGCAAATTTAGGATCGTCTGTAAATTTCAATTGACGGATATTTATATCTATTGAGCATAGGCTGCATATGCAGCCTATGCTCAATAAATGTAAATCCAATAATTGTTTACAAGAAAACATTGTTAATGTGCAATTTACACATAGTTGTGTATTATGCGATCACGAGCATACAGTATTATCTGAGATAAATGACCAAAAAACTCATAAACAATAACATCACGGGTGGTTTCGTGGTGTCCGGTTTAGAGGGGTTCCACTGTAGTTGTAAATTGCTTTCTTTCAGAAGGCGTCGATATTGTGCTTGTAATCAAACATATTGATTGGATGAGCGTAAGCTGTGCTACAGCTCAGGCTCAGACAATCAATGTGCTTGATTGCGAGTTGGCATTGTTGATATATATTCAGAAACGTTGATACGTTGGGAAAGATTAACGCAGGCGGTTGTGTATCGTTAATCTCGTTGATTATAAAACTGACATATAGATATTGTCATGTGTGTCATGCCTTGACATATGAGATAGCCCCTACATTCATGTGACCCTGTATTCGAAGTATCGACATCTGTGGTGAAGCTGTGAGTCACCTCCTCCAGGACACGACTTACATAGCCTCGCCCATCCCGTTTCCAAAGGCTTGCCATATATGTTTTCCCATTCATGGCACTAACCTACTATTTTATTTATCCCATCAACACCTACAAATAGCTTTAAAATGAAAAAGAAATAACGCCAGCCGCATCCTCAAAATGGGAGAATCGACTAGTATGAAAACCGCACATATTCATACGCAGTGATTAGGTCGTATTGACAGGATATCAAAAATGATTCACGGCACCGTGTTTCACGGCACATACGCACTGTGTTGACGGGATACAAACGCATTCGTTGGTACAGTAGAATAAAGAGAGAATAGTACATGTAGGTTAGTGCCGTGACTGTGTTGACGGGATAAGTTACAATTCATTATGGAGGTTGTAACTACTAATGTTGATATAACGTATAGCCCAACCCATTTGCATGTTATTTAAACAATACGTGTACTTGTTGCAACTTTAT
Organism: Conchocele bisecta; assembly: GCA_029237695.1. Classification (NCBI taxonomy): domain Eukaryota; kingdom Metazoa; phylum Mollusca; class Bivalvia; order Lucinida; family Thyasiridae; genus Conchocele; species Conchocele bisecta. The sequence continues at coordinate 8,669,291 of CM055278.1, read as the reverse complement.
CCATGCCGCTTACGTGTATAATAAAATATTATTAAGGTAATACAGTGGGGTGAGATTGTAAGTGCACACACGAACGAACACGACAGGTTGGTTCCATACATCGTGCGTTTGATACATACAGCAAATAATATGACAGTAAACCAAATACAATTTAGTGCAATACATGTACATAATAGACAGATATGACAACGAAAAGCTATACATATTATGCCAGCAACCTATACAAAAGACGATATATCTGAGCATATCTCCCATCATTCTCAAAATACATTATGATGTGTAAACCTTTCAGTCTGATGCACAGCCTATGTTAGTGTACACGTTACTCATAGGTAAAGCCATATGTACTTGCATAATAGGTGAGTAGACACCAGGGACATTACACTCAGGTAACTGCTTACATGTCACTGGATTTGATAGCTAATAGCCAGAGTACAGTAGTGGGTATATATGGTATGTGTTGTGCGATTTTATGTGTATGATGCTATTTGTCATGGTGGTTTATGCTGTTAAAAACACAGGCAGAAACCTGTTCAGAAAACTGACATACATTGTATTTTACAGTTTGGTGTGATATAATTGATAGGAGTCCGTTATCCTGGCTTTTCTTCACTATATCATATGTTCTAGTTTACATTTTGAGTTCTGTGTCAGACAGGTGAAACTGGCTGATGGCTGGAACACACAAAAATGGCCGACTTGGCCACCCCAGGTAACGTATAGGATACAGTAACGAGGCAGTATTCACATATATGTTATACCTATATTCTATCACATTTACGAAGCAATTATCTTTGGATCAAACGATGATCACGTATAAAACGGATCATTAAACAAAATTCAAGATAATACACGTAGCCTACGTGTGTCAATAATATTGTTTTTATGCTAGAGACATTCGGCAACGTCAACATTAAAACACATGCACCAAGCAATGATACTGGCGCACTGTCTCAAGACCAATCCGTATTTACACAATCGCCTGCATTAATATTGCCCAGATTATCAACGTTTCTAACATATATTGGCATGCCAACTCGCAATCAAGAAATTTGATTGTCTGGGCCTGAGCTGTCACACAGCTCAAGCTCAGTCAATCAAGTTACTTGATTTCAAGCGCAATATTAAAGTCTTTTTTTAAATAACCAATATTGGCAAGATTAGCGCAGGCGGTGGTGTAAAACTAAGTGCATTGACGTTACAGTAGTCAAATGACGTCACGTGTCTTTAAATTAGCGTGGCTGGTAGAGCGAGGTCCAATTGCATTCGATTAAGATATAATGGGTTAATATGCTTTTAATATAAAATACGATAACGTTAATTAGTCTCGTAAATAAGCGGTAAATGCATGATACATGTATTTGGTACAGATTGTAATATTAGTTTTATCCGCCTGTAGGTGAATACGTCTGAGAAGACAGATAGATTATTACATAAGTGGCCAGGTGGAGCCCCTGTCATTAATCAAATGGTTGATGGAGTCAAACGGGCATCCGCGACAAGTGTAGACCGTGACGGTTTGACCTGTAGCCTATTTCACCAACACTGCAAAGTATACATGTACTTAACTAGCAAAGTATACTTTGAGGGAGAAATTTTCACTTTAATGATAAATTTATTAATGTTTATTATACTGAATGTATTACATTATCACAGCCATTTTGGCTGTGATAATGTACTACATTCAGTATAGTAATTCTGCATACTTGTAATCATCAAATATATGCAGTTGTTAGTTTTATATGATATAATACATTTCGGGAAAATTTTTTTATTACTCCCTCAAAGTATACTTTGCTAGATAAGTATACTTTGCAATTTTAATGAAATCGGCTACAGATCCGAAAAATCCGGGGTTATTGCATTCGCGAACAAGGTAGACCCAGACCAGACTGCGCATCCTTGTTCGTCAAAGATTACAGCGAACAGCGTGAATTACTGTCTATCCAAGTGCACGTATTGTCATAGAAACAAAATTGCTACTCCGCTCCATACCTCTCACGAGATAACATATCGGAGGCGAATTATTGTAGCTATTACTGTCAAGGCTTGGTATTATAGCTGACACCATCTACTTTGTCATATACAGGGTGGCCCAACACAACTTGGACACATTTTATTATAGGAATGAATGGCCTTTTTGTGGAATTTATCGGGGTATAAACTTGGAAAAGTCGCGGGAATACTGGACGAAGGCCGGAAGGCCTCGTCCAGTATTCCCGCGACTTTTCCAAGTTTTTATCCCCGATAAATTCAACAAAAATGCCATTCATTCCTTATAATTCCAGCATTTAAATTCATTAAGAAAATGTGTTTATTTTCCGTTTTCTTAATAATTATTTTAACTGCACCTCACGGTTACGGAAAGTAGTTCGGCGTGGGATTTTACTGGGATATACATTTTGGACATATACTTGCTACGGGCCAATCAAATGTTAGGGAATTGTGTAAATATTTTTGTGCTGGTATTATACTCTTATGTCTTCACATATGTTGATATACACATTGCTTATTATATGTGGCATATTAATTTTATATTGACTTTATCGAAACCACACGCATACCGTTGCTATGGCGATGTTGTCATCACTGGGTCTAAATCGAAAGAAACATATGTAGGTAACGCTTTAAAACTGCTGCCAAATGGTAGGAAACCACACTCCTGCTGAAAATTTGCATTTAGTACATTAAATCCCCCATTTAGTAATAATACAATACAAGTAAATACATACATTCACTGCTTACATTAGGTATTACATACTGCAAGTTTGTCTATTTTTTTGCTAAAAATACGAATTTCTGACTTCCGTGTCACTTTGAACAATAAATTTCCCAGTCTTGCGCGTGTATGTATATTTTATCCCGTCAACACAGTGCGTATGTGCCGTGAAACACGGTGCCGTGAAACATTTTTGATATCCTGTCAATACGACCTAATCACCGCGTATGAATATACAAATGTGTGCGGTGACTGGCGTTACTTTTTGCATTTTAAAGCCATTTCTAGGTGTTGACGGGATAAATAGAATAGTAGGTTAGTGCCGTGAATGGGAAAAATATCTGGCGCGGCTCGGAAACGGGATGGGCGAGGCTCTGCCGAAGCATTGCCAGATATTTTTACCCATTCACGGCAATAACCTACTATTCTCTATATTGCAGACAATACGGTTTGGGTTCACAGCTTGCTCAACGGTTATTTCCCCCTGGATCCTACATGTAGTATGTCTCTTGGTGGCATTTATGAACTTATATGTGAACTATTGCTGCTAATGGCATTGTACATGCCAGGCACATTTATTTATGCATTTATCCCGTCAACACAGTGCGTCTGTGCCGTGAAACACGGTGCCGTGAAACATTTTTGATATCCTGTCAATACAATTTGGAGATGCGGCTGGGGTTATTTTTTGCATTTTAAAACTATTTGTAATGTTGACGGGATAAATAGAATAGTAGGTTAGTGCCGTGAATGGGGAAAATATCTGGCGCGGCACAGAAACGGGAAGTGCTCCCGTTTCCTGAGCCTTGCCAGATATTTTTCCCATTCATGGCACTAACCTACTATTTTCTATTTATTTCACTCTTTCAATGAAACTATAGTCTGTTTCACGAAAGCTGCCCAAATTTTACGGCTATATAGACAATTCAAAAACCATATTTTTTTCGATAATATTAAATTAAAGGAATATTTAAGAATGAGCCTCCTTTTTATTTTGTGAAATTTGGGCAAATATTGATTTTATTGCGAAAACAAAATTTCCCCATGTTAAATCCCCATAGACATCTTCACGGAGTGAAGATGTCTATGGGGATTTAACATGGGGAAATTTTTTTAGAATTTCAGAAATACTGGACCGATTTTTATAATTTAACTTTTGTTTTCTTAGTTACATCATTTCCAAGCTATCTAGCTAGGTTTCGGAGTCAATTTCCAACAAAAATAGTTTTTTGACTCCTCCCACACTCCTCTACCTCTTTTTCCCCCATGTTAAATTCCCATAGACAAATCAATTTTTCGTAATAAAATCAATATTTGACCGAATTTCACGAAATAAAAAGAAGGCTCATTCTTAAATTTTCCTTTAATTTAATATTATCGAAAATAATATTGTTTTTGAATTGTCTATATAGCCGTAAAATTTGGGCAGCTTTCGTGAAACAGACTATAATGGCTATGGTTGGACTTTTCAACTGTTTTATAACGTTCTCAGGAATTGACATTCTGGACTATGACCTAGTGACGTCATAAGTATAATAACGTCACAATGTGTTCACAAGCAGTACGCAATATATATTCTCCAAACAGCACAGACATTACACAGTATGTATGCCAACATTTATTACGATTCGAATTACGAATCAAAAATTATATATGTTACAAAAAAGTGTCCAAGTTTTGTTTTGGGCCACCCTGTAGTTTTGTATCATATGCAAACATTTTTAGTATGCAGTCAACAGCATCTGGGAGATCATTTACGTAGATTAGGAATAACACTGGGCATAAAACACTCCCCTGTGGGATTTCACTATGCATTTCAGTCATCCATTCTGATTTCTCACCATTTATTAAAACTGTTTTCTTTCTTTTATGAAATTTTCTATCCAGCTGTACATGTATCCATCAATTCAATACCAATTACTTGTTTAAGAGTCACTGGTGGGGAACAGTATCGAATGACTTTCTCAGGTCTATATATAGTATATCAACTTCCTTTTTATGTTGTTTTCGCGTATAGAAACAACCATACGATATTCGTGTTTATGAATATCGTTGTACAAAACAATCGTTTTCACTGCGTTTTCCATTCGTTTTCGTTTGTTTATTTTGGGAACTTTCAACAAATATTCGCTGTAATTATAGTTACGGGCAGCAAATCTCCCATACCGTCATAGCAAGGTACGGGAGTTACTGCCAGCAACTAATGCAATTATTAAAACGAAGAAATGGACGCGTACTAAACTACTCAACCACGTCAAAGGAATTGAGTTGCCATATATACATGTACGTCAGTCGTTAAATATCGGGAATTACCGTCAATGGCGTAATGCAATATAGTTTTCATGGAAATGTTTTAATGTTACCAAAATGACAGCGATCGATATGGGCAAAGTAAATGTTTTTAGAAAAGAATTCAAATGATAGCGGCCAGCTTGTGATTTTCCATTGCCGACAAAAAACGTGACATGGCCGTTGTTCACATACAAAAATGCCGTGTGGGAAAGAAAATCGCTGGCCGCTGGTCGTAGTTCGGGGTGGCCGTTATTCCAAGGTAGTATAAAGAACAAAATTGGACAGGAGAATTTGTAACTGGCCGTTGTGGACTGGTGACCGCTATTCCCAGGTGGCCGTTAGCCCAGGTTCGACTTACATGCACATCAGGGGGCCGTTTCACTAAACATCTTACGACTAAAATGTTCGTAAGCGCAAATTTAGAATCGTCTGCAAATTTCAATTGATGGATTTACATTCATTGAGCATAGGCTGCATATGCAGCCTATGCTCAATAAATGTAAAGCCAACAATTATTAACAAGAAAACATTTTTAATGTGAAATTTACAGACTATCATAATTTTGCACTTACGAACATTTTAGTGGTAAGAAGTTTAGTGAGACGGTCATCAGATGCACGACAAAGCGAACGTAGACCGTGTTTATACTGAGTAGATTTACAATATGGTGTAAGGGTACGCTAGCCACAATCATCGCAACCTACTTAGTTATATTTATCAGGTAACCTGCCCTTCGGAAACGGTAGGAATTCCTCGGCAAGCTTCGGAATGAATTCCTACGCGTTTCCTAGCTTTGCCTGATAAACTTGATATCAAAAGACACTAGCCTGGTATTTTCTATATACATGTACAGTCCGGATATGTTCCTGGTCCCACAAACAAAAGATTGCCTAGTGTCGACATATCGTTTTGACGTTTACACCATGGAATACATCATTTCCTTATTAAAAATAACGAAAAAAATGTTCACTCGACGCATTGAAAAAAACTCAACATACGTTTAATTGGTTGAAAGCCGATTTGATGTACAAAAAACAAACTATAACCATTTCTATGCATTCCGTTGTACTAAACGATCGTTTTCATTCCTGTTCGTTTGTTTCATTTGGGAACCTTCAACGCGTCTCCGCTGTACATGTAGACTTTTACATACTATTATACATATATGCCGTCAGCCAGAAATGGAAACAACTTATATGGCAGTTTTGTATGTTTTCTGATGTATTCATTACTATACAATGGAATAGTGTTCGTGCAAAATTCTTCATCTGAATTAGCAGATATTATTTAATTGAACACTATTCCATTGTATAGTTATGAACTTTGTTACCCCACCCACTGAAATAACTCCATAAAAGTATGGTACTTTTGTATTTTCTTCGTGACAATGGTACCTAGTAGTGTTCATTTGACATGTTAATTGCATATATGCCGATTATCTGATGTCTGCAGTCTATGATACAATGTTAAAAACATAGTATTTTTCACCATTCCCCACCCACTAATTTTACAATGGGAATGTTACATGTAATGAATTTCATTTATGTTATGCACTGTCTTATAAATTGTTAAATGCATATGCAACTACTTAGGCACTACTGATAGCTATCCATGCACATTTCAGATACAGTGTGTCCGAGTGTTCGTCTGTCTGTCCGTCCGCTTCGCATTTTCTTAGTGATGATAACAACTACGCTATATGTCTCATTATGCAAATCTATATCGGTGTCTATTAATTGTATCGATGTTAATTGTACTTACTAGTGTTTGCAATATATAGTGAATGCCTATATTCTGATTACATAATGTCTACAGCAGATGATGCAATGTTAAAACAAAGTAGTTTTAACTATATATTCCCCACTCACTGAATTTACAATGACCATTTTACATGCAATAATTTGTCTTACTTTATATGCTGCCAGATACTTATGAAAGGTTAATATGAACTATGTAGCTAATAAATAATAATGCACAGTGAAACACCCATCATGCTTCTAAAAAGCATAATATGTCGTTATCAGGGTACATGAGTGTGCTATTTGATCAGTAGCCACACTGGTCGCAAATCCCATAAGCCCCATTTCTCCCGTCACAGTCACATATTAGTTATCCATTTCAGATACAGAATGAATGTCTGTTCGTCTCTCTATATGTCCATTTCCTATTTATGCAACCACCAAGACAATTACCATGTTTACTATGTTGTGTATTCAAACATGAACGGCTATGTTACAAATAAGTATTACTCTCAGCTGTTGATAGGCCTTTAAACTCCATTAAGTAAAACAAATAACTAAATATAATTAGTACTGTCAATAGTATTGGTTGTAGGTACTAATTTGTGAATTGGATATAGAAAATATACCTTTTCTACCATGCTGAATGGATGGTTTGTAGCACATATTACTCCATGTATGACACAGTAAATACTAAAATACAGAATATTAAGATAACTGTAAATAATACGAGCAAGCTAAGCTGGAGTAATATATTATTATACACTTTCAAGATGACAGTCAGCAAATAAATGAGTTTGTGTGACATAAAAATAAGATTAGGTAGTAGAACCTATGAAACTGAGATATATCCCGGTTTCACATAATGTACACACTATTTATCGTGCATTCCAATAATATTCTCTCAACCTATTCCTAGTCATCAGCAGGAACAGGATTCAAATGTGTAGTTGGCACCTGTTCCTATATAATCATGTACATGTATATAGTAAAACTGTATAACTTGTATAACTACTGAAATACAGAATGTTTCATAAGAGAACGTGTGTGTTACAATGTGTATGACCGTCATCCATTACCAGTGTAAGTGCACACCAGTGCATGCATCATGGCCATACCCTAATACATGCATGTATATTGCTCAATTAGTCTTATTTGAGAGGCACCCATGACGATATTGTATTCCATAAGTCGGGCGTTGTAAGTAAATATTTAACCATGATGTCATAATAGTGACATTTGATAACATGTCAGGTTGACATACCATTTACTAATTTTCATATAAACAAAGACATTGAAAGTGCATGATCTTTTTAAAGGCATACATATGCTCTTCAAATATGTCCACTATATTCATACAGCTGGTATTTACGCATACATAAACTGTTTTGTCCAATATGTTTCAACATTTGCTGTTCTTAATTATGGAACACGTGTTATTCTACACATGTTGTGTCAAATTACCAATATTTACTATACATGTATATACAAACAAATATTAGTATGTATGTAGTCTGAAAAAGCCATTCCGGGGTATTCAAACATCAATCTAGTCCAGTTTAAGAAGTATGCACATCTACCACGTTTAGCCATACACACTCATAGGACCATCGATATACATTTAAATCCCCATGAATCGCCATAACATATTATGCAATGTATCAAAACAATATCACATAGCCTCTATCGAGACACATTCAATTTTGGATTTTACTATGCAATTGAACTATTGTCTACATGTCATTCTAACTATTTACTCAGGCGGTAAGGATGAGGTTTGTGGAAGGAGTTTTCTGTCGCATTGTACCACAGTTTTGTGTTTGGCTGGCTCTTTGGGGTCTTCTGAATATATATTTCTCTATTTGACGACATGTAATGTCATTCTAATGATCAAGCAACTCTATAATCATGTCCCATGTACACATTTATTTACTGAATGCAGAATTATATTTGCATTGTACCGGTTTAGCACGTACATAGGACACGCAGAGTGTAGTTAATAGACACGTATTTGCCTCCATATACCCCTATGTGGCATTGAATCAGCATAACAATCCCTATGGTTGTCTTTCAAATTTATTATACCGCTGCTGCACAATCATATTCCATTACTGTAGCAACCAGAGACATGTATTCGAGTATATGTCATGGGCTAGCAAAAATTGGTGTCATCGCAAGATGCGGGACCTCCTCGGGCTAAGGGTATTATCAACTATTTTTAGCAACTTAAGATGTATTAAAAGTGTACATATAGATCCGTAAATATCACATCTCCTAATTGCAAAAGCGACCATGTTGATGGTCACCTTGAAACTGATCGACAGTCATGGTGACGCTGTATAAGGTTAGGTTTTTGGTGTATTAGTTTCAATACTGTTTAATTAGAAGAATGAATACAGCACATGTAGTAGTTAATATAGAACGGATTACATCAGTGGATGCATGAATTATATATCGTTCGTTACCATGTATTGTATTTATTTTCCAATCCAACTCACAACCAAGGGTTAATTTAAATTATTATCACATGTGAAGACATATGCGGGATGCTTAATGAGGGAGAAAGCCATGAATGTTTGCAATAAGCATACACATGCCATTCATCATACCATACTACATACTGCCTTGACCAATGATCACCATGCTCGCGTAATTGTCAGAAGTGTACTCGTTAACAATAATAACATTGTATTCCTTGTCAACAGTCAATCCATTTTGGACACACTTTTAAACAGTTCTTCAATGCTCAAACTGATTGAAATACATCCGTATTTGTCTTTGCAAATAAGCAGAATATCACACATTTGTTTATCCAGCGGCTTTTTGAGTGCAGACAACCAGGGGTTATAGACAATAGGCTACTGAATCCGAAAATCATACTCACCAAAAAATCCCACATGGGGGAGGGGGCGGGTTATTACAGGTTCAATGTTTAATATTATACATTTATTTTCAGTAGAATGGGAAAGCTGTAGACTGATGTTGTACTTCCACCGAAACGCATACACTTACATTTATATCTGGTCAGCGAAGAACAGCCACTGATACGCCTTCTCATGGATGTTGAACAGCTGATGACACGCCTACATGGATACCTGGTGTACACTGATTGGATGTTGATCAGCTGATGACAAGCCTATATGTATACCTGGCGGACAATTGGATGTTAGGCAGCTGTGATGCTTATGTACTGTACATTGATGATGTTGTTCAGCTGATGGCACGCCTTACATGGATACCTGGCGACATTTATTGGAGTCATCAGGTAACACGCCTACATATACCTAGTGAGCATTGATTGGATGTTGATCAGCTGATGGCACGCCTACATGGATACCTAGTGTACATTGATTGGATGTTGATCAGCTGGTGATACGCCTAAATGAATACACTAACGCCTGCAATAATCTTGTAAATAATTGCCAGTTTCTTTATTTCATAATAGTTGAATATTGTGCTTGAAATCAAGCAACTTGATTGACAATCAAACTGCTCGATTGCGATTTGGCACTACCAATATCATTTTAGAAACGTTCATAATCTGAGCAAGATTATCGCCGGCGGTTGTGTACATGGAATACATCGTTTGACTGTTGAACAGGCGATTACAGGCCAATTGTTATATCGAACCAGTAGTTCGATTTATTTACATTAGTAATTTGATTTTGTTTGGTTTGCCAACATAAATGTGACCAAACGAGGTAAAATAATATTTTCCCGCAATTAAATAGATTTGCATATGTTAGGAACTCTTTATTTGTTCATATCTTCATTATAACCCTTCTCATTAATGTTGAAATAGTCAATAAATGTTGAAATATTCAATAAATATAGTAGTTCATGTTCTCCCCTTTTCTGCCTAATTACATGCAATGTGCATCGGATTGTCTCGTGTTCTCATTGGCTGTCGATCAACAGCCAAACAAAAACACGATGCTACAACTATAACAGCTTGAGGACCATTCAAAACGTTGTGCAATTAGTATATTATTAAATCCCATGTTAAGTAGATTTGTGTTCCTTTACTGTCGTGATAGATAGATAGATAGATTCTTTTATTCCTCCATAGAGATGAAGAGTACAGTACATGATAGAACAACAATACACAGGCATATATAACATATTTACAATACATGTATACATTGACATGTAATGGCCATGTACTGTTGCACTGTTGTTGAGATTCAGTACAGGGGCGTTACATAAACAATATAAGGGAAAATGACGAAAACATACGTATGTACAAATCATTGCTCATTAGGTTCATATCAGTTAATTCATCATTGTAAACCCGTGTCTCTCCTGACCACATGTAGATCAATGCAGCATAGGACATAGCTAGGCTGCAGTACAGTACATGTGGACAGTTATAGTTTGCTGTGAGAATGTATGAAACCACACCGTTCAATGCACATGCTCCAATGCCTAGAGCGAAAACGAAAATCTAGGCAGGGGCCTACACTAAACTATGCAGCAATGATGAACCAACCGAGATGACACCTGTGAGACTTATAGCTAATTAACATCATACCGGGGTAAGCCGATTGCCGAGTTTCATTCCGATTAACAAGTATGCCAATTAGCGTTATACTATCCTACAAGGTAGCCAGTTGTCTTCATATTTGTGCCAATGGACAAAGTTGAATGCATGTATTCACTAACTGAAAGATGGGATGGAGAACAGAAGTTTTAAACGATGAAGATACCAAATACCAATGTCTTTCAGCAAGTTTAGTTCAGATACGTCGATATGTAGAATGTGTGAAGCACTGCATAACACATGTATTTGTTGTTCAATATGTAATGAGGTGAATTGGTCGAACACATGCATTCCACATATTTGAATGATCTTTTTCCACAAAATCTGTCGCAAGTGTTCAGAATACATACAGTAATACATACAGTGAATTATCATGTTGTTAGTGAAGAATCCACATTTGTCACAATGACGAGACCACGTGTCCGAATACATCTTCGCAATTAGGTACACTGCAGATTTGCAACGTAACGCTATGTGTGAGTTTATAACTGAATCTGTCCATAAATCACAGGGAGACAGCGACTGGTGAATTTCCTTGAAACATACCAAGTCACTGTCAGCATCAGTGCGATTATGCCAGAGTGTAGTTTCGTGATCCTGTATCTTATTGTTCACTGCGTATTTCCACACGTGTTTCACTGGGAATGAACCACTTTCAATAAAGTATTCAAGGAAATCACGAAGCCCGTATTTCAACAAAATCCGATATATATCCGGAATAAAACCACTCGCGGATGTTTGGTTCTGATTGTAAGCTGTAAGTCGATTCACGAATATTTGTTTCGCAACACGATATGTTGGCAGAGCGATGAGTTGGCTTAGAAATCTTAATTTACAGCGGTCGATTTCTGCTTCCACGGACACTGACCCTATCAACCCCATTGCAATGTCACTACGCGTTCTCTTTGGAAGACCCTGCATGTATTTGATGCACTGGCGATGGGCACGCTCTAGTGTTGTAATATCCGCTGGTATGATGTTATTCCATAACTCACAGCCATATAACGCCCTAGGGAGTACTATACGTTCGTAAATTTTCTTGGATGTTAGTGGATGAAGCCCTTTATTATGAATTCCACTGTTAATAATACTCATGAATGTTCCACGAATTTTCGTTGATGCGTCTAAAACATTTTGCTTGGTGTCCAGATATTTATCACATATGATGCCTAGATGAGTGTAATTTACACATTCTTCAACAACCTCATTTCCAAGGCGCCACATCCGATACCTGGTAGTATAGTTATTCTTTGATTTATGAAACACAATGACATTACACTTGCTGCAATTATATTTATAGCGCCACTTACATGAGTATGCATTACAAATGTTCATCATAGTCTGTAATCCGTTTTTGGAATATGACACCAGAACCATGTCGTCTGCAACGGTTGGAGAGCTACAGTTAGTGTCATAAAATGTCATGCCACAATTACAGTGTTCGAGTTCTCGCAGAAGTGCGTCTATATACACAAGATAGAAAAATGGAGAAATGATACCGCCTTGTCTCGTACCCTGCAGTACCTCAAATGTTTTCGAGATGAAATGTTTGTATCTAACACTGCCGGTCATGCCGTCATACATATTCATTATTGCATTAAGTTCCGGTTCACTGATCCCCAATTCGTTCAACTTGAAGAAAAGACCGTCATGCCAAACGTTATCGAATGCCTTCTGAGAGTCCAAAAAACACACATACAGCTTGCTACCTTGTTCCTTGGAATAAGAAATACATTCCCGAAGTAAGAATGAAGTCATTATACAACTGAGTCCTTTCTGGAAACCACCTTGTAAAGCTGAAATTTGGTCAGACCGCTCCTTATAAATTCGCAGGTAAATTAATCGTTCATATAATTTCAACAAACAAGAACTTAACGTGATGCCTCTGTAATTATTTGGATCGTCCTTGCGCTTTCTACCACCTTTATGTAGCGTTATTACAATTCCGTGTTTCATATTCGGAGGTGTATATGAGTATTTGAGCATAGCTGAGAAGAAACGTGCCAAAATGCCAGACAGATATTTCCCACCGTGAATTATATGTTCATACACAATCATGTCGCCACCTCCTGATTTCTTACGCTGGCACAATTTCACTGCTGCATGTACCTCATCAGGTGTGATGTCACAGTGAGTCACAGACGAGTTATCACGTTGGTTGGTTTTGTACTGATGGATTGCATCTTCAACAAATATTTTGTGCGCGCTGTCGTAGTTGATGTCAACGTGTGGCTTATATAGCTCTTCGAAATATTCGCCCCAGTGGTTCGCTATGGATTCCGCGTCTCTGCATGTTGCACCATCAAACTTGAGTTCGCATCCAGCAGATGTACACCCACGTTTCCGTCGGCTGTTAAAAAGTGTCCAAAAATGTCGAGAGTCGAATTCTGCAGTCGTATCTATTTCAGTAAGTAAATCCTGTTCATAAGTTTCAACACAGTTTCTATGACACACTCTAAATTCGCGTTTTGCCACTTTGTAGTTTTTACATGATAAGTCATCGGACTCTCTAGGTCTACCCTCACTAATCCAGACTCGTCGAAAATTCTTCATTGTGCGATGTAGATTTGATAAATCATCGTTCCAGTAGGGTTTCAAAAACGCCTTAAATTTAGACTTTGGGAGAGTAGCTTCACTGCAGGCGCGCATGCACTGGACTAAACATGCATACGTCGCGTCAATGGCATTTGTACCATCACATTCTTGAAGATTGGTGAGACTTTCCGACAACAACACTTTCAGAACTTCACTATATTGCGAAAGTTGATCAGCGGATGCCTTTTTCCAGTTAATCTTGAGTGCACTCGTATTATCATTGTCTGTAGTAGCGGTATCCTGTTTCATTTGGACTGATCATGTCGCATACCACGGGTCTATGACGCGAAACATTCATAGCGCTATCATCGAGGACTTCACAGTACACTACTCTATCGAGACACTCGGCACACACTAATATGTGATCTATTAATGATTCACTACTCTCGTCATATGAAACAAATGTGGATCCCGCACCAACACACATGTCTAATGTATTAATGGCTACAAGATGATTTTCGTCAATAAATCTCAAAAGGTCCCTGCCTCGGTTATCAAGACATTTCGTGAGCATTGGACCATTTATGTGAGCATTGTAATCCCCCATCATGACAACAACTCCCTTGTCCTTATAAATACACAACAATTCATGCAGACTTGCTAAGTAATCACGAAATTCAAGAATTGGGTGGTTACTGCAAGGGAGATAAACCTGGAATATGTACATATATACATGTTTGGATATTTCATACTGAATACCAATAATTCTGTCATCATCAATATCAATTGGTGTTATATGTTGATCAATGCATCGCTTCCACATCAAGCCGACACCACCTTTACCTATACGTCTAGTGCCTGGAAGTCAGCATCGGCCTTTGCATACGATACATAATTACTGTTGATATGATCCATAAAGTGAATGTTGTAATCAAACAGCCAATGTTCCGAAATACCACACACATCAACGGACTCGTGAGACAGTACATCACACAAGTAGGAACTACTGGACATGATACCTGTGGCATTCCAAGTCATTAACCTACTACCCCGTGTCACAGGTGGAAGTCGCGTATTCGTATTAGCCATTAATAACATTGAGAGAACGTGGAGCTAATCAACACAATAACTAGTGTTTAGCTCTTCGTACATGTTGTATGACCCATAGTTAGGTGCGACACTGTGCTGATTCTCAGTATCGTTAGGAGTGTTATTACGTCGAGTGTACCTGCTCGCTTCACGCATACCACGCGACAACCAAGGCCGACACACTATTTTTCTTGGCCAAAACTGAGGGGTATCTAACAAATTCGCGGACTCATCATCTTCAACGTTTAGTCTTATCACAACACCATACCGCTGCCGCATGGGGAAAATACGCACCATGGTCGGCGTAGGGCCACGTTTCTGGACATATCTATAAATGACATCCTCGGTTATACCTGGTTTAAAGCCTCCAATATAAAACCGTTTGGGTTTTTTACGAACGTACGCGAGTAAGTCATTATCATCATTCACCTCTCCGTGCGAGGGCTGCTCGTCTATGTAACCGACATTCTGTGTATGCTTACCCCTGGGCAAGTTCGGTGGGCGATCACTGTGACCTACATTCCGCCTTGCTTGCCCAGTGTAGCTTGGATCGGACCTATTTGAAATCATAACCGGGATGTTATTACATGATCTAGGCACCATTGGTTTAATAGCATGTTTGTCTCTATCGGCTATGTTACTAACATTCCTTCGTGAATGTTCCGATATAACGGTCTGTATTGACATACCCGTGACTTGTTTCGCGACATTTGTGTTACTAGGTGGGGGGTCTCGGGATGCTGTACCGTGTGTGTCGGCCAACTGACTTATGGGTTCCTTGAAGGTTTTCAATGCACCACTATAATTAGAGACTGAACGAGTCTCAGTTATGGTAGTAGTATCGGAACCCGACGTGGACAATGAAGATGTGTCTGTGGCTACGCCATCAACTACATGCGGAGGCACATGTGATGATTGCGCAACACACACACCGTCATTACCCATGCCATTGGTAGCCGGTACCATATTGCATGCTGAATTTGATACATCCATTGTTTGAAACGCCAACGCATAACTATTCGCTGGTGCGATAGTACTGGGATTATCAATAGTGGCTCCCGGAACATGACCAGAGTCCGGCACGTAGCAGTCACCGCCAAAGCTACCGGGGGATATATACGGAACTGCAATATAACACTGAGGTGATGACTGCCTGGAGTCCGGTGGACTAGTCATGTCGGGGGCCTCCATGGACATTCCATCATCATGGTATATGTGTACACCCTTTTGTGGTGTCTGAATACTACTGTTTTCAGTAACGTCCGGCACCACGGGGGTACGCGCGACAGTCATGGTGGGCTGTGTATTTTGCGTGGCAGTCTGTGTGCTCACGGCTGACTCCGCGCGCACGTCCGTGCTGTCGACCGCCACTGCACCTCTGTTATTGTGTATAGTATGTTTAATTCTAGCCGTATGGCCTTTTACGTCAATAGTACTCATGTTTTGTATTGTTTCGTCACATTTAATATTTTCGGATAAACATCTCAATTCACTTTTCAAACTAGTGATTCCGTTAGATTTCTCACATTGGAACCCGTTTATAACTAAACGGACCTCAACAATTGATGACACCATATGGTCCTTAAAGCGTTTAATATCCTTTACTGTCGTGATAAGCATTACAATACTATAAATACAAGTAAAATAAAGTAAAAATACAACATGTTAAGACATGTGTATTGAAACTTTTGTAGGTCCAATACCCAAGATGAAGGAATAAATGGCGTCAGCAAAATTGTTCCATGTGCTCTGGCACATGGAACACTTTTGCTGACGCTATTTGCATGATACGACCATTTTGCTGACGCCATTTGCATGATAGGACCGGTGATTATCTAACCAGAAATGTCGAAAACCAGCCCAACTTTTACATATGTTTAAACACCATAAATCTTTTGAAACTCTGTCCCATAATGGGGAATAACCATAAGTCTAGTTGTGTATAGTAATTCTTGCAATACACTCCCGTATCATCGGTAGCTACGGAGATAAATAGAAATAGTTACTGTCCGCAACTAAACGAAATCAAGAAGGGAATTGGACTTTTCTATATTAAAATGTCACGTGCGATCACGTTTTCGACATTTTTCTAGTGTCGAACTGCTTCCTGGATTGCATCATTCAAAAACGGCACTAACCTTGTCTTTATGGGAAGTAATCTTACCGGTTTCATCAAAATACAACATGATCTCATAATCAGCTGCTACGTGTTGTATCTGTTGATAACGCCAGGCTGAGGTTGGCACAATGTTCCTACAATGCAAAACTAATTGCACAATTCCTCACACATTCATACCGGTGTACGGGACAGCGAAATCTACTTTCACTCACTCACTCACTCACCATCACTCACCGCGTATACGTTATTTCCGGTGGAAGTAATACAGCCACTTCCTCTGAGGAAGTTACATTAGCGGGCGTATTTCTGGCGGGAAACTCGGCTTACTAAGCGCTGATTGGTTGGGAAGGTCAACATTAACGATACATTTTATGTCGGTCACTACCATTGTGTTTCCTAGATAATCTCTATTCTCCGCTGTATTAACTTTTCATACGGATATTATGGTACCTATTGTCTCATAACATGCACCTATTTCGCTCTGAATAACCACTAACTAATATAGGGTTAATTATTGTCAAGAAAGATAAATTAAATCTGCTGTGACCACCGTGGTGGTGGCGCTATAAGTCAGCGGCTGGAATTGAATCCGCCTCACCTGACAGACATGTTCCGACTTACAATACAGTCGAACCTCCCCGAACGGCCACCTCTCTACAACAGCCACCTCTCTGTAACAGCCGCTATTTTATATCCCAAATGGATGATTTCCTCTATATCTAACCCTTACACTGCTGAGCATGAACATTGTCGTTTGATGTTGATTTTGCATTCTTTCTCAATAAAAACATGTTTTGACAGCATTTTCCATTGGAAATGATTCTAAAATGCTGTCAAAACATGTTTTTATTGAGAATTATTGAAGAAAATAAATAAACATCAGACGATAATTGTATTCAGCATTAACCTCCCTACAACAGCCACCTCTCTATAACAGCCAATTTTGCCTCTTCCCATGGGTGGCTGTTGTAGAGAGGTTGCACTGTAACAGTGAAATCATTTTTCCATGGAAGCCATCTTTTCTCTTCTTGTTGTTCAATATTCAACATAACGAAAGGAATTTTTCAAATTTACAATATATACAATATATACATGTAAATAACAGATAAACACCTTGCCACGGTAAACTAACCAATTTATTCATGTGTATGTTCTTTATTAATAATTTATTGATACAGCTTTGACAGTTTTATATCGCTAACATATCAAACACGCCGGATAACCGATTGAAAAAAATCACTCTTCCATCTGTTACATTAAAGATATGTGGTTAAATTGCTACCCTCGCCAGAGGTATGGAGCGTGGTAGCAATTTTGCTTCCAATTTCTAACCCATTTGACATTGACCGTGAGCGGATGATGACAGATACATATATGAAGTTTCAAGTAAATCCGACTTACAGAGATAGACGGAATTCAAAAACTGCAAAATAAATAAATGATAGACAGACGACGAGACGGACAGGGTGGCGACTATACATACCCCGGATTTTCATCGGGTTACATAATAACTGTGGCAATAACTGGAAAAGGGGGATTAAGGGTTTCGAAACCAGTGTACATCTATATCCAGAATAGCTTGTGCATCCGCAGAGTTTGTTCAGGATATGCACTCATCGACATTCCATACATGAAACGCCCATCATGCTTCTAACATAGCAATATATATCGTTATCAGGCTACACGAGTGAGTTATTTGATCAGGAGCTACACTGGTCATAAATCCCATAAGCTCCATTTCCACAGCCACATAATACTGACAACCGCATCAAGAGGGTTTCTGACAGATTTAGAGATGTATTTGATGTTCGAGCATAAATAGAGAATAGTAGGTTAGGGCCGTGAATGGGAAAACATATATGGCAAGGCTCTGCCGAGCATATCCCGTTTCCGGGCCGCGCCAGATATTTTTTTCCCATTTACGGCACTAACTTACTATTCTATTTATCCCGTCAACACTACAAATAGCTTTAAAATTCAATGAATAACACCAGCTGCCTCTTCAATATCGGGAATCGACTATTATGACAACCGCACATATTCATACGCAGTGATTAGGTCGTATTAACAGGATATCAAAAATGTTTCACGGCACCGTGTTTCACGGCACATACGCACTGTATTCACGGGATAATATCTAATTAATTACAGAACTTCTTTTTGATAGTGATCCTTATTTGAATTAGTTCGCTCAATTTCGATCTTCACATTCGAATTAGTTACACACGTCGTTTATATTGTAAGATTCGAGTTACTTGATTTAAACAATATTGTATTTCATTTAATCATGTAGATAAACATACATACATTAATAACACGATAGTAGAATACATAAGAAGGATTAGTCTTCCAGTTACTTACACAACGTCATTCAGAGAATGGTATTCGTGCTTTTCAAACTGTTTGACTTCGATCATGTTATTCGAGTGATTCAAACTATCTGCGTTTGTGTAAGGTTTCATACGTAAGGTTTTCGTGAGTGACCTGGCGGCCGTTTCACTAAACTTCGAACGACTAAATTGACCGTAAGTGCAAATTTAGGATCGTCTGGATTTCAATTGATGGATTTAGATTTATTGAGCATAGGCTGCATATGCAGCCTATGCTCAATAAATGTAAATACAATAATTGTTTACAAGAAAACAATGTTAATTAGAAATTTACAGAATATCATAAGTTTGCACTTACGAACATTTTAGTCGTACGAAGTTTAGTTAAACGTGCTCCTGATACGCAGCGTAGCGTTAGGGACTCTCGTATTTTATCCCGTCAACACAGTGCGTATGTGCCGTGAAACACGGTGCCGTGAAACATTTTTGATATCCAGTCAATACAATTTTTGCATTTTACAGCCATTTGTAGGTGTTGACGGGATAAATAGAATAGTAGGTTAGTGCCGTGAATGGGAAAACATAACTGGCGCGGCACGGAAACGGGATGTGCTAGGCAGAGCCTCGCCCATCCAGTTTCCTGAGCCTTGCCAGATATTTGTTTCCCATTCACGGCACTAACCTACTATTCTCTATTAGAATACATCTAAGTCAATGGGTTGTCAATGCAGTACATCATCAGATAATATCACTAACACCTGAACAAGGGACTTTGAATGTTCGTGAATCTCGCGAGACTTTGCTCGTTTTCACAATTCGCTGGAGCCGCTGTTTCGGACAACCTTGGTGAGCATCGTACCGCTACTGTATCTAGATACCATGTCAAACTCGGATACGTTATGCGAACGGTGACCTCTACAGTGACCTTTTTTTCTCATGTGTCCATTCCAAGCAAGTTTGAAGCTTCTCCGAAAGTTTCTCGACATGAATCCGTATATGATTGGGTTCAGACACGATTGTATATAAGGAAGGCAGTATATCGCAATCTGAAAATAAGAAGAAAAATACGGTGCTTAATAAAGAGGAATCTCCGCCCAATCGAACACCCTGGGTAAGCCCCAGCGTGTCCCATTGGGCGGATAATCCACTGTAATTCACGTATATTGTACAATGTCATGTATTAGGGCACGACCAGGACATCTTTTGTTCTAGTGATGTTGAATCACGGACAGACGCTATCATTATATATGGCTGTGACTGGAGAAACGGGGATTATAGGTTATGCGAGCAGTTTAGCCACACATCAGCATGCGCATTCACACAGTCTGATCAGGCCCTACTCTGTTTGTCATTCAGTCAGTAAAGCACGTGTCCTGCCTCTGACAAACAACATATATCCATATGAGACTGCGGGAATGCGCTAAAAGATCAGGGGGCAGTTTCACTAAACTTCGTACGACTAAAATGTTCGTAAGTGCAAAATTATGATAGTCTGTAAATATCACATTAACATTGTTTTCTTGTAAACACTTATTGGATTTACAGTTATTGAGCATAGGCTGCATATGCAGCCTATGCTCAATAAATGTAAATCCATCAATTTAAATTTCCAGACAATTCTAAATTTGCGCTTGCGAACATCTCAGTCGTACGAAGTTTAGTGAAACGGGCCTCAGTTTTCTAGACCGACCAAAACTGCCATAGGCCATATGTCTCCAGTAAGGACCACATGCATGAACAGTGAAATGTATCCAAAATCAAACACCCTGGTACACAATAGGTTTACGATACATGTTGGTTTAAATTTTTAGAGCATCAATTAATATATCAGAGAAAAATGTTTCTAGCTATTTGCACGCTAGCGGTGAAAATTAGGAGTATTTTTCTTATTTCTCTCAGTCGTCCGTATTTTTTAACTATTTATAGCACACACGTTTCTCAGCATACAAAGTGTTAATCTCCAAGCTTCAACTATCTGGGAATACATTGGTTGCAGAATACTTTTTCTCACGTTCGTTCCCGTGAGCTTGTGACCGAGAATGAAAGCATTAACGTGCGTATTGTGGCGTAATTCCGAATAGCCCATAATATTTGTGGGATCTTATCGTTGCTTAAAAATAATGTAAAAAAGACCCTGCCTGTTAAAGTGCAATTTATCTAAAGACAGAAGCGCCTTAAACTGTCATTCTATATCGGCTCTCGTTTCCGGCTGTAATTTCTCTCGAGTTTTTCGCAATTACCAACTCCAAATTTGTGAGCGTGACTGGAGAAATGGGGCTTATCGGTTTTGCGACCTATGTAGATCCTGAGTAGTATGTGCACCCGCTCAGTCTGATCAATGTCTGCACTGTTCACAATTCCATCACTGAATAAACAGTCATGCTTATTACACTCTGTCACGTGAAGCACATTCATATCGGCAATTCACGGTGAAAAATGTGCTACAGTACAATCCACCACAGGGATAACTAGTTATGGGCGATAATTTCACAGGCATCACATTTCAGCAATTGTCACGATCGACTGTTGTTGTGACAGCAACTGTAGACGCGACAGCACGGGTGTGTTGTTAGTCAACGTGTATTCGGTCAATGCACTTGCAGTTACTTGTTGCGAACAATAAATCTTGCAATCTACTCCCGTACTGTCCGGAAGGTACGGGAGTAGATTGCAAGAGTTACTGTTCGTGCTACGGACGGTACGGGAGTACATGTAGGTTGCAGGAGTTACTGTTCGCGCGACGGACGGTATGAGAGCAGATTGCAAGAGTTACTGTTCGCTCTATGGACGGTATGGGAGTAGACTGCTGTTCGCGCGACGGACGGTATGTGAGTAGATTGCAAGAGTTACTGTTCGCTCTATGGACGGTATGGGAGTAGATTGCTGTTCGCGCGACGGACGGTATGTGAGTAGATTGCAATAGTTACTGTTCGCGCTACGGACGGCACGGGAGTAGATTGTAAGAGTTACTGTTCGCGCTATGGACAGTATGGGAGTAGATTGCAAGAGTTACTGTTCGCGCGACGGACGGTATGGGAGTAGATTGCTGATCGCGCGACGGACGGTATGGGAGTAGATTGCAAGAGTTACTGTTCGCGCTACGGACGGTACGGGAGTAGATTGCAAGAGTTACTGTTCGCGCTACGGACGGTACGGGAGTAGATTGCAAGAGTTACTGTTCGCGCTACGGACGGTACGGGAGTAGATTGCAAGAGGTCCTGTAAGCGCTACGGACGGTTCATGTATGGGAGTAGATTGCTGTTCGCGCTACGGACGGTACGGGAGTAGATTGCAAGAGTTACTGTTCGCGCTACGGACGGTACGGGAGTAGATTGTAAGAGTTACTGTTCGAGGTACTGACGGTACGGGAGTATAATGCAAAAGTTACTGTTCGCAACTAAGCTAGCTACCTGATAATGTGTACTTACCTGCATTTTGAAGAAGAATGGTGTGAGCATAGTGTTGCGGTTGGTGTATTTGATTATTTGAAATAACAACTTTGGTCCCCAGCACACCAAGAACACTATTATAACAGTGATCAGCATCTTGATAACCTGAAAATAGACATCATACAATCTACTATCTGTTCCATGTGTTGCTGCCGACGAATTTTTACTATTAAACACATTAAATCTCAGAAAGATCTAAAGGTAAGTACTTTTTCGTCACAATACTGTCAATAATACCATGGTTTGACAACACTTTAGAATCATTTCCGTTGAGAACAAGAGTTGTCAGAAGACAAAGAAGCTCGCCTGTTGGCAGCCTTCACTCAAACTTAGCACAGTTGCATAAATAAACATGAATATTATATAACTTGACCTTGGGTTAAGGGGCGTGCGGTGGAACTTGACATTGGGGTCAGTGGTGCAAGGTGGGTCGTGGGTTTGCTATAGCATAATATAGCATATTGAGATGAATGCATGTATGAAATATCAATGCGCTCCCTGAAAACAGAAGTAAAACAAAATATAACCCAACGTTAAGTTTATGAACGCACTAAGTTGGTGATTTTCTACAGCATGATCTTTTCACATGAGGAATGCATGAATGAATGTGCTAAGTTTGTTACCCTGACCTTGGGGAAAGGGGTGGGGGTGGGTCAGAGATTTGTTGTAGCACAATAATGAATCATCAGATGAATGCATGTATGAAATATCAAAGCGTTCCATGTAAAGAAACAGAAGTTACACAACAGTTACCCGAACGTTAAGTTTGTGAAAATGCTAAGTTTGTGACCTTGATTTTGGGGTAAGGGTTGGGGGTGGTCCATGGATTTGTTATAGCACGATAGGGTATCGTCAGATGAATGCATGTATGAAATATGAAGGTATTCCCATTACATTAACAGAAGTTACACAACATTTACCCCAACGTTAAGTTTATGATGTTTATGCTAAGTTTGTGACCTTGTCCTTTGTGTAAGGGTTCGGTGTTGGATTGTGGATTTCCTACAGCATGATAGAGAGTCATCCGAGGAATGTATGTATTAAATATCAAGGCGTTCCATGAAAGGAAACAGATGTTATAAGACATTTACCCCAACGTTAAGTTTATGAATGTGCTATGTTTGTGACCTTGCCCTTGGGGAAAGGGGTGGGTGGTGGGTCATGGATTTGCTATAGCAGAAGCTATAAAAAGACATTTACTCAAACGTTAAGTTTATGATGTTGATCTTGGCGAAATGGGTGGGTGGGGGGGGGGGGGTTCATGGATTTGATGTAGCACAATAGAGGATCATCAGATGAATGCATGTATGAAATATCAAATCGTTCACTGTAAAGAAACAGAAGTTACACAACATTTACCCCAACGTTAATTTTATGAACATGCTAAGTTTGTGACCTTGACCGTGGGGTAAGAGTTAGGTGGTGGGCTGTGGATTTGCTACAGCATAATAGAGGGTCGTCTGAGGAATGCATGTATGAAATATCAAGGTGTTCCATGAAAGGAAATAGATGTTATAAGACATTTACCCCAAAGTTAAGATTATGAATGTGCTAAGTTTGCGACCTTGACCTTGGGGTAAGGGGTGGGTCGTGGATTTGCTATAGCACAATAGAGTATCATCAGATGAATGCATGTGTGAAATATCAAGGCATTCCATGAAAGTAAACCGATGTTATAAGACATTTACCCCAACGTTCAGTTTATGAATGTGCTAAGTTTGTGACATTGACCTTGGGGAAAGGGGTGGGAGGTGGTCATGGATGTGATATAGTACGATAGAGTATATTCAGATGAATGCATGTATGAAATATGAAGGTATTCCCTTTACATAAACATAAGTTACACAACATTTACCCCAACGTTAAGTTTATGAATGTGCTAGGTTTGTGACCTTGACCTTGGGGTAAGGGTTGGGTGGTGAGTCGTAGATTTGCTACAGCATGATAGAGGGTCACCTGAGGAATGCATGTATGAAATATAAAGGCGTTCCATGAAAGGAAACATATTTTATAAGACATTTACCCCAACGTTAAATTTATGAATGTGCTCAGTTTGTGACATTGACCTTGATGTAAGGGATGGGCGGTGGGTCATGCATTTCCTATAGCACGATAGAGTATCATCAGATGAATGCATGTATGAAATATGAAGTTATTCCCTGTAAATAAACAGAAGTTACACAACATTTACCCCAACGTTAAGTTTATGAACATGCTTAGTTTGTGACCTTGACCCTGGGATAAGGGTTGGGTGGTGGGTCATAGATTTGCTACAGCATGATAGAGGGTCATCTGAGGAATGCATGTATGAAATATCAAGGCGTTCCATGAAAGGAAACAGATGTTATAAGAAATTTTCCCCAACATTAAGTTTATGAATGTGCTAAGTTTGTGACCTTGACCTTGGGGTAAAGGTTGGGTGGTGGGTCATGGATTTGCTAAAGCATCATAGAGGGTCATCTGAGGAATGCATGTATGAAATAACAAGGTGTTCCTTGAAAGGAAACAGAAGTTATAAGACATTTACCCAACATTAAGTTTGTTGACGACGCCGATGTCGACGCCGACGCCGACGCCGACCGGCGTCGGCGCCGACGCCGACGCCGTGCCGACGACGCCGTGTGTATGCCATAAGCTTTTCTGCACTTGGTGCAGGCGAGCTAAAAAACGATTTTTTTTGGAAATTGGCTCCATATGTTAAAATCCCATAGGAAAAATTGAACATCGGGAAAAAGGAGGTACATGTAAAGGGAGACAAGGAGGGTAGAAAAACGAAATATTTCGGAAATTGACTCCGAAACCTGGCTAGATAGTTTGGAAATGATGTAACTAAGAAAAAGAAAGTTATATTTTGAAAATCGGTCCTCAATTAAAACAAGAAATGCGTGAGCCGAACGCGGATGCCACCTGCAGCATATTTGAGAAACTGTGACAAATTGGTTAACCGAAAAGTGTGACGGACGGACAGACGGACGGACGGACGGTCCAAACACTATATGCCACCCGTTTCTTCGAAACCCGGTGGCATAAAAAATAGTTTAACAAAATCCCCCTTGTTAATATTAATTTTTCGGAATATAATCAATTTCGTCAATTTTATTATTGATGAAACACTACTTACCTTTAGATATTTCTGAGACTCAATGTCTTTAATAGCCAAACGTTCATCGGCAACAACACGTGGAACAGACAGTATTAATATACTTGCGGAAACGTAACACTCTCATACCCCTCTACCATCCGTAATTTCCGCAACTGCATACTATCGTCGTAATAGACACCATACAAGCTACTTGCGGAAGGCCTCGTCCAGTATTCCTGCGACTTTTCCAAGTGTATATCCCCGATAAATTCCACAAAAAGGCCATTCATTCCTTATAATTCCAGCACTTGATATAAATTCATCAAGAAAATGTGCTTATTTTCCGTTTTCTTAAGAATTATTTTAACTGCGCCTGACGGTTACGGAAAGTAGTTCGGCATGGGAGTTTACTGGGATATAAATTTTGGACAGAGACTTGCTACGGGCCAATCAAATGTTAGGGAATTGTGTAAATATTGTTGTGCTTGCATACCGTCGGTACATGTAACTGACGAACGGTACATGCATATAAGAAGTGTTACGTTTCTGCAACTATATTTGGCTGTGATTGGAGCAATGGGGCTTATTGGGTTTTATGACAAGTGTAGATCCAGATCAGACTGATCAGGATCTGATCTGTTCACCATTATATCAATGAAACGCCCATCATGCTTCTAACAAGCACCATATATCGTTATATAGCGGAACCTCTCCAAACCGGACACCCTGGGAGGTCCCCAGGGTGTCCGATTTGGAGATGTTCCACTGTACCATGGGAGGTCCCCAGGGTGTCCGATTTGGAGATGGTCCACTGTAAATCAGACATGTGAGCCCTTCATGACACATTTTAGTGTTTTGCAATCATGAAAAGTCATTGTAATCATAGATACATAACAGCGAAACACATGAAAGGTAAACATCTATATTTCCCGAGTGTCGGTTTAGAGGGGTTCCATTGAATAGGCTACAGGAGTGTGCTATTTGATCGGGAGCTATATGCACACTGGTGACAACACAAATAGCATAAGCTTTATTTCCCCAGTCACAACCACATATATAATGATATATGTAGCTGCGTAAGCTTGTTGATGATATATAGCACTTCTCATATTCGCGTACACAAGGTGTATGATCACGTGGTTACAACAACAACAACAAATACTGAATCTTCCAGAAGCCCTTCTATTCAAAGTACGTATTATTTTATTTTGTCCTTATTATGTGACGGATTTTTGGTAAAATATGGCGCATAAAACGCGTCTTGTTAAGCTTCATTTGGTGGTCTCTGTACTTTGGCCCAAACTTCTGTCGTTTTTGCGAAAAATCGATTTCCGTGTCTACTGACACGGAAATCGATTCATCGCAAAAACGACATAAGTATGTGCCGAACTCCCGCGACCACCAAATGCATATCATGAAGACGCGCTTGCTGCGCCATATGTCAACAAAATCCGTTGCCTATTAAGGAAAATATAAAAAATAATTTCTTTCGAGTGGGCGTTCTTGCAACACTTTCATTGTTGTTGTTGTAACCACGTGAGCATGCACCTTGGTACATGTACATGCATCATTCGCAGATGACGGAATAGAAGGTACTGAAGTATATGACGACTCAACTACACAAGTAAATCCCGGATGTGTTACCGGTTCCAAAACGAACGATTGCCTGACATCGTTTTCGTTTTTGTAATATAGTTAACGTGTCACGTTTAAACCAACGAAAACATCACGTTCTAATTAAAAACATCGAAAACGATGTCAAAACCATGCGCTGAAAGAAACGACTTAATCAGCAGGTGTGCCTGTTTTACATTACCCTCCGTAACGGAGGGTAATGTAAAACAGGCACACCTGCTGATTGACATGCGTTTAAATAATTGAAAGCCGGATATCTAATCGAACATATCGTTTTGAACACGTACAAATACAAACAAACGATGATCGTTTCTATGCATATGGGTGTACGAAACGATCGTTTTCACTTCGTTTTCACTTCGTTTTCTTTTCGTTCTCGTATGCTTCATTTGAGAACCTTCAATAAATCTTAGCTGTATGGTCATAAAGCAGGCGTTGTTCTCGGCGATGCAGACAGCACTCACTCGGTGACATAAACAGTGTGTCAACCGGTTGGTCATTACATGTATTTGTGACGTTTTGTGATCACGTGGTTTCGGAAACTTCTCACGTAATAGTTGACGTCACTTTAAAGAATCATCTCCTTCATTTATGCCACCCGATAGTGTGACGATAACTATACATTGTAATTGACGATAACCGCATTTAAAGTCAATTAAAATGTATATTATATGGCCAGTTAAAATTGATAATACTCCATTTGATATAAATTGTAATATAAAGTTCGCGGGTTTATCTACGTACGGAATCAGTTGATATTGTAAATACAATTTACCGATTTGTTCCTGTTTCCACAAACGAACGATTGTCAGACGTTTGCACATCGGTTCGATATCGCTTTAGTTTGTATAATTTTAAAACGTTGTTTTCGTTAGTTTAACGAAAACACCAGTTTCTAATTAAAAACAACGCAAAAGGTGATTGAATGGGTGTGTTCGCAGAAATGACAGGCGTTTAAATAGTTAAACGCCGGGTATTTAAATGAAAATATCGTTCACGTACAAACACACACAACTGAGGATCGTGTTCATGCATATCGGGTATAAAACGAATCATTTTCACTTCGTTTTCCATTCGTGTTCGAATGTTTCGTTTGGGAACCTTCAACACCAAGGTGCATGATCACGTGGTTACAACAACAACAATGTCGCCCACTCCAAAGTAAGTATTTCATATTTTCCTTAATGTGCAACGGATTTTGATGAAATATGGCGCAGCGAACGCGTCTTCATGAGCTGCATTTGGTGGTCCAGGGAGTTCGGCACAGACTTATGTCGTTTTTCCGAAGAATCGATTTCCGTGACGGTAGACACGGAAATCGATTCCTCGCAAAAACGACAGAAGTTTGGGCGAAAATACAAAGACCACCAAATGCAAGACGCGTTTAACAAGACGCGTTTGATGCGCCATATTTCATCCAAATCCGTTACGTAATAAGGACACAATAAAATAATACGTACTTTGAATCAGATGGATTCTGGAAGTTTCAGTACTTGTTGTTGTTGTTAGTACCACGTGATCATACATTTGAAAACATCTTTGCTGTGCACATGCAGGTGAAACCACTTATACCTGTAGCCTGCATATACTAACGCGCATTTTAAATGGTATGTAGTGCAGTTGCATACCTGCTTCCGTTCGTTTAGAATGTATTCACCCACGACATTCGAAGGTACCGGGCGACGATTCCTGCCACAAATATCCCTCGGCCGGCCTGACACAGTACCGTTTCTGACATCCAAAGAAGGCGAAACCGGGAAGTGTGTTGCCTGGCAACTCACCTGTTTACGTCCCTTCAATATAGCGTCTCTGACTTCGACATTTCGCGCCGCTGAGTTGTACGTTTGTATACGTTTTGGCGCTGGAGATCTCGGGATGTTTGGTGACGGCGTGTTGGAATTGGATAGGTTTCTAAAAGTAGAAATACATTCGGCTTCAATGCTGGATATTCCAAAGGGGACAAGCTGATAAAATAGAAATGTATTTTGCATAAGTGCCGTAGATGAAAATTGGTATAAGATATTCTTGGTTTCTAAAGATAAAATACATTTGGCATCCGTATTGGTACAAGCCGATGATTTGTTTCTAACGATCGAACTATATTTGGCATTAATGCTGGAAATTCGAATTGGTACAAGCTAATGATTAGTTTCTAAAGATAGAAATACAATTAGCTGCCAATATTGCGACATATACCTGTTGGCTGTCATGTGCAGCAGTCTACGGCTGCTAATCCAGAGAGCGTATATGACGACCGAGTAGCAGTACATCATGAGACACGTAGGCAACACGAACATGATGAGCAGCTGGTATACAAAGTAGTGCAGTAGTTCGTTGTCTTCGATACCGTTTTTGTCTGAGCAGAACATCAGCGACACCGAACTGTCGTTGTTATAGTAGGTCGTCAACTCGGTATCCTACAATTAGAAAGCATGGACGGATAATTACACATGGCGTTTCTGTTTGACCAACGTTTGGCTCACGTGTGCGCTACATTTGCCAGACCAGATGGCCGCCGCCTGCATGTCGAGCCCGCCGAGGCATCTGGTGATCTCAGGGTAAGATATATATAATGTAGCAACGGATACATTTGAAAACAAGAAATTGTTTCGTTAAACGAAGGTAATCACCTCGCTGGCAGCCTTGATAATAATACAAAACAAATCAAGTCAATGTTGGACAAAAACTTTTAACTCAAACTTCTAACTAATTTGACATTGACCTTAGGGCACAGAGGCCGCATACGTGGGACACAGAATAAATATATGGATGATGACCAATAAGCATACATACGAAGTTTCAATCAAATCTGACTTACGGTTAGAGAGATGGTAGGTATCTGAAAAGTTTAACGCAAATTTGGCAAAAAAATAACGCAAACTGCTAAGTCATTTGACCTTGACCTTGGGCATAGGGGCCGCATGCGTGGGGTACAGCATGAATATATGGATGATGACTAATAAGCATATGAAGTTTCAAGTCTGCAGATATATGTTTCACGAAACTTCGTACGATTGAAATGTTCGTAAGTGCAAACTTATGATAGTATGTAAATTTCACATTAACAATGTTTTCTTATAAACAATTATTGGATTTACATCTATTGAGCATAGGCCGCAGCTTATGTTCAATAAATGTAAATCCATCTATTTAAATTTCCAGACTACCCTAAATGTGGTGTTACGAACATCTTAGTCGTACGAAGTTTAGTGAAACGGGCCCCTGGTAGTTTTTCAATGTTCTAATACCCAATTGTGGCTGTGACTGGAGAAATAGGGCTTATGGGTTTTTGCGACCAGTGTAGATCCAGATCAACCTGTGCTGTACATCCGTCCTTAGTGCGTGTTGACTCGTTACCCCTCCAAACGTCCGCACTAGTTTTTAGTACCGGACTACTTTTGGCTTGTGCACCATTTAGTATTGTCTAACCTCATACGGCGAATAATATATTATCTGTATCGAATTACTGGAAACAGGGACTTGGATGAATTTGTTGAAAACTGCATAAGCAATACTTTATGACATCGCGACAAACACGACGAATCCATGCCATGCCGTTTTAGATGTAAAAAACGGTTCGACGATTCGTCTGTATGTACGATGAGATAAACGAGTAAACAGCCATCATTTTCTGCGCATATCTGAAATGGCGTGCCTTAACTGTGGCTGTGAGTGGAGAAATGGGGCCTATGGCATTTACAATTCGTGTAGATCCAGACTAGCCAGCGCATCCGTGCTGTCTGGTCAGGATCTGCACGGATCGCCATTCTGGCAGTGAAACCCCAGTCCCGCTTCCAGCATAATTATGTTCACATTAGCAATGATTTCTTGCAAACAATTAATGGATTTACATTTATTGAACATATGCTGCATATGCAGCATATGTTCAATAAATGTAAATCCATCATAATTATGTTCTTACATGTACCATGCCACAACACTGGGTTCGCAGATCAGTAACTACTGTTTGTTTCAAGAAACCTGCCCAAATGTTACGGACATATAAACAATGCAAAAACAGTATTTGTTTCGATAATATTAAATTGTATCAAAGTTTAAGAATGAGCCTCCTTTTTATTTCGTGAAATATTGTCAAATATTTATTTCATTACGAAAAATGAGTCCTGTATGGGAATTAACATGGGTGGAAAAAGAGGTGGAGAACCTGGAGGAGGAGTCGAAAAACGAAAAGTTTGGAAATTGATTTTGAAACCTTGTTAGATAGTCTGGAATATGTAACTTAAGCAAACACAAGTTACATTTTGAAAATCGGTCGACTATTAAAAATCCCCATAGACAGTGAAGATGTCTATGGAGATTTAAAATGTGGAAATTGTTTTTTCACAATAAAATAAATATTGGACAAAATTTCACGAAATAAAAAGTAGGCTCATTCTTAAATTTTGCTATACATGTAATTTGATATTATGAAAACAATATATTGTTTTTTGCATTGTTTATATAGCTGTAACATTTGGGCAGGTTTCGTGAAACAGAAAGTAGACTGGCCATCAATCCGATAAACTCCATTTCTCCTGTTACCATCTCAAATAGCAATATAAGGCGGCGTAAATAGGCGGGAAATAGGTCACGCCATACCCGTGTGTAGACGGCTGGGGAGGCGAGAAAAATAGCCAATATCCACACGACGACCAGGATCCGGCGGGTTTTACCCAGGGTGCAGTTCCGTCGGCTCTTCATTGGCATCACGATGACGAAATACCTGCAAGTATATGACGTCATCATTCGAGACAAGTCATGTGACTTTGTTTGTTTGTTGTGTTTGTTTGTTGTGGTTTAACGGCCTCTCAACATATAATGTCATTTAAGGCCGGGTCAATGGGTTTAATACTAAATCCCATATAGTACCTGTTCAAGTACATGTACAAATAAGGGGGAAAATCCCACAATCAGAATTGAATATTTACAATAACAAAACTATATATTCAGCCCTGAAATCATAATAATCCTGATCTGATGCCAGGTCCTCGCCACAGCAGAATCATTAGCCACCTCCCAAAAGCAGTACGATCAGTAATAATCTTACTACTTTTATAATGGGCAAAAACCCAATTCAACTCCCAGCTAACAAAAGAGCCAAACATAAAAACGTACCTGAGGTCCAAACCAGGCAAATCGTGATTCCTATAAGGAGAATTTGTACCTAAGATGATGGATGTGTGATTTTTCATGAAAACTGTTCATAGACAATGTGATATTTTCTGTAAATGACGGCGAAAGTTGACGAATTTGTCATAGCAAATGGGGCTAAAAATAGATTTTTTTTAATATTTTGTTTATTTGTGGACCGATTTTCAAAATCTAACTTGTTTTCTTAATTACATCATTTTCAAGCTATCATGTTTCGGAGTAAATTTCCAAATTTTTTCGTTTTTTGATCCTTCAGGATCAAAAAACGAAAAATGTTGGAAATTGACTCCCCATGTTAAATTCCCATAGGAAAATCGTTTTTTTCGCAATAAAATATAATAAAATTCCTACCGTTAATTTACGCCGTCGTGTTCGCCCGACCACCACCCATAATGTGACTCTGTACCTAAGATGATGTATGTGTGATTTTTCATGAAAACTGTTTATAGACAGTGTGATATCTTCTGTAAATGACGGCGAAATAGAGAATAGTAGGTTAGTGCCGTGAATGGGAAAAAATATCTGGCAAGGCTTAGGAAACGGGATGGGCGAGGCTCTACCGAGCACATCCCGTTTCCGAGCCGCGCCAGATATTTTCTCCATTCACGGCACTAACCTACTATTCTATTTATCCCGTCAACACCTACAAATGGCCTTAAAATGAAAGAAATAACCCCAGCCACCGCACATATTCATACGCCGCAGTGATTAGGTCGTATTGACAGGATATCAAAAATGTTTCACGGCACCGTGTTTCACGGCACATACGCACTGTGTTGACGGAATAAATTGACGAATTTGTCATAGCAAATGCGGAATTCAATTTCGCATTTACTCTGGACATTTTGTCAACTTCCGACATCATTTACGGAATTTTGTAAATATTTTCCATAAATAAGCACACATGTATCTTCTTAGTTACACAATCACATGACTTGTCTCATGTGTACAATATCGGCTGCGTTAATCTTCTTGGTCATTTATCTCACGCGATAATGTCTGTTCGTGATCGCACAGCACACAACTATGACTCAGAATCATCAACTGCCTGATTTACAGTGAAACCTCTCTAAGCCGGACACCCTGGGGACCTCCCAGGGTGTCCGGTGTAGAGAGGTTTCACTGTAATGTATGTGGTATACATGTACGGGTGGCATCGTCATTTTACAAAACGTAGCGATACGGGTATAACAAGCATGTACATGTATCACCCGACAATTCATCATGTTGTTCACAAGTTCAGATAGAACAGTGAAGATTGCAGAACATGTTTGCAACTTAGTCTGGGGGAGTCTGGGGCCCGTTTCACTAAACTTCTTACGACTAAAATGTTCATATGTGCAAACTTATGATCGTCTGTAAATTTCAATTGATGGATTTACATTTATTGAGCATAGGCTGCATATGCAGCCTATGCTCAATAAATGTAAATCCATTAATTATTTACAAGAAAACATTGTTAATGTGAAATTTACAGACTATCATAATTTTGCACTTACGAACATTTTAGTCCTAAGAAGTTTAGTGAAACGGCCCCCAGATTCCCTTAAGTAAATTGCTTACTTCTGACTCCCATTCATTGCTGGTGATCTACATCATGTACATCTCTAGTAAAGTAATAATAATATGAACTCGATGGTCGGTAAATCCGATAAGTACTCCCCGATGACGCCTGGGTTTTAATTCAAAGTCCTTGACCCTGGGTATTGGTGTAGTATGCTTATTAATCACAATAAATAGTGATACATGTGTATATGAACTTTCACATCATAATCTCAATTGGTAACAGAGATAAATTCTAGAAAGGTTTAACGCAATGTTTTGTGTATTAGTCCAAATAAATATGTGGATGCTAATTTGAATTGAATTGAATTTTACAAACTTTAACGTGAAGTTTAACAAAATAATAAAAGTCATTTGACCTTGACCTTGGGCTCCTGGGCGGCATGGGTAGGGTATACAATGAAACTGTTGATGGTGATCAATGGGTATATGAAGTTTCAAGTTGATATCTCAAGCAGTCACAGAGATATACAATTCGCAAAACTTTACCGTAAAACTCGGAAGGCGGACGCCAGACAAAGTTGTAACTATATGCTCCCCCGAAAAAAAAGTTCGGAGAGCATAATAAAATATGTCCATACAAACTAAATTGGTGTTTTCTTCTGATCTACACCTGTGTTAAATACACGGAACAGCTTATATTCAATATTTGACATCTAGGAAGTAGCGTCTTTAATGCAGCTGCGTGTTCATATGACATATTTGACATCTAGGAAGTAGCGTCTATAATGCAGCTGCGTGGTTCATAGAGATATTTGACATCTAAGGAGTTAGCGTTCTTAATTTGCTGCGTCGTTCGTGTTCATATGAAGATATTTGACATCTAGGAAGTAGCGTCTTTAATGCAGCTGCGTGTTCATATGAGATATTTGACATCTAGGAAGTAGCGTCTTTAATGCAGCTGCGTGTTCATATGAGATATTTCATGAGATATATTTACAGAAACTGTGATATGATCCGTAAATGACGTCGAAAGATGAATACATTTTCATAGCAAATGCGGAATTAAATTCCGCATTTGCTATGCAAATTCTGTCATCTTTCGACGTCATTTACGGAAACTATCGTACATTTTGTAAATATGTTTAATGAAATATTGCACATGTTCAAACTCAATTGGCGTGTCTCATACGTATGCGGATCCGACGGTAGAAATGGGGCTTACGGGTGTTACGGCCAGCATGAATATACTGTCTGTTTCACGTTTTGCTGCCGACGAACATTTGGCCACTAAACACATGAAATCTAAAAGTTATTTAGTACTTTTTCATCAATAACACAAAGTCACCCTCCCCAAAAAAGATTATTTGATTTCACTATGGGAATTTAGGATAAACAAACGAATATTTTTGGAAATTGACTCCCCATGTTAAATTCCCATAGGAAAATCATTTTTTCGCAATAAAATCAATATTTTTTTTGGGGCGGTGACTGTTTTGTTATTGATGAAAAATTACTTACCTGTAAATATTTTTTAGATTTAATGTGTTTAATAGCCCAATGTTCGTCGGCAGCAAAACGTGGAACAGACAGTAGATCAGTCTGTGCATGCACACAACCTGATCAGGGCTACACTGTTCGAAAATTCCACCAAGGGAACATTGGTCACGTTTCTAACAAGCAATATAGATCACCATTAGGCTACATAAGTGGGATATTTGATTTTGGATTTACACTGGTCACAACTCCTGGCTTAATTTCAGGAAATGATCGTACGTCACCGATATGGGCAAATCCTTGCGATGTTGGTACTTCGGAAGAAATCAGATGGTCTCATTCGTATTACAGTGCAATATCACTAAACCGGATACCCTGGGAGGTCCACATGGTGTCCGGTATAGAGAGGTTCCACTGTAAATCGGGCACACGCCCACTCCAATGCATGTGCTAGTATTTTGCGATCCCGAACAGGCCAGGAAATGCAATCGGCGATAAATAACAGTGAAGCCCAGCAAAATTACGCAAGCATGGGTGCAAATGAGGTGCGGTTTAGTGAGGTCCCACTGTATACTAAAAGTACAGTGTACGGAAGAGAACAGGCCTCACCAATTAAATATTAGACGATTACGATGGCAATAACAACATTTGTCTGGTTGTGGCTAGACACGATTAAGGATACATCAGACAATTAGCCGAAAACAATATGCATGCACTGTTGATGTCGGCTAAAATAGCCATGACGAGGGTAACATGATATTTCATAGGTTAACCACCTGGGCCCGGCTGTTCAAAACAACTGATGTTTGGAAGGTTGTTCAAAACATCAGTTAGCTTAACGGACTGTTAAATACTTAACTAAAATCTCTGTTTTAACAGAGATTTTAACCATTCAGTTAAGGATTTAACAGTCCGTTAAGCTAACTGATGTTTTGAACAACCGGGCCCTGATTATCACCTGGGCTGCACCTTGTCTGAAACCTCTCTAAGACGAATACCGTAGTTTTGCAATCATATTTTATTGGCACGCAATCGATCATATACAGTGGTTTTGTTTGAAATAAGCCTGTCTTAGCGTCCCGGTTCGGCACCAGTTTTATCAGACTATCAGATAGCGCCGACAGGGCGACGCGGCGTGGGTCAGAACACTCTAACAAGCCGAATTGAGTGCATAGCGTTTAGCAAGCACGTTGTACACGTTGTACATGCATAGTAGGTGGAATAAAATACATCAGGCAATTAGCGTACAACAATGTGCATGTACTGTTGATTTCATAGCTAGAATAAGAGTAACTTGAGATTCCATAGTGACCTATGACATGCACAGATACCGTGCAACCTCTCTAAACCGGACACCCTGGGAGCTCCCCATGGTGTCCGGTATAGAGATGTTCCACTGGAAATCAGGCACATGCCCACTCCAATGCACGTTTTAGTTTTTGCGATCATGAACAGACAGTACCATAGGCGATAAGTAACAGTGAATCCCATCAAAGTGTGTTATTTGAGCAGGGGCTGCTCTGGTTATAAAACCCAAAAGGCCCGTTTGTCCATTCACAGCCACATATCAGTTGCAGGATGTACAACGGAAATGCAGCAATTTGGTTTCGATTCCATCCGGGCTAATTCGCATGCGTGGCGCGATATTGTAGTAGTGTCGCTATCGCAATATGTCCTTGGGTTGATCATTGCGGTTAACTTAACAGCCGGGGATGTAAATAACATTAAGACGAGCCATGTGATTTTGTAACTAAGAAGATTTTTCACGATAAATATTTACAGAACAGGGGCGTCGGAACAGGTCCTGCAGGTCCGGCGACTGCCGGATCAATCATTTTGACAAAGTATGTTTTTATTGAAATATTTTGTAAATCATATATACAAAAAATACGGTCAGGAAAATAAATATTTTTTCTGAAATTTTTCTAATTTCACATAAAAAGTGTATGTTGTTGCCACTCAGTTGAACCGTCTCGGCGAGACGGTTCAACTGAGTGGTAACAACATACACGTTGTGTGGGTAGCGGCGGAACCCACTAGATTCGCCGGACAAATCTTATGATGCTTCCGTCGCCCCTACATAAACTATGGCATTTTTTTGTAAATGACGTAGACAGTTGGCTAAATTTTGTAATAGCAAATGCGGAATTCTATATTTTTGTCAATTTTCGACGTCATATACGGAACATAGTGTAGATTTTATAAATATTTGTTATAATGTATCGTGGATCTTCTTAGGGACAACACCACATGGCTCGTCTCTACGGAGCCCCGCAGAGGACGTAGAATTCATGTTTTTATTAATTCGTTCCCACTAAATAACAATTCGTTCCCACGAAATAACAATTCGTTCCCTCAATTTAACAATTCGTTTCCTCAAATTAACAAATCGTTCCCACGATATAACAATTCGTTGGGAACGAATTGTTAATTCCAGGGAACGAATTGTTATATCGTGGGAACGACTTGTTAATTCGAGGGAACGAATTTGTAAATTGAGAGAACGAATTGTTATTTCACATTATAAATGGCTTGAAATTGCAGGTGACGTAATTATACATTTGCCAACCCAACAAATGTAACTATTAAACAAAGTCTGTTCCACGGTTTTCTGCCAACAAACCATTCGCTATTAAACACAATAAATCTAAAAAAAATATTTAAATGTAAGTATGTTTTAATAAATAACAAATATATCACCCTTCCCCCAAAATATATTTGCGAACTTCCATCAAATATTGATTTTATTGCAAAAAAACAACAACAATTGTCCTATGTGCACTTACAGTAGCGATTTTCTGCAGGTCAACTATACGTACTATACCAATACTATACGTATACTATACCAATACGATATGTTTTCTATACGATATGCATATAATATAAACGTACGGTATGTTTGTACCGTACATACCAACCAATATCGTATAGATATACCATTCAAATCGTACGTTTATACGATTTTTATACATGTGTATAATTCTGGTACGTTTGTATCGTACAAACATACCAGATTATGGTATATTCATACCCTATCCGTGCGGATATATCGTATATACGAACGGATATCGTATGTTTGTATAATATTCGTATAGTACGTTTGTACTATACGATGATACGGTACAAACATACCAATATTATATGATTATACGATATGCTCATTAAATATACCAATACTATACGATTACGATATGTATACGATATTAGTATATACAAATAGGTAAGGAGCAGAACAGCGATACTGTAACAGTGGGGGTAATAAAGGCGGTGGGGTGGAGCAACTGAAGAATAATATTAAATTAAAGGAAAATTTAAGAATGAGCCTTCTTTTTATTTCGTGAAATTTGGTCAAATATTGATTTTATTACGAAAACAAAATTTCCCCATGTTAAATCCCCATAGACATCTTCACGGAGTGAAGATGTCTATGGGGATTTAACATGGGTTTTTTTTTTGAATTTCAGAAATACTGGACCGATTTTTAAAATTTAACTTTTGTTTTCTTAGTTAGATCATATCCAAGCTATCTAGCTAGGTTTCGGAGTCAATTTCCCCAAAAAAATGTTTTTTGACTCCTCCCACAAGTCCTCTACCTCTTTTCCCCCATGTTAAATTCCCATAGAGAAATCAATTTTTCGTAATAAAACCAATATAATTTAATATTATCGAAAAAAATATTGTTTTTGAATTGTTTATATGGCCGTAAAATTTGGGCAGCTTTCGCGAAACAGACTATAGGTGCATTTAACAGTGGGGGTAATAAAGGCGGTGGGGTGGAGCAACTGAAGGATAAATCACAAAATGAAAAATTGACTCCGAAACCTGACTACATAGCTTGGAAATGATGTAGCGAAGAAAACAAAAGTTAGATTTTGAAAATCGGTCCTCAACTTAAATTTGTAATTAAAAATATGTTCCCATAGGAAAAAAAGTGATCGCAATGAAGTAAATATTTGATGGAATTTCATAAGTTAATTTCTTTGGGGAGGGGGACTTTGTTGTTATTGATAAAACATGTATTTTTACATTTAAATATGTTTAATGTGTTTAATAGCCAGGGTTTCTCAGCAGCAAACTGCGAAACATGTTTATACTTCGTACCACTAAGATGTTCGTAACTGCAAAATTATGTAAATTTCACATTAGCAATGATTTCTTGTAAACAATTATTGGATTTACATTTATTGAGCATAGGCTGCATATGCAGCCTATGCTCAATAAATGTAAATCCATCAATTGAAATTTCCAGACGATCCTAAATTTTCACTCACGAACATTTTAATCGTACGAAGTTTAGTGAAACGATCCCCTGTATCCTATGAAAGACTATGACAAGCATGGAAGCTGTTGTTAATTGTAAATGCCTGTTCGCTACTATTGCAAAGACGCAAACCCACAATGATTTGTTGTGAAACAATAATATGTCGTCGCATTGCTTGACAATCAAGCAGTTATGACGAACTAAAGTCGCTGTAGTAATGGTACAGAGCCCCGTTCCCTCGAATGACAATTCGTTCCCTCAATTTAGCAATTCGTTCCCTCGAATTAACAATTCGATCCCACGATATAACAATTCGTTTCCTCGAATTAACAATTTGTTCCCACTAAATGACAATGCGTTCCCTCAATTTAACAATTCGTTCTCTCGATGTAACAATTCGTTCCCACGAATTAACAATTCGTTCCCGTGTGAACGAATTGTTAATTCGTGTGGAACGAATTGTTAAATTGAGGGAACAAATTATCATTTCGTGGGAACGAATTAATAAAAAAAAAAGAATTCTACGTCCCCTGCGGGGCTCCGTACACTGGTTTGTTTCATCCATCTTATACATGTATACATAGACCGGGAAGCCACAGAAATGCATAAACAGTCATTAAACAGACACAAAAAAACGGTCATAGACAAGCCCTGTCGTTAATAGGCAGTAACATCATGATTACACACGAAACACATGTGGCGTGGTCCTGGTTGCGAACAATAACTCTTGCAATCTAGTCCCGTACTCTCCGTGGCCAAACGGACGATACGGGAGTAGGTAGCAACAGTTACTGTTCGCAACTAGTGTAACACCAAGGTGCATGATCATGTGGTTACAATAACAACAGCAATGACTGAAAGTGTTGAACGCGCGCCCACTCCAAAGTAAGTATTATTTGATATTTTCCTGAATAGGCAAACGGATTTTGATGAAAAAGTGCGCAGCAAACGCGTCTTCATGAGCTGCATTTGGTGGTCGCGGGAGTTCGGCACATACTTATGTCGTTTTTTGCGCAGAATCGATTTCCGTGTCAGTAGACACGGAGATCGATTCTTCGCAAGAATGACAAAGGTTTGGGCTAAAGTACCGAGACCACCAAATGCAGCTTAACAAGACGCGTTTGATGCGCCATATTGCATCAAAATCAGTTACAGAGTAACAAATTAACTGAAAAAAATCAGCTAAAATAATATTTACTCCCTCCGATACACATTAACCAAGGTCGCTATGAACCGTATTCGGACGACCTCGAGACAACGGACTCTCACGAAACAGTCAACGGATTTATAGCATTGTCGCCCATGCGAAATACGGCGGTACAAACGCGGAGGTAATTACACTGTCAAGCCAAACCGCATATTGCATTACGTGACATAATGTACAGGAAGCAGCCTCTCAGACACCGCCATACTTGATAGATATTAGACAACAAAGGGCAGCCTCTCTGGTGCCAATTCACAATCGTGTGGAGGTAATATAGAAGGACAAGTACATATAACACTACTTTTTCAGCTGTCATCGAATGAAACGCAATGACCTATGTACATGTATAGCACGCCACGTGTAGATACATATCTACTGTCTGTTTCACGTTATTCTGCCGGCGAACTGTTGGCTATTAAACACAATAACTCTAAAATATAAATAACTAAATATAAAGTTTAATAAACTATTGTTTTGAAACACACGATTATTTCTGGAGAAGTTTGTAAACATATATTTTTTGTTGGAGGGAAATCGTGGTAAGGGTCATATAATACATCAATTATAGAATATTGATTCGTTGTGCATGAGATTTATGGACCTTCGAAAAGTGATGTTCACCTCCGCCGAATTCGGCGGAGGTGAACATCACTTTTTGAAGGTTCGGCGGAGGTGAACTTAACTTGTTGAAGGTTCGGCGGAGGTGAACATCACTTTTTGAAGGTTCGGCGGAGGTGAGCATAACTTTTTGAAGGTTCGGCGGAGGTGAACATAACTTGTTGAAGGTTCGGCGGAGGTGAACATCACTTTTCGAAGGTCCGTACATCTCATGTACACTTCCTCAAACAACAATACTTGTATATTATCATGAGTGAGGTTACATGTACCGGGGTCAATTGTTTAGTTTCTGGTATAATTATTGGCGCGCTACTGCAGATTCGATTTTTATTTCAGACCATTGTGTTTATTGGCTATGGCGAACAATTTGGCCATGCAGGGGGGATTATGTGGCCAACTGTTTCTGATCATTCACTTACACGTAAATCATATGGTCACATGTCGAGTATCGACAGGAAAAATATCCATTTACATACTGGATACCAGTGTAGCACCAGATCAGACTGCGCGTCCGCGCAGGCTGATCTGGAGCTACACTGGTCGAAAATGTCTAAAAGACATTTTCATCAATAATTACGCGTAATGAAATTAATCAGTCGACCGGATTAAACAACGCGTGAAAATTGATGTAATTTTATATTCCAATTTACGTGATATTGTACTTTATAAATAATCTAATTAAGTAAAACAAGTTGTACCTGTAAAGGTGCCGTGTCTCGGTTGATCGAACACGCGGTGTTTCGCAATATGGACTCGAACTGATTATATCAACCAAACGTACCATTTTATTTGATCAAATTCAAACGAGCCTCTGTTTAACATGTATTATACTACATGTACATGTATTTACATGAATTACCGTAGAGCGTAATAATCAGGGGAGGTAATCTCGTAATTTGTACCACTATTGCGGTAAGGAGATTAAGTTTACAACAACTGTTATGTTGGTTAATACTAGTTATTTTTCAGTATTACACGTATAAACATTCGTTTCAGCAACTTTCACTACTTCTCTAATTCAAAATTGTGCAACACATCTGCAATTAAACTGTCTTAAATACATACATGTATACTGGTAGTACAGCGTTTCGTAACGTACAGCGCATAACTGAAACAAAGTACTTTAAAGGGAGAAAATCATGTAACTTGGCCTACATGTCATGCCAGTGTTATATTTTTTTCGTTTCATACGCCAGTCAAACACCTTGGCTTTCCAGTAACCTAATTATTAACGTTGTGCCCGTGTAACACGTCCTGTCGAATAATGGCTTTTGACATCATTGAATTATCAACTGTTTCGCATCTGGAACACTGAAACAGGAGCCTGTTGAATTCTGGTGTCCAATATAGCGTTTGATAAGCCGCTACGTTTCTGATAAATGCAGCGATCGATCTGTATCAGTCTGATATGTGGCTCTGACTGGAGAAATGGGTCTTATGGGTTTTGCGACCAGTGTAGATCCAGATCAGCCTGTGCATCCGCACAGTCTGATCAGGATCTTCAATGTTCGCCATGCAGTCAATGAAACACCCGTCATGCTTATAACAAGCAACATAGATCTTTATCAGGCTACATGAGTGCACTGTTATATCAGGATCTACACTGGTAACAAATCAAATATCATAAGCCTCATTTCTCCAGTCACGGACATATATCAGCCTGATATAGATCGATCTCTAAATTGATCAGGCAACTCGCTATGCATTGACCGAATATGTGCGTCTGACTGGAGAAATGGTGCTTATTGGATGTTTGACTAGCGTCAATCGAATGGCGAACAGTGTAGATCCTGATCAGACTGTGCGGAGGCACAGGCTGATCTGGATCTACTCTGGGCGCAAAATCCATAAGCCTCATTTCTCGAGTCACAGCCACAAAATATACGTTGACAGATATATAACAAAGTATCGTATACTGTTTTTGAATACATACGAATATCCGGGTTATATATATTACAACGAATTAAAATCTTCAACGTTTAATTATTCGAACTGCGTTACCGAATGACATCAGTGTAATGACACAACGTACTCAAGTTCGCGTTCCTGTCAACGAAACCCATATACCATGCTATATTTGACTATTTGCTGGCATTAAATGCTTACCTGATAACTATAACACTAGGTTAGTGTCTTAATTTCAAATTTATCAGGCTCGGCTCGGAAACAGTAGGAATTCCCCGGCGTGCCCCGTAATTACTTCGTTGCGAATGGTAACTCTTGCAATCTACATGTACTCCCGTAGCGTCATGGCTATGGACGGTACGGGAGTACATAGCAAGAGTTACCGTTCACAACTAGTAGTATATAGGGAATGAGTTCTATACTACTCAACTAGTGATTACTATGGGTTCCCTACCCTTGCTAGATAAACTTTATCTTATAATACACTCGCCTGGTAGCATCCTTATATTCGACGATACAAACCATACACAAATGCTAACCGGATGCAGGAGTAATGAGCATTTCTATCTCTGCTGAATGCTAGACTTGATAAACATGTACATATTAATGACCTTTTTGTCGTTTTCACGCCATTTTTTGGGTTATTTTTATCCCGCATGTCTTGATTTTCGTATACATATAAGTTGAACGTATGGCAACACAAAATCATACGCGAATACACCGACGGATATCATTGAAGTGCGTCAGTCAAACAAGCGAGAAGACACACTTTCTCAAAAACTGATGCCCGTTTCATTAAACTTCATACGACTAAAATGTTCGTAAGTGCGAAATGCTTTCATGTAAACAATTATTGGATTTACATTTATTGAGCATAGGCTGCATATGCAGCCTATGCTCAATAAATGTAAATCCATCAATTGAAATTTCCAGACGATCCTAAAGTTGCACTTACGAAGATTTTAGTTGCACGAAGTTTAGTGAAACGGCCCCTGGTCGCTCGTGCACTTTGAGGACAGCCCTTTCGAGACAAACTGCGCACAATTTATCATAGATTGCAGTTTGTATTGTATTACTAATATATCACGCTGGTTTTGTAATTTACGTGCACGAGCGTTGGGATCACGTCTCCCCCGGGGCTGAATGCTAATTTCCGTTAGAAATCGGAGACGTGCTCAACAAACGCATTTCC
Organism: Conchocele bisecta; assembly: GCA_029237695.1. Classification (NCBI taxonomy): domain Eukaryota; kingdom Metazoa; phylum Mollusca; class Bivalvia; order Lucinida; family Thyasiridae; genus Conchocele; species Conchocele bisecta. The sequence continues at coordinate 8,624,431 of CM055278.1, read as the reverse complement.
CTGGACACGCGTGCACAATTGAAAATAATGAACAATGCACAATTGGAATTAATATGCAATGCGCAATTGGAAATAACGTACTTTTGGTTACGGCGTGTGCGCAATTCGAAATACAGTAGAACCTCTCTAAACATGGCATCAAGAAAACTTCTGTTATCATATTTTGCTGGGTTTCTTGATCATGTATCTCAGGTGTCACCGCCTGTTCATGATAGCACGGCACTATGGCTCAGAAATGTCACATGTCTGATTTACAGTGAAACCTCTCTAAACCGGACACCCTGTGAGGTTCACAGGGTGTCCGGTTTAGAGAGGTTTTACTGTACAGTAGAACCTCTCTAAACCAGACACCCAGTAAATCCATGTTTGCTTTAAGTTTATCTATTTCATTGTGATGTTCTCTCTACCGGTGGTGATCGCACAGTAAGCGTACATGCACGTGTCTTGTTTTAGTCATATACCCGAGTTACCGTGGAACATCTCTAAATGGGCCACCCTATTGACGCCCCAGGGTGTCCGGTTAAGAGAGGTTTCATCAGAAATATACGTTTAGTTGCAGCGTGACTGCAATTCGAAATGATATACTTTTCGCTACAGCGTGCGCGTAATTCGAAATAATGCATGTATATTTTTCGTTTTGTTTTTATCATTGCGAGTGTAATTCGAAATCCATGTCCTCTGTGGCTCATTATATATTGATACACTTACATATACCCCGGAACATAGACGGGTGGATTGATGCACAGTAAACCTTTGTTTCATTACGAATTACGAACGCCGTCAGTCTCATGAATGAGTTAACGAACTTGAAAAATCATGAGTAACAATCCTTAAAACTACATTATCAAGGTGTATGATCACGTGGTACGAACAACATCAACAAGTACCGATTCAAAGTACGTATTATTTTATAGTGTCCTTATTACGCAACGGAATTTGATGAAATATGGCGCATCAAATGCGTCTTGTTAAGCTGCATTTGGTGGTCTCTGTATTTTCGCCCAAACTTCTGTGGTTTTTGCGAAGAATCGATTTCCGTGTCTCCGACACGGAAATCGATTCTTCGAAAAACCACAGAAGTTTGTGCCAAAGTCACTAGACCACCAAATGTAGCTCATGAAGACGCGTTTGCTGCGCCATATTTCATGAAAATCCGTTGCATATTAAGGAAAATATCAAAGAATACTTACTTTGGAGTGGGCGACGTTGTTGTTGTTGTAACCATGTGATCATGCATCTTGATTATACGTCCGTGGCATCATCGGTGCCGGGATATAATTGGCAGATAATATTAAATATGAGCCTTCTTTTTATTTCGTGAAATTTTGTTCTTTATTGATTTTATTGTGAAGATGTCTATGAGAATTTAACATGGGATTTTCTTTCTAATTCAGAAATAGTGAACCGATTTTCAAAATCTAACTTTGTTTCTTAGTTAGATCATTTCCAAGCTATGCAAGCCAAGTTTCAGAGTCACTTTTCAACATTATTTTCGTTTTTCAACTCCTCCTTTAGGTCCTACACCTCTTTTCCCCCATGTTAAATTTCTATAAAGAAATTTTTTTTTCGTAATAAGATCAATATTTGACCAAATTTTACGAAACAAAAAGAAGACTCATTCTCATAAATTTTGATTTCTAATTTAACATTATAAAAAAACTAGATTTGTCAGTAAGCAAGGCTTAGAGAATACGCCCGCGTGGCTTCGTGAAACAGCCAGTAAGCAACGCGACATAAAAGCGAACACATGCCACCATATCTAACGTCAAGGCTGCCCCGGAAATAGTTCTAAGGGAAGTTACTGGTGAGTTTTCAAGATCCGTAACTGTGTTTATCCCGTCAACACAGTGCGTATGTGCCGTGAAACACGGTGCCGTGAAACAGTTTTGATATCCTGTCAATACGACCTAATCACTGCGTATGAATATGTACGGTGACTGGTGTTATTTTTTTGCATTTAAAGCCATTTGTAGGTGTTGACGGGATAAATATATAATAGTAGGTTAGTGCCGTGAATGGGAAAATATCTGGCGCGGCACGGAAACGGGATGTGCTCGGCAGAGCCTCGCCCATCCCGTTTCCTAAGCCTTGCCAGATATTTTTCCCATTCAATGCACTAACCTACTATTCTCTATATATGGTTTGTCTATAAACCCCGTTGTTTCAGATACTTTCTCGTATTCCTTCCAGAAGAGTGCGCAATTTGATATAACAATAATGACAATCGTCCCTTCATACTTTCGGACCAATCGCGGCCGTGGCGTTTCACGGTTAACAGCTCGCGCGCGTCATATAACACGAGTTCGAAAGAAATACAAATTTAAATTGCGTGCAACAGTAATTGGTTGAAATTGGTCTGTTGACTTGCCAGACACGTAATTGTGCAATGTTATTGCTAGATATGTACTGTCTGTTTCACGAAACCTGCCCCAAATTTCAAAGTTTACGGCTTTTAGCAAAATTTAAGAATGAGCCTTCCTTTTATTTTGTGTAAGTTTGTCAAATTTTGATTTTATTACGAAATAATGATAATTCTATGGGAATGTAACATGCATGCAAAGAGATGGTGGAGCTGCAAGAGGAGTCGGCTTGTGCATCAACACAAACTATAATCGGTGTCAACAGTGTTCTCTTCCAATAAAAAACACACCATGAAATGCTTCTAACAGTTTATAATTATGCGATGCAGTATGTGTGGCCTAGTGGATATATATATATAGGCAATCCACCTGGTAGGAGGTGGAGGTTCGGGCCTCCGCTCAGGCTGATGTTGCCGATAGTTGAGTGGCCAGATTTATAGTTAATAGGTAACAATAGTTCGCTTCCGATATGTTATCTACGGCTACAATTTCATCCATTAAAACATGTGAGCAACGGAAGTGCATACCCAAACCTGTTGCATGTAGGTCAAAATATAGTAAACTATAGTGTACATGTATATATTTAAACAAATAATCTTTGAAGTAGAACTAGTAAATTGCCAAAAATAATAGAACAGGGAAATCATTTTCCCATGCAAGCCATCTTTTCTCTTGTTGTTTTTCAACATTCAACATAACGAAATGAAGCTTTCAAATGTACAAGCTATACATGTAAATGTCAGATAAACACCTTGACAGGGTAAAATAACCAATTTCTGCATGTGTACATGTATGTTCTTTATCAATAATTTATATAGTTAAATGAATGGTAACAACTGTCTGCCTATTTCACCAATATTGCAAAGTATACGTATCTAGCAAAGTATACTTTGAGAGAGAAATTTTCAATTTTAGGATAAATTTATTAATGTTTTATTATACTGAATGTATTACATTATCACAGCCAGTTTGGCTGTGATAATGTAATAAATTCAGTATAATAATTCTGCAACTTGTAATCATCAAATATATGCAGTCGTTAGTTCTATATTAAATAATGCATTTTGGGAAAAATAAATGATTACTCCCTCAAAGTATACTGTGCTAGATAAGTATACTTTGCAATTTTTATGAAATAGGCTTCTGATGTCTGACATATACTCGTAGGGCGGGATTTGAGTACTGTTGTTAAGAAATTAGAGTGTCAAAACTGTCCAATGGGAATTTCACATGGGGGGGGGGGAGGGGGGGGGGAAGGAGGAGGTGGAGGTTCTGGAGGAGGATTGAAAAAACAGAAACATTTTGGAAATTGACACCGAAACCTGGTTAGATAGCTTGGAAATGATGTATCTACGAAAACAAAAGTTATATTTTGAAAATCGGTCAACAAATAATTTAAAAAAAAAACCGGTTTTAAACTGCCATTATAAATTCCCATAGGAAAATCGTTTTTTGGCAATAAACTAAATATTTGATGGAATTTTATCAAATACAACACTTTGGGGATGGTGACGTTTCAGTTATTGATGAAAAGGTACTTACATTAAAATAGTTTAAAGATGTAATGTATTTAATAGCCGACAGTTCGTCGGCAGGAAAACGTGGCACAGACAGTAGGAGCATGTTACATGAAACTGTCCTCTTGAATCTTGAATCTGTACACTACTGCCTGCGGTAATCTTGCCAATAATCGTCAATTTCTTTAATTTAAAACATCCAATTTTGTGCTTGCAATAAATAGCTTGATTGACTGCGCCTGAGCTGTATTACAGATCAGGCTCCGACAATCAAATTGCTTGATTGTGAGTTGTTTAGATAGTTGTTTAGAAACGTTCATGACCCGGGCAAGATTAGCGCAGGCGGTTGTGTAGGCCCGTATAGGAGTGTGAGAAGATCAGGAGCACAGGCACTTTATGGTATGAACGTGAAAACGCTCTTTAAATCATACCACATTTTACTCTTATATTAACTATCTAGAAGGTAGGATATTCGTCATCTTTTCAACCAACGGAAGTGGTACTAGTGTACCTTGGGCCCGGCTCGCTGATTCAGTAATCGTAACGCGCGAGAAGGCCGGGACCCTGCTGGTCCCGGCCTTCGCGCGCGTTACAATTACTACATTAGCGAGACGGGCCCGAGATAAATACTCCACTTCCGTTGGTTGAAAAGAGGGCGAGTGCTTACCTTCTAGATATTTAATATCATAATACAATTGTATATGATTTACAGAGGCTTTTCAAGTTCATACCACAAAGTGCCTGCGGTCAGGAGCTAGTAGACTGGCCAAACACGATATAAGCCAACTTCTCTCCAGCCACAGTCATATTCCGCAGCGTAAAGGACGAAAGTTTAATTTTCAGACCGATCGGTCAATTCGGTTTTACGCCTATCTCAGCCATTATCCAGTGATACGTTATTCCCTTATAGTAATCAATGTCTCAAAACGTAATAGCAGTTAATTCGGACAGCTTCATGATGATATAGAAAGGCACCTGAGGACACGGGTAACCGGTGTAGATCATGCTTATCATTCGTATTTATTTATTTATCATATTTTATTTGTTTATTTATTTTATGTATACATGTATGTATTTATATGTACAAGTTAGTGTTCACATATTGGATGTTTAACCCTTTGAACCCGAAATCCAGCTATAGCGGTTTATGCAAAAAGTGCAGATCCAGATGAGCCGGCTCGTAACGAGCCGTCTCATCAGGATCTGCACTTTTTAAAAATAATTTAAATATTTTTGAGAACAAAAAATATCCCCTTTTCATAAATAGACTAGTCTGAAAACCATTTTGTGACGGTTGGGTCGGTTGCAAAATTAACATATCAAAATCCATTCCAGTTACTTAGGGGTGAAAGGGTTAAGGAATTAAATTCGAGGGAGCGTGAACGAAGTGGAACACAATGCTGTCCAGCGATTGGCTAATAAAGTAGGGCAAACTATAACATTTAATGTACAGTGAAACCTCTCTAAACCGGACACCCTGGGAGGTCCCCAGGGTGTCCGGCTTAGAGAGGTTTTTCTGTACATCAGGCATTTGATAATTCTGAGCTATAGTTGTATGCTATGCGATCACGAACAGTCATTATCAACTGAGATAAATTACCAAGAAACTCATCAAAAATATGATCAAATGTGTTTCCATGGTGTCCGGTTTAGAGCGGTTCCACTGTACATGCACTTATGTAATGTTGTCTAACGGGCTGTCAAAATCTATGGTCATTTTAAGCCGGGTTATGGGGTCGAATCCCATATTTCTCCTGCTGTGATGGGAGCAAATCCCAAAATCAGTAGCCTATTTCACCAACATTGCAACATTTGCCGTCGACGCTGATATGAATACAAATCAGCCGACGGAAACGGCATTTGGTCATTTGAGGCCAGTGTACATCCTAAATAATAACAGTTCCGCATACTCAACTTTACGGAGCTCCGCAGGGGACTTAGAATTATTTTTCATTATTAATTTGTTCCCACGAATAACAATTCGTTCCCTCAATTTAACACGAATTTATAATTCGTGGGAACGAATTGTTATAACATGGGAACGAAGTGTTAATTTGAGGAAACGAATTGTTAAATAGAGGGAACGAATTGTTATACCATGGGAACGAATTGTTAATTCGAGGGAACGAATTGTTATATCGTGGGAACGAATTGTTAATTCGAGGCAACGAATTGTTAAATTGAGGGAACGAATTGTTATTTCGTGGGAACGAATTAATAAAAACAATCCATACCCCCTGCGGGGCTACGTACACCTTTAACACTGTCATATAGAAGAACCAGTGAGCACACAGCGGCTCATTAACAGCTACCAAGCTTACAGCAAATAAATTGTATTGACCCTTTTCATTAAATTAATCAGAAAATTGTTACTTTGTACACTAAATACCAGAATCGACAAACTGTGCAGAGCCTGAGAAGACGACGAGGTACGAGCAGTCATTTGGACCGACACTATTTGGAAACGTTGAGAAACTGGGGCCCGTTTCACTAAACTTCGATCTAAAATGTTCGTAAGTGCAAATTTAGGATCGTCTGGGAATTTTAATTAATGGATTTACATTTATTGACCATAGGCTGTGATCTTATTTTTGACGAGTTTGTTGGTCATTTATCTCACGTGATAATGTCTGTACATGATTGCTTATCACACAACTACGGCTCGGAATGATCAAATGCGTGATTTATAGTGAAACCTCTCTAAACCGGACACCTTGGGACCTCCCATCGTGTCCGGTTTAGAGAGGTTTCAATGTATACAATACAATATTTCTAGCATGTGTTAAATGTTCACTGACAGACCGTTAATGATACGCACGTCATAAGTTCGTTTTCGAAAAAGCTGGCAAAAGCGTCAATGATTCCTATACTATATGACCCCTATGACATTCATTAACAATCACGTGACTCTCCATGGATACCTCTCGGTCCAGTCATTATATCTGGGATTAAGTACATACATACATGTACATACTAACACTACATTTACAAGTGTATTACAATTTTACATTGCCAATATGTGTAAGAATTATAAGAGACTAATATATATATCAAATAGCCACATACATATTACCTTACAGTAACATTACGTTACATGGTTGGTACTGGTACATTAGTTTACGCCACTGTGGTTAACCAGGTAAACAAAATCATTCGTTTCGTTTCGGCTTATATTTAAGGGTGGCAATTGGCTCATCGAACACCTTCCATACCCGGATCAAAAGCAGTTAAGTGGAGTCAACATCATATTTATCCCGTCAACACAGTGCGTATGTGCCGTGAAACACGGTGCCGTGAAACATTTTTGATATCCTGTCAATACTATTTTTGCATTTTACAGCCATTTGTAGGTGTTGACGGGATAAATAGAATAGTAGGTTAGTGCCGTGAATGGTAAACAATATCTGGCGCGGCACGGAAACGGGATGTGCTCGGCAGAGCCTCGCCCATCCCGTTTCCTGAGCCTTGCCAGATATTTTTTCCCATTCACGGCACTAACCTACTATTCTCTATATCTAATACCCTACTATTAAACTCTTTCTAGCGCCTTAAAAATAACGCTAAGGAGCCATTGCTAATCCCTAAATTACATGTTAGTGCGACTCCTGGTTTAGCATGTTTAGTAAACACGATCAAAGGGGACAATGATGCCGCGACTTTCTGAACCCGATGGCACACATTTACATGACCCCATTGACTCTCACTCGACTCTATGTTCATTAACATGGATATTATCAAATTAACTTTTACGTTGGTTCACATGCCACATTCCAGTTGCATTAGCATAGTGGATTAGTGGATTACAGCAGCGCTTTTCTGCTCCTTACCTATTTGTATATATTAATATCGTATACATATCGTAATCGTATAGTATTGGTATATTTAATGAGCATATCGTATGATCATATAATATGGTATGTTTGTACCGTATCATCGTATAGTACAGTTTGTTTACATTATACAAACGTACTATACGAATATTGTACACAAATCTGGTATGTGTGTACGATACAAACGTACCAGAAATATACGCATGGATACAAATCGTATAAACGTACGATTTGAATGGTATATCTATACGATATTGGTTGGTATGTACGGTACAAACATACGGTACGTTTATATTATATGCATATCGTATAGAAAACATATCGTATTGGTATAGTATTGGTAGTATAGGGGATATAAACTTGGAAAAGTCGCGGGAATACTGGACGAGGCCTTCCGGCCTTCGTCCAGTATTCCCGCGACTTTTCCAAGTTTATTCCCCGATAAATAGCTGACCTGCAGAAAAGCGCTGCTGTAGTACAGACCCAATGGCCTCCGTTCTTCTTGCCAATATTATCAACGTTTCTGAACGACTAATGGCAATGTCAACTCTCAATCAAGCAATTTGTTTGTCTGAGCCTGAGCTGTGCTACAGCTCAGGCTCAGACAATCAAGCTGCTTGATTTCAAGCAAGGTATTCGTGTAGTTGTACAAGAGTATCGCGGGCGGTGTACTGACCGGTGTGCGACTTCGTATATCAAATTTTCCGGCGTGGTGCTTGCCAACCAAATGCCGTCAGCCACAACGACGCCGCTACATGTACGAGGGTGTGGCAGGGGAAGATACTGATATCAGCATTTATCAGGTAACCTGCCCTGTATTGACCGAATACACACTGACTGATAACTTATTGCTGTATCAGGCATTGACTGTATCCGGGTTACAATGAAGTGAAAACTGACGTTCCATTGATCGGATGACGTCATGTGACGTTACTGCATGATGTCAGTGTAATGACGCAACGTAAACAAGTCCATAGATAACGCCGTCATATGTGGTCATTTTTTAGCATAAGACGTTACCTGATAAATAGAATACCAAGCTACTGTTTTTTGATACCAAGTTGATCAGGCTCGGCTCGGAAACGGTAGGAATTCCTCGGCAAGCCTCGGAATTCCTACGCGTTTCTTAGCCTTGCCTGATAAACTTGATATCAAAAGACAGTAGCCTGGTATTCTCCATCAACCTAAATACGACTCGTTCATATAACTATTTTGTATCAGGATTCATACACACATGTTCACGTACAGCAAAGATTTGTTGAAAGTTCTCAAACGAAACATACGAAAACGAATGGAAAATACAATGAAAAGTATCATTTTGTACAAAGATATGCATAGAAACGAATATCTGTTGGTTCTTTCTATTCACGAAAACGATATTTTCCTTTAGATACATGGCTCTCAACTATTCAAACGCCTGTCGTTTTCTTCAACGGATATTGTGTCGTGTTTTCATTTTGCAACGCATTTCGCGCCGTTTACAGATCGTTTTCGGTTTTTTTAATTAAAAAACGACGTTTAAACAAACGAAAACATAATTTTCTAATATAAAATAAGGGAATCGTTATCACTAAGGAAATTCTCTCGTTGGCGGCCTTAATAATAATAAATATATTTTTTTAACGCTTTTTATTTTTCTTTCGAAAATTGTAATTTTTTATCGCCAATTGACATGTGGCCGTCAGACATGGGTCGTATGCAAAACAAAGCACCATTTCTAGACACATTTGTGGCCAACTAGTATCAAAATCGGTGAAGCGGTTCATGAGTTATTGAAACATGAAAGGTATTACTAACGTACGTACGCACGTACTTGGACTAGCGCTATATCCCGTCTTGTCTATCGCCGAGGGAATAGCAGAAATACCGGTTGGTCAATGTATATGCCCTCCGAGGCAAGGCCAGTCAACAAGGGGATATAAGTCACTGAAAACATATAGGATTCTTCCTCTTGCCTTTATAAACATGTTTATCAGGTACCCTGCCCTGTATTGACCGAATACGTACTGACTGATAATATATAGAGAATACCAGGCTAGTGTATTTTGATATCAAGTTTATCAGGCAAGGCTAGGAAACGCGTAGGAATTCCGAGGCTTGCCGAGGAATTCCTACCGTTTCCGAGCCGAGCCTGATAAACTTGATATCAAAATACCACTAGGCCTGGTATTCTATTTATCAGGTAACGTTTTATGCTCGAAAATGACATTAGATGACGTCGTATTCTATGGACAGAATGCGGACTTGTTTACGTTGCGTCATTACACTGACGTCATTCGGTAACGTCACATGACGTCAACCGACCAATGGAACGTTAGTTTTCACTTTGTTGTAACCCGGATGTTGATATCAGGTCAATGCCTGATACAACAATATGTTATCAGTCAGTACGTATTCGGTCAATACAGGGCAGGTTACCTGATAAATTGTTGTATCAGGCATTGACCTGATATCAACATCCGGGTTACAACAAAGTGAAAACTGACGTTCCATTGGTCGGTTGACGTCACGTGACGTTACCGAATAACGTCAGTGTAATGATGCAACGTAAACAAGTCCGCGTTCTGTTCATATATAACGACGTCATATGTGGTCATTTTCGAGCATAACACGTTACCTGATAAATAGAATACCAGGCTAGTGTCTTTTGATATCAAGTTTATCAGGCTCGGCTCGGAAACGGTAGCCTCGGAATTCCTACAGGTTTCCTAGCCTTGCCTGATAAACCTGATATCTAAAGACACTAGCCTGGTATTCTCTATGTGTCAAACTTTGTTATGATCCGTCAAGTAGAACTCTAGTTAATGTGCAGACAAAGATACAGAAATTGCATGTAAACATTTAAAATGGCCTCCAAGGGGACATTAGTCCGATTTTCTTTTAAATGAACAGGGATCAATAAATGCAAATCCATGAATTGAAATTTCCTGACCATCCTAAGTTTGCATTTACGAACATTTTAGTCGTACGAAGTTTAGTGAAACGGTCCCTTGGATACGCATTGCACCGGTTCAAGTATGACGTGCATGCGATACAGAACAGAACAGAACAGAACAGAACATATCCTTTATTTGGCAATGATCTCAGACCACTTAGTGGTATATGAGTGCATACATGTACAAGCATAATTTATTATGAACAACAACAACAGCATGGCGAGAGTTATGTGGAAGTACTGTACTCGGTCTAATTTATCAGCGAACTTGTTTGCAGGCAAATTTAGTTAAATAGTCAACATCTATATATTTTGCAATGATTCGGCTTGATGGTATTTATCAGTAGCGAGTATTGACTGGGAGAAATTCATCAAGTATTATATGTAAAGGAACGTGGTCAGTAAGCTTGGATCCGAATCAGAACAATTTGTTTAAACATAGTTTGACAATAATTCCAATTCTTAGAAACTCATCTACGAGTTTATAGGAGTTAGATTTGGTAAAATTTATTGCTACGTCAAACATTTTACAATTAAATATACAAGCATATAGAAAACGGGTTGCAAGTATATTCGATTGCAAAAAAAGACCCGCACATCCCTGTGTGTCTCAGTCTCCAGGAATATGGAGAACGAGACAGGGCATGTCAGGATGAATACACGGTGAATTGTAGTGGGACACACTCTCATCAGATAGCGAAAATCGAAAGTTGGTGAGAGTATGTATGCCACTTAATACATAAGTTATTATACAGTTTCTCGTAAGTTAGACATCGTAGTATGGGTGTGCCTGTATTGGTTGGATGCGGACCGCACGCACAACGACAACTCATATATTTGTGTATGCGGCCTTCACCCTCCAATAGCATGCATATCGTGTCGTTATTTACCATGCAAATATCATATCAATCCTTCATGAATATTGATAGGTGTGAACAATGTACATCTTGATTTACTAGTATGTGACTGAACAACAGTATGTTGTGTTTACTCATAATTGTCAGTAGTATAATATCTACAATTAGTGTAGCCCCGGATGAGATTGCTCAAAGTAAGCCATCCCAACAGGATCTGCACCACTTGTGAATGACTCTGTGATGTATGATTACTATTGAACTATAATACAAAAGTCATAAATAACAAAATTATGAACATGTGAATTACTTTATAATCTAGGAGGTACATTTAAGTCAATAGTTATTGGAAAAAACGCATAATCTCAGCAATAAAGATGCTCAACCGTCGTAACTGTATTTCTGACTTGCAATTGAGAAGTTCTTTGAATTTTATAACATTTGGATACCGATAATAGTAACGTTTGAGATACAATTTTCGTTTATCCGAGAAATGTGGACAGACTAGCAGATAATGAAATTCGTCACCCAAATCATTTTTATTACATACGGTACACTTACGTTCAGAATGGGGTATCCTTAACCATCTACCTGTCTCGATTGGGAGTTTATGATTACCTGTTCTAAATCTTACAAGATTATAGTACAATGATTGTGGTAAACATGTGAAGTATCCTTCTATATTTGTGTTATCTTTAAATAAATTATACATCTTACCTTTGTTAGATTCCGAGACACGTGAATGCCAGTTTTGGATAAATTGATCCATTAGAGTACGTTTAATTTTATTTTTACTTAGTTCCTGCATATTATAGTCTAGATTATTCCCCGTTTCATTTACTATATGTTTTATGAACTGCAACCATTTAAAATTAGTGTTTTCAAGGTTCGAAATATATTCTAACATCAGACATGATAATTTAGTCTGGTTGCCATTTACTATTCTATTCCAAAAACCTAACGTCCTGGTTTTAATAGTAATCGATATTGGATGTCTACCGAGCTCGGCATATAACATGTACAACGGTGTGGATTTACGACTTTTTGTTATTCGTCTTAAAAAGTCGGTATGTATTCGCTCCAGGATATCTAGATTTTCGTAGCCCCAAACTTCACACCCGTATGTCAGAATTGGTAGAATTGTATGGTCGAATAATTTTAGTTGGAGATCAATTGGTAGATCCAAGTTGTTAATACGTGTATATAGTAAAAATGTTGCCTTTTTTGCTTGTTGTGCTATATTGTTTTCGGGCATTAAGAAAACTTCCGCTCCTTGAAAAGTATACACCAAGGTATTTGTACTCATTAACTATCTCTATTATTTCATTACCGATACAAAAATTATATTTTTTATTATTGTTAGTACCAAATACTATGACTTTAGTCTTGCTTATATTTATCTTTAGCTTCCATTCATTGCAATATAGCTGGAAATCGTTTAGACACCTTTGAAAACTGTTTTCGTCTTCGGCAGTAATTATGGTATCGTCTGCGTACAACAGAACTATTATTTTTATGAAAAAGGATGAGTCTATCGTTCGGTGGTGAATTTTGATACCGTCATTATTGTTGACCGATAGTGACATTTCAAGGTCATTCAAAAATAGTGAAAACAATATTGGTGACAAGTTTTCTCCCTGTCTGACTCCACAAAAGCTTGTAAATAATTGGGAAGTTTCGTTATTGTTTGAAACACACGATTTAATACCGTCGTACATATTATATATAACTCTGAAAAATAAACCATTTACGTTGGTACTCAGCAATTTTCGCCATAGTCCTATCCTCCAGACAGAATCGAAGGCTTGGGAAAAATCAATAAATGAACAGAATAACTTCTTTTTCTGTTTCCTCATTAGTTCTATTAATAAATGTAACACAAAAATATGGTCAGTTGTTGAGTATCCTTTCCTAAAACCAGCTTGATTATTTGACAAATATTCGTTATAATCGACAAATTTCGTTAAACGTTTGTTTAGTAGCGCAGTAAACAATTTACCCAGACAACTAAGGATTGTGATTGGCCTGTAATTTGCAGGATTTTCAACATCACCTTTGTTTTTGAAAATAGGTTTAATTGTCCCGATTAGCCATGACTCTGGCAGTATACCTGTTGAAAGCACGATATTAAAAAGTGATACATATACGGGTAGCAATATAGTTTGTGTGGTTTTAATGTATTCGTTTAAAATGTTGTCAGTACCACAGGCTTTCGCGTCTTTTAGTGTTTTGATTACATCTACTATTTCACGCTCAGTTATTGGACAATTTAGTATTTCGTCATCCTCACTAACGTCAATATTTACTAGCGGATCATCCTCATCGCTGTCATTATGCTGAGATGCGTTAACCTCTCTAAAATAGTTGTATAACTCGTCGAGCGGTGGGGCTTTATTTGGACCTTTTGTTTTGAATTTATTTAGGAATTTCCAATATTCCTTCGGTTTACATTTCTGTAAGTTTCTCAGTTTTTGTTGCGATACGTGTTTATATTTGCGTATATGTTTATTCATAACCATTTTATAGTTTTTGCTAAGCACGAGTAGGTTAGTTTTATCCACTTCCTGTTTGCTAATATGAAACTTCTTTTTAGCCTGGTTATATATTATTCTTGCATTTCTGCATTGGTGCCCAAACCACGGCTTGTCTGTACTATTACGTTTATTATTGACATGGTTATGCGGACATGAGAATGTGCGTTTCGCGGATTCATCAAAAATTGATGATATTGTTTGTGTTATATGGTTTAATTTATGTTTAGAAGGATTTATGTTACAGTCTGCTAATTCTGCATGTAGTTCGGACATATCGGCTTGACTAACATTATTGACAAATTCTAATAATTTGTCTTCGTTCCACTTACACTTTGACTTAATTTCATTTGCATTAGATGTATGTGCTTTATCGGGGCCGCAAGTAGGCTGTTGCTTTAAAGTTAAGCTCATTCTTAAAAGTGAATGTCCATCTGAGAGCAAGGTATCTGTATCTAAGACTTCAAAGTAATTAACCAACTTCATACACTGATGGGTGGCTATTGTGTAGTCGATTAGAGATTGATGTCTGAATGTAAGTTTACCTATACCTTTGTCTTTGCTGATGCGACCATTCAGGATAAACAAATTATTATTTTTACAAAGTTCAATCAGCGTATATCCAGAAGTGTTTTTCTTTTTATCACAAGACTTTACAAACACGGTCATTTACTAACGCCTAGTTGCGAACGGTAACTCTTGCTATTTACTCCCGTACCGTCCGTAGCTAGAGTTACGATTCCACTCATAGGGTTCCTCTGCAGAATAGCGAATCAATCTGATTCGCTATTCTGCAGAAGAATCCTATGAGTGGAATCGTAACTCTGGCTACGGACGGTAACGCGAGTAGATTGCACTTCATGCACTTGTCAAAATACAGATTCGCTTTTAGAGATGTAATGAAGGTTAAATGGCGCAGTGACAGACACGATTGCTCAGCATGGCCTTCAGCATCCGCGCAGTCTGATTAGGGTCTACACTGTTCACGATTGAGCCAACGAAACTTCCGCTATGCTTCAAACAATGTGCATTGCCATTATCAGATTGCACCAGTATTGTAGAAGAACAGGATCTACACTGGCAACATAAGCGATACGCGCTATTTCTCAAGTCACACCCACACAACCTAGCGAGCGTAAATGTCAATTTTAAAACGTTCCTGAATTTCCCCTTAATTATTCCGTAGTTTTTGACAATTGAGGACATAAAAAATACGCGTTTTCCTTAATGAAGCCTGCGTTGTCACGACTATGCTTCCTTGAACATGAATAGTGGAACACATGCACGTTTGGCGGACATTAAGATATATTAAAGGAACTGTGTCTCAAATGATGTTTCAGATATTCATTAATAGTAGTGTTGTATAAAGAAAGAGATACAGCTATTTTAACCCTTTCAACTCTAAGGAACTGGAATGGACTGTGATATGCTAATGTTCCGACCAATCCAATGGTCACAAAATGATTTTCAGATTCGTCAATTTATGAAAAGGGGGTGTTTTTGTTCTAAGAAATATGAAAATTACTTGCAAAAAGTGCAGATCCTGATGAGACGGCTCGTTACGAGCCGGCTCATCTGGATCTGCACTGTTTGCATAAACTGCTATAGCGGGCTTTCGGGTTCAAAGGGTTAAGCCATAGACTCAATGTCTGTTTACAGAACACTGTCAAATGCTGCATTGATCTACTTCACATGCACTCAGAAGGCACAACATGTTCTTTATATCAGAGACATAATCTGATACATTTTCTGGCAACATAAACACCAATTCACCCTTTTTCCCACGTATTGATTGGCATTATTATACATTTTATATCAGATATATCAGGGGTGATAACGGTGTTTCCTTAAAATGTTAACGGGCATTACTAGTTAGTATCTGTATTAATTCTGTTTTGATGTGCAATGATCATATTTTATAATCTGTCGAACATATTATATTTTCAAGTGACGCATTTAATTAGTATAAATAATTAAAAAAGTATCATGCCTCATTTGCATATGAAAATAGCCTGATGCCACCGCGAGTCACTATCAGTAAAATGCACATTACTAAATGATTATATCTGAATAGCGGGCACTTGTGATTGTTATAACTGATGGAATACTGACACAATTATACACTTATTTAATTTCCTATAAAGAACAGTGTCAAGGTGTATGATCACGTGGTACTAACAACAACAACAAGTACCGATTGAAAGTACGTATTCTTTTATAGTGTTCTTATTACGTAACGGATTTTTATGAAATATGGCGCATCAAACGCGTCTTGTTAAGCTGCATATGGTGGTCTCTGTATTTTCGCGCACACTTCTGTCGTGTTTGCGAAGAATCGATTTCCGTGTCTCCGACACCGAAATCGATTATTCGCAAAAACGACATAAGTCTGTGCCAAACTACATAGACCACCAAATGCAGCACATGAAGACGCGTTTGCTGCGCCATATTTCATCAAAATCCGTTGCATATTAAAGAAAATATCAAATAATACTTACTTTGGAGTGGGCGACGTTGTTGTTGTTGTAACCATGTGATCATGAGCCTTGAGTGTGTGCCTACTGAGTGGGCAACTATCTTCAATGTATATTTTAGAGCATGTTCAAGCACAGTTAAGTCTGTTTTTTTTTGTAATTCTGATCATGCTTGTCATGTGAGATGGCTTCAATTCCAACCGCTGACTGTTTGGGCCATCACCAGGAGATTGAATATATCTTAACAATAATTTAACCTATATTTTAATTAGTGAACATCCTGAGCAGGATGACCACAGGTTATGGGAATGTAGATTCCACAATATCATATTAAAATGGAAATAGCAGAGAATAACCAAATGAGTGGTAAATTACAATTTTCGAAAAAAAAAACGGATTTTTATGAAATATGGCGCATCAAACGCGTCTTGTTAAACTGCATTTGGTGGTATCTGTATTTTCGCGCACACTTCTGTCGTGTTTGCGAAGAATCGATTTCCGTATCTCCGAAAATTGTAATTGGTTACCAATATATCATATAGGAAAAACCAATGGTGGTGATGTACCTACAGTAGCGCTTTTCTGCAGGTCAACTATACGTACTATACCAATTCTATACGTATACTATACCAATACGATATGTTTTCTATACGATATGCATATAATATAAACGTACGGTATGTTTGTACCGTACATACCAACCAATATCGTATAGATATACCATTCAAATCGTACGTTTATACGATGTTTATGCATGTGTATAATTCTGGTACGTTTGTATCGTACAAACATACCAGATTATGGTATATTCATACCATATCCGTACGGATATATCGTATATACGAACGGATGTCGTATGTTTGTATAATATTCGTATAGTACGTTTGTACTATACGATGATACGGTACAAACATAACAATATTATATGATCATACGATATGCTCATTAAATATACCAATATTATACGATTACGATATGTATACGATATTAGTTTTATCCCGTCAACACAGTGCGTATGTGCCGTGAAAAACGGTGCCGTGAAACATTTTTGATATCCTGTCAATACGACCTAATCACTGCGTATGAATATGTGCGGTGGCAGGGATTATTTTTTTGCATTTTAAAGCCATTAGTAGGTGTTGACGGGATAAATAGAATATAGTAGGTTAGTGCCGTGAATGGGAAAAATATCTGGCGCGGCTCGGAAACGGGATGTGCTCGGCACAGCCTCGCCCACCCCGTTTCCTAAGCCTTGCCAGATATTTTTCCCATTCACGGCACTAACCTACTATTCTCTATATATACAAATAGGTAAGGAGCAGAAAAGCGCTACGGTACATGTATATCCTCGGTGAACGATATATACTGTGGAACCTCTCTAAACCGGACACCAAGGTAACCTCTGTGAAACAATTTGTGATGGGTTTCTTAATCATTTATCTCGGATGTTCATCTACGTTCATGCTTGCAAAGCACTCCAATACATTTCAGAATTTGACATATGCCTGAGTTACAGTGGAATCTCTCTAAACCGGACACCCTGGTGACCTCCCAGGGTGTCCGGTTTAGAGAGGTTTCAATGTACTGTTTGCTGTCAATATACCGGGTGTTTCACTGACTGAATGACGAACGAAGCTCATGCTGATATGTGCCTCGATAGCTCCCAATGTTCCGAACATATACGAGACACGCCATGTGATTTTGTACCTTCGAACATCTGCGTAATTTCATTAATAAATACGTTTACAAAATTTACAATATTTTTTCATAAATGAAGTCAAAAGTTGACAAAATGTTCAGAGTACATATTCCGCATGTACTGTGAAAATGTTGTCAACTCTTGACCCGATTTGCGGAAATTATTGTAAATTTTGTAAACGTATTTCATGAAGCTACACCCATGTCTGAAGGTACAAAATCACATGGCGTGTCTCATATGTGGCCGTGCCTGGAGCAATGGGGCCTACGGATTTGTGGACATTCAAACGTCTGGGGCCCGTTTCACTAAACTTCGTACGATAAAAATGTTCTTACGAAGATTTTTATGAATTGGTTTCTCACTTTAACGTGAGTCACAGATGCTACCATTTTGCACATACGTGTACACATCATTAAATGTGAATACAGCCACAAAATATTTGCCGTGTTTGGCTATAAGTGCAAATGTTATTGTTAATTTCAATTTTGCACTTACGAACTTCTTAGTCGTACGAAGTTTAGTGAAACGGGGCCCCGATCTTCTAAAGTACTGCTGAAGACTGATACTGATCAATACGATAAATTAGAAGTATTACAGGTGTCTCATTAACTGAATGGCGAACAGTGCAGGCCCTGATCGGGCTGCGCGGCAGCGCATGCTGATCTGGGGCTACTCTAGTCGCATGTATGTCCCATTTCGCCAGTCACAGCCACACATTATTCCAGTCACGGCTACATATTACTCTACATGTAGTTTATACACGTGACCGTTTTTACATAGGGTACATGTGTATCCGTATGTATTGCGATCGAGCGGGATCATTTGGCCCGCCCACGACCCCCCGTGGTGCGGACGCCTGTGATTGACAACTTAGAATCGCGTCGGACAGTTAGCCACGCCCCAGATCCCCTCGATGGGCACGTCCGTAGTGATATCTTGGAATAACCATAACAACAAAATGCATTGTGTTACTAAACGTTTAACTGGCATACGCAACCACTAATTGAAAATAATATTATGAAAAACTTGCACTGCACAATATCAACAACGGTTGTTCTACGTACAAAAATACATCGGATTATTTTGTTGCGCGTGATTTGCCCCCATTTGCAGCACAAATCGTGCGGTCATCGCTAAATTTAGTAACAGAGTTAACTCCCCTCCGAATACTCTCCGAAACAAGCGACGCGTTTAACACACAAACTACATCAAGTTTGACCTTCCGACAGCCTATTTTTAAACTCACCCGACACCTGTGCGAAACAAAACTCGCACGTGTAGGTCTAACTGATGTTTAATCCTCATTCTCTCTCTCTATCGATGGATCTACAGTGGATTTTAGTGACATTCCTGAATTCGGCCTGATTGACATTTGTCTATGGTGGCCAATACACGCCAACATGAGTGTCAATTCTACGTTCATGGAAGGGGGTCAATAAGTCAGTATTTAAGGTGATAACTTACAGTCAGGGAACACATTAATGACAGTATAACACTGCAAGTACTGAAATACGACAAACAAAATCTAACAAGTTTCTAAACGTTACAAGTGCCCGCTATACAGATATAATCATTTAGTAATATTTATTTTACTGATAGTGACACGCGCGGTGGTATCAGGCTATGTTCATATGCAAATGAGGCATGATATGTTTTAATTATTTATACTAAAGAAATGCGTCACCTGAAAAAATAATATTTTCGACAGATTTTAAAGTATGATCATTGCACATCATACAATAAATACAGAGATTAAAGAGTAATGTCCGTTAACATTTTAAGCAAACACGGTTATCGCCCCTCATATCAGTGTGTAAATTTACGTCTGATATAACATGTATAATAATGCCAATCAGTACGTGGGATAATGGCGCATGAATGTTTATTTTGCCAGGAAATGTCTCAGATGATGTCTCTGATGTAAAGAACATTTTGTACCTACTGAGTGGGCATGTACCTTTAAGGGTTAATGAAACTGTAACACCAGCAATCAATCAAGCAATCAATCTAGTTTAATCTTGTAGTACCCTATGTTCAGTACTTTCAGTACTTTGATTTGTATTGTGGAGGACAAATGTAATCCAATAACTGTCAGCACGTCGCGCGTTTTACAGATAACCCGTTGTGATATATGTATAGAAAGTAGAATAAACCATGGACATTGTATTAACTACATTTATATCTACAGAACTGACTTTTGTTTCACCTCAAAACCAGAAGAGAGCGTGACACGAAGAGGGTCCGAGCGTGCGTTTGTTGTACTCGTATTTATTTACATAAAATAATAAAACAGGGGCCCGTTTCACTAAACTTCGTACGACTAAAATGTTTGTAAGCGCAAATTTAGGGTCGTCTGGAAATTTCAATTGATGGATATACATGTATTGAGCATAGGCTGCATATGCAGCCTATGTCAATAAACGTAAATCCAATAATTGTTTACAAGAAAACAGTGTTAATGTGATATTTACAGACTATCATAAGGTTGCACTTACGAACATTTTAGTCTTACGAAGTTTAGTGAAACGGCCCCCAGAATTCCAGAGTTTATATTTTCACCACATAAAGAAAGCACACTATTCAAAAATAGAAGATCTTACAGATTTAGTGGTGGTTCAATATGATATTTATTAAATGAGTTTACTTATTTCATAAGAAGCGCAATAAATTCGTTTGACAACTGTCATATTAAATCGTTTGACAACTGTCATATTAAATCGTTTGACAACTGTCATATTAAATCGTTTGACAACTGTCATATTAAATCGTTTGACAACTGTCATATTAAATCTGTCATATTAAATCGTTTGACAACTGTCATATTAAATCGTTTGACAACTGTCATATTAAATCGTTTGACAACTGTCATATTAAATCGTTTGACAACTGTCATATTAAATCGTTTGACAACTGTCATATTAAAACGTTTGAAGAAATTAAATCATAATTAAAATCGTGACTTAAATCGTGTCATATTAAACGTTTTGAAGTCATTAAAATCGTTTGATTAAATATCATATTAAATCGTTTGACAACTGTCATATTAAATTCGTTTGATATTTCATATTAAATCGTTTGACAACTGTCATATTAAATCGTTTGATAAATGTCATATTAAATCGTTTGACAACTGTCATATTAAATCGTTTGATAAATGTTATATTAATATTAAATCTTTTGATAAATCTCATATTAAATCGTTTGATTCATATTAAATCGTTTGATAAATGTCATATTAATATTAAATCGTTTGATAAATGTCATATTAAATAGATTGATAAGTAGCATATTAAATCGTTTGATAAACTTCATATTAAACCGTTTGATAAGTAGCATATTAAATCGTTTGATAAATCATATATTAAATCGTTTGATAAATAGCATATTAAATCGTTTGATACATGTCGTATTAAATCGTTTGATAAATAGCATATGCATATTAAATCATTTGATAAATAGCATATTGAATCGTTTGATAAATAACATATTAAATCGTTTGATAAATAGCTTATTAACTCAACAAACATGTTTGATCATATTTATAACATAAGCATAACATCATACATCGAAGCTATACTGATCACACAAACAAATATTCTGTAGCGGTCTCGTCACAGTCACATGGTGGATTTACACAGCAACTGTGTGAAAACCATTGGAGACATTTGCTCGAAACTTGGTAATGTATCAAGGAATAGAACCTATAGTCTGTTTCACGAAAGCTGTTCAAATTTTACGGCTATATAGACAATTCAAAAACCATATTTTTTTTGATAATATTAAATTAAAGGAAAATTTAAGAATGAGCCTTCTTTTTATTTCGTGAAATTTTGTCAAATATTGATTTTATTGCGAAAACAAAATTTCCCCATGTTAAATCCCCATAGACATCTTCACGGAGTGAAGATGTCTATGGGGATTTAAGATGGGGAAATTTTTTTGAATTTTAGAAATACTGGACCGATTTTTAAAATTTAACTTTTGTTTTCTTAGTTAGATCATTTGCAAGCTATCTAGCTAGGTTTCGGAGTCAATTTCCACTAGTCCTCTACCTCTTTTTCCCCCATGTTAAATTCCCATAGAGAAATCAATTTTTCGTAATAAAACCAATATTTGACAAAATTTCACGAAATAAAAAGAAGGCTCATTCTTAAATTTTGCTTTAATTTAATATTATCGAAAAAAATATTGTTTTTGCATTGTTTATATAGCCGTACAATTTGGGCAGGTTTTGTGAAACAGACTATAGTTTAGAATAGTGCACATAGGTGAATATTGTAGACAGACTTGTAGTGAAACCCGTACACTTAAAGGTCAGATAATACCAAATGGTGCGAACTCGCAAAACTAGTCCGGTATAAAAACAATAGTGCGGATGTTTTGAGGTCACAGACACAGTTTGCTTGTAACATGGTGAATATTGTAGAGATATTTGTAATGAGACTGGTACCCTTATAAGATAGGTCAATTGTTCTACGCCGCCGGAAGGTCTGCACATATCTCGTTGATCCGAGTTACTGGGCGCTCGAGCCAGGTTTGTGTGAGCGTCTGATAACGCTGATCAGCCGATTGAAGGTTTGTATAATATTAGTCAGTTCATTCCGTACATACGTGAACATCAGCATGCAAATTCAATTTAAGATTGCAATATTGTGTCTCAGTCTGAATGCAATAATGTGTCATTTATAGGCTCCATATGTAGACATCTATTAACCCTATTTTTGTTGTCGTCTGCTGTTTATTTTCTATTTTCCATTTGTATCATCAAAACATGCTTTGACAGCACTTTATAATAATTTACAACATGCTTTGACAGCACTTCAGAATCATTTCCATTGGAAATGATTCTGAAGTGCTGTCAAACCATGTTTGTATTGAGAACTAAGGCAAGATATAAAAGCAACAGCAGACAATTGTTGTGAGTAGCGGTCTAAGGGTTAATGCAATACTGTATTTGAAGCCATGTAATATACTGCACGTGATGATAAAACGATATTTATATGTACTTGTAATAAGAAACACAGTAATACACACTATATATAGTACATGTATCGTACATACATCACATTATACCTTCAATTGAGCTGCTACACAACTATGGATACTTTTAATAGATAATTGATTAAAAGCACAAACGTCCATAAAATCACATAACATTACCATAAATAGTGTTATAGTAAACCATTATATACATACTGACTAAGCACTCAAACTATACCAACATGTATGCCACTCTGGAATGGTCGACAGACAAAAGGGTACTGGCTTGGAACGGTGAGTCATGAAAGTTTCTTTATGACACAAGAGGAAAAAAAAAAAAACATTTTCTGAGTGCTAATTTATAGTTTAACCGAATCCCATCCAATAAGGCCAGTATCTCCTACTTTCACTATTCGTATGTATGCTGTGTGACCTACTTGTACATGAATTGCAGCCGGTCTGTACTGGTTCTGCATGAATTAAACAATAGGTTCACTTACTCATAAAAAAAGAAAAAATCCAACCTAGTCATGTCACCCAATATTGTTTACATTTGTTTGGCCACGGAAACTCTGTTTACACAACGGGTTCAGTGTTTTCTTTTAAATGCTACATATATGTTGAACATTGGTGTTAAAAGCACCCCAAAATGTTCCTCAAGTGAAACTGGGCAGTAATGGAACATGATTTGCAAGCAAACTGTGTATGTGACCCATGGTTAAACCGTAATTACATTTCGATGGTCTAGTAACATAAGGTCGTAACTGCTATGCTAATGCATAGCACCTACGACCTTATGTTACTGGACCATCGATTTATTATATGACTAAGTATTTCAGTCATTCTCATTGGCCAATTGAATGTAGACCTCTGAACGGTTTGTTTACACGAATACCGCGATACGTAAACAAACCTATTGTTCACCTCCTTAGAGCGCATGCGTAAATCTGACACATATAATTGATACTGTGTTTACACTGTTAGTGACTATTCCCTAGTTTATGAATATTCGTGGTATGGGTCATCACTTTTCTCAGGTCCGTAAATCTCATGTACACCGACTCAAAATACTATAATTGTATAATGTATTATCGTGTTATTATCGCGCGGCGGAGACGTAGAAATCCATGTAGTACATGTAGTACATGATGTATGTATACACACATGATACAAGCCATGTTATGTTGTACCTAACAAGGTGTGCGATATCGCAAGAAAAATATTTAGAAAATGTACCATATTTTCCGTAAGTGTTATCGAAAGTTGACGAAATATTCACGGCAAATGCGGAATATATTTCCGTATTTGCTACGAAAATTTCGTCCACTTGACGTAAAAGGTTTTCAAGAAACGTCGCACATCTTCAGGTACAAACTCGCATGGCGTGTCTCAATATTATGAATATAGTGGGGTCAGCGTGTAAGTGCACACACGAACGAACACGACAGGTTGGTTCGCTACCCACCCAAAGTGTATGTTGTTACCACTCAGTCGAACCGTCTCGCCGAGACGGTTCAACTGAGTGGTAACAACATACACTTTTGATGCGAAATGAGAAAAAATGTAGAAAAATATTTACATTTTTGTTTATACATGAATTACAGTGGGGGTCAGCGTGTAAGTGCACACACGAACGAACACGACAGGTTCCAACCTGTCGTGTTCGTTCGTGTGTGCACTTACACATGCTGACCCCACTGTATTTCGCGTCTGTAATACGCAATAGGTTGATAATGAATACGGCGCTCGAGCGTGATACAGGCTTAATTCAACTTAGTTATTCAAGGTTCATGAGTTTAATTTGATTTGTAGTTTTTGCGTGTAATAAAGTTATGTTTTGCAGTAGAATTGCAAAGTCGCATTTGAATTTCAATCAGATTATAGTCAGGCTACGTATGAATTTGATTCACGGAAAGAACAGAAAAGAATAATTAAACACGTTCACGATTACCATGATATGCGTATTCCATGAACATTGCGCATTATTTGTCTACGGCAAAACGGTGGGCCCGCAGGCACTTTGTGGTATGAACGAGAAAAGCCTCTTTAAATCATACCAAATTTTACTCCGATATTAAATATCTAGAAGGTTGGACACTCGCCATCTTTTCAACCAACGGAAGTGGATTATTTACATTGGGTCCGGCTCGCTAATTCAGTAATTCAGACCCTGCTGGTCCCGGCATTCGTGCTCGTTACAATTACTGAATTAGAGAGCCGGGCATAATGTACACTAGTACCACTTCCTTCTAGATATTTAATATCGGAGTAAAGTGGGTATGATTTAAAGAGCGTTTTGTCGTTCATACCACAAAATGCCTGTGGGTGGGCCACCACTGTGACAGTTGTTTGTTCGTGCGTAACCTAACCATTTAAATGTACAAGTTTGGATATCCTCTGCTGGTTTATTTTTAGTATGGCTGCTTTGGTGCGTATTTTTCCATAACCTGCACCCAACATACTATTGAGCAACGCTATTTAAAATTGGGTTTAGCATTGTCAAAGTGTATGATCACGTGGTTACAACAACAAGAACAAGTACTGAACCTTCCAGTTCAAAGTACGTATTCCGGTTCAAAGTACGTATTATTTTATTTTGTCCTGATTATGTAACGGACTTTGATGAAATATGGCACATCAAACGCGTCTTGCTAAGCTGCATTTGGCGGTCTCGGTACTTTGGCCCAAACTGTTGTCGTTTTTTGCGAAGAATCGAATCTACTGACACGGAAATCGATTCTTCGCAAAAAATGACAAACATTTAAGTAAGTGCCGAAGTCCCGGGACCACCAAATGCAGCTCATGAAGACGCATTTGCTGCGCCATGTTTCAGCAAAATCCGTTGCCTATTAAGGAAACTATCAAATAATACTTACTTTGGAGTGGGCGCGCTTTCAACACTTTCATCCATTGTTGTTGTTGTTGTAACCACGTGATCATGTACCTTGATGTTCAAGAAATATCAATTTAATCTGTTATGACCACTCTGGTGGTGGTAGAAAAGGTCAGCGGCTCAAATTGAACTACGTACGTAGACATTTTCAGAACGTGTACA
Organism: Conchocele bisecta; assembly: GCA_029237695.1. Taxonomy (NCBI): domain Eukaryota; kingdom Metazoa; phylum Mollusca; class Bivalvia; order Lucinida; family Thyasiridae; genus Conchocele; species Conchocele bisecta. Next base: position 8,598,196 of record CM055278.1, on the reverse strand, counting down.
AATCTCAAAATATGTTTGAATATATATGGTACCAATTATTTGACTAGTCGCTTGGCAGAAATATATTACTGACTGGCGAAATGGGGCTTATATAAATAGTGGCCTGACTTCTGACCATGAATGCGTTAGTGAATTGTAGCCAGTCGAAGATCTGAACCTTCACTAAACATGGTTCTGCCAATCGACCACTTAAATCACACAACATGTATAATTACATGTATTAAACGTATCAGACATTACAGTGTGGTCAGCGTGTAAGTGCACACACGAACGAACACGACAGGTTGGTTCGTTACCCACCCAAAGTGTATGTTGTTACCACTCAGTTGAACCGTCTCGCCGAGACGGTTCAACTGAGTGGTAACAACATACACTTTTGATGCGAAATGAGAAAAATTGCAGAAAAATATTTACATTTGTTTTTATACATGAAATACAGTGGGTTCAGCGTTCCAACCTGTCGTGTTCGTTCGTGTGTGCACTTACACGCTGACCCCACTGTACACTGATTGCAATACAATTTATAAGTGTGAAAATATGAATCTGGCCAATAATGCAGTTTCGGATCAGACTGTATGTATGATAACCTGGATCAACACTAGTAGAAAACACTATAATGGCTCTTTCATACGACTTTCGCCCTTTTTACAAGCAATTAGTCCATAATATATACAATTTGGACTGGATTTCTGTAAATAAATTCAAAGGGACATTACTAGCTATGATCCCCATTGAGTGTTCTGAATCAGTCTTACAATACCGCCTGCGTTAAACTTGCCCAGATGTCAACGTTTCTGAACATATATTGGCAATCTCAACTCGCAAACAAGCAGCTTGATTGGTTGAGCCTGAGCTGTAACACAGCTAACAAAGTAGAGCACAATGCTGCCCATCGATTGGCTGAGAAAGTAAGGCGAACTATCAATAACGGAATCAACGTATATGATCACGTGGTACTAACAACAACAACAAGTACCGATTCAAAGTACGTATTATTTTATAGTGTTCTTATTACGTAACGGATTTTGATGAAATATCGCGCATCAAACGCGTCTTGTTAAGCTGCATTTGGTGGTCTCTGTATTTTCGCCAAAACTTCTTTCGTTCTTGCGAAGAATCGATTTCCGTGTCTCCGACACGGAAATCGATTCTTCGCAAAAACGACATAAGTCCGTGTCAAACTCCATAGACCACAACATGCAGCTCATGAAGACGCGTTATTTCATCAAAATCCGTTGCCTATTAAGGAAACTATCAAATAATACTTACTTTGGAGTGGGCGACGTTGTTGTTGTTGTAACCACGTGATCATGGACCTTGGCAAATCACCGATCTGGGACAATATTCTATTGTTATTCTATTTCTGAAAACTAAAATCAGGATCGGCAGGAAATTTCTGAATGTGGTACGGCTTCGGATTCGAGGTGTCTGGGAAAACATGTTGCTGTGACTGAAGAAATGGGGCTTATGACATTTGCGATCGGTGTAGCCCCAGATCAGTCTGATCATGATTTGCACAGTTCGTCATTCAGTCACTCAAACACGTGACATACGTCTAGCAGACAGAATAGCTCCGTATCTGGCTGCTGGCGCCTGTTTCACTAAACTTCGTACGACTAAGAAGTCCATAAGTGCAAAATTGAAATCTACAATAACATTTGTGTTTCTTGGATGTGCTGCATTTAATGACATGAACCCGTAGGTACAAAATGGTATCATTAGAGAAACACGTCAATGTGAGAAGCAAATTCATAGAAATCATTGCACGAACATTTGTTATCGTACGATGTTTAGTGAAACGAGCCCCTGGAATGTAAATTGCTATCAGACACTTGACAGGTCACAAATGGCATGCGATCTATTTCTCCTGTCACAGCCACATACAATGTATCAATTTTCTTATTGAATGCCGTATATGTGTTGTCCATATCGGACCTTTAACACTCCCGATCAATTTTTATCAGTTAATAAACCGTTGTTGGCCACGTATTGGTCATAATTTCCCGTCAGCCCGTGGTACGTTGATTCAATTGCATAAGTGTGGCCATGACCGGAGAAATGAGGCATATACGTTTTGTGAACTGTGTAGATCCGGATCAGACTGCGCATCCAGCAGTCTGACCCGGATATACACTAATCCCCATTCCATCAAAGAAACACGCGCAATGTTTCCAACCAACAAGCAATGCAGTTCGTAAATGCAGTTCAAGAAAAGATCTCGAAAATTCAAGAAAAGAACTTGAAAATGCAAGAAAACATCTTGAAAATTCAAGAAAAGATCTTGAATAAATGGAAATAAAAAAGAAGTGAAGTGGCCCTAATGGGCTTCCGTACTTAAGCCCCATTTCTCCAGTCACATCCACGATTGCTCCAACTGAACCGAGTTTAGAAAGTGTACAACTTTCACGTAGCCGATCCGGAAGGTTCAAATGGAGCCGGTGGGTGGCAGGTGGGAGCATGCGATGGGTAATTTAACGATCGAGATTCACCCTTACCGGTATCCCGAACGGAGACCTAGTTTGACCGTCAGGTACGTCTTTGACCTTCTTCCATGTGCGGGATTAATCTGGTTATACCCCTTGTATGAATTTTACGATTATTCCAAATCCTATTACTTTTAGGGAAGGGGCCAAGTCACTTTGGTGTGGTATGGACCTGGTTACTCTATCTTCAAGGCTGAAGATATATTTATTTCGATGTAAATATTCCGTTCTGATTTTGGGATTACACCCCACCCCAGTGCAGTAGGTCAACTACGAGATCGAACCGGTTGGCCCGGCCTTAAATGACTGTAGCTGTTGATAGGCCGTTAAACACCAATACATCACATCAACTCAAATGGAGACCGTAGCGTATCTTAGTGCGTACATATCATCGGTCAGCTTCACCTCTTGTACCGTTTTGACACCTACAGCGAACAATACGACAGTTAAACTAATTTGGAACAGCATGCTGCAAAGCTACATATTTACAACGTGCTAGTAATTATATCATGCCAATGTGTAGACCATTATTCATACATTGCTTATAAATGTTGTCATTTCCTAAATATACAATGGCCGTGGGAAAGAATTGTTAATTCATGGGAACGAATTGCTAAATTGAGGAAACGAATTGTTAATTCGTGGGAACGAATTGTTAAATTGAGGCAACGAATTATACGTCCCCTGCGAGGCTCCGTACGTTTATGATAGCAGAACACGTCCATACAAAATCAATATTCCGTATTGCACTCGATACAGTATACAGTAAATGCTCTATGTAAATCTAGGATGGCCTATGTGACTGTACAATCTAGATAGCATGTGCAGAGATTTCTGTATTTTAAAAGATTGGTACATGTATCGTCCGAACTAAGACTTGGTATTGAATTGTACTACATGTATCGGTGTAAAGAATGATTTTTAAAACACATTGCACTATATCTTACTACTTTATCTGTCAACTTCTGAGCTGTCTGTATCCAACGCTGCAAGAGGTGGAAGTGGTCGATAGTTTGTCCATGCTAAGATGGCTCAGGTGGCAACTCAATGCACAGTATAGTATACAGAAAGAAGAGTGGGGTCAGATACACTTTATATAAATATCCAACCACATTTACAAAGCTATTGTCTCCGAATGGTGTTCTATGAA